>CM053584.1:315626786-315782815 GCA_028627135.1 Pseudochirops cupreus | reverse complement strand
AAAAAAAAAGATGGGGTAGAGATAGAATCAAGACTTGGAAACTGTTTAGCTTATAGGAACTGAACAATCACGGAAGATGTCAAGGTTGCAAACCTGAGTGACTAAATAGTGGTAGTACTCCAAAATGGTAAATTCTCGAGGAAAGATAGGTTTCGAAAAAAATATAAAAAGTCTAGCATTCCATTCACATATCTGAGAAAGGTAGACATATCCAATAGGTAGTTGGTAGTCTGGTACCAAAGATGAGAAGTAAAATTAGAGATAGCTAGCTAGAAATATATCTATCTATCCATCCATCTACCAGTTGTTGGCACAAAGATGATTTTTGACCTTCAGTCTTACCACGACGGCTTTGCCTCTGTTCTTCAGAAAAGACTCTCTCATCTCTATGACTGTCCACTGTCCACATTCTAAGCATGGAATAACACTCTCTTCTTATCTATACCTCACCAAATTTCTCTCTTCCCTAATGATGCAGCTGAGGTACCAATGATTCCATGAATTCTTTCCTGATCCACTCAACTGCAAGTGCCTTCCTTGCCCAAATGCTCTGTAGAATATTTAGGTGGTTTTTAACTTATTTGTATTTATTACCTTTTTATGTATGCCATGTGTACACACACACACACACACACACACACACACACACACACACGCACACACACACACCCGCTCCCCATTAGAATGTAAGTTCAATGCAAGTAGGGACTATTACCTTCTCTGTATTTGGATTCCCTGTGCCTGCGCAATTCCTTGTTGACTGGTGTGTTAAATTTATGACAGATGATAGGATTACCAGAATGTAAAGAGAGAAGTAGGCATAGGACAGATCCTTTAGGATATCCAATCTTGAATATGAATGGTTCACAGTGGGATAACCTCCCATTGGTGTTGGGTAAGACATAACTATGAAGAACATAAGATAACAATTGTTTTAAGCCTTACAGTAGAGATAAAGGGAAGGAAGTGAGATCAGGTAACGGGCAGAAACTGAAGGACAGAAGAATAGAGGTCAATGAGGAAAAACTTGAAAGTTCTGCATTTTGAGTCTGGAACAGTTATAGGAGATGGTCTCATAAAGGCCAAGAGGAAATAAGTGATGAGCAGCAAGGTAGCTAAAGATCAGTTCCTAGTTTTCTGATTCACAGTACACAAACTACTAAACCACTCCAACTATCACAAATTCTTCAAGAGATCTTGGCTGGATAGTCATTCCATGGGCATGAAAGTCTTCCAAGGCTCTCATAAGAAATTCTTTAAGTTACTGCCCTAGGCATGGAGAGAAGCAACAGCTTGTACACCTTCTAGAGATACAGAGTTTATTTGAAAACATGATGTTTACTTGCTAGGAGGCTGAGAAAGTAACTGAAGAATTGTAACATATTCCTTTCTGCTCCCTTCATAAAATGGTAGTATAACCAATGGCTTTTGACACGCTCTTTGTTTCCTAGCATTATTTGGTCAACAGAGAACACTAAAGAAATATTTCATGAAGAATATTTAGTTCTAGTCTTGGAGAAGTGAACTCTTCTTTTTTTCTTCCCCTGGATGAATATGTAAAGTTTCAATTGCCCTTTTATCATTAAACAAGAGTCCAAAGGGGGGGAAAGATAGATAGACAGAGAGACAGACAGACAGATAGATGGACAGACAGACCGATAGACATACAGACATATAGAATTTACTACTTCCAGTGATGACCTTTACCCTACTAGGGTAAAGTAGCACAATAAGACAGTTGAACAAATACAAAAAAGATACAGAAATAAAAGCTCGAATTCCAAACTGGTTTCAAAGAAATATTTTTAAGGTGAAAGGAACAACTTTATAAGTTGGATAAATGGAACTTCTAAAAATGAAGGACTCATTTATTTTTTCTTGTTAGTTTAAAGTCCAGAGGAAAAAAGGTCCAGGACTATATCCTTGAGGTATAGAATCCCGCCCCCCCCCCCAAGGAATGTGGGGAAAACGAGACATTAATGCACTGTTGGTGGAGTTGTGAACTGATTCAGCCATTCTGTAGAGCAATGTTGAACTACGGCTAAAGGGCTACAAAACCAGGCATACCCTTTGACCTAGTAATCCCATTACTAGGTCTGTATCCCAAAAGTAATAAAAAGCACAAAGGAAAAGGACCAATATGTACAAAAATATTTAGAGAAGCTCTCTTCTGGAGGTAAAGAATTGGAAACTGAAGGGATGCCCATTAGTTGGGGAATGACTGAATAAGTTCTGGTATATGATTACAATGAAATACTGTTGTAATATAAGAAAGCATGAACAGGATGCTCTCAGAAAAAGCTGGAAAGATTTGCATGGGCTAATGCAAAGTGAAAAGTACTGTGTACAAAGTAACAGCAACATTGTAAGATGATCAGCTATAAATGACTTAGCTATTCTTGTGATACAATGCTCCAAGACAACTCTGAAGTACTTATAACGAAAAATGCCGTCCATCCCTAGAGAAAGAACTGACAGTGTCTGAATACAGATTGAAGTAAACTTTTTTTACTTTATTTTTCTAGCGTTTTTTGGTCTGTTTTCTTTCTGACTATTATGGATATGTTTTGCATGACTACACATGTATAACCTATATCGAATTGCTTGACTTCTCATTGTGGAAGGGGGGAAGGGGAGAAAGTAAGAGAGAAAATATGAAACTCAAAGTTTTAAAAACAATGTTAAAAATTGGTTTTATATGCATTTTGTTTTTATATGTAACTGACTAAAAATAAAATAACAAATGCTGGGACGGATGGATGGATGGATGGGTGGATGGATAGACAGATACATAGATAGATAAAGAATTCCCTCTCATCCCCAACAGAATACAAGCCCCTTGAGAGTCAGTACTCTTTTGTTTCTATTGTTTCCCAGAACCCAGCAGTAACTAACATGTAGTAGGTAGTTTCTGAATACTTGTTGAATTTGGCTGGATTTTCTATTATTTTTTCCAAAATAACTGTCAAGCTTCAACGGAGAATTCCAAGTTCTGGTATTCTGAATTTTTTTTTAAGTTCTCATCTTTGGGGTGGCTAGGTAGCACAGAGCACCAGCCCTGAAGTCAGGAGAACCTGAGTTAAAATCCAGACTCAGATGCTTATTAGCTGTGTGGCCTTGGGAAAGTCACTTAACCCCACTTACCCTTCAAAAAGCAAAAAATAACAACAACAAAAGAAAAAAAAAAGTTCTACTTTTCTAGACTACGGGTTCATAACCCTTTTCGGGTTCCATGGATAGATTTTAGAATGTCTACAAAAGTGGATGGGGGAAAAAGCATTTTTATTTCAATGTAACTGGTTTCCTTTAAAATTCTCAGCATTATTTTATGTATTTAAAAACATTCTGAGAAGGGATCCTATAGGTTTCACCCCCAACCCTTCCAGCCCAAGGAGTTGATCACACAAAAAAAATTGAGAATTCCAGTTCATGCCCCCTTTCTCAGACTTCATGTTTCTAGACCAAAGGATTTAAATGTTTCAAAAGTTGCATTCATAGCAACACTTTACATTACTGCATACTTTGTATTGTTTTACTTGTCTTTGTGTCTAATTTAGTGCTTATTATCTGGGCTATGGAAATCAAGACTGCCTGTAGTATTTGGCCTATGATCACATCAGGATTGCATACAGAACTAGAAAGCATTTTCTGATCAGATTACAATTAATTTCATAATGTTAAGCTCTATTCATCAGTTTTAAAAAGTGAAAACTTTCACCTAGGAGAATTAAAAATGTAAAACACAGGGAATTATATAAATGAATAGGCCAGATTATTTTACATCTACTTCTTCATATTCAATGGGCAAAAACTGAAGTGCTTCTGATATTACAAGAACTAAACAAATATTTACTAAACCCATACTATCTGTAAAGCCCATTACTAGATTTTGATTCATTCAATGACTAATTACATAGTTCAAATATATAAAATGTCACATACTTTGGAAACTAAGGCACATTACTATTATCTACCTGCCTGACAAGGTTCACATGAGAAAAGCAAAATTTTATTATCATCATCATCATCATTGTGCATTCTTAAACCTATGACGTAGAACAACAGATACTCAAAAGATTGTGATCTATAGATTTATACACATGAATACACACAAATATGCAAATATGTGACAATGCACAGATACACATTTATTCTCAGACATTAAAAAATTTAAGTTTTCAAGCAGAAATGCCCACAATTTGCTCAGGATTTAGATGTAATAGCAATATTCAACCTCAGAAGAACCAGTCTTTTAACTAGGAGGAGCATGAAACAGGGCAATGTGATCTTACACCACTATCTGACCTCTCCTCTCAGGTAAAGGGAGGTGGGGAAGGGAGTTGGAAGAAATAATTTGTAAACAAACATAGGATGAAATATATGTAATAATCAAAATAAACCTATTTTGGAATCCATGTATTTTCTCCAAGACTACATGATATTTCATCTATAATTATCATACTTATTTAGTGATTGGATCGGTTCCATAAAAAATTTCCTAGAAGGTTCAGATGTTGGAGAATTCCCCTAACATCAGTTGTGGTAAAATCAATTCTATCAGAACATTCTGCTACATTAAGCAGGAATAATGCATTTTTAAAATTATCTGTGCTTTTAATTTTTAATAGCATCATATACTATCAGTATTGGCTGCACAATTCAGAAGAATGAGAATGAATTTGAAGGGAGAAGTTCTCCAAATGGCATATTTAGTGTACCAGGTACTTTAGAAATATTAACTAAGTTAACCCTCATGACAATCCTGGTAGACAGCTGCTATTATTATCTTTATTTACAGATGAGGAAACTGAGGCAGACAGAAGTTAAGTGATTTGTCCAGGGTTACATGGCTACAGATCTAATTAAAGCTGAATTTGAATTCCAGTCTTCATGACTCCAGGCATGTGCTCTACCTACTGTCCCACCTAAGCTTGTCTACACAGTTATTACAGAAAGCACTAGACTATAGTTATTAAATTTACATCAATAGCTACATGTTTTTATTCAGATAATTGAAGGGAAAAAAAAAGAATTTTAAAAGGGCAACATGTATGACCGAAACAGATGTTACATAGCAATCCTTACTGACATAAGGAAACAACTTAAAATTCACTAAATGTCATTGCATCAAAAACCTGACCAAATAGGGATATTAACAAGGCTTGAAATATAAGATTACAAGATTTTCACTGAAGTTTGTTGCTTTTACATTTTGACAGAATGTATGGAAGACAAGCACGTTCTGCTACGTACTCAGGTCTAGTCTGCAGTTATAGAAGCTTACAAGTTTGATTAAAATATAAAATGGGCACACCTGTAATCTTAATTCTCTATAGAGTCTAATCCAATCTCATCATTACTAAAGGAACTTGATCCACATCCATGTGACCCAGAAGTCAGCAACTAAATTCTTGAAATAAAGATGTAATTTCTTAGATCTGGCAAAGAACTAAGGAAAACAAGGTTCCTTACTGGACTGTGGGTATTTCCTTTGTTCAGATTGTGCCTGAATTTGTTACAGGGTCAAAGGAATTATTATCTCATTGACTCTTGCAAATTTGCTAAGGAAGGGAAAAAGATCTGGCCTTGAAATTATCTACACCAGAAAGCTGTGGGGTTTAAGACTATTCTTGTTTATTTCTCATGGGAAAGAGATACCTTTCCACCTAGTGAGAGGTATCCCTCTCTATCCCACTTAAATGGTAGCCCTTGACAATATTATACTGACTCTGACTAAGGATCTCTTATCAAAACGACCAATTACCATATGTTTCTGGCTAGTAAAGCCTTAATCTCTGCAAGCAGGCTGCTGCTCAGAATCTGAAGGGTTTTCAACAGCTCTGCTACTGACCCAGGCCAATCACTGGCCAAAAAAGAATTCCAAATGGCTGGTTCAAAAATTGCCTTCCTGTCACTACTCAATCTGCACCATAAGGAACAAATGACAGTCCTATTCCACCCTTTCTCTTTCCTGGCTGTTTACCCTAAGAGCCAACATACATCTATTAAGCACTTACAAGGTCCTGGGCAGACGCTGCTCAAGTTGATGGTGTGTGATCCCTGGGGGGAGACAGACACACCTCTGGGTTCAAGTCTTACTCCAACACAGAAACATCCACAGGCAAGTAATTTAACATTTCAGTGCCCAGGGTAACTCTCCTCTAAAAGAATAAGCTGCAGAACACTAATGCACCTGCTTTGGGACAGAGGCTTAGAGGACATACTCAGTTTCCTACAATGATGAAATTATAGGTCAGCACAAAAAAAAAGAAAAACTGTGCCAGTTACTGTTTTAAGCTCAGAGGATACAAAGGCAAAAATGAAACAGTTCTTGTCCTCAAGAAGGTTATATTCCATGGGAGAAACAAAGAAACAATATCCTTCCTCTAAACATACACAACATATGCCAAAGTAACGAAGAGCTCATGTGCAGGGGACACTAGCAGCTGGAGGAAGTAGAGCTAGGAGCGCTCTTCTAAAGAAGGAGGTGGTACATTGGAGAATTTGGAAATCCAAAGAGGTAGAGGTGTTGAAGGAGCTATGTATTCCTCGAAAAGAAGAACGCCCACCAAGGGCAAAGGCCCAAAGTACAATTGGGAGGGGAGTAGGAGAAGGGTTAGAATAGGTAGTAGCTGGATTCTGGAGGGATTAAAAAGCCAACAAGAAGAGTTTGAATTTTATTCTGGAGGCAAGAGGTGAAGTCATGGAAAAACTTCTCAACTAGGAAGTCTGTGACACGGTGAGATTCATGCTTTAGCAATAATCAATGTGGCAACTTTATAAAGGATGAATTGTAGAGGGGATGAGCCTTAAAGTAGGTGGATAATAAGAAGGCCACTGCAACAGGCCAAGTACAAGGTCATCCATTCCTCAGGGATGGAACTGGTGCTCTTGTGGAAGGAGAGAAGGGCACGGATGGGAGAAATTTTGTGAAGAGAAAATCAACAGCACCTTCCCCTTCATCTTGGTTAAAGGACATATTTGGATAGCCTTTTGAAAGGACGAGAAGGAAAAATAATTGAGAATAGGGGCAAAAAGAACAAATAAAAAGCAATGTTTCAAGGCCATACCAGGGAAGTACAAACTCTGGGAATTCCTATCAAACTTAAAGGGATCTATGATAATTTATTTCTGTTATTCCAAGATAAACCTTATCATGAAGTCAGTTATGATGACCAGTTTTTCCAAACTTTTGAGTTTTCCTATGCATGAAGCTACCTAGAAATATTGATGTCCTTGATGTACCACACACAGGACACTCCATCTCCCATTAGCCTCTGCACCATCGAATTCTCCCCCCTGACGTGCCCTCCCTTTACACCTCCACATTTCTTGGTATCCTTCATTTCCTTTGGTATTCACCTCAAGGCAAACTTCTAAATGAAACCTTTCCTGATCACCCAACAACAGGCCTATTTCCTCCTCACAGTAACTTTTATTAATTTTGTATATGTGTTTTACACACACACACACACACACACACACACACACACACACACACACACACACGCATTCATTTAGATGTATATTTTGTCTTCCCTAAGCACTTTAAAGGCAAGTCCTATTTTACTGTTTTGGGGGGGTGGGGGGGGGGAGGAGTGTATTCCAAGTGCTAAGCAGTGTCTGGCAAAAGGCTGGTGCTCATTAATTGTTGAATGACCTATCTAGTGCTGAAGTTAGGAAGCATGAGTTAAAATACTGTCTGTGTGACCTCAGGCGTGACACATCACTAAACCTCTTTCAGCTTCTTTTCTTTTCTTTTCCTTTTTGGAAGGGGGAGGGCAGGGCAACTGGGGTTAAGTGACTTGCCCAAGGTCACACAATTAGTAAGTGTCAAGTGTCTGAGGATTTGAACTCAGGACCTCCTGACTCCAGGGCTGGTATTCTATTCACTACACCATCTAGTCACCCCTTGTAGCTTGTTTTCTGATTTGTAAAATGAGGTTTGGACTAGCAAGCCTCTGAGGTTACTTCTTGCTCTAGATCTGATCTGGGGTCCTAGAACTAATTTTTGCTAACTACTGTAGGAGCACACTCTAGAGGGCTGGGAGTAGGGGAAGAGAGAACATAAAAATCATAGAGGAGACAAGGCTTCCTATTGTAGCAGTTTATAGGTGAGCAAAGGGATAGGACAAAACTATGTCCAATTCATGTACAGTCAGAAAGGTACCAAACAAAACTCTGTATAATAGTGCTTGGGTAAGGTTATCACTTAGAGAGGAGGTCAAAGGATTTACTGAGAAGGGCAAGGCATCATGGCAAGCTTTTAGGAAATGAACAGAGCAACGTGGATGCGTCTGTCTGCCCCTATAGAAATTTATGTGCAAACGAAGCTTTTCTTATTAGGATAGTATCATTTTTTAAACAAGACATTAACTTATATCTTTGCACAAGAAAGTGAACCAGTTTAGTTTCACTAAAATTATTTTTTTAGATATCAAAAAGTCATTTGGCACTGAAAAAGTTCCTCAATTGTCATTCTGATCTATGAATACTGTACATACACAGTGTGGAAATAATTGAGTCCTTATGTACGCACATTTTCTATAAATTATCCCTTCAAAACAAGTGACAGATGGAAGACAATCACTATTATCATGTTCATTACTTTTTAAATGCCCATACAAAATTTTGAATACAACTGAATATAAAAGCTTTGAATATAAAATCCACAAATATCCATGATTTTACTTCGACTTCTATGCAAGCTTATAGTAGATGCTCAAAAATACTTACTTGATGGCTTAAACATGTGTTGTTCAATAATTATGGTAAGATGTTAAGGTAATGCTTGATATGGCACACTTATTACAAAGTCAATAACATTCAGAACATATATCAGTCTTACAAATACTATCAAGATCAGTTCCTATTACCTATTTTAAATTTGGAAATAAAAAATGAGACACTATTTGGAATTGAGGAGGATAATTTTAATATTGTACTATAAAACATAACTTTCAATATAGTTCTCTTTCTGGGATCTGTAATTAATCCAAATATTAAAATCTTTTCTCTTTTGACAGTTTATATGTATAAAAATTGATGTCACCAATCAGCAGAGAGGCTGAAAGAGCAGCATGTTATATCTTTGTTAATTCAACTTGTACAATTATCAATTTTAATAAATTTAAAGTAGCTTCATTACTCTATGTACATATTGCAATTTCAAAGACTAGAAACTACAAATTCAATACTGATTTCAAATGAGTATTTTAGAAAATGCTTTTAAATCAATAATGAGACAGGTATAAGTATCTAAGAAATAAAACCAAACTATCTACAAATAGTTAATTATATATATTATTATATTTAGTGTACTTAACTTTACACACAGGCAGTCATCATGTAAAACTTTTTCAAAGAAATAACTGCTTACATATTAGATTTAATCTTTCTACATCATGTACAATTGAGTACTTTTGCTAAGTACCTGAAATAAAATAACATTTTTTTATAGAAAGAGGTTTTGTCTAAGTAAAAAATATTCCCTGTTGACTGGGTCTCATTACATCTTTAAGGCCCCCTGTGACTCACAAGGGCTAACTACAAATGATATACAATTTATTTGATTCAGGAAGCATTTGAAGTGAGACAAATTATTTAAGATTTTCTTTAAATCGACAGAATAATGCTGTCTCAATCATTGCTAAAATCTCATGTTAAAAACAGGTTTTCTCCAAAACAAAAGTAGAAAAGAAGACACTCCATTGGCGTTCCACACAATACTTCCTTACAACTGTCATCTCACTCTACCCCTTTACTCAGGTTGCTAACCCTTCTGCCATATCATTATACTTGCTTGTAGGACTAATGGGAACGCTACAGGGCTAAGGCAAGTCTCCAAGGTCCAATGGCCTCTGAGCAGAAACAGGCCACCTTCTGATCTGTAGATGGAATGAATGGATTAAGTGAGAGCCAAGCCAGCTGTTGCAAGCTTTATCAGTACACAGACCTAACAGATGGGAGCCCATTCTGAAAGCCTCCTGCTACAGTAAGCAAGGGCCTGGTGCTAGCCTTCTGTTCACTGGGCCTCTCTGACAGGGAGGCAGACACAGAATACACTCTAAGGAGAACACACAAATCTTTCTCAATATCACCCCCTCCCACCATCCATCCATCCCAATCTTCTCTTACTCTCACTGTGTCTCCGTTACTCTTTATCTCTCTCCCCTCTCTCTCCATCTCCATCAGAACAAAGCTTTACAGTCAGAGCCAAATGCTCAGAAATATCATCTTTTATTTTATAAAAAGTAAAATTTGTTTTCCATTATTTTGTTGCTATTAATTCAGATTATTCCTTGCAAAAACATCTCTTTTGTGAAGCAATAAAAACACCATGGCACAAAAACAGACAATGAATAAAGTTAATGTTCACCAAATGGTAAGCCTATGAAGAAAAAAAGTAAGGATTATTTGATTAAGAATAATTTTTGTCATGGTGAGATAAACTACTAATAGTTATTGTTGCATATAAGACTCACCCAAAATGTATACTTTTCCATAATTTTTCTTTTCCTTTCCCTGAAATGAGCAAAACTTAGAAAGAATTAGAATAGGCTGTCGACCAGTTGAACGTCTGCACGTGAAGGCTGCTACACACACAAATTTAAATCGCTATGGGAAAACAAAACTTAACAGAATTGGATGAATCAAAGCTCTCTATATATGATTAATATAGAACTTGTGTTAATGATGTCTTTTTGGGAGGAAACTAAGTTTTACTTGTTGAAGACTTCAGTGTTAAGGATATTTTTTATAGTAAGTGTTAAACAACTGAATCACTGCTGTTGACTTCTGCCAATGACTATTTCTAAAATGTTATTTTCTTTGTTGATCAATTAAGATATCTACTATATCACTCATTTTATCTCATTTTAATGATTTTCAAAGACTAGGGTGTTTTTTTTTTTAAATCATGCTAGTTAACACAGGAAAGTATGCATATAAGAAAGACCGTTTCCAAATATCACAGTTACTTCAGCTGGAACTTTTTAATGATTGAAAATATTTGAGAGAATTAAGGTCATTTTGATTAACCTTAGCTTTTATTTTATATTTATATACACGGAAAATGGAGAATTATTCTTGGTAAGCAGTACAACTTCATGACAGCATATTAAAAGGGAGACGAGTAGAAAATGTACACATTTTTTCCCTGCTACACTTCTTTCTGCCTTGTGACAAAAACACAGACTGCTTCCCAAGTGAATTAATCAAACTAATTTAGTCACATTTTTTAATGAATACCCTGGCTATGAACTATGAGTAATCAGAAGAACCTATTTTGGACAATAAAATCATCAATTAAAAATTATAAAATGTAATCCATATTAAAGGAATATACACTAAACCTATAAATATAAGTGAATGAACTAGAGAGAGGATAAAATAAGTTGGCAAACATTTACTATGTCATGGAATATGGGAGAGGCACAAATATTAAATTCTATAACAAGTTCAGAATTAAAGGCACCTGCCTACTATGTGCCAGGCACTATGCTAAGCCCTGGAGACTGTAGCATGAGGATGAGGGACACAGTAGAGGTAGCATGATTAGGAAATGGCGGCTGGAGCTCTCTTTGTGACAGCCAAAATCCATACACCAAAGTGGCATCCTCCTATTGGGGAATTGCTAAGCAAATTGTGGCATATAAAAGTAGTAGAATATCACTGTACAGTAAGAAATAATGAAACCAAAACTTCCAGAGGAGACTCTTGTCTTTATGAACCAATATAAGGCAAAGGGAGCAGGACTAGAAAAAAATTTACACATTATTAACAAACATTAGAATACTAATGATAACTAGCACTTATACGGTGCTTTAGAGTTTGAGAAGAGCTTTTTAAAGGTTAGATAATTTTATCTTCCAACTACTGAAAGGCTGGTGCTATTATGCCCATTTTATAGATAATGAAACTGAGGCCAATAGATGTTAAACGTCTTGGCCAGGGTCACACACCTACAAAGTGTCTGAGGCTAGATTTGAACTCAGGTCTTCCTGACTCCAGATCTGGCGCTGTGCATTCACTTTGAAAGACCTGGAAATTCTGATCAGCACAGTAACCAACCACAAGTCCCCAAAAAGGAAAATGAATGCTCCTAGTGGAGGGGCAGGCAATGGATTTAAAATGCAGAAAGAGCTCTCTCTCTCTCTCTCTCTCTCTCTCTCTCTCTCTCTCTCTCTCTCTCTCTCAACATGGAAAATGCTGGGATTTGGTTAGTAAGAATTAAGGGCTTTTCTTTCCTTCTTTCTTTTTGTTTAATTTTTGCAATAGGGCTGGGGATACTGGACAGGACAAATTATTGTTTTTAAAGATAGTTTTGCTATGATATGCCATATTTATTACTATCCAGTAATGTTGCTCTGAACCCAAACTTGGGGAGTATTCTCCCTTGCTGAAAGGGAATGCTAAAAATACGCTGTGTACCTAAAAAAGGGAAAGCATTTCAAGGCACTATTTTATTAGGGTACCACTGCTACTGACTCTTATTGGGACTGAAGGGAGAATATTTATGGAAAAAATGTGTTTAATTCATAAGATTTAAAGTACACACATCATTTGTTGCTTAATTTTAAAATATTATATTGGTAAATATATATATGCTTGTAATAAAAACAAAAAATTAAAATTAATATACTACCACTCTCCCTCCCCCAAAAGAAGAGGAAATAGTGAATGGTAAGTGAGGAGGAGGGCTGGTTCAAGGGAAGATAAAAGGCAAGGTTACATCACCTATCAGAGCCCAGGGTGCCTCAGAGGTCATCTAGCAAAACTTCTTCTTTTAACAAATTTATAATTTGAGGCTCAGAGAGGAGAAGTGGTTGTTGTTCAATGCTTGAGTTTCAAATTAATGGTCTTTAACGCTGTAGCACATGGTAAGGAGCAAATCAGACACTCTGTTGTGCAACTATTAGGCACCCTTATCCTGGATGGAGTTTTCAACCTAGCTTCTCCCAAATCTTCCCCCTAGCCTCATGTATTTCCCTCTAATCGCTAAGCCTTCAAATGATTTTCCTAAATTCCTTAAACAAATTCTCCTCTGGCTAATTCCCCTGTCAGACCAAAAATAATACTCTAGTTATGATCTAGTCAAGTGAGATCACCACCTCCCTCAGAAAAACTATAGAAGGGATTCCCCAAAGTTTTAGAGTACTGTAGTTTTAGGCTATAAGAGCTGAAAACTGCACTAAAACTTTTGGGACACCTTGTATTACTATGAAAACAGGTTAAAAAAGGTTTTCATTTTCTGGGTTTCTGCATCGTAAGATAACTGATATTAGGCTTATAGAATACTAGAACCCCCATGTTCATATGACCTGCTTTCTTGCCACTCCATCTGTGTAGTTGATATTTTTGAATCAAGTATAGAGCTTGACATTTAACTCTATTAAATTACAACTTATTAGCTTTGGCCTTCTGCTGATATCTTGTGGGATCCCAATTCTGTCATGCAATGCATTAACTCTACCTCTCAGTTCTGCATAGTGTACAAATTTTATGATGTCGTCAGGGATAAAAATACCAATAGTACAGGACTACGGGGGGAAACTCCATGGACCTCCATAAGAAATGTACCTTAATTGATTAATTAACACTCTTTCAATCCAAACCCAAGCATACTGTCGCTCAGTTTACATCATTCCATATAGTGCATAAATGTGAACATATAAAACTTTTATCAAATACCTCATGGAAATTGAGGTGTGTTGAGTCTATGATATTCTCCAAACTTAGTATTCAAATAATACAATCCAAAAAGGAAACAAGGTTATAAACTGGCAAGGTTTGCTCTCAATGAACCCACACTGGCCCTTAGCAATCAGTTGCTCTTCTCTGAAGTGTTCACAGACTAAGCACAAGCAGCACTGCTGGTATGAACTTAAGAAATCAATCCCAATAATGTAGCTGACATTTTCCATGGCACTGGAAGTTTTAAAAAATTCTTTGTATACATTATCTCACTCGATTTCCCCAACAACTCTCTGAATTAACTCACCTGGGTATTATTACCCCTATGTTATAGTTGAGGAAACTGAGTCTCAGAGGGATTAAGCAACTTGTCCAGAGTCACAGAGTTATTGGATATTAGGGACAGGAAACTCATCTCAAGTGCAGCCCTTGATTGCAACCTGCTCCTCTGGAAGAGATGCAACTTACAAATCATTTATTTTAAAAAGAGATAAGGAGAATAGCTTAGCATTATGAAAGGCCATCGTACACCTCATCCTCTGAAAGTTCTAAAAAGTCACATGGAAAAGAAAAGGAAAAAGACTCTGGAGGGGTACCTCACATTCCCATGTAAACCATGCTACCAATGACAGTCATGTAAACATGCTCCTTCTCGGGCAGAAGAGGAAAACCCCAACACTTCTTGCCCTTATTCTTATAGAATAAAATTAAAACCTTATGTAATATTTAAAAGCTACCAGGAAAGCATAACAATAAGGAGTTTTTAACATTCAGCATAAGAAACTTATTATTTCAAAAGGTCAAGATCTTTCTCACCGTTAGTATAAATACTTTTATTTTTTTATTTTGTTAATATTTCTAAAAAGAAAAAAAATAAGGACTTCAAAATTGACCGTGTTAATAATTGTATTCTACTAAGGTCAATCATGAGTGATATAATTCAAATCAAAATCGAAGATGAAATCTCCCATGCTATACAAGTACAAGCTGAATCCCAGAAGCTTTGAACATGAGGAAATGCAGGCATTTTGTATCTACCCTCAGGAATGGCCCTATTTGAAAAAGATACAATTAAACTAAAAATATGTGTGAAAGTTTTAATATTAAAAAGAGATTCAAGACACATTGAGTACTTAAGGCTCTGAAACAAGAAATTTTTAGTGTTTGGAGAGCTAAATACTAAAGAGAAATTAACATAGAATAAACAAGCCCGAGCAATTATAAAGAGGCACAAGTTAACTAAGGCTTCAAATGCTGGTTAAATGGCAAACAATCCATTACAGCCAATGTTTAAACGTGTGTCAATTAAACAGGACCAGACAGCCTCACAATTAGAATTTAAAGATTTACTTTTGCTTCTTCCAGATCTTTTTACTGTCTTTGAAATGGGAATACTTTCCTTGCATTAAAAACCTCCCCCTGGAATGCTATACATGAACTATCACCCTGAATTCAAGAATTTTTGGTAATTATGCCTCAAAGCAGGAGACATTATTACATTACATTTCTAAAGGGGCACACAGAAAGGTTAGCATCATTGGAATTTCAAAGTGCTTGAGAAATTCTAAAACTTTAAGTGAAAACACTATAAGAAATGCATTTTACAAATTGTGCTGAAAGTTAAAAAAAAAAAATAGTCCCAATCCTCAAGTAGCTACCAGTGGCAAATTCCTTATTTTGCTTACTTCTTTTCAAATTTTGTATTTAACCTTTGTACTAACTTTATTTTCTGGGATTATTTCCAAAATTTGCTTTTCCCAATTGCTCTTCCTCAAATAACATCTAGTTCTATTCCTCTCAAAATTTCTACCTCCACTGCAACTTGTTACCCTCTCAAGTCTCAGATCATTTAAAATTTTTATTGCTAACTTTTGTTTTCACCAAACAACTAGCATTTTCAAACCTTCTTAATGTGTATGTGGAGCACTTTACATATATTATCTCATTTGATCCAGACAACAAGCCTGGGGTGTGGGTGCTATTGTTATCTCCATTTTAAAGAAGGGTCAGCTAAAATAAGAGATTAAATGACTGGCCCAGGGTCTCACAGCTAAGTGTCTCAATCAGGATTAAAATTCGGGCCTTCCTAATTCCAAGTCCAGAACTCTACTACACCAACCAGCAGCCTAAATATGCATGCCTTCTCCCTTCCCACCACTTCTCTCTCTGCTCTGCTCCTGATTCTTTCATCATAGAACCAATATCCTTCTCACCCAAAAGATGTCACTACATAGGTCCTTCTCGATTTATGAGTTCCAGAGCAGAACCCAAATCTAATGAAGCACTCAGGGAAACCATGCTCAATTGTCTCCTGGCTCTGCTCCTGGCAGTCCAGACTTCCAATTTTCAAGCCCTCCCTTCTTTGTGTGCTGTCTTCTACCATTCAATTGTAAGCACCTTGATGGTAGAAAATGCCTTTTTTTATTGTCTTTGTGATCCTAGCACTTAGCACAGCTAGTAATTGCTCCATCTCTTCTCCACAGAGAATCGTCAGTTTTAGTAAAGAAGTTACAGATGGGGGGGGGTGGGGGTTTGCTGCGGTCGTGGAGGGGGGCAATGAGGAGGAGAGTACGAACACTAACCAGATCAGCAAAACTAAGCTACACATTAACTGAGTGAGAATATGACAGCATAGGCAATTTCCATACCTATAGGCCCCCAACTCTCCAAAGAAAGAAAACAGTTGTATTTTCTTAATTCTGGATAAATCCTGATCATTATGAGGTTAGTTACAATTTTTTTCTGTTAAAAACTTGAATTTTTGTTGTTCTTTCCTTTACATTTAGTCATTTTTATGCTGTTTACTGTTTCTGTTTAAACCTATTATTTCAAGCGTTCATTTAAAATCAATGGATAACATAATACTGGATACATTTAATATAGTAAAAAGTTCAAGTCAACATCAGCCCTCAGGAATTGGTTCTTTAAAGGTCATTTATATTCATGAACTAAGCATGTTTTTCGAAAATAAAATATGATCAATACATCTCTGATTAACCCCTTAGTTCGTACTAAATCAAGAGGGCAAACAGGGAGAACAGAGTTTCTCCCTTAGTTGTCTTACACAGCTGAAACACAAATATTTACTCAATCAGTGACTGGATGAATGTTCTAGGTTAGGCATCCCCTGGACCCAAGTACAGGGGACTGAATTAACTGTAATAAGGCTGAATTAACAAGTAATACAGCAAAAACCTCTCTTTTCCTTGATAGCTACAAGAACACATTAAGACACGTAAGAAGACATCATTAATGAGCATAATTCCCCAAATTCCTCTGTTATCAAAAGGAAGCACTGAGGTCAGTACCAACAGTTAACTTATATAGAAGTGAGAAGACCGTTAGGTAATGAAAACTATACCCCACATCCTTCTCTGTGTGGCCTTACTTCATCTAGCCAAGCAGGTGGGATTCTGGGACCTAATTTGGGACCTGAGTTGGTAAATTGTCTGAAAAGAAGAATACCCTATTATGGTACTATCTATATTTTCACCCTGGGAAAACTTTACTAAGGGCTACAGAAGCCCCCTAAATTTTTAACTGCATCATGTCACTCAGTCATCCTCTTAGAACTCAAGGCCTAGAAAGTGGCATCTGAGTCAATAAAAAATATAATTTTCTCTGAGACACTTAAATTAATTTATAAATACAGGTAGTAGTTGCAATTTTACAAAAGTTTGTGCTCCAAAGTGACTATGTAAATCATTGTATTGAACTCAGCAAAGCATAGTGAAACTCCCAATTCAGTTTAACGTTTAGGCAAAAGTGAAGACACTTAATCATCAAACACAAAGGACTTTTCTCTGACTCGGGGAACCATCTTCACCATCTTGAAATGAGAGGTACAGAGTTAATGAAACAGAGTACAAATTCTCCCCCTGACTTATACAACCTGTATAACCTTACTCAGTCAAGAAGCATTTATGAAATGTGTACAGTTTTCTAGGTACTTGCACATGGTGCTGGGAATATAAATATAAAAAAAGAAACCTCAGCCCTCAAAGTTCTTGCATTCTAATGGAACATATATATTGGGGTGGACACAGGCAAATCAACAGCAAAGCAAACTGGGAGAAAACTATAACAACAGCTGGGGGAACAGGACGGGCTTCATGAAGAAAGTCTAGGTCTAGGCTAAACTTTTTTTTAATGTACCAAATTAAACACAGCACAAACAACACTACTAATTTATCTATGTCCCTTCCAGAACATCCTTCTGCATTCTCCCAGGTTTTTCAACATTAAGGTTCTTTTCTTCTCTTCATTTTTGCATTTATATCACTCACCTTCCCTACCCCACAGTGCTACGTTCCAAAAATATTAAAGAAAACAAATATATTTGTTTTTTAAAAATCATACATTGGTTATATAAAAAAATTTATGTCCCCTACTCCATTGGTCCTACTCTCTTTTCCCATATTCTGTGGAAAATTACAATCCCTTTGATTTCTCTCTGCATATAGCCTGTTTGGAGAACCCTCAACTGTGGGTGATTTCTTGAACCCTCTCTCACTATACTTTTCTTCTTTGTAAATGTAATTCACTTGCATGCATTTAACTGCCGCCCCATACAGATGAAAGATATAGATGGGTGTGTATATGCATGTATCTTCATAGCCAGCTCACGGACAAGGAAAAGCCTTAAAATAAAAAGAACTTCATCATCCGTCCTGTTCACTGGGAGAGCTGAGTCAGTCAGGTGTCAAATGCAGTAAGTACCATTGTTCCTCTTTATTCTCTTTGGATAACCAGAAGGGACTTGTGTGACAGTTTTTAAAAGAATCTTCTCAAAATACTACATTTCACTTACCATTACAATGTTAAAGTATTTTCTTATGAAACATATGCCATGATGTATAAGTTTCTATAGTAAATTATAATAATGAACAGATACAGAATTGTTGTGAGTCTAAGCATGAGAATTTTGTTAAATATTAATCTGGTATATTGTAAGTTTACAACTTTTTTTCATCTTTAGGTCTTTCAACTTGAATGTTAGTGAGAAGACACTCAACCAAAAAAAAAAATCTAGTTAAGGGCATATTTTAGGCAAGCAGATAGTAAAATGGTTAGAACACTGGATCTGCAGTCAGGAAGACTCAAGTTCAAAAAAGTGCATTTCATATATATGTATCGAAGAAAATTCAATGTCACTGACTACAGACACCCCAGACCTATATATCCTTTCAATGCAAATTATATTCAGTCTTTTGTTTCTGGTCTCTTTAAACTCCCCATATATAATCAAAAATCCATGGTGTTCCAGCAAATCCACCACTATTCAATAAGAAGTGAGCCAAAAGATTCAGTCTCTTCATACAAGCTCTTCTTGGCTATTTGTTTTAATAAATGAATTTCAGTGGACTTATTTTTATACCTTCTCTCAGGAGGTTGAGAAAGAAATATATTTTGGGTCATCATTTATTTTGCTTACTAAATAACACTGGTCTTTGTCTGACAGGAATAAAATCCAATTTAATCACCATTCTCTCCACTCTTAAGCAGAATGCTAACAATCTCCTCTATTCTTACCCAGAACTAACCTTTTATGTACCTTAACCATACAGACTATTTACTAGAAAAACTACTTGATCACCTCAATGGCATATGTTTTAAAATGGGGCATTCTGCAAAAAAGAAGAGTGTATAATGCTTCCCTTGTGAGACACTGAGGAATATGAATAATAATTTGAGAACTCATATGGCTTTGTTATTACAGGGTTTATAAGATAAAGCTCCCAGAAGATTTGAAATCTTTTAAAAACCTCAACTGTAGTCAATCTAAACTTATTTGTATTAAAGATCCTTATCCAGATTACAAAAACAAAATTTATGTGGAATTCAAATATATTCACACTAAAACCTTTAATACAAAACTATATTATGCTTTCTACTTCATTAAAGTCTTGAACCCCCACATTCCCTCTTTTCTTTCCTAAAATTTGAGTATTGTCAGTCCCTGAATGAACAAATAATTTTGCAAGTCATATACCCTCTGGGAAATCACATCTAAATTAGCCCCGCAAAACGGGGTAGGAAAATGTTCCATAAGGAAATGCTGTTCAGATACAGAGAATACCTCTGCTCAAGCTATGCCAAAACTAATCAGTACAAGCAAGTAGTATTTTAGGGGGAGAAAGTCTCTTTACCATCATAATCATAACACATACATTACAACATATTCTCTCAGTTTCTTTATTCACAGATACAGTAAAACATGTCACTAGGAGCCTGAGAATGGAGTTTAAAATAATGTTTCAGGATTGTTCATTTACCGGGGTAGTGTGACTGAATAAGGGATGAAATTCACCTAAGAAAATGTGTTGGTTTTGAAGTAATCTACGCGAAATAAACCACATTCCATTTTTTCAGAATATAAAGCAGCATCAGAGGATTAAAAAGAGAAAACCAAATTTAAGCCATCTTTATTATATTAAAGAATAGTCCAATACTGTTTATAACAGAAGTCTTCCCTAAGGTTTAAAAATTACTTTCCTTTATAAGTAAAAGAGGCAAATGTAAAGGAAGATGGCCTCCTAAAGGTACTAACTTACAAAGTCACAATTCTTTTTCCATTCATGGAATGCAGACAGACTTGAGAAAGTACTACAGGTGTAGTGCTAGGAAAGCCCTAAAAACATCTAGCACCACTCACTCTTTTCCTTATTATTCAAACATAAAACCCCTAAATGTTTTTTATTAAAAAGGAGAATCAAGAAGAAAATAAATTTCTGGAAACACATGCAACTTTTTTCTCCAAAAATGTCGGCTTCTTACTATACCTTAATATTCCCTTTTTTTGGCTTTTTTTTTGGAGGGGGAAAGTGGGGCAATTGGGGTTAAGTGACTTGCCCAAGGTCACACGGCTAGTTTTTGTGTTAAGGTCTGAAGTGGGATTTTGAACTCAGGTCCTCCTGATTTCAGGGCTGGTGCTCTACTCACTGCACCACCTGGCTGCCCCTATACCCTAATATTCTTGAAACGATTATTTCTTTAAAACTACAAAAAACTTTTCAACTGATGTGAACAGTTTTGCCTAAAATTCTGAAGTTCTGGTCATGGCTCAGGAATGGATTATTTCTTGTTATAAATTATAATGGTAAGTTTCTAGGAGTTTAGAAGCGATGCTCCAGCTATTTCTTGTTTTTACAGGTTCTAAGACAAAATCTTGTTGAACACCCTAAGACTTTCTAACTCAAATAGGCACTGCAGATACAACACCCAAATTACATGGTGAAGGAGCCTGGGTAGATACAGAAACGTAACTTTGAACTTTTAAATTACCTACTATAATAAAATCAATTCCTAGAAATAAAAAATGAACATGACTAAAATATATGGGTTTTGAATTAAATTTCAAAATAAAATACTCCAAAATTGCCTTTCCAGATGGAATCTTCTTGAATGTTTTCCTCTATGTTGATTCTTAACATGGCGTCATGAATATATTGGGGGGGGTGAGGGGGGCACACCATGGCAGAGAGTATCCCATAAATTTATGCAAGAAAAAGTACATTTTTATTTCCACTGAAATGTGTCATCTCCTTCAATTCTGAATTTAAAATAATTTATTCAGAGAGTATTTATTGGTTTCACCAGACCACCAAAGATATCCATGACACGAAAAAAAGATTAAGAACCCTTGTCCAACACAAAGACTAACATGTCTTTGCAACTCTTTCTTGAGGAAACCATAATATTTACTTCCTTAAGGAAATAAAAGCAATTAAGAGCTTTATTTGTGCTAGGCAACATGCAAAGTGCTGGGGATACAAACACAATGAATGAAACAATTATATAAGAAAAAATTGTAAGTGTTCTTAGTGGGCTTTTCTTTATAATACGCAAAACGGAATAAATATCAGCAATCCTACTTAAAAACCGGGGGGGGGGGGAGCCCACTTTCAATGGATACGAGGGGAATGGTATATAAATTTCATATTCAATCAGTAATAATGCTTATTCTCTTTTTTAAAAATTACATTTATTTCATGTTAATAAAGATTAGCAAAAGCCAGGAATTAAATTAAGGTCACAATGAAGAATCTCATTTTGTTCAAATATATTCTTGCAATGTTATGTAGTATTACTAACACTTCATAAAGCCTAAACTTATGAAAAGTTTTGAAACATATTATAGTAGATAGATCTGATCCTATCACAATGACTGTAACCAGATCAAATTAATTCTTTTAGGTCATCAAGTTCTCTTTTAATAGACCTTATTTCTACTTCATCAGTGATAATTTAATAATTTATATTTCAACATGTCCAAAAATCCACAATTTTATCCATAGGTACATGATCCCATCAACACTTTAGTAGTTAGCCCTGCAAGTTAGTTGCTGGGTGGCCAACCTCATGATGACACCCTATAAACTGAGTCTTACCAACCCTCAGACCTTTGTTTGAGGGGACCATATTTAATGCCTTTCTCGGTTGTTATGATGGCCATAGCTTGCATTCTAACAGCAAAGACTTCAAGAGCCCAAATACCATGGTGAAGCATTTAGGAGGCATTTTGTATAGATGACATTTGACTTAGCTGAAAAAATATATACACTACTTTTCCAAAAGTGGAATGGTATTCCAGATTCACTCATTTTCTTATGGGGTGATAATACTCTCATACAGGATCATTTTCCTCTTGCCCTCTTTCTAATCTTGCTCACTCCAATACCAAACCCCAAACATCTGTGAAGGGGTCAAATAAGTGACGGGAGTAAGTATACGTGGGTCAAATCATTCCATTGTGTATCAAGCCCTGAACATCCAGATCAAGTCAATAGATCACTGCAAAAATTGTCTGTAGAATTATTTTGATTTTATTCCTCAAGTTGTTTGGCTCTGATGTAACAGGAAAAGATCAGAAAAAACTTAATAAATGCTGTCTCAAAACTCACGAATATAGGCAAGAGGTACAAGCAGATGAAGACCATCTGAATGCCATCTAGCCAATGTTGGCTGAAGCCTTGTATATTCTACTCTACCTATGATTACTCTCAAAATTCTAAGAAGTAAAGACAGTCCCAGTCCGTAGCTTTTAAACCTTGGCTTGGGAACCTCATGCATATAAAATTCACTACCCATTATCTATCCAAGTGTGGCCTTGAGGCCTCAAGTTCCCCACACCTAAGTCTATGCTTTCACAAACAACCTTCCAGGGCTAGTGGAACTCCAGTAAACATCCCAGATGCCTAACTCTAAGGTTCATCTTATAGATAAAATTCTGTGATCTTGTTGGTGGGGAGGTGAGGGTGTGTGGAAGTACACTGTAAGAGATGGTGGGCAGTCAGCATGCTTAAGACTAGGTGTACAATGTCCATAGCCAAAGGCACTTCAGATGTCATTTAATCAATGTGCACCTTATTAGGAATACTGTCTGTAATATCCTAAGTAGGTAAGTAGTCAGCTAGACTCTACTTAATTGCACTAATGGGGAACTCACTACCTCCAAGGCAAGACATTTCCCTTTTGAATAGTTCCAATTATTAGGGCATTTATTCTTATGCTGAGGCAAAAATCGCTTCTTTGTAACTCCCATCCATTGTTTTTAGTCTTCCCCTCTGGGTCCCAGCAAGACAAGTGTAATCTCTCTTCCACATAAAAAACTTAGATATTTAATGCCTACCTACTACCATGCTCCCACTAAGCCTCCTCTTTTTCAAACTAAACCACCTCTAGTTTCTTAAACCTACTCCCATATGGTAAAGTTCCTAATAGTGTCTAATCCTCTCAACCTCTCAGTTGCCCTCTTCTGAATATGGCTGGTTTCCATATTAAAATGCAGCTTTTAGAATGGTACAAAACACGCCAGATGCAGTTTGGCCAGGTCAGAGTTCAGCAGGATTATCCCTTCCTTTGCTCTGGATACACTACTTCTATTAATGTAGGCTAAGATTACCATAGCTGTTTCAGTTGCTACATCATATCACTGATTCATAATAAGCTCACAAACTAAACATCCCATCCAGAATGAACATACCAGGAATCGCCAGTCAATGCCCACTTCTTTTTCCTTTATAATGTTAAAAAGTCTTTGGCTTCAGTTCAGTTTAAGAAAAACATCTTTCTTCCAATGCGAAAATGACAACAAAAAATGACATAGGTTCTTCAGCATCTATTCAGTTGTAAAAGGCCCTTTAATAATAAAATTTCTAGGCAAAGTCAGGACATCATATTGAAAGATGCTCCCTAATCATCTGTTTTGGTAAATGTATTTCAGAGGGCAACTGAGGTACTGAGTCAGAAGATTAACTTTGAACGAAATCATTCATGTAGCAACAGCTAGGAATGACAAAGAAAAATCTCAATCATTCCTTGGTGTGTATGGATTGTATCTATCTATCTCTAAGATGTCAAGGGAAATTCAAGAAGGTAGCCTGGGTGGGGATTGCACTCCTGGAGCATGAGAGACTGCTTAGAGAAGAGTAACACATACAGTTTTGGCATATCTGGATGCATTATAATCCTCACTACTAGTGAGGATAAGCCACATGGAAAAGACCACAGATCCACCGGAGTATTGACAATGCTATAACCTAGTATTACTAAATTTAGTGACACTTCCTAGGCCCATAAGGATGATAGAGCACATTTTCTGAATACAGTATTTATTTTAAAATCAGAATTGCTAGTGATTATATACTGCTTACAATATACACAGGCACTATGCCAACTGCTTCACAAATTTTATTGTATCATTTGCTTCTCCCTACCCTGGGAGGTAGATGCCTCCAGTATCCCCAGTTTACAGTTGAGGCAACTGAGGCAAATGGAGGTTAAAGGGACTTGCCCAAGATCATCCAGTCACCAAGTATCTAGAGTCAAATTCAAACTGAGATCTTTCTGACTTCAGGCCTGGTGCTTTATTCAATGCACCACCTAAGCTGTGATTAGGCGGAAAGTATTCTAGAATTTCAAAACATGTCTTCTAAATTATTTTTAGACCAAACCTACATTGTGGTCAATAAAGGTGGTGAACATGCTTGACTGACTGGATCATAGTGGTAATGAAATCAAAGACAAGGTTTCCATATCTATAGAGGTCACATAGTTTGTTCTGGTACGTGGCCATGGGATGCACCCTTACCTCCCCCAACAAGTACTGACCACAGAAAGGCTGTCCAAAATGAGGGAGAGATACCCCACCATGAAAGAGCAAGCATAAATGCAAGCCCTACTACAGATGGTCAGAGGAGAGAGGTAGTGGGGTAAGATGTTGAATTTATAAGCAGAGCACCTAGGTTCAAATGCTAGCTGCACTCATTACCAAATACAGGACTTTGGAAAAGTCATTCAGCCTCCTCACTAAGCTTCCTCCTCAATCAAGGGAAAGAGTTAAGATATGAAATACGATCCTGTATACCTATGTCTTCATTATATGAAAAGGACTTTGTCAGGTTTCCTTTGTAGATTTAATTTTTAAAAACTATTTTAAACAAAGCAGCAGCATGGAAAGAACACTGGACAAGAAGCCAAGATATGGATCCAACTCCTGCCCCTGCTTCTTGCTAGAGGAAAGTCCCTCACCCTCTCTAAGCTTCAGTTTTCTTATACACCATTAGTACATCTCATTCATAGGTGCTGTTGTGAGAACAAGTCTCATCAGCTTTGTAGGGCTTAAAGCACTTTAAAATGACGTCTATTATTTATAATTTGGGTTACAGGCATAACCCAAATTAACAAAGTGTTTTTTTTTTAAACCTGGCAATTTAAATTCATATTGATATAGGCTCTGAAGTGGTAATAATGACACCACATAAAATGACACACACTGAGCTACCAGTTCTCAGAGAATTGAAAGCTCACCATGTACAGATCCCAGAATGGGCTACTTAGCATAGTTTTTTCATTCTAAAATTTCAGTTTTAAGTCAATTAATTAAACTAGGAACATCTTTTGACCTGTGAAAAAGCAGCACTGCAGAATTTCCAGGTCAGACTTCAAGAACCTATTTAACACCCAATATAACCAAATTATGAAAATTAACTATTCTAATGGAGAACATCAAGAAAATATTTCTAAAACCTTCCCCACCATCCTTCTGCCAGTACAAGAGAGAACAGATCTGCTTCTCCCCTTTTGGAGATTTCCCTCCCCAGAGTGGGGACAAGAGGAATATTCCAGCCAAAGAATATGGAGAGCAGGGGACCATTTCAGGGTTAAAGATCTGTGATAGGTTGCTAGGTAGCTCTGGGTACAGTATCTGAGCTGAGAGACAAAAAATGGCAGGTGCAGGTAGAATTAGAAGCTCCTGAATCTTGGAAGTGGTGGCAAAGGCCATTCACACATGTTAGCAACTACTAAGTTCCCTAAGAATTTGAACTGAAATGGTCAAAGGATACGAACAGGCAGTTTTAAGTAGGAAAAAAAATCAAGGCTATCAACTGTCACAGGAAAAATGTTCTAAATCACTTCTTATTAGAGAAATGAAAATTACAGACAACTCTTGAGGTACCACCTCACACCTATCAGATAGGCTAACATGACAGAAAGGGAAAATTACAAACACTGGAGGGGAGGTAGGAAAATTGGGAAATATGGAAATATGGAAAAACTGTTGGTGACACTGTAAACTGATCCAATCAGACTAGAGAACAATTTAAAATGATGCCCAAAGGGCTATAAAACTGCGCATACCATTTGGCCCAGCAATACCACTAACTAGGTATATATCCCAAAGAGATAAAAGGAAAAGGAGCTATTTGTACAAAAATATTTATAGCAACTCTTACTGTGGTAGAAAGTAACTGGAAATTGAGGGGATGTCCACCAGTTAGGGAATAGCTGAACAAGTTGTGATATATGGTTGTAATGGAATACTGTCGTACTGTAAGAAATGATGGAGAGGACGTTTCAGAAAATCCTGGAAGACTAACATAAACTGATACAAACTGAAGTGAGAACAACTCGTAGAACACTGTACAAAGCAGCAATATCACAACAACAATCAACTATGAAAGACTTAGCTACTCTAATTGATGGAGGCACAAAGAAAAATATTATCTACCTTCAGAGAAAGATTGATTCTGAGTGCAGATTGAAGCATATTTCTCTCTTTCTTTTTTCCTTTTTCCAATGTGGCTTTTAGAAAGGTTCTGCATGATTTCATAAGTCTAAGTGGTACTGCATTTGGTGGAGGTGTGTCTTCTCAATGGGTGGGAAAGGAAGTGAAGGGAGGGCAAGAATTTGGAACTGAAAATTTTTTTAAATTTTTAACAGTATTTAAAGAAAATGAACAGTATATGAACATTTGTCCATACAAGAATATTACAAGTTTGCAATAAATGCTACCCTCTAATGGATATTATTTTTGTAGCTAAGTTTGAAGAAGTGCTATGCTCTGAGTTAAATTCAACACAATTTCAGTAAGTACTAATTTATGCTGTGCAAAGTATGGCGCTACAAAGATAAAAAATAGAATTGTTCTTGTTCTCAAGGGGGCTTACAATATAAAAAGGGAGAAAAAGACCTCATTCGTGGTACAAATACATTCCAGCAAAGATGCATGTAAATTTTTTTTTTTTGTAAATCAGATTGTTTTTTCCCCAAAGACAAAATAAACTTAGAATCTCTCTTCTTACATAACTGATCTTCAATTGGTACTGCTTCCTCATATTTACCTCATATGTTCCCCTGATACATAGTTGAGTATTTAGTGACTTACAAATTTGAATAGTCTATTGGAAATTCATATATATGCATGTATGCATATATATACACACATAGTGAACTAATTTATTCTGTAAATTTGGCTTTTATATTTTTTACTTACATGGGATCAAGAGAGAAAATTTTACTACAATAAAAACTATTAATATTGTATAAAAACTACTCCATTTGTTAGTATTTAATATTTATTTCTAACAAAGCAAGGCAGGACCCTTCTCTTTTTTAAGGAAAGTTATTTCAAACTCAATGGCTTTCAGCTATTGGTAAGGGTAGAGCCTCTCAGGTGTTTTTCAGGTAGGGGAGACTTAACAATGATCCCTCACAATCTCAATCTATCCCTTTGGGGCCCAATAGCATACATTTCATAAAAATAGTCATGATGAGGAATTTAGTTTCTGGCCATAGAAATGAACTTTGCTATAAAACCTAAAGGGTACAAAACAATCTATATATGGAACATGTGGGTATATATGAGACATATTTAGCCATAATGGTCTATAAAATGCATTTCTTTCCATTAAATTAAAACACACCACCAGAGAAATAGTAGTATCCTCATTTATAACAAAGCATATAACCAAATCTCCCATTTTATCATTGGACAGTGGGCATTGGATTTAGCATTAAGAAATGTGGTTTCCAAAAGTAGGCAAAGTTTCCACCTACTACATAAGTAACCATGATTAAATCACCTTCATCTACCTGAACCTATTTCTTCTTCTATAAAAGTGGTGAGGTAATATCTGTTTGTACTACCTATCCCAAAGGACTGTTCTGAAGAAAGTGTTTTGTAAGATTCAGAATAATACTTAAATGTATGGTGTTATTATTATTGTTGCTATTATAAAGAATGACGGGCTAGATAACAGTACTACTAGATGAATTTGGAGCTAAACGCTCATACTCCAGGAATGTCATAAATGACTTAGTTATCAGTCTAAAGCACTGGTGTTAAACTCGAATAGAAATGGATCCCTATAGTTAAGTTCGAAAAAGATGGGGGAGAACTAGTTTGGTTTTGGAGGTGGGGAAGGAGGGAGAGAAGACATAACAGGGTTTAGTTGTGACTATAAGCTTAATTAACACGAGCCAACAATGAGATACAACTGTTTAAAAAAAAAATCAAGGCAAACCTATTCTGTATTGATCTGAACACAGGGGTCGGCTTATGGAAAATAACTGTACTCACCCTCTCATCAGACTACACCTAGAACACTGGGTCCAATTCAGGCTGTTATGCTCTAAAGTAGACATTTTAGAGGTCATCTCTTCCAATTCATACCTAAGTAGGGAGTCCACTCAAATACATTTGCTTTATTAATCTCTTCATGACGGTAAACTTAATACCTGTCTTAAGGTAGCCCCACTTAAGAGGCAAAATTATTTGGAGGTTTTTCTTATAGCCAGTGAAATCTTCCATTCTGCAAGTTCTATGGCAGAATATATCTAATCTCTATTCCACAGAATAACCTTTCTTCAAATACTTAAAGAAAGTAATTATCCTATTCTTTGCTAAACTTTCTAGAGATGATACAGAGGAATGAAACCAAGACAGGACAAAATCTATAGAAACTGTTTTATTTTGGCATCTCCAGCACCCTGCATATGTCAATTAATGAAAATGCCTCTATCAAGAAACTACCTACTGTGGCTCAGCCCTTGAAAATGTTCAACCAGAATTTGTGGAACTGAACTACATATCTTGAGAAATGGTGTTTGTCTGCTTTTTAAATGGATGTTTAGTGTGAAAAGTAGAAGACTAAGGAGGAATACATTTACTGCTCTCAAATATCTGATGACCTATCAGTTGAGCTGACTCTTCCTCTAGTGGCTAAATCACTGTAATGGAATCAAGGGTCAAGTCCACCTACCTTTGGCAGCTCGGTTAGAAGCTTGGTGTAAATGGAATTATTGGGGTAAATTCCAAAACCCTCCAACCATGACAGTGGAAAAACTGTCCCTAGGTTGGCCATCATCCTTGAGAGGTTCAAATACGAGATCCATTACACTCTGCCTGAATGAAAACTATACCTGCTTTTCCCCCCTTGAGAATATGATTGGCTCTAAGAATCTGTGTTCCCTAATTCCATATTGTCCTGAATCAATATCCTTAAATCTCTCCTTACCTCCCTACTGATCAACAGGAACACTAGGGCAAGGAGATTAGAACCTGGGGGTGCAGCTACAACAAACCATTCACCCTGCCACTAGGCTGACTTCTGTAGACATTTGAGCAAAGAAGACGGAAAGGAAAATGGACTAGCGGTGGCCACAGATGTGGTAAGAAACAACTAGTTCCTCCTTGGAAATTTAAATAAGAGGAAATGAACTCATCCTTCAACAGTTTAACAAATGTGAATTTTTACAACATTATCAACTGTGTTTGCAGCTTATTATTCTATGAACTCTGCAATTTCAATGTTCTAGTAATAACTAGGAGTAACTGTAAACTTCAAAACATAAAAGTTCTGGCTGCTTTGTCTCTGACTCAAAATAAAAAATTCCAAAATATTCTGCCTACAGCATTTAGATGACTTTTATTTATATTACTAAGAATCAAAAACCAACAGTGCTATAATGTAATGTTATGGAAATTAATTAAGCCAAATTTAGAGAGACATAAAAACAATTTAAAATGTCATAACACCAACATATTAGAGAAAAGTAACATTGCCCTTCAAAATAAATTGGGAGAAGGCCTTATTTTTGATAAATATGCTAGATGAGTAAATGCTTTTAAATTTTAAATTAAAGCCAAGAGTTTAAGTCCTGCTTCTGGCACATATCTGCACAGAACATGAAAAAGTCATTCTCAATGCTGTAGGCCAGAGGAGTCAAACACAGCCTGAGGGTCACAGCACTTCCCAGTGAGGCTGAACCAGATTCCAGTGTAATGGGGAAATATTTAACAAAATAAATAAAAATACAACAGAACATAGATAATGTTAATATATGATTTCTAAGCTAATATCAGAACAGGAGAGCAGGGATCCTTATCTATAGCTTAGTAGCCCCCTTTACTGAGTTTGATACCACTGCTCTAGGGAATGCTCTAACATTAAAAGTTGCAGGGAAACTATCAGCCTTCACCAGCAGACAGTTTCCTTACCTAGGAGGGAAATTACTGATCAAGTCCCTATTCTTTAAAATAAGCATAAAAATATTTCTTTCATATATATATTTATACATACAGAAAAGACAGTCCAGGAAAGTACGAAACCAGGAGAATACAATTAGGCTTCCAGATTCCAGTTTCACAAACTTAATCTGTCAAAGTGATTTAATTTTCAGGCCTTATACATCTACTTAGGGGCATTTCCTCTCAATACTTTAATGTCTGTACATTTAATATAAAAAGTTTTCTGAGTATACATAGGTTCAATTTAGCTCTGATACATAATCATTTCAACTGAAAGAAAACTTTGAGATGGAGGAAGTATGGACACTTTAGCAAAGACTGGATTTAATATATGCATCTTTAGCTCAATGATGCCAGAAATAAAATTTCCAATCAACTTAGAGGCAATTAAAAAGAGACACAACAATGCCAACATTAACCAAGAGAAAGAACAAAGGGAAAGGAAATAGACCAAGTTGCTGGAAGAGCTAGTAAAAAGGTCCATTAAAAGTTATTTGTACTGGAAATAATTATTCCCCATCTTCATCCCCACACCGAAATCACGGTTCCTAAGATTATCAGCATGACTTCTGTAAGTTTCATACTACTAGGGCAGCTTTGTACAAAAGTCACTTATTACCTGCCTACTTCCAATGTTTGTTTTGGGCTAAATATGGGAAATTTGTTTTCTACATCTAATACAACAACCATTTACATGGATGAACGAAAATGACTCATCACTTACTGCATACAAAAGAAAGTAATTGTATCGTGTAAGATGTGGTACACATGTGCACAAAGGATCAGTCTCTACCCACATGACATCACCTGAATCCTGTATCAGTTGTAAATAAAAAGGTAACAAAGTAGGAGGGTTTCTGTCCTTATGTGAACACAGGAGATGTGCAGGTACTAACTACATAATGCTGAAAGTCTATGTAGAAAAAGCCAACTGCCTTTATGTGGGAAATCTTGAAAATTCCAAAGGAATTAATGAAATCTTCTATGTAATAAAACTGATTTTAAAAATTAAGTATAATATACTGATTTTAAAAATTAAGGATAATATACCTCTGAAGTGTCATGATGCATCATCCTAAAGCAGACTGCACGTACATTTCCATATTAAAGTGCATAAACATTCTTTTTCCATTAAATGCACTACATAGGACAGAAATGACTTGCTAATAGTCATAGAAGAGTCAATGTTCATTTTAAGATACACCTCACCCCATATTAAAGTCGGTTTCTGCAGGGCTGAGATGAAAATACAGGAAGTATATATAGCCCCTGAGATAGAAGCACTGGAAAGAAAGCCTCATTTGGATTTTTAAAAGTGCTTTTGTGAAGGGTGGAAAATACCCATTTCACTCGGTACAAAATTTACACACCTAAGTGGAAACACAATCTAATCAGCTTTGCGGGCATATTCAGCACAAGCAAAAACCGAACTTGAAATGAGGTAAATGCCAGTGAAAATATCACCCAACTATACAAGCTATTACTTTGCAACTAAACAAATTTTTTTTTTAAATAAAAAGATTCCTGATCCCTGCTGCCACCCAGGGCTTTAATACCTCTGGTGAAGAAAGTGTAAAGGAATAACTGAATATCAAGCTGTTGATCACTAATGCCTACCACATGGGGAAGAAAATACGCATGTAAGTGTATATTCAATGGAAAAATAACTGTTATGAAATATTCATTTGAGAAGTAATTAAGCCTCACAACTGAAAAGCTAACCTTTCACAACACAAAGTAATCATGCAGCTTGGAGATTAACACGTTCTGCGTCCTCTGGTGTTTATTACAATTTATTTAACACCTCAGCCACTTTGATACTTGTGTTATTTATATATTTTCTTTGCCTAAAAGCTGAAATTTTACAACAGCCCAAGAATACTTCTCTCCCACAAACAGCCAAACTACACGTTTGCAGGTCCTACCAACAAAAGAATAACAAACTATTTTGAGCCGGGATTTGGGATCCCACGCCTCCCCTTGGGCAATCTTAGCACATCTAAAAGATTTGCACATTATAAAAATTCATGTACATCAGAAAATTCATCCTACACAACCAGGATAGAGTTTCAAACGTATCCTTTCACGGACAAGCAATAACTACCAAGTGACAGAATTTTACGTAGAAAGCAAATGTGTGTTCTGTAGTCTTGATGGAGACATAAACTTACATTGATATGCAAGCATTTTTTAAGTTTCAGAAGCTCTCAAATAATCCTATCTTAATTTTCCTGATGTAGGATATCACATAATTAGCTCTTCTGTAGTCTCAGCACATAAAGAGAAAAGGGATTATTCATTAGGGGAAGGAATTAGCAGGATTTTAAGCTTCAATGGCCAAAACAGACTATTAGCTTTCATTTGGCTATTAGGTTGGTAAGCAGAGTGGTCTCTAAAGCGTCACCAGCATATAACAATAAATTCTCAAAATTAGTCTTAACACCTGCTCTTCTAATATTGAATAGTGAAAAGAGCTGAATCAGCCATTATAACAAACCCATTCAAGTAACACACTACTGATGTCACAAAATGCCTTGACAACTCTTCATTTTAGGAAGCCAAAGGTCATGAGTTAATAAGCCATGCAGTGGAGCCCAGCGCTACAGAAACGCTCCGAAAGAAACCATTTCACACAACTGGACGAGACAAAATGCAAAATTGTGAACCTTCCTCCAAGTCAAACAAGAGAATTTTTAAAAATATGAAACAAAAGAGAAATATGAGAAGTTACTCATTTAAGAATTCATTCATCCCACAAATGGCAGGCATCTTAAGTGGGAAAGGTATGTGAGAAACCCATGGTTCTACGACTAATAGTGTACTCACCCAGACCAGCAGCAAAAGTTACCATGATGGTCTCTTCTCTCCCTCTGACCTCCATATTCTCCTGAACATACCAGGGACTTCTCGGTTACAAGACAAACCAAACAAAACGCACCTCTGCTAGCAAAATGCCATGGAATGGTGGCAGCAACATCCATCATTTTTAAAGCACTTTAAGGGTTGCAAAGCACTTTGCACGTTACTCATTTTATCCACACAGGCACTGTCAGATTATTAAGTGACTTGCTCAGGGGCACACAGCTGGGAAGTGTTTAAAGCAGGACTTGACTTTGAGTCTTCCAGTGCTAAATCCTACACTACCCACTGCGCATCTGGCTACAGTGTACAAAGAGACAGGAGTTCAGGTTTGTCTGTTAGCTTCTAAAGTAGCTTCAGTTCCCACGGAAAATGGAAGGGACAGAGTGGAAGAACCCTCCAACTATACAGAGTATTCCAAAAAGCTTAAATTTTTGTATTTAAGATTACACTTCAATTAAAATAAAAATTAGCAAGAAGGTTGAAGAGTACACAAGTCTGAAAAATGGGCAGAATATATCTAGGTTTCAATTACTGTAAGTTATGAATCCTATTAAGTGGTAGATCTATTCAAAATCCCACTGTGGATTTTTACTGAATTGGAGTCAATGATCATTTATTACATAACTGTAACTGATTAGTGTGAATTCACATACATGCAACCATTTCAGGGGATTCATTATTCAGGGGATATATTATTCCCAACAATCAGGACCTGGCGAGTAGGAACAATTTGTCAAACCTCACAGAGTCAATGTGAATACTATCCCATAAAATCTGTTTTGCAACACTTTGCACGATATTTAAAAACAACAACAACAACTAGAGATGAAACTAGAGAATGGGGGCAATATTTGAATACGCAGATCAGGTTTAATTTTTTTTAAGCTGAACACTGAACACTAATGCTTTCTATCATCTTACCTTCCCTTCATTCTACAAATTACGATGCTAGTGCTCAGAAAGGAAAATTACTTGCCCATGGTTACAGAAGGAGTACAATATCAGAGGTGAGATCTGAATATACACCCTTGGATTTCAAATCCAATGTTCTTTACACTAAAAGTATCCTGCCTTCATCCTTACCCTCCTATTTGTATCAGGAAGTGGTATCGTTCTATTTATTAAAATCACACAGTTGGGGGAAGAGGGCTCTGCATAGCAAGTGAAGAGGGATAAGAAAAAGTAAACTAGAAAACGTAATAAGACCACTTCATAACTCTTTTATATGTAATACCACAGGCCAATGAATATTATAAAGTTGTGTCTCCATTATGAAAATTGTTGAGTGTTCTGCAAATTTTTTCAAAGCTAGAACTGATTGCATAAAAGACAACTGTTGAAGTGGAGAAAATCAATTTGGATTTTTGATACATTATCATTATATACCCAAACAGACAATATTTTAAGACAGTATACAGGTATATTCAAAGTGATGACATAAAAAAATGTGACTTTTTTCTAGTAGAAATGGGTTGGCTATGTGGAAAATTTTTCTCCATTATAAAATTCAGTTTTTGTTCAGTTTTAGAATGTATAACAATAATATTTTTTTAATATTCTCTTTGTTTAACAAAAACTTAGTCTTAAGATATATAACTGTTATTCTACCTCATACATCCATTTATATTTAAATCAAGAAACAATTAAATACTCCTTACACCTGATATATAAATTTAGTATTCATTAGGATGAAATACTGGTTAAAGCTAGACTTACAGCAATCTCAGCAAGGGTTTGGAAAATTTCTCCAAGAGGACAAGGCACCAGGATGTTAACCTTCAGAAACAACAGCATTTTTACCTTCTAAAACCCCTACCACTTAACAAATGCTGCCCACACAATGTACACAATGTAACTGGCTCCCATACAGGGATAAGACAGAATAGACAAAAACAACAACAACTTAAGGGACAAAAAATGAACAGTATTATTTGAATCTCAGAATTCAAATTGTAAATTATTTGAACTTCAAATGTCTAAAAATACTTTTATAATCTTCTGCTTCCCTCCATACCTTCGCTTTTATATTGTCTGTAAGAACAGATTTTAGAAATCTCTCAACGGCAAAGACAAAGATTTTAAATGAGAAGGGACAGGTTGTAGCTCAACAATTCCCCATTAACTTTTAGTGGCAAATAAGTAAATCTACTAATATTCTTTAACAGTTCTATATAAACCCACAATTCAGTTAACTAAGCAAAAGATTTCTTTCTCACTTATACCTTTCACTAAGCATTCTAAAATTCCCACCCAAATTTTGTGAAACAGCTCCAGAGATCTGTAAAACCTAACATGGAAAAAAAAAGTTTTAAATCCTGATGTACAATATGCTGGAAAAATGAATAGTAAGGCTATGCTAGCAGTTTATAATCCAATTCCATCAATGATGGCCAGTACAGAGACTCTCTGGCTAAGGTCATTCACTTTCATAAGGAAGGAGTTCAAATCTCCCTTCTAATACTCAAACTACAGGTGTGACATTACTGAACATCAGTTTCCTTGTCCATATAATCAGGTGGCTGGACCAGATGGCTCCCAAGGTTTCTGCTGGGCCTAGATGTAAGAGATGATCTTATACAGCCTGGGGGAAATTCTGAACAGTAGCACTGTTTGAAAATATTGGCCATTTTCTCCCCTTCCACTAAATACTATCAATTTTCCATTTTGGAGCCATTTTATTTTCTCTTTTAGCAAATTCATTAAGTGGAATATGATACGAACTTCAAAATACAACACCAACTATGCCTCTTGTTCTGAAACTGATGTAGGAACGACTCTAGATTTCTCTACTGTTTTTCTGGGAATAAATTCTCCTTTTGTAAATAAAAACCCTATAATAAGGGATGTGTATACAAATGTAAAAAATTATAATTACACACATACGCACACACATATAGATAGATATACGCATACACTTACACACACTCTGAATGCGTGCGTACAAACGTGTATCTGTATTCACACACAAAAGTACACCTGCCTAGGTACCAAAAATGAAAAATCACAAGTCCAATGACAGAGACAATGTCATTTAGATAACGTGAATCTTATACTAGTTCCTGGATTAATTATGAACAAATCTTTTGGGGTTTTCCCCTTTTGACAAGTGCTTTTTAGACTGAAAAATGAATCATGAAGAGTAGGCAAGAAATGGGCACTTAACCTCTCTAGCTTGCTTTACCATAGAAATCGACTCAAAAGAATACACACTCAAAGCCCATTCAGACGCAACTAAATTTGCTCATAAACAGCAATGGTATTTTTAAGAGTAGTAACTTTGTCCACAGAAACAAAATTTCTACAAATTATTTTCTGGAAGGAATTATGGTTGAAATACAGTAATTACAGAGTGAAAGAAATATAATTTTAGCTTACTAGAAAATTAAGATAAATTATTTTAGGAGCAATAATTCCATAAACAATGAACAAGGGACCAAACAGGAAAGGACATCTGTCACCGAAACAGATGCCACATCATGCATGGAACACAGTCCAATTATCCAACTGGAGAAAAAAATTTTAACCAAAGATTTAGAAATTTTCAAGCAAAATAAGAATATATTCAAGGAGGTCTTGATAGTGATCTAGCATGAACATTATGCCTCGAGGTAAAATGGAAGAAAACCCAAGAGATTCTAAATATTCAACCTTAAAAGGGAAGGGAATTAGCTCAAATAAGGCACTCAGAGTGTAGACCTCTTAACTACTGCGAAAGGGCTAAAGAGAAGGGGGGTGGAGGGGACAGGAAGTCATCTCAACTCAACTCTTATTCAAAAACTATTATTTTTTCATCGTGAATAGGAGAGAAACAAGTGCTCTCCATAATCACACAAAGTGACCTAGCTCTCTTAAAGTGCTCCTTTAGATCGACAAAGAGCTATCACAAGCAGAAAGTATGACTAGCCTTTCTCCTTATTCTAAGTCCTTACTTTAGCTTTACTAGAGACAAAAGTGATAAAGGCCAAAAGCCTCAAATAAATGTGTTAACCAAATTGTTTCCGGCTTTGGGGAATGTTTTTACAATCTTTATCCTCCTAAGAAAATAAGTAAAAGACCAACACAAATGGTGACCTACCCTCACCAGCACAGCGGGGATCTAAGACTGAACTTAACTTCTCTTTGCTTAGAGAGAAAAAAAATAATAATCAGTGTCTTTAAAACTGAAAATCTGGGAAGAGAGAAGTAATCTATTTAGCCAGACGTAGTTCAAAAAGTTACCACGCTGCTGCAACACTCTGCAAAGATCTTTTGTAAAATACTAGATGGCTAGTATTTTTGAGGAGAAAAAAAATGTTAACAATGAGATGTTGGAAGAATCCACATAATATCTTAAAGAATCAACCTCCCTATGTAACAATAAATCAGTGCCAATTAAACCTAGGGTTTGCCAACAATCTAAATCCATGATCACTTTCTCTTAGAGATTGAGAATTCTGAGTATGCTATAACACCACACTATTAAAAAACATCAGGCTAAATTTATATTTATAGAGAAAAGAAGTCCATTTTGTACAGTATTTTAATATAGAAATCTCACGTCCCCATTTAACAACTTTTCTATGGTCTTGTTGCTATAATAAAACCAAAACACACTTCAGAATTTTGTATTTAAGTAGAGACATATGTCATAGTTACTGATTTTTGCTGAACTGGAAACCCCAGATAGTTACCATCTGGGTTAGGAAGTGTGGAGGAGGGGAAGGAGGATTCAATTTCAGAAATTTCTCACCCATCCTTAAAGGTTGTTCTGCTTGGTTAGTGAAATTACATAACTCCCTTTTCCCCTTTACTTTTAACTCTTTTAACTAAAAGAGGCTTCTTAAACAGATACAGCAGTCAGAGACACATTACGGTTCCAGTTACCTAGCTTTTAAATTTTTCTGAGAGAAAAGACAAAAAATAGTGCTGCTAGACAAAAGGACAAAGAAGAAATCGAAAAATACAGAACTTAACAAGATAAACTAAAATTTACCACTCTGACCATCAAAAGCTACGCACCACATTTGGGGGAGGGAAAGAGTGGTGTTTGCATCTGGCATCAGAGAAGGGATTACTTATAAAGGAGAAAACTGCAGACTATTAAAAAAATGAAATGAATCAAAACAATGAATTCAGCTCATCTCAAAAAAGGGCTAGAGAAAACATTTAAATACGAGACTTTTTAAACAAATTGATTTAACATTCCACAATTGATCCTCTCTGACTAGGGCATGGAAGTGACCTAGGCCTCCAACCCACCTCTCCAACACAAAAGCTACGCCAACGGAGTACAAACTGTTAGGTCTCATCAAGCTGAAAAGGTTTTTCAATTACAGATCCTGGGATGGATTGTATCTGTTGTCTGAGTACCAGCAGCAAGATTGAGTTCAAAGAGGCTCACTACCAAAACGTAAGCACAAGGTGATGGATTTTTTTGCTCACAGAAACTAAGGAAGACTGTGATCCCTCCACATCACAGTAGATAAACAGAAAATGGAAGCAGTCCCTACAAGAAGAAAAAAATTTATACAAATTAGTCAATTTATTTTAGAGTGTTTAGCAATTTTGGTGAACTTGTATTTTTTTTCTTCTTTCCAAGAAATGGAAACATATCAGCTTAAGCCACCATGAGGTCATATAAACTTCTTAGTAAACCTAAGTACACAATTAAGAGAAAGATCAGCAATTTCTTTAGGATAGGGAATTTGACAGACATAAACTCCCTCCAAGACAGTTGCTACAGTCTAACTTACAGATCAGCAAATCCTAGAGAGGTTTCTAAAGTGAACACATGTTGAGAGGCTTCCCCAAGGTCTCAAAGTCAGTCAAGTATCAGAACAATTTGAACACAGATCTTCCTATCTGTCATACTGCATTGCCAATTTCCTAGCAAAATGAATCCATAAATTCACCTTCTTTCATCACAGAGCCATAGGATTTTAGCACTGGAAAGGAGTATAGAGATGAAGATACTGATTAAGTCACAGTGTGAATTGTAATCCACTCCTTTATTTCTAGCATTACAGAATACAGTAAATGTTGCAAAGATACAATAAATATGAAGGAATCTGAAAAGAAATTTTGTTATTTGACCTCATCAACTTTTTAAAAAAATGTCTTTAAAGGGGCACAAGTGAACAGAGTACCGGCCCTGGAGTCAAGAGGACCTGAGTTCAAATTCCGCTTCAGACACTTGACACACTTAATAGCCATGTGACGTTGAGGAAGTCACTTAACCCCAATTGCTCTGACTTTCTCCCTCCAAAAAGAAAAAAAAAGAATTTTCTTTAAAGGAAAAAAAAGAATTTGAAAAAGATTTTGTCAAGTGTGGTATTGGTGTAGTGACTAAAAGTAGGAGAGAATATTACAATAATATAACAGTGGATTATTTAGGCAAAGAACATGTTATTTAACTATGTGAGTACAGAAGACCAAACCTGAGATGTAAAGGAGAATGAAAATATGAAAAGGAAAATGTGGATATTCCAGCTACCCACTATATTATTTTGCCTACAAAAGATAGTTATCACAAAATACCCAGCCTGCAGGACATTAATATGTAGGGAACAAAAGTACTGCCCTTCACTAGAAAAGAAATGCAAGGCAGTATCACTCAACTTGCTTGCCAGTATCCTAGCAATTTTAAGTTGTGCACAATGGAGCAGAACATTAACTATCTATGGTCTCTTACAGTCTGAAGATGATTAAACTCATCGAATTACAGCTTGTAAACCAAACATTGATAAGAATTGTCAATTACCGAATGCTACAGAGCAGATCTGAGGCACTGGGAAGGCAGAAAAAGTCAGGATAACAACATGGTCACCATTTAAAAAAAAAACAAAACACCAACCTGGCATCATGCCTGGTCTGTACAGCCACTCAAATTGGTAGTTGACAGATATTACTCCTAAAAATTCTGCCAGGGGAACTCCAAGGTTTTCCTGTAATTTCCCCACATGTTTTAGGACTTAGCCATGTTCTGTCACAGGTTAAAGCTCTGTGCTATGGAAGAGGAAGAAGGCTTCTTCTTAGAATTCCTTATTTTTGCCACTTACTAAGCATTTTTGTCAGGCACTGTGCTAAGAATTAGGGATACAAGAAAAGGTAAAAAAAAGTTGGCCCTGCCATCAAGGAACTTCTCATTCTAATGGGGGAGACCATATGTAATCAACTAAATGCATATGCAATATATTCAGTTGTGGAAATCGATGGAAGGCATGAGTAGCTAAGGGTCTGGGAAAGTCTCTTGCAGTAGGTGGGATTTGATCTGAATCTTAAAAATGTCAGGGAAACTAAGAAGCTGAGGTGTGGGAGACAGTCAGAGTAAGAAAAGGGGAAGAGAGATGGAGGGCCATGTTCAAGGACCTTGTTACAAGTAGGCCAGCTTCACTGGAAGTTGAGGAGATGGAGCAGTCATGGTAATTAGATTGGAAAGGTGGAAAGGAGCAAGGCTAGGGGAAAAAAATACCTTGGTAGCTTTCTGGAGGATAGATTGAAAAGGGAAGAATAGAAATAAGGAAATAAATCAATCAGAAAGATATTGGCAGTAGTTTAAGAAAGGATGGTGGGAGCCTAAGTAAGGTTTAAGGATATATGAGTAGAAAGAAAGGGGGCATAAATACAAGAGATGTTGTAATGGTAGAAATAACAAAATCTGGCAACCAACTGGATATGTGAGGTATGCATAAGAAGCAGAGGATGATGCTGAGGTTGGGTGTCTGAGATGATGGGACATGACAATAATAGGAATATTGGGAAAGGTAGGTGAAGGGTGACAGGCGCAGAGACTCAAATTGGTGACACAGGACTGGACCTCAGGGAAAAAAAACCACTAAGGCTAGATATAGATATGTATGGATGTAAGAATCATCTGCACAGGGATGATAATGGAATCCAGGAGAACTGGTTAAGATAAGAGAGAGGGAGAAGAGAGCCCAGGATGGAGCATTGGGGATGGGTATAATATGGATAAAAAACCATCAAAGACTGAGAAGATGCCCTGAGAGCAAGGAGAACGAGGGCAAAGCAGAGTCAACCTGGTAAGGGGAGAATATCCAGAAGATAATGATGATGGTAAGTGCCACAGAAGGGTCAAGAAAGATCAAGATTGTGGAAAGGTCATTAGATTTTGTTTGTTAAAAAAAAAATCACTAATAATTTAAGAGAAGGGCATTCAGCTGAATGATGGAATTAGAAGCCATGTTACATAGAATATAGAGGAGAAGAAATAAAGTGGATGTCTGTTGAGGACTGCAACCACAAAGAGGAAGAGCATAGGACAACAGCAAGTCTAGATGGTGGAATAAAGTGAGGTTTTTTGTTTTGTTTTAAGGGAAATGGAAGTCATGGGGAGGCTGGCATCAGGAAGAAGCAAAAAAGACAAAGAGAGATCAAAGATAAGAGATTGGGGATTGCGGGGGAAGCAACGTGCCAAAGAAGTTGGCAGGGGATGGGATGGGATGAAGGATACATGTAGAGAAATTGGCTTTGGCAAGGAACAAGGTCATCTCTGCAAGGGAGACAGTGCAGGAAGGCATAGCAGGGGAAGATATGCTGAATGATGTGACAGGAGAAAGAACTGGAGGAGGACAGTTAATGAGAAACTGCAAATTCCCTCAATTTTTTCAAATGAAGTTATGAGGCAAGGTTGTCAACTGAAAGGACTGAGGAAGATACCATGGGAGGCTGGATGAAAGGTCTGCAACAGGTACTCTGGAGAGTGGCACAGCAAGTCAATCGGGGAGGAGCACAGTGTTGCCCTAAGAAACAGTGAAGGATATGATACAAGAAGACATATTAGATCTCCAAAATTCCTATGTAAATCTTTCTCCTATCTACTGGTGTCCTCCCAACCCCATTAAAACAATGATCCAGTTTTAATCTTATATCTGTTTGACATATTCTTACTTATGTATCTGTTCTTTCCCTAAAAGAATGCCAGCTCTTTGTATCACACACACTTTATTTTTCTCTTTGTATTCCAGGGCCTGAAACAGTGTCTGTCACATAGTAAATTGTTAATAAATGCTTGTTGATGGGTTGATTCAAAGACAGTTGTGATCTAGGTAAAATTTCAGACCAACACTGAGAAGTCAGATACTTGAGAAATAACAGGATCTTCTTATGAAGGTAATTAATCTACAAAATCATCAAGACATAGTAAGAAATGACCTTCAATTAGGAGTAAGGCATCCATGAGCTTGTTTCACATAAATTACCTTAGCAAAAAATTTCTTCTGAAAGTCCACTATGCATTAAATAGTCACGTGCATGGGAGCTCAGGAATAGGAATAAAGAAGATAATTCACCTCCTTTCCATTCTATTCCTGAATTTGTGGGATACAATTTTCTTATATTACTTACAACATAAGAGTTTGATCATTTAAAACTGAGCTGTGTTTTTCTTATGTTGGGGTCGTTATTTGTTTTTAATTAAGTACAACTGGGTTTACTTGCAGTTACTGACCTTCTAGAACAGGCTAAAAGAAAAGGAAGCAATGATATGAGGCCTAAACACTATTGCCACACCAGGGAGGTTTGTATATTATAAGAATCCCTCCAAGAAAACACAGAAATGCCCCGCCGAGACAATCTCAATAGTTATTTATCCAAGAAACTGGTTGTTTTTTATTGTTGTCTGGATGGCAGCATATACCACTATTTAATTACTTAGAATGCTGAATAAACTTAGGAATGGTTAGTAACTATGCAATAAGCACCTGGTGTTCAGTTCTCTCTAAATCTCACCTATTGAGAAAGAAGTCAAAATTGTGGGGAAATGAGGAGTAAAGGCCTCTCTCTGGGCAGCCAAAGAGATGATAGAACGTTCACGCTCTAAAGCTCCAGCACTTACTCACAGGAAAGCCCCTCAGGCCTTCAGCCAGAGACTAATTTTAGAGACGATTCTAACAAGCTGAAACTTGGTTATCTGGTTTCTCAGGCATTACAAGTGTGACGTTAGAAGGCAAGGGGATGTGAGGTTGCTTTAATGCTAGGCAAACTGTAAACTTACCTAACCAAATAATCATATATCAACAGAAGCAGAAAACACTTTTGACGAAATACAATACTCATTTCTGTTAAAGAAAAAGAGACTAGAAAACACAGAAATAGAAAAACCTTTCCTTAAAATTATAGTGTGAGTGTGCACGCGTGCACGCACACGCGCACACACACAGGGCCATCATTGTAAGTAACAAACTATAAACACCCTTATTCAAATAAATTCAAGGAATAAAGAAGGATGTCCACTGTCAATTAATAATATAATAGTCAACAATATATATATTTACTACTATATGCCAGGCACTGAGGATATAAAAAGAATCAAAAGACAGTGTTTGCCCTCAAGTATATTACATTCTAAACAAAATATACAAACAAGCTGCTGTTGCTCTTCAGTAATTTTTTTCAATTGACTCTGACAGCTTCTAAGCCAGCAATTCTCAACCTGGGAGGCTGAACGACCCTTTCACAGGGGTCACAGGGGTCACCTAAGACCATCAGAAAACACATATTTCCGATGGTCTTAGGAAGCAAGACATGGCTCCTCTATCCGTCTCCGGGTGGGTCAGCCCACATGCAGATATGCCCACACACGAGTTTTAAGGGTCACAGCATTAGGAAGGTTGAGAACCACTGTTCTAAACCCTTTGGGGGTTGGGAGGAGTTTCCTTTCCAAAGATTCAGGAGAAGTTTGTCATCATTTCCTTCTCCAGCTCACTTTACAGATAAGGAAATGCAAAAAGGGTGAAGTGACTTGCCCAGGGTCACACACCTACTAAGTGTTTGAGGTCAAATTTGAACTCAGGTCTCCCTGACTTCAGCCTGGCACTCTATCCACTGTGCCATCTAGCTACCCCCAAACAAATTATACACAGGATAAACAGGAAATAAGTAAAAGAATGAAGGCACTGGAATGAAGGGGTGTTGGGAAAGATATTCCTACAGAAGATGGGATTCTTGCTGGAATTTGACGGAAGACAGGGAAGTCACTAGGAAGCATTCCAGGCATGAGGAACAGTCAGAGAAAACATCTGGAGTCAGGTACTGTCATCACTTCTGCTTGACATAATATTAGGAGCACTGGGTATAACAATAACAAAAAGAGACTGGGGGAAATAACCACAACTAAAAAAGAAACAAAATTATCCCTTTTTACAGATATGATGATATATTTAAAGAACCCTAAAGAGTCAACTAAAAAATTAATTGAAGCAATTAATAACTTCAGCAAACTTGCAGCATATAAAATAAATTCACACAAATCATGAGCATTCATTTCTATATAAAAACCAGCAGGAAAAGAAAGACAACCTCCACTTAAAATTGCTACAGCATATGTATGATACTTGAGAGTCTACCTTCCAAGGTAAAAAAGGACCAACACAAACACGAACAACTAGAAACTACGGCGTAACACGCACAGATCTAAGTAACGGGACAAGCGTCAAGCACAACAGCTCACGCGCAGGATGCATCAGCATAATAAAAAGGACAAGACTGCCTAAATCTGCTTACTAGGTACCGTAACAAAGCATCGTTTTAAAGAACTAGGAAAATTAATAATGAAATTTATACATCAGAGAAAAAAGGTCAAGACTTTCAAGACAAATGATTAAAAGAAGTCAGAATGAATGAGGCCCAGTATACATTAAATAGACTACAAAGCAGTTTGGTACTGGTTTAAAAAAAAAAAAAGATCGATCAGAGGAAAAGATCACGTATACAACATACAGAAGCAAACTATCTAGTATATTAGTATTCCATAAACATAAACTCCCCCATCATCATAATAAGTATTTATTATCCGACAAAAACTCCTAGCAAACTAGACGACAGTATGGGAGAAATTGCATTTAGACCAAGACCGCACACATTATACCTATGAATATGAAAAAAATCTTCATGACCAAGCAAGAGGTAGAGAAGATCAGAGATAACTGTGATTACATAAAATATGAAAGTCTTTGCAGAAACAAATTCAATCTAGCAAATATTAAAAATGAAATTATTAACTGGGAAAAATTTTTTCAGCAAGTTTCTCTAATGAAGGTCTTGAGGAACTGATTCAAATTTATAAGAATAAGAGCCATTTCTCAAATAACAAATAGTCAAAGGATAGGAACAGGCAGTTCTGAAGGGAAGAAACCCAGGCTAGCTCATAACATAAGAAACATTACAAATCAGTATTAAAGAAATACAAATTAAAGCAATTCTGAGATTCCATTTCCTATGCATCACAATGACAAAGATTCAAAAAAGAATCATGATCAGTGTTAGAAGGATTGTGGAAAAAAACACACCTATGCTTTACTAGAGCTGTAAATGGGTACAATCAACCTGGAAAGAGATTTGGAATTATACACAAAAATTTACTCAGCAGTACTATTACCCTTTGACCCAGCTAAAGCGTCACTGCTAGGCCTATACTTTAAAAAAAAAAAAGAGTGAAAAGTTCCTACCTGCACAAAAATATTTACAAGAGCTCTTTTTATGATGGCAAGGAAAATTGGAAACTAAGAGGATATCTGTCAATTCAGAATTGCCTAGATAAATTATGGCATATAAATGTGATAGCTACTGTGCTGTAAGAAAGAAGGGAAATGGGAGATTAAAAAAAAGATTTATATGACTGATGTCAAATAAAGTTAAGCAAAACTAAAAGAATTTATATTATTACATTAATATTGTTAAAATGAAATTTTTTTTGAAGTTTTATAAGAACTGATGACGAATCAAATAAGCAGAATCGGGAGGATAATGTATAAAGTAACAATGTAGAAAACAATTTTAAAGAATGTGAGAACTATGACCAATACAATAAGCACTTGTGATTCCAGAGGATTAATAATGAAATGATGTTATCCATGAGAGAGAGGTGATAGATTGAGGATGCAAAGTGTCACACACACACACCTCTCTCTCTCTCTCTTTCTCTCTCCCCCCTCTATCCCTCCCCCTCCCTCCTGTATATAGGCAGTACAGGAATTTGATTTGCTTGACTAAATATTTGTTACAAGAAATTTACTTTTCTTTTGAGGACACAGTGAATAAAGCATTGATTGGGCCTGGAGTCAGTAAGACCTTCAAAACTCTAGCCTTAGATGCTTCCTACTTAATATGAAGAAAGACATGCCATTTAACCTCAAATGTAAAATGTTACTAATGACAGCACCCACCTCACAGTGTTGTTGTAAGGATCAAACGAGATCATATATATAATCATATATGATATATTTACATATTTCAAAGAGATCACACATATATGAGAGATATTACAGAAAATTTCAGATAAGGTAACTCTATTATTAGTTGAACCTCATTATTTCACTGTTATCAGAAACCTCTCAATGGAGTAGCAGTTATAGGTAAATGTCTCCAATGTTAAAACAAAACAAAACAACAAAAAAGAAGGCAGATAAGAGGTCAACAGGCACACGAACTACAGTAATAATAATGATAATAATATAATAGCTGATAATACTGGATAGAAAACTTAAAGAATAAAAAATACAAAGCTAAAAAAAAAAGGCCTAGTTGTAGAGCCATTTAGCATAGGAGCAAAGAGCCAAAGACACCTCAGGGGTCCCCAAGGACATTACTGTTGCATTTCAGGACTTGAGAAAGATTTTCATTTAAAAGAGTTAAAAATAATAGGTTTGCATTCCTTGAAAGGATAAACTCTTTACTCTCAAGGGAAGAAATGACTAATCCAGAACTATTTAGACCCTGGATGTCTCAAAGACTTAAGGCGTCCTTATATTGTTTATATAATTTATACTTACAGTGTACTTTGTTCAGAGGTAGCCTACATTCGCAGTCTCATTTAGGAAATAAGTGCTCAGAAATGGAGGTGGCACAGCCATGTATAAGAAGAGATATGAGTAACAGATGGACACAATGAGTGCATCACTGGTAAGCAACTAAATACTCATGTGCGCGCACACACACACACACACACACAAGGATGTCTGCCTGTCTGTCTGTATACAGTCCAGAAGACTGGATCCTCTCTTTCTCTCCGAAGGGTTTTGGAGGAGAACATGGCAAACAATAGCACAGGATATGAAGATGTAGACAGAGGCAAATTACACAAACTGGAGAAATACCAACATCAGTGAGATCCTGTATCCAACTGAAATATTGAAAAAAAATAGCACTCAAGTCAAATGGTAATTAATTAGCATTTATTAAGTGCCTACTATGTACAAGGCATTGTGCTCAGCACTAGAGATAACAATGGCAAAAAACAGCCTCTGCTCTCATGGAACTCAGTCTAATCCTGAAGAAACAAGATTGAGAAAGAACAAATTGGAGGTGGTATCAGAAGCGAGTTAGTAGCATTAATGAAGATCCCAAAAGGCTTCTTGAAGAAGATGGGGCTTTAGTTGGGACTTGAAAGAAGCAAGGGATGAGGAGGGAGGGAATTCCAGGCATGGGAGACACGCCAGGATTTTCACATATATCATTTCACTAGTATCCTATAACAGGTATGTGAAGTATGTAAGAAGTTAACGTTCCATTTAACAGATAAGAAAACTGAGGTTCTAAGTCATTAACTGATTTGGCCCACTGTGACTCAGCTAGTTTAGTGAATGAGTCAGGTCTAAAATACATGTTGTTGGGTACCTAGGTGGTACAGCGAATAGGGCACCGGCCCTGGAATCAGGAGGACTTGAGTTCAAATGCGACCTTGGACACTTAACAGTTACTAGCCATGTGACCTTGGGCAAGTCACTTAACCCCAACTGCCCCTACAAAAAAGCAAAATAAAATAATAGAATATATATTGTTAATTTTATTTATTGTTACTCTCATGTGATGATATTCTGTCTTTAATTCATGTCACTATGATATGTTAAATTTAAGAATTGGAATTAGGAGAGTTGGGTACAAATGCTGGTTCTACCAGGTTTTAGGAACAAGGCCAATGACAAGTCACTTAAGCTAAGCCAGTATTCTTCCCCCACAAAATGGGAATAATAATACTTATACTATGTACTTCACAGGGCTGTTGTGAGGAAAATGCTTTGTCAACTGTAAAGCAAGAGTTGTTAATGGAGAAGAAGTAAGTGTTAGAGGCCCCAACACTGTACTGAAAGTCACAATGGTTCTTCAATACTATCAGCAGAAACTATACCCTATACACAGCAGGAAAATTCTTTATATACTACATGCAATGTTCCTATAGCCGAACAGCAGAGGAGCAACCTTATTATAGAACTGGGAAGGAGGCCAAGCAGTGTCCCCAGGGGCTCTTTTGAGTCCCTTTCTCCTATAAAAAGTATTATATCTTTGGAAACCAGGGTCCTGGGACAGCATTGTGGGGAGGGTGAAGGGACTGCTTTTCCAAATGCTATGTGTCTAGGGCTCCCTTGGGGCTGGCACCAGCCGCTACTTCAAGTTCCCTATGTAATTTACTGTAGCTGCATTTGAGAATATACTTGGGCCACTAAAGATTCCCCATAGTAGCACCCTTAGTAGCCATCACTGGAATCTCAGATCGATTAAAAGCAGCCACAAGGGAGAAGAAGTAACATTACCATCACCTCCTCCCAGCTACCACCCCCTCCCCTCCCCAAAGAATACACAGTTACCTACAAAGAAATCTGGATAACCGGATTTTGAATGCTGTATCATCCTTAGCTCCTAAGACAGTGACAAATGCACAAGGTATATTATAAATAAATGTATTTTCGATGACTCAATCTGAGACTGAGTTTGTTGCAGGATACAACTGATAATTCCATGCATTTATATTTTTGGTCTCCAATATTATCAGATAGTTTCCCTAGCCCTGGTTCTCATCTTTTGGATTCACATAAAGAGATAAATGAATTCAGGATCAAAGACATATTTTTTCCATCTTACCTCCTTTGGGCTGGGAATGGATGAATGGAATGGAAAGCTAAAATATATTCTCATCAATGTTTGGCAAGTGAGAATTCTTAACATTTCCAAAGGCAGCAAAGAGCAGGATTGCATAAACTGCATTTATTTACACCAAAATATACTTTGTTTTAACAGTTTTTCATGACATAGGACCTATAGTCCAAGGAGATTTCCAAGTGCCCCTGCAATAGCCTTCTTGCTAGAAGTACTTGAAATATGATAATGCTCCGTGGTCAAGGCCAATTTAAAGGTAGCACTATTTTTTATCATTTCAGTTGACACTCTCATTGTTGGTCTCAGTTGAGGCGGTTCCTGAAGCCCAGAAGAAAATGAAAGTTTGCTCGGACACAACTTATTCCAGGCCTTTTGGGTAACCAAGTAGAGAACTGTATCCCTAAAGTGCTTAGTGTAATACTTTAACCAATGTTAATCAAACTCAACTATCGTAAAATAATCAATAGCATTTAACTCTCTTAATTTTGGTCCAGATTTACAAATCCATCTAATTCCTTACAAATCTGCAAATCACGTAACAGTGTGAAAAGGCTATATATGTGAGACTAAGAGGTCAAACGACTTGCCCAAGGTCACAAGGATAAGGTGTTAGAGGAAGTATGGGGTCTTCCAGATTCCAAGGCATATCTTCCATATAATGTACCCTGTTGCCTCATTATTTAGGATATCCTCATTAGAAAATGCATCATTATTTAGATATCCTATCAAATTAAAGTTGTTCACTAGGGCAGTTTATAAGAGGACTAAGACTATTTATTAACTCTCAAGACGGATATTCTGCAGATAGCAAAATCTCAAGTATTTCTAGTCCTAGCAAACTGATAGCACGGTTAACCAAAATCCACATCTTACCCACAAGTCTTCCTGTAGCCATTATTTTCAAATTTCTACTATCTTTGTAACAATCACTAACAAGTAATTTCCCCAAATTAATGAGGCATCTGATATATGGTGAAGAAAGCAATGATCTTAGAAGACAGAAAGCCTGTCAATTCCGTAACTCTACCATCTATTTAGGCAAGTTAATTTACCTCTGAACCTTAGCTACCTACGTTAGAAAATAAGTATAATTCATAGCAACATATGTATTATTTACATCTTCACACTGTAAAATTAAAAATATCTTTATCAACTCCTGTGGGGCACCTCCCTCCTCCCATCTCCATGGATCCTTGGATCCAGTGACACTGGCCTCCTGGCTGTTCTACCAACAAGACACTCAATCTTTCAGCTCTAGGCATTTGTAATGCTCTCTTCATCTCCACCTGTTGGCTTCCTGCAAGTCCTGTTAAAAACCCACCAATTCTACTACTTTCTCTCCTTTAATTATTTTCTATTTATCCCACATATACCTCATTTGTACGTATGCCTTTTTTTCCCTTGTCTTCCCCCATTAGATTATAAGCTCCTCAAGTGCACCTTTTGCTTTTCTTTGTGTCCCCAATACTCTCAGCACAAGGCCTAGCAGAGTTGTTCATGAGTTTCAATTATGTCCTCCTCTTCATGACCCTATGTGAGCAAAGATACTGGAGTGAGTGACCATTTCCTTCTCCAACTGATTTTACAGATGAAGAACTGAAGCAAACAAAGTTAAGTGATTTGCCCTCAAGGTCACCCTGTTATTAAGCGTCCAAGGTAAAATTTGAACTCAGGCTCTCCTGACTCCAGGCCCAGTGTGCTATCCACTAGGCCACCTAGCAGGTCCTAGTACAGAGTAGTTAGTAAAATGCTTACTAGATTAAAATGACCTGTAAGGTCCTTTCCTGCTCTAAAGCTATGATGTCTATATATGCAAAATTAAATTCAGATCCAATATTAATTAAATAGCTGTTAATGTGCTTTGAGCAGAGTGTACAAAAGCCAGTCCTTCCTTCAAAGAGATTTCCAGGGAGTATGGGGGTGGGAGGTAGGAGAGATATATACGGATAAGCCCTCTGTTAAGTCATAAAATGCTATATAAAGAGTTGCTAATATTACTCCTTAGCTTCCCGATACGGACACCTCTCCTTGACTCACAGTGTAATGAGGACACTAAAATGGTCTTAACAACAGTAATATCTTCATTTGATCATTTTCAAATACTTTCACATTTATTATCTAATTGTGGGAATAAGCATGGAGAACCTAGAAAAACATATAATTAATCCCCAAATGGTCAAAAATTGACTACTTACATCTCTCTAAAACCGACTGGCACAGGATCAGACAGATCAATGAGGAAGAACATGTCATTCCTAAGATCTGCCCCTACTAAAGCGACTTTGTGATGACCTGCACTTTCCTAGAACCCTATACCCTCTTTGCTCCCAGCACATTTGGTCTATGGAGGAGGAGGGGCTGAGATTAAATTGCCACTTCAAGCAAAAAATATATTTTGAAATAAAAGTCCTTGCTGCATCAACATGCTGAGAACATAGTAGGCACTTCCTCGATGTCTATCGATTCAAATGGAATTGAATGAAAAGCAAACTAACAACATGACTTTCTGCAGTTCTAAAAATAATAAAAATAAAAACTTTAGTCCTTGATCTGTAACTCTAAATTGGGAACTGAATAGGAAGGCAAGGTCAAGCAGAGAAGGGGTTAAAACCCCCCAAATAAAAGAGCAACAGAGCAAATCTGACTGCATGTTTGAAAAAGCCTATAAAATGTTACAAGCAAAACAGGAAAGCTTGTGTTAATAATGCATAAACCAAAGGAGAAAAAAGCCACCCATTTAATGGAATAATGCTTTTATCCTTGCAGTTAAAATGAAATAAACCATGACTATTAATCTAGTAAGACCATGTAAAAATGTAATTTTTAAAACATTTACTAAAAGGGGATAGTTCAGTAACCACTCTAAAAATCAAGGCCTTGTGTACAGCAGCATTCAAACGCTAAATACCAATCTCCTGTCCGTGGAGGCCATTACCCACCCTGTCTCCATAGCAACCCTAACAGTGTGCCTGACTTCAAAGACAAAGATGTAATTTCAGACTTCCAGCAGCCAGAGGGAGTGGTAAGAATATTCTACCCAGGCGGTGTCAGCTGATGATAAATTATAAAAATATCCAGGAAGGTTAGGAGGTGGATTGTACCACAGAATTCATATTCCTGGGGGAGACTTACATTAGTCAAACACACTCAGGGACAGCAGAGTAGAGAAGTAAACAGGAAAGAATCTCGATGGAGTCAGAATTTTTTTTTAAATTACACAGTGCAGAGTTCTTTCTGCCTGCCTTTTCTCCCATTCCCAGGGAGTAAAAATAGCTGGGCTCATGTCCCCTTTCTCATTCGGATGGAGAGCGACTGCAGATCTTGCTGCACGGCCGTGCCAGGGGCCAGCTCTAGCTCTGAGCCTGCTTTTCTCGGTCTGCCAAATGCCAGCGAGCCAGCTGAGGGAGCAGGGTCCATTTCTGCACGGGAGCCATAGAAGACACTGAGGAGAGACCCTCTCTACGGGGGCTTTTAAAAATCTGACCCATGTTATATAAGCTTTTCACCTCCATAGAGTCAAGAGTTATTATTATTATCATGTGGGGTGGGGGTGAACACACATAGAGAGGAGCCCTGAGCAACACAAAAGGCCCATCCACTGCCAACTTTTAAATTTGCTAGTCTACAGATTCTAGGGACTAAAAATAACCGTAAGATGAAGCCACGCAGATTTGTTTAAGTTACAGGCTGTCACTGACAGGCTCTTAGTCAACAAAAAGTAACTATCAGTCCCAGCTAAGAGAGAGCCTCACAAAATCCCATTAGGAAGCAGCAAGTGTGTTCTCACAGTAATAAAATACAAAAATGGTCAACTGATTCGAGGCTTAAATTCTCTTTGGAGAAGCTCCGCTGTAAAGAATTATAGTACAAATACTGGGGGCTTCTTTTTAAGGGAACTATGAAAAGAACAAATACCTCCTACCCATAGAGGTAACCCCTATTTATTATAAAGGATTTTCTTTCCCCACCCTCACTATTTCTCTCTACCCTTCCTTCGCTCCCTCTTCTTATCTGTTTCTCTCCCCCTTTCTCTCTTTCTTCTCTTGCCATCTGCATCTCTCTCACCCTCTTTCTGTTTCTCTCTTCCCCCTCCCTGTTTCTATTTCTCTCCCCTGTTCTCTGCTTCCTCTGTTTTCTCTCTTTCCTGTTTCTCCCTCCATTCTTCCATTTTCCCCTTCTCTCTCTTTCCCCTCACCTCTTCCCTCCATTTCTCTCCTTCTTCCTCCATCTCTTTTGTTTCTGTCTCTCCCTCCTCTCTGTTCTCTCTTCCTTTCCTCTCTGTCTCTCCCTCTTCCTCACTTTATCTCTTTTTCCCTCTCTTTCCATCTCTCAGTTTTTGTGTCTCTTCCACCACGTTCTCTGTTTTGGTCTCCTCCTTTGTCTTTCTCCCCCCATTTCTCTTTTTTACTTTCTCCATCTCTCTCTGTCTCTCCTCTTTCTCCCACCCCCTCTGTTTCTCTCTCTCTTTCCTTCTCTTTCCCTGTTTCTCCATCTCTCTCTCTCTTTCCCCCTCCACCAAGAGATCTTAATAAATCCAAGAACTTGTTTTGTATTTTTAAAAAGATAGCTATTTCAATAGAATTGGTTTTCTTTGTATTTTATTTTCTGTATTTAGAAACATTATTCTGAAAATTCAGCACGCTGCCAAAGTGGACTATGGCACAGAAAAAGTTAACCCTTGCTCTAAATGAACCTTTTCCCCCTCTGGATTGGAGTGGTGGGGGGCAACAGCAGGAACTCTTTGGAACTCTGCAAGGAATAGACTCAGTTTCTGGTGACCTTTGCTTCATAAAACAAGTCAAATAGAAAACAGGAAAACAGTAACAACAATCATTTCACATTTACATCTCACTTAATCAAGTCAAGAGGCATTTACTAAACACTGTGTTAAGTGCTGGGTCTACAAAGAAAGAACAAAACTGAAAACAAACAAAACAACTATCACTTAATAAAGCACCTTCAGATTTACCCTGTGCAGGAGGCAGTAAAAGTATTCCTACTACCCTTTGACAGATGGAGATAATAAACTGGGAGTCAGAATGAACTTTAGAGTCCAACTCCCCCAACCCTAATTTTAAAGATCAAGGCCCAGAGACATGGGTGGTTTGCCCATGTGTACCATAGAGCCTAGATTTCAACACAAAATACTGTCCGTAAAAATCTAATGTCTACCTGAGACTGAGAGTTTGGATTTGTCTATGGCCAAGCAATTGTAAATGGCTGGCATTATCTATTCTGCCTTCCATCCATCAACCTTTGGTCTGGGTCTTAAGTACATCAAATAGAATGACACAACTGACAGAATACTACCACAAAATACGGCATCTGAACAACTTCTGCAGGTAGCAGTAACCATGCCAAGGAAGAGATGGATTGCACTTGCCAATTATTTTATAAGCCTTCTATTAATTTCAAAACATCAATTTCGTCTTCCCCACACAGTTAGATTATTAGTTCATTCCAATGAGAAAATACATTTTTAAAAGCTACCATTAACTCAGTATTGCCTTCAAATCAATACAATCTTATTAATCAAAAAAGTATCTAGACACATCTGACAAAATGGGTATGTAAATATGTGCAAGATATAGTTTATTCAATATACACACAATATTTTTGCTTATTTAAGAATCTGTAGACCCCCTTATAATATAATAACATAGCTACTTTGGAGTCTAGAGTACATAGGTTAGAAATCATTGAGCGTGTTATTTTCCATCACTGATGATAATCATAATAATATTAACAGTTTTGACACTGTTTTTAAATTTCTAAAATGTTTTATTCACTGTACCTCTGTAGGATAAATGGTAGAAGACTTCAACCTAGGACTCATTTCTCTAAGTCTGGTGCTCTTTCTACTAAGGGACAAGTGTCTGTTAGATAAGCTCTGAGGACACACGGTAGATGGTTACAACCTGCAAGGAATACTTCACCTATTTTTAAATGTATTCAGTCTAAGAGAAAAGAATTAGATGAAGAACTTTCCTCAATCAACAGCTATATACAAATATAATCCCTGAAATTATCATGAGGCAACTGTGATCCAAAGCCTGCAACTGACTGGTGGTACTGCTAAGGAATCCTGAACCCAGAATTTTGTGACCTGAGGAACAGCAGCCATATACATAACATATTACAGTCTTAACTCTCCCTAACCCGAGAGAGAGAGAGAAGACAGTTTTTAAAATAGCAAATCTCTATCACCAAGTATTCTGTTCCTTGTTTCACAATTCATTTTTTTCTCCATTACAAGGATTTTTATCATGCTTCATGCTGAGCACTGAAAAAGTCTAATGACATTTATGTAAACTCAATAGATGAGCAGCAAAGTTGCACCTCTCTGACACCGTGATCTAGCAAAGGTGAATGCTAAATACTTTCAACTTAGAGTATGGCTTTGGTTTGTTTTTTTTTAATTACAAGGGGAGGGGGAAGAACTACTTGTAAAAAGGGGGGGGTACTCATAGAATTCTTTTCGAAAGAACTACTACGGATATGATTTTTAAACTGCCACCTACATGTTAGAAATTGTTTGAATAAGAATGGTTAAAGCCCTCAGAAGGCCTTGCTTGCCAAAAACAAAGACAATGAACCAGTGCCTGCTAGTCTTAGGAAGGACACCAGGCTTTCCCAAGAGGTCTGCAGCACTGAAGCTTACTGGAGCATTCAGTAAGTGTTAGCTATCAGAGACCATTTACATTGCCAGGAAAGAAAAGAAAAAGGGAAAAAAGGGTATGAGATATCACTGAATATGAACATCAAGAGGATAACCTTGTGCAAGATATTAACTATTTTAATTCTGAATTACCTTAGTATCCGATATGCTACACTGAAATCATTAGGGATTTTGATAAGATTTTTTTTAAAAAACAAATATACTTAAAATACATGGAGTATTTAATAACTAGAGAGAATGTTCATTTTCTATGACTTTAGAGCTTTACTAAGCTCATTATGCTCTGAATGTGATGCACTAACAATTCAGATAACAAAATAGACATTATTGTTCATAATCTGAAATAACATTTTGAAGGCGAGTTTGCACTTTGATTACTGATTCACTCCTCTAGTTGCTGTTGAAAATATTTTTTAAAGAAACAACAAAAGTAAGAGATTGTAAAAGCATTAGATATAATAGAAAGAACATAAGATTTTCACAGATTTTGGTCAAAGAGCGTAGGCTTGAATTCCAACTTTGTTAACTTAAAAGTTATATGTGCCTGGATGAATTATTTATCTCTGAGACTCAGTTTCCTTGGCTGTAAAATAGTAATCCTGCTCTAAAATCTATGATCTATGAATTTATTTGAATTGTACAACCAATTTATGCATACTGTTTTAGAACCACTGTTTTCAGTCTTATAATAACCTGAGATCCCTATTCACATCAAGTCTATATCAGTTTCCAAAATGAAACTTCCTTCCCAAAAGATGTTCTGACCACGTGCAATTTGTTTCACTTAAGCAGAAACAACCTATAAATAAAACCCCATTTATTATACACTATAAAAATAAAGAATTGTGTATGTGGGCACTACTACCCATTAGTATGACAATCCCATATATTATAGAATGTATGAAAATTCATATTCACAGGAAAAACAAATTAATTGATTAGGGGGATTATAAAAGTATTCCTGATCTCAAAAATACTTTGTAGAAGTATGTCATAATTTTTGGGGTCCATTTAGAAAAAAACAAAAATGAATTTGCTATCAATTTCCAATAACACATTTATCATGCAATAGATTTGAATCATTCACTTTTACCAGACCAAATAGAGATCTTTGAAGTTTTAACCATTTTGGTTCTCATTTTCTGTTTCTGTACTTTAAACTGACAATAGTGATAGTAACGTGCATCCAGCAGTGCCGAAAATTTACATTTGCAAAGAGGAACTTCTTATTATTAGCAAATACCAAGCTGAAGGCAGATGTGTTCCCCTAGGAAAATCTAGAAGGGCCTATACCTCAACTATGCAAATTAGCTTATGTCAAAATACTAATTATGCAAGAAATTGGGCTACAGACTGTAAACAAATATATTTGATGTATGCTTTCTATCAATTTCTCAGATTTTATGTTTTTCCTATTTTAAACAATTAGTAGGTAAATTTTAAAAAGTTGGCTGGACACAGTCACTGTCCTCAAGGACCTCTAGAAGAAAGGTTCCAAACATGCAGCCAACAGGCTTGAGTAGAGCCCCACGTAAATTAAAACGCGAATGGGAAGTATTTAACAAAACGAACAAAAATACAATATAACACCAATAACGTTCATTTGTGGTTTTCTGAGTCAATATGGGATCCACAGGGACTCCATTTCTATTTAAGTTTGCTACCACTGGTCTAGATGCTTCGAGTTATAGATCACAAATGAGATAATGCAAGGTAAGTGTTTTATAAACCTTAAAGTGATTTATAAATGTCAGCTACTATTACTGAATAATAATACTTAAAACTTACATTTAAGTTTTATAGTTTAAAATTATTTTCATTTCAATTGTCTCATTTGATCTACCTCCAGGAAAGCAGAAAGGTTGCTTGGGAAATTATCATGACTTTATGGATTCAACAAACATTTATCAGGTACCTACTACATAGAGGCCATTGGTCTAACCAGAGGGATGAAGAGATGGGCTCCAGCAAGGAGAACAATAGTCTTTGGAATTTAAAAGGTTAACAGCATGATGAAACCTGAGAAAAATGAAGAGACAGTCATATATTTAAAGGATAATGAGAGGCTAGAATGTATACAGGTAGACACCCAGAATATAAAGGGACCTGGAAACCCTGTCAAAAGACAACTGGAAAAAAGAAACAGAATGTTTGGTCTGGTACGAGAAAGCTTAAGGAAGTTTTAACTTATCTTTAAAGATGTGACTGGTTCTTTTATGGAAGAGTAAATTGGATTTGTACTTTTTGGTTCCAGCAATGGGTAGAATTTGTATAGAAGCAGATATGGACTCATCTTATGAAAAAGCTCCTTAACAATCTAAAAAGTCCCAAAGAGGTATGAACTGTCTCAAGGAGGCAATGAGGTCCTTTCCCATTAATGGAGGTCATCTAAGGAGGCTGGAAAACCATCTGCTGAGGATGTTACAGTGGGAGAGGGAGGGAGCATGGGGAATGCCTGTTTAGGTATGGATTCATCTAGATGACCTCTGAGGCCCCTTTCAATTTCTGAGATTCAGAGATTCTATGCAGGACGTGAGAATAGCATGATGAGTCAGGAATAGTCAATGAAAACAGTGGGAGCAGGTGAAATTTATTAACCTATCTAAAAGTTCTAGCCTACAACTTGACCTAAACAGTCTCATTTCCTCCTACTGAGCTTAGTGAATACTAGACTGGTCATTTACAAATTTGACCACTGGGGGACTTGCGTTACAATTCACACATCAATAAGCAGAACCACCTCTGGATTGAAAGAACAGCACTAATAATGAGGGTGAGAATGCTTGAAAGGCATTTTCTCTGACCAAATTACCACCTTGAAAATGACCTCATTCAGGAAGCAACATATTTCCTTTAATTAATGTCATCTAATCAATTGGGATGTGAAAAGCAAAATTCAAACAAGCATATTTTCCTATACTAATTCAATTATTCAGAAAGGCCTCAAAATTTAGTTCTTACTGACTTAGTAAAATACTTCTGAACCATGTAGTCTGTTACCCAAGAGGTCATCATTACTTGTCTTGACAAAGATATAAAAAAATTATTGACTCTTGCTATCTCCAGTCCCCCTCCCACTCCAGTAAAGTCAACTATAGTTATTTCTACCTAATTCCTAGAATTCTTATGAAACATTCCTCAGAAATCAAGAAAGACTGAACGAAAGAAACTCCAAGACTAGGGAGGTGATAATCCCTTTATCATCCTGCTTCTTGGTCATACTCCACTTGTGGAATTGTATTCAGTTCTGGATTACACATTTTAGGAAGGACATTGATACATTACAGGGTTTAGAGAGGAGGGCAACAGAGCAGGTAAGGGCCCCAGGATCACACCATGAGAAAAGGCTAAAGGAACAGGGAATAAATATTTGGACTAAAGAAGAGATGACTTTGGGGATATGAAAGCTTTCAAGCTTGTCATGTTGAGAGGGATTAGCCTTGGTCAGCTTTGCCTAAGAGAGCAGAACTAGGAATAATGAGGAGAAGGAGGAAAAGATACAGATTTGATAAAGAAAACTGTAACAAAGCATAATGGGGTAGCAAGGGAGGTAGCTGGATCAACCTCACTAGAGGTCTCCTAAGTGATGCTGTCCAGGGAGTTCTTATTCAGGTATTAAGACTAGTTCGAATTCCATTCAACAAAGACTTATTAAGCACCTATGTGCAAGGTACCCAGGATGCAAAGATGAGAACGATCTCTGCCCTCAAGAAGCTTTCATTCTACTAAGGATACAACATCTACACTAGACTGGAATACTGAGCACCAGAGAGTAATTTTAAGAGAAAGGGACTATTAATGACTGAAGCGGCAGGAAAAGGCCTCATTGATGAACCTACACCTGAAAGAAATTGGGCCTTCTTAGAGTCAGACTGAAGGACAGAAGGCACTCCAGACATGGCAGACACATGGTAAAGACACAGAGGGAGAAGATGGACAAGGAAGAGCTGCTAGCAGGTCATTTGGACTAGAATGCAAACAGCATAATACACAATAAAACTGGAAAGATAGGCAGAAAGTCAGGTTGTAGAAAGCTTTAACTGTCAGGATGAACTGTTTATAGTTTATGCTATATACAATTAAAGACCAATTAGACTGGGAAGAGAGAGGCGATGTGGTCAGACATGTGCCTTAAAAATATCAATGTGGCAGCTTTGTAAAAGATGAGTTGGAAATGACCTTGAAGTCCCTTCTGACTTGGAGGTTCTGAGATTCTGTGAAATCTGAATTTTTCAGAGGAAAATCTACAATTGTTTTAGGTTTTTCTAGCCATCCTCCAGTAATGGCTATTCCTCGCTCTGATTGCCTACTTATTTTAATCTCAATGAGACGACAAGAAGGGGAAAATAAAGGTCAATTTAAGTCAGTCCATTCTGCTATCTGATAAAATTACCCTCCCCTGACCCCCAAATGAAGTAACTGAATCTAAAATTAAGAGTTCAGGATTATCTAGAGAATTAATGCATCCCAACTATTTTAGCGCCTCTTCCCCTAACTACGAAACACAACTCCCCTCTTGAACCTGGTTCTTGATGCCCCCCCACCCCCATCAAATTAGTTCAAACTTAAATGTTTGCACATTTATACAAGCTGATCTACCCAGGAGAGTACAAGCTCTTTGAAGGTAGGGACTACATAGTTTTGATCTTTGCAGCCCCCACCTCCTAGGTTTAATTAATGTGTATTTAATTAAACTCTATTCGTATATGTTTTGAAAACATGTTATATATCATGATGCCAAAGCTGAAATGCACAGCACCGGATGGGGGGAGGGGAGTGTTTCCTCTCAATATCCACCATTCAGCACATCACATACAATGATCAATTATGTATTCCGCCATGCTATAGATTTTTAAACACCTCGTACCATGAAATAAAACGAGTACAGCACAGCAGCGAGGGCTGAGGGGAAGATGGAGAGATGGAGGTGGGAAGAAGGGAAGATAGGCAAGGAAAAGGTCACTAACACTGGACTATAAGGTATAGTAGAGAGCCATTTATCAACCGGTCATGAGAACTGGGTTCTAATCAAGCCTCAGCTGTTAAAAAAAAAAGCTGTGTGACAGAGCAAGACACATAATCTATGCCAATTTCTCTGTCTGTAAAACAGGAATGATGATGGGGCAGCTAGGTGGTGCAGCGAATAGAGCATTGGCCCTGGAGTCAGGAGGACCTGAGTTCAAATCCAGCCTCAGACACTTACTAGCTGTGTGGGCAAGTCACTTAACCCCAACTGCCCTGCCTTCCCCCCTCCTCCAAAAAGAAAAAAAAAAAGAAAGAAAAATGGGAATGATGTATCACAGTAAACAAAAATGTATCCTACCTCTTTCTGCAGATACTTTAATGCTAAAATTATATAGCAATGTTGGTCTTCCAGCAGTCAACGTTGGCATGAACTATGGCTGGTAGCTTTATTTCTTGCTTGGCAGACTGTAAGGCTATCAACATCAGCAATTCCTTGACTAATAAGAATTGCAAAGGTCACTAATAACCACACGGAGGTAACACAATTACACCCCAAATTGTTTTGGTCAAGGTATTTGGGCTACTTAACCCCAAATAACCCACACAATTGCATCAGCAGCAGGAAGAATTTTATACTTCCTTTTTCATTACCACAGAAAAGAGAAAACTTAAGAAATCTGGCCAGCCAATCACAACCAACAATTTAAAAAACACAGAAACATTTCATAAATAGGAAAGCCCAAGTATGTGGTGCCCTTCCAAATTCATTGCCATTCTTACAAAAGCCCTGTAAGCCCAAGTTCTGACTTTCATTCCCTAGAAGCCAGTAAGAAGAGAAATTAAGATTTTTTGCCACGCAATCTAACTGTAAATACAGTGATAAAAAACTGTCCTACAATGTCCTGTTATGATAATGCAAACTCACTGGATTCGGGGATTAATTATGCATCAGGTAAAACAAAACAAAACAAAAATTCCCTTAAAATCAGAAGGAAACTGGAGTCAAATAAATTTTAAAAGTTGCTTAAAGATAACATGAGCTAAGCAACAGTATTTTGAGGGGAAAACTGAAGCATTCAAAGAAGTTCAAAAAGAAAGACTTAGGTCTGATGTAAATAAAAATTTATTAGCAACTAGGGCTGTCTAAAACAAGAATGGGCTTGAGTTCGAGATAGTGACTCTCCCTCTTTTACAAAAGGTCTTCTTTTGAAGACCTTAAGTATTTTGGAGAAGGGATTTTTGTTCAGGTATAGAGAAAGGATCTCTTCCAACTCTTAACATTTTATGAAAAAAATACTAAGCCCTCATAAAATTCAAGCTGCTCTTTATTACTGCTGGTCTTAATTTCTCTATCATAGTCTCCTATAATTGGGACTGGTAAAGAGCCAGTATGCCACAGTGATGCAAGGGTGCTGGACTTGTAATTCAGGAAGTGCTAGGTTCAAACACTTCTACTGATGCCAGCTGTGAGATGGTGGATAAGTCACTTAACTTCTCTGGGCCTCAGTGTCCTAATCCATAAAATAAGACCATCAATAATAACTCATAGCATTGTTGTGATGATCAAACTAAATATGTGATCAAAGGAAGGCTGTAAACTTTCAAGTTTTATATAAATGTATGTTGCTGTTGTTATCTCCACAGAAATAAAATACTAACGCTCACAGAAATGAGCAGTAGCGAATAATAATTTAGGTTCTTATTTATTCATTTATTGTTTTTTTATTTTTTTTATTCATCTATTGTAAAAGATAATGAAGAGAAGTCTTGTACCTTGATTATACTTTTTATATTAAAACGTTTAGTGATCTCAATTCTTAGTACAAACAAATTTAGTATGAAATACAAAAATAGGGAGATTCAAACATTTTATTTACTATAGAGAACTAGTGCTTTTGTAATCAATATAAACTGCTTATTTTTTAAACATTCAATTTAATGGGACCCAAAATCATTACTCTGTAAACTGTTCTTCAGTGGGTCAGTCTAATTAGCCAATGTCTGCTACTTAGGTACTACGATAATTTATTGAATTTCACAAACCATATCAAATGTTAGGTTCTCTTTGCCTTCAAACCACACTTTTTACTCCTATTCCCAGTCCTTTATCCAGGAAGAGAAATTATCATTCAATGTTTGCAGGGTTTAGCGACTATTATTTTTTTGAAAATATTAGTTTTGAAGTAAAAGTACCTATTCATAATTCCTACCTTTGCCTTAATTCTCTAAGCAAAGATTCCAGTCTATAAACAGAAGGCAATAATATGAGTAACTAACTACAGTTTTAAAAAATAAGATGGACCAAGTCCTCCACGAAACGAATGCTTTAAAAGAAAAATTAGTCTTCTCTCTTTAAGCACACATATGTTCAGAAAACTGAGAAGAAATAAATCAATAGAAGCAAAATGTAAGTTGAAAGTGGGATGGAGGTTGAGAGGCTTTAATAAGGATGATAATGATATGCATCAATTATAGGAGAGGGTCTCCAAAGAAAAATGGTAACAAAACAAAAGCCACAACCAAAAACAAAGAACAGCAACAAAACGAGCTTCAGTCACACAAAGGGATACCAAGCAAAATAATATGCAGTAATATTCAACATTTCTGAGGACTGTATCATACAGTACAAGAAATGACACTACACTGTTCTAATGACGGTCTCAGCAAGCACCCAACTTTTCTCTAATTCACACAAGAAATTAGTTCATGTTTAATTTTTTTAATTAAATTAAATTCTCTCCCAATCTCAGTTCAGGTTAGGGGCAAAAATGTTCCATAGTCAAGGTCTTCATAACTATTTATGTACAATATATCATCATTCATTCCATCAATCTAAATTGACCTATACAATGGATAAGACAAGACTGGAGTATGAGGAGAACTGGGATGGTTAGGGGAGAGAGATTGTAAACTGAGATAATCCTTGCCTTCATGGAGTTTCCAATCTAATAAGGAAAATAGTGCGTATATTAAAAAACTTTAATTGTAAATTTCCTTGTATTACAGGGCATTATGTGACATATGTCTAATGATATTCTCAGTCATTAAAATGTTTTCCTCTAAAAGTTAATGCTTTTTGGTCTTTCCAACTTCTAATTTTAAGATAATTTTAAAGTTAAGATCATGGACTTTTGTGAGAACAAAGTAAGAAATTATAATTCTGGTACAACTAAAGTCTACTAAATAATAAATTCTTTGGGACTGTATCTTTCCGACCTTTATATCTCCTCAACAAACCTAGCATAATGCATGATACTTACTAGCAGTTTAGCTTTGCTAGATACAGATTTTCTTTCTTTCCTGGCTTGTACTCCCAACTTTACTACAAGTCTGCATTCCCAAGGGTCCCTTTTGTATCTCTCTACTGCTTTCACAAATCCCTGCCTGGCCTCCAGAGTACAATAATTCTACCACTCTGGCTCTCCTGGTCTAAACATGGACATACTTCACCTTTTCCATGGGGGTTGATTATTTTTTTAAGGAGATCACCAGCTACCAAATGGAAAGAATGAAACCAGATTACAGAAAAAAATTGCCATGTTATAAAATGCAAAGCATCTCTGCCTAAAATAACCCCTTAATAAGTCATAAAAGGCAACTTCCTGAACTGACTAGTTCCATTCACTTTCTCAGGCTTACTTAAAACCAGATTCTGATTACTTTCCACTTAGAGACTATTGACCCCTGACCCCTTTCCCCCCACCAACCTCTGGACAGCGCTTTCAGGCACCATTAGCCCACCACATTAACCAAATGAGTCCACCCATAAAAGGTAAGAAAGAAGGTCTTTCTTCATACAGCTTCTATAACCAGGTTCCATATCAATGCCAATGGTCTCTGCATCCTATTAATCATCTACATTCAAAATCTTTGTCATCTTTCAATTTTCCATTTGCCTCCATAGTCGTCAGCTAGTCACCAAATCCTACAGATTGTTTCCTTCCCTTTCCATTCCCACTATTCCACTATGAATGCCTATAAGAACTTGAGTTTGGGGAGTTCAGGCTGGTAATCAACAAACAGATGTCACACACTAACACAATGAATTCCACCCTGGGAGGAGAGGGTGATTAGGGTGCCTTGGAGGCTGCCAACAGGCCTAGGTAGGAAAAATGGAACACATTAAAGCTTTCATACTGATCAACACTGGAACTAAGCCATAAGTGGCCAAGCACTTCCAGCCTGGGAAGGCAGACCCCACGGAAAGTGGAGCTAGAGTCATAAGGAGGGGGGAGGGGGAGGGGAGGAAAAGAGGAGTGAGGACTAGAACAGGGAAAGACGGGGAAGGGGGAAAAACCCCAATGGAGAAGAACCCAGGGGATTTGAGTTCTGGGGGAAAGAAGAGGCTGAGGCACATTGCTTACAGATAGACGGTCTGGAAATGAACGTAATGTGGCAGACCTCAGAAAAGGCCAGAAAAGTAAAAATTCACCCATTAGACTAGCTATACGTACAACTCTAATAGTGTTATATGCAATATTCAAAAACAACACCACTACAAAAAGATATTGAAGCTAAGAGTGGTTAAAATTATTATTTTTAAAATTATTTTTCCAAAGTCACATGAGTGGTCTGAGGCCTCTAATTTGGAGAAGCCTACCATAGATGATCTTGAAGTCCATTATATTAAAGTATGGTTTTTTAATGTCTACTTCAGTAATACTATCCTTGTCAAAAGTCTTGAACATAGTAGGCATTTAATACTGACATCTAAATGCAGTTATATTTTAATAGTCGGGGTAAACAATACAGAAGAGAGTGACAAAACTCTTTTCAAGTAGCTAGGTTTTTAAAATATTTCTTATAACGCTCTCAAAATGCTGTACTTCAAACATTTGTATTAATAATTCAATGATCTAAAATCATATAAGTGAACTAATCAATGCAAAAATATGTCCTGTTTTTGATTTAAATGTTAGCAAAAATACTTATTTTTATTATGATTGACCTTTCACCCATCACTTTTGTACACGCTGATTGCCAATCAAATGAATATATAAAAAACCCTTTATCAAATACATTTTGAGGGGGGAAAAAGCAAGTTATATCTCTCACACACACTCACCCCTCTTTCCACTGCCAAGTCAAAATCACATAACATAACATTAAAAAAAATTTATGTAAAATAAGTGAGAAAAGCATGTGAGAAAGCTTAGTCGCTCTTCCATGGCTTTTAGCTCCACCCTCGTTCCCTTATTCCAGGCTTAAACAAAGTTCAGTGGGGCATCAAGCTGCCTGTTTTAAATTATAGTCTGTATTTTAAAATAGAATGCATGCACGACATGTTCCTAAAGCTAGAGGGTGGGAGTGTTATTCACTGAAAATTGAAGGCTTGTTGAGTCAATAATCTTCTTTCACAGAGTAACAATTTTCAGCTAAAATTTCTTGACCCAAACAAAGGAAAACAAGACCATTCAGTTATTTCAACACTGCAGAGAGGGCAAAAAGAAAAAAAATATGAGAAAGGAAGAGATCTCTCAAATTCTATCCTGTGAGGAAGAGTACATAACTTTATTGTCAGGTAAAGACTTCTAGGAACTATTTCTCTCCCTAACTTGACAATGTGGATTTAATATATCCCAAAATAGCTACTTCTATTCTAAAGAGCCATAAAAGCAAATACCCAGAGTTCACAATTACCATCATGAACTACAGCAGGATATATTTCCCTCCTTCATTAAATAGAAACATTCCTCAAAACGTGTGTGCAAAGCGAAAGTCTGCAAATTGAATTCTAGGTTCCCACTGACTTAGATGACATGAGGAGAGATGCATTTCTAATGGTCAATCCATGAGCAATACTGGGAAAAGTAGTTGACTATAAGGCATGTCAGTGGTAGTAACCAAAGCAGGCAGAGGACAGCACAAAGACAGAAAGAGGGAGGAGCTCTCTCTCCAGGCATTTTGGTGCTACATTCCAGGGACTGTAGTCATAGAGGGAGAAAAACGCAAAGCAACAGGGGAAAAGGTTTTCTGTCTCTTCATACTAGCATATCTTTTTTTTTTAATTTCCAATCAAAGGGATAAAAAATATCTGAGACACAGATGTTCAAATCACTTCTTCCACATTTGCAAATATCCACAGGGTACTGCAAAAGTCTTAGTGTGGCTTTAAAGTATTAATAGATGTATAATCATAGTAATTTCTGTTTATTTTATTTTTTCAACTGTTTTTCTCTCCTCTCAGCAAACCAAGACTGTACCTAGTTAGGGATTAGGTCCCATGATGGTGTCTATTCTTAACTCCACCTTGCCTATGTTATAAAGTCTTGGAAATGGGGCCAAAATAACACAAGAAGCCACGGGCCCTTGATAATATTTAACCCTGCATCTTCAAGTAAATTATGTTAAATTTCTATTCTGCTTTGTAAATTATACCTTGGAAAAATTGCACATGGTAACTTCATTGGAGACAGGCAATGTTAATTTAAATCAATCAATCAAATATATATTGAGGACCATTTATTTATCTAACCCCTCTAAAGTAAGTTTTTTTCTTCCATTACTAGAAGTATAGGCCATTGCAAATTTTTAATATTTTGACTTTCCTTAAATGCATTTTTTGCTTGTTCCATACATTGGACTATACTAATTCATTGTCTGTAATCATACTAGCTGTCTGGAAAATCCACTTTTGCCCAATCCAGGTTTATAAAAAAAAAGGCAGGCTCAATGAATGAGTTGTGTAAACAAGATTGCTGGGGGCATGTTGAACCCATTTAAGAGTTGTTTTGTTTTGTTTTTTAAGGATTTTGGCATATCACTGGAATGCAAATAGTTGTGCTGATTACAAATAAAGATTACTTATTCATTAAAACAGGTTAAAAAAAAACTTGACCTAGAAACAGTCAGCAAGTATTTTAAGTTGTTGCATATATTGATTCTTATAAAGTGTTCAGTATTTCAGAATTTTTACTGATTTAGATTGGTCTGTTTCATACCAAAGAACTTTTATTACACAAAAATGGTGAAAAACAGACGCTTCAATTAAATCATACTAACTACTCTATCAAGCTGGTTATAAATTTTTTTTTTCTTTTCTTTTGGAGGGCAATTGGGGTTAAGTGACTTGCCCAAGGTCACACAGCTAGTAAGTGTTAAGTGTCTGAGGCAGGATTTGAACTCAGGTCCTCCTGACTCCAGGGCTGGTGCTCTATTCACTGTGCCGCCCAGCCACCCCAAGCTAGTTATGTTTAACAAGACTGATGAACAGGTTAAAATGGTTAAAAATAACCATTACTACTGTATTTTTTTCCTCCTTACTTAAAAAATGTTACATAGTAACATAATGCCATTAAAAAGGAAGTAAATGATCAAAACAAAAATCTTATGGTCTCAGTAAAAGATAAAATATTCTTTTTTGTAAATCTTAAGTTTACCCCCCCAAAAAGTCTCCATGATAATGACAATTTTCCAACCATTCTTATCCAATATATACTGTTTTATATTCTCTCTTTCAGAACAGCCTTCATCTGTTACCTCCCAGAGTCAAATACCTATCTTCTGTAAAAGCCACATGAACAAACTTTTCCAGTCAATCTCTCACTGTCTAAAAAACAAGACATCTGTCAGCAAATCCCAGTAAGAAGCATACTTTGAACTTTATGGGTTATTGGCATCAGGACCTCCATAACCAGCTTCTATAGTAAATGTGATCACTTTAAGTGCTTACTTAGACTTCTTAAAACACAAACTTTGAGGCAGTTCTCTCTGGAAGGACAAAATGGGCTATTTCAGAAGTCAGAAAAATCAACAAATGATGACAATCACACACACACAAAAATACTGTATTACTAAGAAATGAAATGCCAATCAAATCCTTTAACTTTTAAAAATTAAATCTCTTTTTATTCATAGTTATGTGATCATTCAATGACATATTAGCATAGTAACACTGAAAATATGAGTGTATACATTAAACAAAAGTGTTCTCAAAACCCTAAAAATAAACGAAATATATCTTCCTAAGGAGATACTCCCTTTATTTCTACAGGGAAAATAGCTCCAAAGAGTATTACTATGGATCTTAACATATCACCACTGTTTAGGATGTGACACTTCAGTACATCAATTTTGGACATCGTCAGATGAAAATATCTTCAATTCCAAAAACAAAGATTAAAAAAAAAATTCTAGTCATAGTTGTTTTGTTTTTAATATTAAAAGACATGAGGTTTGGCATAGCGGAGAAGCTATATCTACAATTCTTTTGCAAAAGAATATAAAATTTATGCATAAGAAACTTATATAAAAATTATATTTTTCCTCCAAAGCACCCCTTACCATATTTTAGTTCTTTTGAGACTTGAGAATGACTTAAATTCTGACTCTTTATTCCTACCAAAATTCAAAATGAATTCAACTTACAATAAGTTTTTAAGGTAAGAACTATAATATACCAAGAGACTGGGAATCCAACAGCTCATTTCACCACCATTAGCTAAAGACAGAGTCACGCACATATATGTATAGTCTTGAGTACCTAAAACATAGTGTGTGTGTGTGTGTGTGTGTGTGTGTGTGTGTGTGTGTACGTGTATACGTACACGCATGCACGTGCTTGCACCCACTTTCAATAGCAGAATTAGCAGGTGAAAAAAGGGGAGAGTACGGAGGAAGAAAGCTGTGGACAGAATTCCGGTGTGAAAATCCTCTCCACTAACATATTCAGCCACACCAAGTAAATGACAATATTAGAGAGTCAGTTACCTGGAGCACTGAGTTTTGAGTGAGTAGCCCAAGCAAATATGTCTCACTAGACATACTCACCACCTAGGTCTTCTAGACTCCAAAGTCAGCCTTCTATTCATTACAACACAGAGCTTCACAATAGTAGTAATGATTGTCATTGTTGTAGTAATAATAAAACACAATATTATATATTTCAGTCGAGTTCCTATCCCTAGCTTTCAACAAGGGAAACTGTCCTATACACGTAACATAAGATATTTTAATGGATATTTTCTCATTCTTCCAAGATCCGTATCTCTTTAAGTAGAAAAATACATATGAATCATGACTTTAGGACATCATGAAAACAAGTATAAAATTGGCCAATGGTCTTCTATTGAACTTTAAAAATTATATGCCAATTCTGAAACAGAACCTAATAAGCTACAAAAATTAACACTGACTAAAGAGATAATATAATAATGGAGCTTGGGCATATGTGTACCAATGCAAATGGAATATTAACTTCCTAGAAAGATTAATTTATTTTTAAAAGCCAGTCAAGGGAAGAAACTAAATATTTTGGCTCCTAGTTGCCAAGAGGGATCAATCATGCAACAATAAAGGAAGAACTGAAGAAAATACGTACATCAGATATAGGTGGAAAAATATTTTATATTTATGTATCTATCTGTATGTATTTATGTATGTGTATATGTGTGTGTATGTGTGTATGTATATATACGTATATATGTATATACGTATATATACATATATATACATATATATACATACATATATATATATATATATATATATATATGAAAAATGGAAGCACCAACATTTATGCAATGAGTATTTTTAATTCCAGTTTCAGCTCTAATATATTGACTTGAGTGTACAGGAAATTATCTAGTATGCATCTCTGAAAGCCACTGATCATCTTGTATGTTTCACTGCACACTTCACCAGAGAATTATACCTAGAAACATGCCTCTCTCTAGAATTAAAAGATAGATGACATTTAATTGGCAGCAGTTGTTTAAGTTATCATCAAAACTGAATGGTCATAGATTGATACAACGAACATTTGAAAACAATCGGTAAAAACTATGCAATGAATTTACAAATGACCCAACAGCAAATTCTAATGTGAATCAGCCTTGAGAATTTAAAACCTCAACTTTGCCAAATCAGATCTACAAAACTGAAAACAAAACAAGCTTGGTAAGGTGGGTTTGTTGTAGAATTGGGTGAATGCCAATAAAGCTATGCCATGCATACCAAAAACCAAAAGCCTGTTCGAAGATAGGTACAGATGTATATGACTAGTTTAAGAAACAATGGCTCCTGTTGATTCTAATGAGACACCATAAATCACAAGATCATATATTTAAAGTAAGAAGAGACCTGAGAGATCACATAGAGCAGCCCCTTCATTTTACAGAGACAATGAAGGGCATTAAAGATAAACTAGCTGGTCCTAGATCAAATAAGTGACCAGGAACAGGGTCAGATTCAAATGCAGGTCTCTAACCTAAAATATAGTATGCTTTTCCAACTAATAGTAGTATATACAAGCAATTACCCTTCAAATAAGTATTGATAAAGAATACTGACTCATATGCAGTACCCTAAAAATGGTTAAGAAAACAACCAGCATGAAATACAATGGGACGTATCCACAACAAAAAATTCATTTGGCATTAAAATATAATGATACAAAAACCAACTAAAGACATAACAGAAAATACATAGTCCTAGTTCCAGTGTCAGAGTTAAATTATACATGGAAGTAAGGAATAAAAAGCAGGACATATGCTAGGAAAAGAGGACTAGATCTGAAATAAAGAGGCCTTAGGCTTGAATTCTGTCTCTGATACTCACTAACTGTATAAACCTGAGTAAGGTAGGTAGCATTTTTTAGCCTCAGGTTGGGCAAAGAAGCTTCTCTGGGCCTCAGTTTCCACCTCTGTCAAATGAGGGAAGTGGACATATGATTTCTAAGGTCACTGCCAGCTTTAAATCTATGACCCTACTGACGAGAGATGAAAGGAAAGAATCTAGAATTTAAAGTTCTATAATCAAATGTTAAAAATATATATATATGTATATATAATAATAATAATTATTATTATTAACTACATGCAACTGAGAATTAAGATATACAGGCACCAGGGTAAGGAGATCCATCTTGCCCTACCGGAAAGTCAGAGGGGCGATGGGGAAGGACATAGGAGAGAACAGATTGGGGGAGGGGTTATACAGTGGGACGGCTGTTTTGGGACGGTGGGTGGGGGAAAGATGAGGAGAAAATGTGTAACTCAAAATTTCGTGGAAACGAATGATGTAAACAAGAAAATAATTAATTAAAAAAATAAAAACTAAATCTATGACCCTGTGAATATATGTCACTTGCTGATATGGAAAATGTTATTTCTGTTGCAGACAAGCTGGTTCTCACAAGAATCAGACAATCTATTATTTGCTTTGGAACCATTCAGAAAATGGTACTTCTAAGATTCTTCTCATATCCTCGGAATTACTGTTTTCCAAAAAGATTACTGTATTAGATCTGACCAAGAGGATGCATGTATCCAGAATGAGTCGATACCCTTAAAAATCTGTGATAAAGAAACACACTGCTGAAGATCTCAATCACAAATAGCCCAAGAGATTGAAATGCCGTGAATTATTAACTGAAAACAATTAGTCAATGATGAATGTTAGCAGCTCCCTCTTTATAATACCGGACATGGGGATAGAAGTATTCAAGGATAAGGAGGGTAATCAAGCAAACTTCCCAGAGCGGAGCTTTTCAGTTATTTAATCTGTTAAAACAGTTCATTTCCTCATTAGTTGTTCTTTACAGCTGGTTGTCAACCATCATTTACGAAACTCTTAATCTAAAAACAGGAGAAAAGAAGATTTTAAAACATATTCAATAACTACAAAAGTTATTGCATAAAAAACACTGCATGCTGCAAAAGACTCTTGTCAACACATACAAAATACGTGCTAGCCAATAAGAACTCCCTGCAAACTTGCTGCAACATAAATGGCTCCTTTAAAAAGAAAACACACTAAGAAATCATATACACAATGATAGCACAAAAATAGAGCAAAGTAAAGAAGTCAAGGCACTTCTTTTCACAGTCCATCCTAGGAACCCATTCAAATTTCATTAAACAATTTCTTAATATTCAGCAATGATCACCAATTGATCAACAAAAGGCTCAAGAAACTTGGATAACACAATAAATAAACATATATATGTCCATCCAAACCACCAGTTAATCTCCATTCACAGTCAAACATCCAGAGTCAAGAAAGTATTCTGAAAACGTAAACAGTCCATTAATTTGTCAGACACGAAAACTTTTAATTAGGGGTATCAAATGTACGTGCAAAATAGAATATCCAAACAAAATTTAAACCTTACAAGCTAGCACTGAACCTCCTACAATTCCCAAATATGTAAGGTAAGGTGGCGTATATGTGTTTGACAACCATCTCATTACCAATGTTTATTCTCAAGTATTCATAAACGAATACATTATATCTTGGTTCATTCATCCCTGAGGCTCAAATAAAAACAAATCCTATCCCAGCTTTTTACTTAATTTCCATTCTTCAACAATGATTTTTAATGGAGTTTATGAGGCATACTGATTGCTCTTTGAATAGAGCAGAATATTTTTAACAAAAAAGTAACTAAGAAAAGTGTCTTTCATTTATAAATAGATTATTTAAGATTGAGATAAATCAAGCATGGATAAAATTGTCTAAAAGGAATATCTGGAATCAAAAGAAATTTTATTAATATGAGAGTTTCAAAGGGATAAAATGTACATAACTCCACATGAGGCAAACACAGAGTTTTGTATATGTATACCATTGAGTGAATACTGGTTGTACTTCACAAATTTTTCACTTTTAATAGTAAAAGAGAAATACTTCCATTGGAGTGAAAAAACACAGGAAAAGGAGACTCAAGGTAAAACAAGTCATGCTCACTCTACTAAAAGATCAAATACTAAAACGGCTCTCAAGTGCCTTAATATCTTATTTCATCATTCCGACTTAATGAAATTTTTTAGGAGGTGGGGGTGGGAAAATGAGGTTGAACATAGGAGCAGGTGGGGGTGGTTTATCTATGTATGTATATGTGTCTACACAGACTAAAGAGCAACAGAAGGTATTACAACCAGCAAAAAATGTATAATAAAAATGTTATTTCTTTGATTGATTATGGCCAATGATAGAAAAGCCTGCAAATGAAATAACTACCAGAGAGTTCCTTTAGGAAAGACTATCATCAGAATTAATGTTAATTACTTATAGCATCTGCCTTCTAAAAACATGCCCTTTGAAAAGAAATACTCTGTAAACTCCAAAAACAGATTTCTAGTTCAAGGGTTTCTTTGCATCTCCTAAATTAACACAGGCGCAATAAACAATGGCTCATTCTCCAATATATTAATTACATTTCCAGAACAGTCAGATTAATGTCTTACTGGTAAACTTGATGGTCTTTCTTGCTGTATTAGGCTCAAGTCTTCATGGTTAGGCTTTCCTGGTGCCATAGGAGGTTGAGATCTAGTTCCATAGCCTTCCTGAGACATGTCCTAAACAAACATAAAACCAAGGAAACTTAGAAATATCTCTCCATGGACAATAACATAGTAGACCAAATAAGAAAAGAATTTATTTTTAAATGTGCATATTGACATTTAGCAAAATTGTAGATATGCTATGACTATTATGACTTTCAACATTTTATTTAAAAAGCGTAAACATTTTTGATGGTCAATGAACTACTCAAAAGCAGTGTACAATTTAATTATGAAAATATTTAAAATTACATAATATCTGGGCTGTGCAAAGGAAGAGTAAAAGAACTGAAACCAAACTCTCCAACAAGTCTTAAGATCCTATCTTACAACTAAATACTAATTTAGAAACATTATCCTATAGTATTTCCTCTGAAAAACTTAGCATAATCAGCAACTTGTTTTGTTACTCATTTGTCTTCCATAATTCTTGCCTGAAATATCATTATAAATAATTATCAAGTTCACAACGTCCTCAAAATTTAGCAGATCAAAACAATTTGCACAGAATTATCCTGTTTACCTGGCAGTGTTTTTACCCTTAGCAAAGGAAAATAAGGAAACTAGGACTTGTGCAGTTCTCACCAATTTGTTACAGTATAATAAACTGATTCTAAAGTCTTTTCTTACATGGTCTCAAACATTTTAACAAAGGTATTTATTACCGGGGGTTGAAGCCCTTTACTAAAACAATGTTATATAATCCAAACTACCATACTATTAAAAACTTACTTTATACTAGCAAGTTCCTGCTCATTGCAGAACTCTAGCTGAAGAACGATGCCAAAACGCTAAATATTTATTTCTTATTACGGCCATTTACACCTGAAGTCAAGGAGGAGGGCAGACTGTGAAATACTCATTATAGCACGTCTAACTGGCACCACAACCTGAAGAACCAGTTTCTGATTATGGAGATGAAAAGGGGAAAGAAAACATCACACCTTCAAAGTTTTTGTCCCCCACTGCCCCCAAACAGTTCAGCTCAGTGCTAAATGGAACACATTTTTCATTGCCCCTTTCCAATGCTCATGTCACTTAAATATTATTTATAAAGATGATATTTTTTCGGCTAAAATTTTATAAAAAGCTTCTCCTTGCCCCACCCCTTTCTCATACAGTACACACACTTTAAATTACACAGCTTCTTAAAAAACGAAGAGAGTTAGAGCCAAGAAACTTCAGTTCAATAGCTGTACTCCTCAGAGTACAAACTCAACAAATCAGACTTAACTAGCTAACGTGTTGGTGCAGTCTGGATTCACCCAGACTTTAGATAAAAAAGCATACCAAACAAACAAGAAGATTCGACATTCAACCATTTCTCCCTCAGAATGAAATGGTACAGATGTTAATCAAGAGACAGATCAAAATGAAAAATTAAAGGTGACTTTAAAATTTACCACCTTTCCTTGCACCAAAATTAAATCATAATGCTTTAGATTTGGTATTATAACGACAATAAGGGCCCATATCATCGGCACGCACATGTCAAGTAAAATCAAGGAACCCTTCAAAGGGTAACTTTTCAATCTGGCTACCAGCAGAGGGTAACAATTACACTCACGGGTGACAAAAGCTGATGGCTGAATGATTATTATCACTCTTCCCCCACCCCCAACACACACACACACACACACACACACACACACACACACACACACACACACACTCTCTCTCTCTCTCTCTCTCTCTCTCTCTCTCTCTCTCTTTTTCTCTCTCTCTCTCTCTCTCACTTCTTCCCAATCCCAGATTTCCACTTGTAACATTCTTCCCTGCTGCGTAGACCAGCAGGTTCCTGTGGATTAACATCTAGGGCTTAAAATCAACACAGGGCACAAGGCCTCCATTCAGCAGACTTCACCCTATTACAAAAGCACATAAAGGTGCAAAAGACAGCTTCACAATAGGCAAACAAATGAACAAACCTCTGCTTTCCTTTTAAAACACACACAGAGACACACACGGCTCCTAGTCACTGCACAGACCCTTGTAATAAACTTCAGCTAAAGAAACAGTAGCAACAACAGATTTTTGCCCTATGTCCAACCTTTTAACTTCGTTTTACTCCCTATTCATAGCTAAATAAATTCCAGCTTTCTAAGAGAGCTGGAAAAAAAAAAGACCATTATAAGAGGAATCAGTACAAATTTCAATTTAGATGCTGTCCTTTCAGAAACAAGATTACCCCCTCACTAAACTGACAGAGTATGGAAGACATCACAGTATATTCCCGAGACATTAAAGATGACATTTCATGCTTTCAAAATTCAAAATAATTAGCTCCTTCCAAAACTGCCAACACTCTAACTGCCAAGAACATTTTAGATAGTGTATTCAGAAATAAAACTAACAGAATAAATTCCCTGAGAATGACCCAAAGTGGAACTTAGGTACTGTTGGCCTGGTACTCCTCAAGATAATTAGCTCAAAATCAAAGATTAATTAAGACAACACATGAGATCATGAATAATACCAAGACTACCTGAAATCATAACCTTGACCCTTCACTATCAAATGTTTCTACAGAGGCCATTTTAAGGTTAGTCTATATTTTTTCCTCCTTTCTACCTGGGGAATACATATACGAATACACGTATATAATATACAAATACTTCATATGAAATCAAATCAGAAGAAATGACTCTTATAATTTTAAAAACCATAGAGACTTCTGTTTCCAAGGCCATCTTTACTTTCGGGTGTGCTTGATTTTAATAAAACATGTAAGAACATTGAAAAACGGGCACATACAATATGATGAGGCACAAACAGAGGTTCCATGAAGTCAGAGATTACTCCTTATTCTATCTACTCTTCATGGTCTCTAAAACAGTGAGTGTGGTGGCAGCAAGGCCACTCAGTGAAATAGAGCACCAGCCCTGCAATCAGGAGGACTGAAGTTCAAATCCAGCTTCAGACACTTAACACTTACTAGCCAAGTGACCTTGGGAGAGTCCCTTAACCCCAATTATCCTGCCTTCCCCCCTACAAAAAGCAAAAAATAAAATAAAATAGTGGGCGTGCACATGTGTGCACACACAAACATCCAACAGCTACTTGTTGAACAAATGAGGTTAAGAATCAACTGAAAAGGAAAGAATTCTAAAAAAAAATCTTTACATTTGTTAACAGTTTTTCTGGATATTATGAAGATTTCAATGAGTTCAGCAGAAAGACAGAGACAGAAAGGAAAGGAGAGAGGGAGAAGTGTTTTCAACACATAGAAAAAAAAGATACAAAATAGAATGATAGCCTGTTATAATGTAGAAATAGAATACTACCAAGCTTGTGGAATATGGTTTTTACTCTGAAGTTTTTTTAAACAGAGTAATTTCTCTCTTCACTTCATCAACAAACTCGCAAATTCATGATCACTCATGACAGCTTTCATAACCATGCTTTTTATGAATCAAAAAGAAAATGTTTTTAATAAACTAAAAGTGTGAAAATAGTAGTCCCAAATGTCCAAATGAGTTGATTAAGAATGTTCACAGCATCACAGAAATTTGAGAGTTGGGAGAGAACTCTGGCTATTAAGTCTTCATCTCATACATGGAAAGAATCCCCAATATAGAACATTCAACAGTGGACATCTAACCTCTGTATGAAGACCTCTGGGGAACAGTAAGGAACCTACTACCCTTCTTTTCAAGGAAACTATCCCACATGTAGATAGCTTTAATTCTTGGGAATTTTTTCCTAACATTAAATGTAAGCTTATCCCTTTACATCTTCTACCCATTGCTACTGAGTTATCCCTCTGGAGCTAAAGACCAAATTTAATCCCTCCTCCACAGGACAGTCTTTAAGTACCTGAAGAAGCCTATCATAGAGCCTTTGAGTCTTCTATTCTCTAGGATAAACACTCCACAGTTCCTTCCACAGATGCATAGAGATTCAAGGCCTTTCACAATACTGGCTGTCCAACTTATGAAAGTTTTGCCACAATTGTGATGCCCAGAACCGAACACAATATGTGATTCCTGACAAGGGAAATATAGAGTACAATTGTCACTTTACTGAAAACTGTGCTCTTCTTGACTCTGAGTGATGTATCACATTGGTGATTCACATTAAAAGCTTGCAGTTCACCATCTTGGAGAGCAATTTAGAATTATGAAAATAAAGTGACTAAAATGTTTACGTCCTTTGAACCAGAGACTTCATTATTGGGCTTATATCTCAAGGAAGCCATCAATAGGAAGAAAGTGCCTCATATGCCCCAAAGTATTTATAGCAGTTCTTTTTGGGATAGCTAAGAACTGGAAACAAAGTACATGCTTATTGGTAAATGGCTAAATTGTGATTCATGAATGTAATGGACTATTACTGTGCTTTAAGAAATGATGTATGAGGAATACAGAGAAGCATGGAGAAACTAACATGAACTGATGCAGAGTGAAGTAAAGTAGAACCAAAGAAACAACATACACAGCAGCTACAAACAATGTAAATGGAAAGAACCACACACCAAAAAATCAAAATGAAATGTAACAAAATGGTAAAGAAAAAGAAAGACTTGAATGAAGGATGAGAGGACACTCCCAACGTACGCCGCTGTGGAGGTGGGAAGCCCACAAGTGTCACATATTGTGCATATTTTCATACTTAGTAGATGTATCAATCAGTTACAGTGACTTTATTTTCCTCTAAAAAATATTATTTGTTATATGGGATGGTTCTTTGGAAAGATGAAGGGGAAGAGAATTACTTGGGATAACTAGTGAATGAAAGAAACAGAAAATATCAATAAACACTTTTAAAAAAAATGCTTGCAACTCATCAAAGACATCATCTCTTTTTCAGAACTCCTACCAAATCAATCCCATTTTGTACTTAAGGAGTTCATTTTTTTTTCTTTTTTTGGCTTTTTGGAGAGGGGAAGGCAGGGCAATTGGGGGTTAAATTACTTGCCCAAGGTCACAAGTGTCTGAGGCCAGATTTGGACTCAGGTCCTCCTGACTCCAGGGCCAGTGCTCTATTCACCTAGCCACCCCTGGAGTTGATTTTTTAAAACCAAAGTGTAAATACGTCTAATAAATTTCATCTTATTAAATTAAGTTTATTGCTCTAGCCTTACAAAATGCTTTGAGAGCCTGAACTTTATCATCCACTCTACTAGCTACACTTTCCAAAGTGATGATAAGTAAACCATTTATATCTTTATCCAAATCAGTGATAAAAATTAAACACTGCAGATATCTGGAGACATCCTTTGGCACTGACACTGCATTCCACATTAACAAAGAATTCTTTTATTCAGCTACCCAACTAGTTCTGAATTCCTCTAACTGTGGCATCATTTAATTCATATCTACTTGCTCTCATCACTACTTGCTCCCTAAGAGTAGTCTGAAATAATTTATTAAAAGCTTTGCTAAAATCTAAGTGGTCAGCTAAGTGGCACAATGGATAGAACACTATGCCTGGAGTCAGAAAGACCCATCTTCCTGAGTTCAAATTTGACCTCAGACATTTACTGTTTGTGTGACCCTAGGCAAATGACTTAACTATTTGCCTCCGTTTACTCATCTGTCAAATGAGCTAGAGAAGGAAATGACAAAAGCATTCCAGTATTTTTGCCAAGAAAAGTCCAAAATAGAGTCACAAAGAGTCAGACACAACTGGAAAATAACTCACCAACAAAAGTCTAAGTAAAACATACACACTGAATTCCTTTAATCTACTAGTGTAGCAATCCTGGGGGAAGGGAACAGGGGAAGTAAATAAGCTTATTTTAGCAAAACCTATTCTCAATGAAGTTCTTGTAGTTCTTGTAGTCACTGCTTTCCTATCCAGATCTTGGCTAACTATATCTTTAAGAATCTGTTCTAGAATTTCTCAGAAATCAATATTAAGCTCCCTGCCCTATAGTTTGCAGATGCTGTTACCTCCCCCTTCACTGAAAATCAGGGCATTGTCACTTTTATAATTTGTGGTACCGTTTTTTTATTTGTTCACAATTTTTTTCAAAAACTGACAAAAGTATTTCAATAATCACATCTGCCAAGTTTTCAGGAACAATTCTTTACATAGTCAAAAGAAAAATACCTTCACTTCAATTTGAGGAAAAGATACAGCTAGTAGAAGGCGTAATGGATTTGTGAGGCCAGTGAGGTAGAATGAAAAAAAAGTCATTTTATTTTAGATATTGCTCTCTACACGAAAGGATGGAGGTTCTTATGCGCCAAATAACTTGAATTCATCAAGGGCCACTAGGTATTCACATCCTGTCCCTCTGCTTGTAAGGTTAATAAATTTCCTGTTAGACATTTTTGTTCTTTTCTTGCCAGTGTAAAGGTTCTGTCCTTTCCATAGGAAAAAAAAGGTGGAAAATGACCATTTGTGCTATAGCCTCATCTCCATATACCAAGAACAGGTCTACATCTTATTTGACCATCTTTTTTGGTTCTGAAGAAAAGGCTACTTTTTAACAAGGTCTTATATAATTCAATCAACAAAGAAAAATCTTTAAATAGTCAGATGAAAATTATGTTCACTTCAATTTTCGGAAAAGATATGACTAGCCAAGGACATAATGAATGTGGGGTTAGTGAGATGGAATGGGAAAAAAATTTCATTCTATTTTAGATACCAATTTCTATTAGCATTGGTTTACATAAAATTTAAACCTTAATTGTATCTGAATTTCAGCAAAATGCAGAATGAATCAGGATCACTATAGCAATAATCACATTTAACAAGTAAAGTAAATGAGATTCAGAAATAGAAATGTATCAATACTGGGAGATAGGGACACGTCTGGGAAGAGAGGTTCCTAGAAGAAAATTACTTCTGAATCCCCTATCCTAGTCACTAGACCAAGTACAGAATCTAAGATATAACATGTAAGTGTCTCAGCCACATTGGCAAAAAGGCATAACAGACATAGTTTAGAAGTAGCTGACAACCATTCAGTAACTATCTTCCAGAAATAGATAGACAGAATTAAGTAGGTGGTGACAAGGGGATGGATATGCGGAATATCATGTGAAGTACGATAGTAATAGACTTAATAACAATTCATGGAATCTCTGACTTGAAACTGTAATATAGACATGAGACTGGATGGCAGGAGGTTGGGAGCAAGGGGGATTTACGGTGGCAGAAGGCCTTGAAAATAGTGAAGAACATCTCACAAAATGCCCACAAAAGGCAGTTTCTTGAGCAAACCCATGTAATAGCGAATTAAGTATTTGACAAAGATTTTAATAACTGTGTATAGGGCAACCTGATCAGAAAAAGGACCAAAGAGCATAAGCTTGATTGTTATGGTAATTTTTTAAAAGAGTGACTAAAATGTTTGTTAAATGCTTTTAAATGGGGTTAAGGGAGATATAGCTGAGGAGGAAAGAGCTTGTGAGAAATAAGGTTACTTTAAAAGAATCAAAACTAACCATAAGGGCAAAGAATTGATGAAAAGGGTGGGAGATTTTTTTTTAAAACCTAATTCAGAAACAAAAAGGATAGAAAAAAAAAACAAAAAGGAATACTAGGCACATAAAATAGAAACCTAATTTACACAATCCAATCAAACAAACAAAAAAAAAATCTGACAGACTGGATAAGAAAACAAAACCCCAAACTCTGTTGTTTACAAGAAACACATGTAAAAAAGCAAAGACATACATATAACTAAAATCAGAGGCTAGAACAAAATTTACTATGCTTTAGGTTAATCCAAAAAGCAAGAAATTCAATTATGCTATCAGAGAAGGCAAAAAAACAAAACTTCACTATATAAACAGAAAAACAAGGCAATAACATTATACTGAAAGGAACACTGACAAGTCAATTATCAATACTAAACATGTATGCTCTAAATGCCATAATATCTAAACAGCAAAGGAAATATAAACTGACTTATAAGAATACATAGATGGCAACAATAATATGAGAGGACTTTAAAATTTCTATCACAGAGCTGAACAAATCTAAGAGAAAGATAAGGGAAAAGGTAAAGTCTAAAACTAAATAAATAACAAGCAAATTAAAACACATAGACTTATATAATATCTTCTAGATTGGACCACTGAAGAGCATACATATTTTTCAGTCCGTTAACAAAACTTTTGCAAAAACTGATCATGACAAATCCCTTAATACAGAAATGACAATGTTTCCCTTTTTTGTGATATCATTGTTATAGAGAATTTCACATCATAAAAGCAAACCACTTCAACCAATGAAGATCAATGCTTGCTTTGCAGTCTACAATCTTACAGAGTTGCTCGGAATACTGAAAGTTTCAGTGAGGAGTGACAGACTCTTGAACAAGAGTGGAAAGCACCTAACAAGAGCAAAGAAGCATTTATGTACTGGCAAAAAAGTTGATGTGATTGAGAGAGCTTTAAACTAAAAAGAGAAAAAGGGAAAACACATTCTGTTGTTAAGATACCATATGGGAGGGAAAAACAACCCAGTAGTTATTTGAATTTAATGATCAGGGGAAAGGGCAGAAAGAAATAACCAGAATTAGACAGACAGACAGACAGACAGACAGATAGATAGATAGATAGATAGATAGATAGATAGACAGATAGACAGATAGATAGATAGATATGAAGATCAAAGTACAAAATACCAGGAATAAACAAAATATGTAAATGATTTTTAAAAAACTCAATGAGATTTAGTAGAACAGGACTTATGACTGTAACATACTAGGAGAGGGGTGCATGTTATTCAAGAAGAAAAAAAGTGTCTATATAGATACACACATATATAGATACATTCATGTAACATTATTACCACTTGAAATGTCTTCATACATGGATACATCATCAATCTGCATAGAGCTCTCTAATGATAATCTGGTAGAGTTCTGATGGCCCTATTGCATAAAACTTTTTTCTCAATAATATAGAAGAAGGTAAAGATGATATGATGAACAGATTTATAGATTTCTAAAAGTTAAATGGATAGCATATATACTAGATTTAAAAATTAAGACCAGAAAGAAACCTTAAAGACTAGAATAATGGGTTGAAATGACCAAGATTTATAATAAGAGAGCAATATATTCTTAGACTTAGATTAAAAAAGAAATCTCTCATCAAGGAGGAGAAGGAGATAACAATTCAAAAAATAATTCACGTTTTTAAAAAATGCTAGGGGGCTGAGTACATTGAAAGTTCAATATACATCAGCATAATGATGTGCTGTTTCCAGAACTGGTCTCAATCAAAGTTGTTTAGAATGATGAAGGTAACACTCTCCCAACATTCTGACCTGGTCAGACTCCTTTCTAGTCGTCATATTTTAGGAAAGTACAAATAAGAAGGCAACCACAATGAGCATGAAACCAGACCACATGAGGACTTTTCAGTATGTTAAGCCCAAGGGAAAAAAAAAATTTAGAAAGGGCATAATATTTGCCTTAAATATTTGGAGGAATATCATGTGGAAGAGAAGTAAGATTCAACTTGTCTATATGGCGATATAAAATCAGTAATGGCCAATGGATAGAAATTGTCAGACACAAGATTTCTGCCAAACCTAAGGAAAAATGTCCTAATAATGGGAAGTGTCCAAAAATGGAACAAATGAGATGGCTTGGTTAAGGAATGGGTCACTGGAAAATGTAAGGGGGGAAGTGGAAGAAGTATATAGAGAATGTTTGTTAGAGATGTATGTTGAGAAGTAACTTGACTAGCAAACCTTCTAAGGTCCTTTCCTGCTGAATAAATCTATTTAAGAGATCAGTTCTTCCATCAAGCCATCCCCAAGCACTGATTTTCTCATTTCTAGAAAATATTACAGCAAATTAAGTGATAAATGCATAGTATAAACATACAGTGCTTTATATTCATTTTTCATTTAATTTTTAATGTGAATTTGCCTTGTCTCCCCAACGATACTGCAAACTGCTTTAGGGTAATGCCCTGAATATATAATACTTTTACACTCTTCAGTGGCTAACATACTGCTAGAAATTTTAAAACATATTTGCTGAATTTTTTTAAAAACGAAGAAAAAAAGGAAAGTTTAGGTTTAAACAACAAAATATCTAATTTTAAAATTCAGGGAGAAAATTATGATGTCAGAAAACTAGTAAAAAAGAGACTTACTTAAAAGAAATAAACAAGGAGATAAACGATGTGCTGAAAACTATACGAGAAATAATGAATTAATATCAAAAGTTCAGATAAAAACACTAAATTGAATGGAACTACAGTCCTGAAAGGAAAAGCTAAATAAGTTATATAGATAGAATAAAACTGTTATAGAGATAGATTAAAATTGTAAGGTGAAGAATTTATACAACTCATTCTTGGACTCAAATTACCCTCCCCCCCAAAAAGGAGTTAAAAACTTGAAGCGGAATTTTAAAAAAGTTAGATGCAATAAATCCCTTACTAACACATGCTTTACTAGCCACAATACAATAAAATTATTTGAAGCAAAGTACCACCAAACATTAAAAATTAATTGTAGACAGAATAACTGAAAACTAAATTTTAAAAACACGAACAAAAGTCAACTAAATAAACACACAAAAAAAATCACCAAAAAAGAAATTCTGAAAATTAGAGATTAATAAAACTAAAAGAAAACAATTAAATTTTTTAAAATTGAACTGAGTTGATTTTTAAAAAAAAATACAGAAGCTATTAGATAATTTGATTTTAAAGGAGTAAAACTAAATTACCTTATCAATAATTTCAAAAGAAAATCCATAACAAATTAATGTAAATTAAAAGAAATTAGAAACTTTTGCTCAATGATACGTCAATAAAACATGCTCCAACAGAATTGCTTACAAAAATCTCAATAATTCAATCAACAGAATCAAAATTGAAGGATTCAAATAACAGTCTCACAAAATAAACAAGTCACACAAATAAAAAAGCAAGTTATAAGTGAAAGACCAATGGAAAAAAATGCTGGAACCAGATGGATTAAAAACTGAATATTATCAAAGAATACGTCATTGTAATATTACATAAATTGTTTGAAAAAATAAAGATGAATCTGATACAAATCCTTCCATAAAATAAATATGGGCTAAACCAAGGAGAATCAAAATACAGAAAATAAGCTATAAATCTATATTTCTTAATAAATACTAAAAAAAATTTTTTTAAATAAAATATTAGTAAAGAGGATACAGCAACATACCAAAAAGATTATATAGTATAATGAGGTTAGATTTATACATGGGATGAAAGATATATTCAATATTAATAAAATATCAAAAGAATAGACTATTGATAAAAACAAAATTCACATTATGTCAGTAGATACAAAAAAAATTGATAAAATACAAGACCTATTTCTATATTAAACATTAGAAAAAATGTAAGTAGAGTTTTCCTTAATTTGATAAATGCCATATCTAAAACAAAAAGCTGACATTATATGCAATGGGCACAAACTGAAGGCCTTTTCAGTATGATCAGGGAGCTTTAAGTCTATTTTGACCAATACTATTTGACATACTATTAGAAATGCTAGGTATATCACTGTGGTTTTTTTTTTAATCCAGGTATTTGCCTAAGTGCAAATAAATAAATAAATAAATAAATCATTCTTTGAAATATGATTAGATAATTCTAGGGAGTTCACTAAATTGTTATTGAAATATTAATGTTGGCTAAATTACAGGTATCAAATAAATCCACATAAATAATCAACCTTTCTGTATATTATTACAAATAAAACCCAGCAGGAAGAGATAAAAATTCCTCTTAAAATAACTAGACATTGTATAAAATATATGGAAATCAGCTTATCAAGACACTTACAGCTACTGTATAAATACAACTACAAATCACTCTTCATAGCAATAAAGACAAGGGTAATTAATTGGAGAAATGTTAACTGTTCATGGATAGGCCAAGTCAAAATAATAAAAATAACAGAATTACTGAAATTAATTTATAGTGTCAGAAAAAAAACAATAAAGTTCATGGGAGCAAAAAAGGGTCATGAATCTCAATGGAAATTATTTTTTAAAGGGAGGGGGAGACTTAAACCTCTCACAATCAAATCTTAAACTATATTACAAAGAAGTAAGATCAAAAAGATCTAATACATTTTGCAAAATAGAGAGGTAAACCAGTAGAACATATCTAATACAAAACAATACCCCGTTACTGTGGTAAGAACTCACTACTGAACAAAAACTTAGAAGAAAACTGGAAAGCAGTCTGGCAGAATATAGGCAGAGACCTATGTTCATATCATATACCAAGATAACCTCCAAAAAGATATGTGACTTAAGACATAAATGGTGGTATTACAAACAAACTAGAGGAGAAAGGAAGAAATTCCATTTCGAATCAGGAGGGAGAGAGAGGAAACAAATATTAAATGCTGGAGGGGCTACAGAAAAAGCAAGAACATGCAGGTACTGTTCACAGAAGGCATTGTAAAAATTTAGAACTATGCACAGAAAGCTATATTGTGTATTGTCTTTGATCCCATGTTACCACTACTGGCCTATACCTCAAGAAAATAGGGGAAATATTCATATGCATATAAATATTACACAGTGGCTCTTTCTGTGTTGGCAAAGTTTTGGAAACACAGGGAATACCCATTAATTGGGGAATAAATGAATAAATTATGGTATCTGAATATAATGGAATATTATCAAGTCATGAAATATAACAATAGGGTCTCAGAGAAACATTTGAAGACTTACATGAACTGATACAGAATGAAAGAAGTGGAAGCAAAAGAACAATTGATACAGTAACAACTACAGTACAAAGACAAACAGCTGTGAATGACTTAAGAAAGCTCATGGATGCAATGACCAGGACTTCAGAGGAATGATAATGAAGCATGCTATTCACACTTCATGATAGGAAGATGACAGGTAATAAAACAAGGGAAAGCAACGTTGAAGAGGAAAGACAAGCACATTTATCATTACTGGTAGAGCTGTTAATTGATACAACAATGCTAGAAATCTATTTTTCAATTTTACAAAGAAAAAGAAAAAAATAAAATCTAAACTCTTTGATCCAGAGACTCCACTGCTAGGCACATACTCCAAGAAGGAAAATGGTAGAAGGAAAAGCCCAATGTACACCAAAATAATTATAGCAGCACTTTTTGTGGTAGCAAAGAAACGTCCCTCAACTAGCAAACTGCAAAACAAAACTGCAGCTCATGAATGTAAACCAACAGTACTGTCCCAAAAGAAACAACGAATTTGAAGGATATGGAGAGGCATTAAAAAGACTCCCATGAACAACTGCAAAATGAGTTAAATGGACTCAGGAAAATAAATATTTTTTTAAAAATTAGATACAATAATTCTGATAATGTAAATGGAAAGATCCACCACAAATAACTGAAACCGAATGTTGCTAAATTATAGTGCACACATTAAGCTACTAATGAGAAATAAGATGCTTCCTTCCCTCTCCAGCATCCCTCAGTTAGTAAAATGTTTGAGGTCCATGTGTATGGAACATTGCATAAAATACTAAATTCATTCAATGTGTTGATTAGTTTTTGCAGATTTTCTTCTTGCTGTTTTCTTACTTTTTTGTTGTTCAAAAATTCTTTGTATAGGGGATAATGCTCTATAGTGGTTCTCAACCTTCCTAATGCCACGACCCTTTAATATTTGTATGTGGGCATATCTGCATGTGGGCGGACCCACCTGGAGACGGGTAGAGGAGCCGTGTCTGGGTTCCTAAGACCATCAGAAATATGTGTTTTCCAATGGTCTTAGGCGATCCCGTTTGACCCCCAAAGGGGTCGCAACCCATAAGTTGAGAACCACTGCTCTAGGACAAGAAAGCCAAAGGGCTCTATAGCAGAAAATATGAGAGATTTTAAAAAACAAACCATCAAGTATTCCCCAGTCCCCCAGAGGAAAAAAAAATGGTTTTTTTTTTAATTTACCCTATCTTACCCAGGCTAGAAATGCAGAAAATACTCAACAGACTAATTCTATTACTGACCACCACATGGAAACCACAACTTGCTCTGATTCTGACCAGGGAAGGTTTGCTTTTCCTCGGGCAATCTGGTGTCCCTCGCCTAGGTCTCAGTCCAGAACTTCCAACCACAACAAATTTGTCAGCCTCAGCCTTACAGGTACCTAGAATGTCTAGCACGTGCGTGAGCACTGACATTCAGATGTGTCTAACTCTATGTGAGCCTGTTTTCCTGACAAAGATACATGAGTGGTCTCCCATTTCCTTCTCCAGTGTGCCCCATTTTACAAATGAGTATCTGAGGCAAATAGATATTAAGTGACTTGCCCAGGGTCACACAACTAGTATGTGTATAGGGCCAGATCTGAATTCAGATGGTTCTGACTTCAAGAGTAGTACTCTATCCAAGGCATCACCTAGTTGCCTATATACAAAATGCCATAAGCCAGGTCAAAAATCTATTTTTTCAAAAAGACTCAAAGGAATTCTCTAGTAATGTAGCCAATGTATATGAGCAAATAGTTCTCAAAAGAAGTACAAAATATTAACAACCATATGAAAATTGCTGTGTATGACTAAAACATATGTAAAACAGAAAAATATTGAGGTTTTGTTTCATATCCAGCAAATTTACAAGGATGGAAAAAGACAGTACTGGTCAACACTGGAAATGTTTTGGAAATACATGCATACTAATTAATATATTGTTGCTGGAATAATAAATTGGTACAACCATTATGGAAAGCAATTTCAAATTACACAAAGTGATTAAATATCCATACATTTACCAACAGAATCTACTGCTACAAAAAGGGCACAAAGAGGTCGCTGGTAAAAAGAAAAGCTCCATACAAAATTTTTTTTATTTGCATCATTTTTTTAGTAACAAAGAACTAGAATCAAAACAACGGACCATTAACTGGGATATTACTCAACAAGTTATGCCCATAAATATAATGGACTTAAGTATGCTGATTAGATAATATCTGATGAATACTGAGAAATGTGAAAAAACATATAAAAAAGTGAAATAAGTAAACTCACATGAGAAATATATACAAAAGACTAAAATAATGTAAATGGAAAAAAGCTACCATTAAACAATTCAAAGTGAACGTCAAGAAACTAAATATTTTTTTTAATTGGACCCAAAGAGAAGATAGGAGTACACACACACACACACACACACCCCATTTCATATGCCTCCCATAGAACATTTCATGTGTCATACATGGAACACTTCATACAGATGAAAATTTTAATATTTTGATCAGTTTTGCTGTTTTGTTTTCTTATTCCTTTTTTTTTCTTTGTCATAAGAGATTATTCTCTTCTATGGGAGAGAGGAGGGAAAAAGGGAGAAATTTCGGTGGCACACAATCCAAAAGAAGACCAATAAAACTATTTTCTGGATAGACTCAGCGATTTTTTTCACAGGGCAAGAAGAATTGGTCTTCTGTTTACCCTGTGGAAATAAAGAACTGAAGAGGGTAAACTTCAGAGATTAACACCTCTATATGAAGTTACAGTAGAGCAAAGCTGCTGGATAGTAACAGTTCTTTATATAAAAATATTTAATATCCTGCAGGCATTACTATCTTTTGAATTTTTTCCTTTCTTGCATCCATGCTGGCCATCCTTCTAATATTTTTTCCTTTCTCTCATGAGCGATTTCACATGTTATTTACTTTTTTTTTGGAGGGGACACATGTTATTTTCAATGTGTACACCTACATTTTGTGTTCACAAGATTCATTCTTGTTGCTCTTCTGACAAACAGACACCAGCTTATTTCACAAGGACAGACTTTGTAGCCTTAGAATAGGGGATAGGAAAGAGACAGGTGATTTCACTGGCAGAAGCATCTCACAGGTGAAAAAATTCTTACTTACTAGATCTGCAGTTCTCTTCAATTTTTGCTCTTAAAGAGCTGGCTAAGGGTGTTGGAATCAAATAGAAACAGATCCCAGTTTCCATGTATTAGCTTAGAAAACCATCAATTGATATTATCTGTGTCAAACTGTGTTTCTGTTTATTTTTATAAACATTTCCCAACATTTTAATTTGGTTCACCACACTTGAGGATTGGCCAGCCTTTCACTCCTCTGGTCTGTCCAAGATCACACAGCCAGCCTCAGGGGTAGAACTTGAATTCATGTCTTCTGGGCTTTCAGGAGAGTTTTTTAATAATCATTACACCAGACCATGTTACCTCTTTTTGCATCATCATTATCCAGTAAATTCCAATCTTATTTAAGGAAGCAGTCAGATGGCACAGTGGACAATATAAAAGCTGTTGGGTCAGGAAGGCCTGAGTTCAAATCTGGCCTTACACACTGGCTGTGTGACCCTGAGCAAGTCACTTAACCACTGTCTACTTCTGTTTCCTCAACTGTAAAATGGAGACAATAATTACTTGAGAAAGATACTTTGAGGATTAAATGAAGTAGTATCTGTAAAGTGCTTCCTTTGAAAGCCTTAAATGATTATTGATATTCTAAAGATACGCCTTTTGTTTTGACTGCCAGGATACACGCCAGTCAATACAATAGCAAAGTGAACAATGCTTTAGAGACAAATGCCATAGGACAATTATTAAAGTATTGTATTTTTTAACCTGTTGGTAGAAATTAATAGCGCTATTGATGAGAGTATCTGGGTAGAATTCCAGTTGGAGCCTACTTCTCACTGTAGTAATATGATCACTGTGACACTATCTCTCCCTTCTTGGCTTTCTAATTTCTAAAATCATGCTATCAGTCTAGATCTCAGATGACTTCTATAGTCCCTTCTTAATGTTAACAATCTATTAATAAAATAAAAGGGAATACTGATGCAAGGTATGAAATTTTGCAATTACTATGGTGTCCAATATAATTTATCTCACTTTTTTCCTTCTACTTATATTACCTTTCTTAGAATCACATGAACATGAATTTGAAGTCTTTAGCCTTAAAGAGGGAAAAGGAGAGATTTCACTGGCTATCCCCCTTACATCCTGATGACCTCAAAGGCTGGGCTCCAAGGGCAGCTTTTAGCTACCAATTGAATAGAAGAGTTATTTTAATGTTTTAAATACTATTCTTCAACCAAGACAAGACAGTCTTTAACAAGCTGCTTTGTGGTATTTTCTCATTGCATGAGTAGTTCATTTCAGTGCTATCACAACAGCAGATTCCTCCCCCCCAGATCACCTGCCACCAACTGTATATCTCCAAAGCACAGAGCTTACCAGCATAAATGAGGCTATAGCAGTGCCCGAGGCATAGAGTGAGGATGAAACCCTGAAGGGAGCTTATAGACTAGAGAGAAAAGCTGCACCAACAGCATCTGTTTTCACTAGGGTAATCAAGTTATGTACCTGAAGGCAGCTACTACCTCATTCAAGACTTAAGGAAATCTCTTCTTCTGATTTTCTCAAGTGTTCCTTCCTAAACTAACAGTTGGAAGTGAGAAGGAAAAAGGCAAGGTTTTCTAAAAATCAGCTTTCTTAAAATGTTTGAGAAAGACTCCAAAGTTATTCGCAGGCAAAATTTGACTAAAATAATTAAGTCTTTCTTCTCAGCTCAAGCTCTGATCTTTGCTATTTACACAAAACTAAGTGAAAGACAGTGACTTCTCAATCATCTGTACTCTGGAATAGGGCAGTGGTAAGAAAATATGCAAACTTAAAGGCACCTGAGACATATATTGTCATCATTAACATAATTACATTTTTAAAAGGAAGCATATTAGAAAGTCAATGCAAGAATGAATGCAGCCTCTTTATGAAGCTAGGAGTCAAAAAAAGGTGCTGGGGGAGAATCTACTTAAGATTCCCATCTTCTCCTCTCTATCCATGTTAGACATTGATAGCATTACTTCTTAATAAAGACAAAAAATATCATCCTCGGCAAGACTGCCTGTTAAAAGTTGGTTCTGGAGTTCAGTACAGTTCTATGCACATAATGAGTGGAAAATAAGTTCTGTCTAGCTGGATAAAGTGCACACATTTCCCTCTAAGCAGGGAAGGGTCAATTCAATAGAACCTTTACTGAGTACCAATTCTATATAACTAGTTAGGAGTTGAGTGAATGACCCAATGTGGCACAGTAAAAGGAACGGTATATATTTGGAATTAGAGTACCTACATTCATCCTGGTTCTGCTTTTACAATTAACTAGATGATCAGAGGAGTGGTATTTCATCAGTTTCCTCCCCTTTAAAATGAGGGACTAGGACTAGAAGGAATAAAATCTTTGAAATATACAAATAAAATGATTTATAAATATATAAATAAATCTATAAAAATTATATTAAAATCAGTCAATAAATCTATAAATTAAATTAATAAAATGATAAAATCTGTAACTCCTATCCTCAAGGAACTTGAATTCTAGTAAGGGGAAATAAGACAGGATGTACACAAATACGCAGGAGAATACCATATGAGCCTTGTCGAGAGAAAATGGTTAAATGACAAGAAGAAAGGATTATCAATAAATTATTCAATTTTTTTCCCCCATGAACTTAGGGAGTATATTTGAAAGTGAAAATTAACATTTATGGTAATGATGCCAAAAATAAAAGTTGCCTAAGAAAGAAGCAATACTTCTATAAAGATGTACAGAAAGTAAGTTTTGCTATAGGTAATGACTAAATTCAAATCTGAGGGTTTTTTTTAAGTTCTTCAAAATAAAGGGTTGAATAACTTTTTAAAAATTCTGAATAAAACTTTATGGTTGAAATTGAAAATGCTATAAAAACTAGGGAAGGCTAAGTAAATCTATCTAGTCCATACTGAATTATTCTACAGATGTTTTAATTAGTAGATGAGCATGAAACGACGTTAGTGCCATGATCGCAGAAGCTGAAATATGACTTATGAAATCCATATGAACAAACAGGTACAGGATGTCTCTTTTTTTCTTTTTTGGGCCAAAGACAGTGGAGCCAGCTGCCAGCAAGATCCTACCTTTCTGACTTTCTTGCCAACTAAGTTAAGAAGATGAACCCGGACTGCCCCTGGGAGCTTGTTCACTTACATAGGCAATGGGAAAACAATAGATTTAAATGAGAGGGAAAGGAAGGAGATGTCAGACAGAGAAGACTTTTAAGAAGAAAAATGGACAGAAGAAATTATAATCATTCAAACCAAAAAAATCTATCCCAGTTACAACAGGAGTAGCGATACAAATGCTTTTTTTAACCAGAAGAAATCCATAGCTTTTTAAAAATCTTTGAAAAGGAGTAGTCCCTCTTTTCCAAACCTTCCATTAAGTTTCAAAGTAAACTCATTTTACATTATGTTGGGAAAGGAGACCTAAAACAATTTATTGAGATCTTTTTTGACCCTAAATGGAAATAGGATGTCAATGACTGGAGTTTTGTAAAGGAGTCTTGGAGTAAGACATATTTCCTCTTGTTTCTTAACAAAAACTCCAGCCCTGGAGTCAGGAGGACCCGAGTTCAAATCCAGCCTCAGACACTTGATACACTTACTAGCCATGTGACCTTGGGCAAGTCACTTAAAACCCCCAATTGCCCTGCCTTCTCCCTTCTAAAAAAAAAAAAAAGAAAGAAAGAACCCTGTTTCATTTCTTAAATAGTTCCTTTACCACTCATCTCATCCAAATGCTTGTTTTCTTTCTGTGAATAAACATTCTTACTTCACAATCTGGCTTCAGAATATCTTTTCAAAGTCACCTTACATTACTCTCCTTCATAGGCTCGGATTCAGCCAAACTGGCCTAGGGACCTATGGCTATGCCTTCATTCCTGCATCCTCAGTGCCTATGGGAACACTCCCTGTTCTCCTCCACCACTTACAATTTCTAGCTTCATTTAAAGTTCAGCCCTCCTGCCACCTCTTACATGAAATCCTTAGCAATTTACTTAGCTTCTAGGGCCTCTTCTGCCCCAAATTATCCAGCATTGACTTTGTATGAACTACAGTACAGCAAAGGCTTCTAACATTTTGTTTTGTGAAATCCCTTTCAACAACAACCACCAAAAAAATGTATTGTGGACCCCCCAGGGTTAGTGAGTATATGACTCATTGTAAGCATTTAATAAGTTAATCTAAATGAATATTATAACTAAAATAACTTAAGCTTCCAAAAGCTCCAAATTAAATTTTATAATACATAATTATAAAATAACAAAATTTGATTTTACGTCATTATGAAAACTCTAAATATAAAATTATAAAACTGATTTGAAATTTTTATGTAGTAAATTTTGTAAGGAGGAATCAAGCAAGAAATCACATACTTACAATTATTTGTAAGATTTCATATTCAACTTATTTTACACATTTTGATGAAAAAAGTTATCCACTGAAAATGTTTTAACACAGCGTAATAATTTTATATAAATCTAATTTTGATGTTGGACTAGGTTTGCAATACCTGTCTCAATATCAGACACAGACTCATATTAGAACATTGAGTTTATTTCTGTATTTTGACAGAAAATAAAAAATAAGGGGAAAATGTGTGCTCACATAAATATAAGGTAGAAAATGGCGGGAGAATTGCACAAGTATTCTTGCTGAGAGATGGAAATTCATTTTTTAATATGTCAGGTACCTAACCAATTGATGAAAATGAATAACCAGTTACAATATCAAATATTTTTATATTTTATTCAGAAGCACTGTATTAAATGATGAATCTACGTGAAGTTCAGTTGCACGTAATGCTTTGTTTTTAACAACGTTTAGATATAAAGAAAGAAGTCTCCTGGATGCTACTTTCTTCTCTTCTGCCCCTGGCACACAAGTCACACTCTAATAGAAACTCAAATAAACAACTGACCAATGTTGTGAGTTCGTTTATTTGAAAATCTGCCAGACAGAAGAGAATCATAAGCAGAAGATAAGTTTAAATTAGACAAGAGCTTTAATATGGTGATGAGAGGAAATAAAAGTTTTGCTTCCAAAAGAAGTTTTGTGATGGTCTGGGATGGTTTCAAGATGCCTCGTATGGCACATGCCCACCAATCATGGTTTTCGGACACCCTGACATTTGTGTGAGAATGTAAATATTCAGAAAACCACAAACATTGGTAGTATCTCATTACTGTGACTGTACAGCTGATAAGATATGATTTCAGGGTGTAAAGAGAATGAAGCAGCCTGTATATGGTGTACAGAACACAAATGAGGGTATATATTCACATTTGACCCTCCACTGGAAATCACTTGTGATAGGGGGCTGTTTGGAAACAATCTGACAAGTACAAAAAGCACTTTACTGTCCTTAAAGAATTAAGTGTAAATTTTGCTATTTTTCAGTCGTTTCTGATTCTTTGTGACCCCATTCAGAGTTTTGCTGGAAAAGACACTGGAGTAGTTTGCCATTTTCTTCCCCAGCTCATTTTATAGATGAGTATATAAATCTTAGCTATCTTTATTAACAGTATTATTAACTGAAATAGCACTACCACTGTCCACAAATACATCTCTAAGTAAATGTACAGTGAACAAAAACCTCTATAGATGACCCTATTGGATGATAAAGGCAAAATTCATTCGAAAAAACAATCTCTAAATGCTAAAACTATGGGAGCCAAACATATTGAAATAAAATATTAACAGGAGTAAAGGCAAAGACCTGTCTTTTGGTTCAAAAAAGGATCTTACATAAAGGATATGATCAGACATATCAGTTCTTTGGGGAAAAAAAGATCTGGGAGTTCTAGTTAACTAATATATGCTCAAAATGAGCAATAAGTGTGACACTGAATTAAAAAGAACACATGATATTCACTAATAGTACAGAGTGACTCTAGGAAAAGGTAAGTAATTGTCCCATTGTATTTTGCACAGATAAGGCTACATTGTACTTATTCAGTTGTGGGCAAACCATAGGAAGGACATTAATAAACTACATGTCTAGTAGGATGACCTTGATAGTGAGGACCTAGAGATCATATTAAATGATTATCAACTGAAGACACTGAAGGTGTTTATTTATTCTTATGAAAAGATAATTGGGAAGTGTGAGGGTAGGGTGTGAAAAGCCATGATAACTTCCTGTAAATACGTGAAGGGCTTGGATGTGGAAGATGTCTCCTCAGACAGATGGAAGAATTGTTGGCCAACAACAACCAGAGAGTCATATAGGCTTGTTGCTGTAGAATCCACATAAGCTGGAGGGGAAGTGCGGGGAGAAAGACAGAGAAAGAAGCAGAGAGAGAGAGAAAGAGAGAGAGAGAGAGAGAGAGAGAGACACACACACACACACACACACACACATAGAAGGGTTAAATTTTAAAATTCATTTACAACTTTATTTTAAAATATAATAATTACTCAGAAACCATATAGATCAAGTGAAGCCTAGTTTCCCAACAGAAGAATGACAATATACTAGATTACCTAAGACCCCTTTCAACACAGATTTAGCAAAAATTCACTTTTATCTTTTGTAGGGCAGATAAAAGATTACATATAAAGAACACAACTCCGTTGCCACTGGTAGTTAGCCAAAGAGGAGAGAGATCTTTAAAACTAGAGGAGAGGGGAAGGCCATGGCTTTCTCAACAATGGCTAGGGGGAGATTTCTTAACCAAACAAAGAAATCAGGTGATTGTATAAGATAAAATAGGCAACTGCAATGGCACAAAGTTGAAAGGCATTTGCACAAGCAAAAAGGTCTATAGGGGTGGGGAGGAGGAGGGAATCTCTTTATCAAATTTCTCTTAAGAAGGTCTGATAAGTAGAGTAATAAAGAAATTTATATGCACACATATAAACTAAAACCATTCCCCAGTAAGAGACCAAATGATATGAACAATTTCCAAAGAATAAATGTTATCAAACACCATACAAAAATGCTCCAGATTGTTAATAAGAGAAATGTACATTTAATGGTCACTCATGGAAGATTATGGGAGAAATTTTGAATGTCAGGGATAAGTTCACTTACCGTGGCAGTATACTTTCCAGGGATGTGCACATAGACGATGAGACTGACACATGCATTGCACAATCAGAGCTAGCTGGGTGTTTCAGAGGCTCCAAAAGAAAGTATGGGAGAAAAGAGCTTTTAGGCAGCCTACCAAATTAAAGATCTAGAGAGCTGTTGTGCTGACCTCATTGCTGTATGAGGGTGAAACCTGGACAGTTTACCAGCACCATGGCAAAAAAAAATTTAATCACTTCCATTCGAATTGTCTTAGGAAGATTCTGAAGATCACCTGGCAAGATAAGTTACCAGACACAGAGGTTCTTTCTTGAGCTGAACTGCCAGGCATTGAAACTCTACTGCAGAAAGTGCAAATACAATGGACTGGCCACACTGTTCGGATGCTGAACATATGTTTGCTTACTAAGAGACTATTTTACGGACAACTCACACAAGGCAAGCATTCACACGGAGGTCAGAAGAAGCAATAAGAGGACACTTTTATGATCTCTCTGAAGAACTTTGGAAGCGATTATGAGACATGGGAAGCACTGGCACAGGACCATCCAATATGGCATGGCTGCATCAAAGAAGGTGTTGTATTCTATGAACAAAGCAGAACTGCAGCAGCTCAAAAGAATCCTGAAATGTGCAAATTCAGAGACCTCTCCTCCTCAAATGTTCATATGTACTATTGGTGACCAACCTGGGGTAGAGAATTCCGAGCTCATATTGGTCTTATCAACCATAGTTGGACACACGGTACATTGCCCCAAACATCATAACATCAGTCTGGTCCTCTTCAATTACAAAGGATGATGATGGGAAGATGGGCACACTAATACTCTTAACGTTGCTTAAGCTATGAAACGATTCAGCCCTTGTACAAAACAAGACAATATGCTAAATGCGCTTGACTGCTGTGCACACCTGTCCACCCAGTAATACCATTATCAGGTATACAGAAAAGGAAAAAGAAAAGGATTCATATGTACAAAAATATTTATAGCAACATTATTTTTGTCAAAACTAATCCATAAACAAAGTGTATATCAACTGAGGAACAGTTCAACAATTTATGATAAACAGAATACTCTTGGCCCCATGAGAAAATAATGAATATGACAAACTCCTAGAAACTTAGGAAGACATGTATGCACTGATATAGAATATAATGTACACATATGCAATCAGATAAATGAAAACAACTTTGAAAGACTTCAGAACCATGATGAATGCATGCTCAATCATGACTAGAAGACGAATGATGACTAAAGCATACCATTCACCCCTTGATGGAAAGTTGATGGGTTTGAGATACAGAATGAAATGAACTTTTTTTAGACATGACCAATGTGCTGAATTCCTCTGTTTGACTATCCTTATCTATTATAAGGGAGAGTTTCTATGGGTGAAAAGACTGAGTTAGTGAGTGGTGACAGAAACGTTAAAAAAGAAAAGAGAATATCAATGAAGTATTTTTTTAAATAGAAGGAAGAACAAAGAGTTCATGAGTAGTCCATGAGAATTTTCTTGCTACCATATTTCATTATGATTAAAAAAAAACAACTCTGCATAACTGTTTTCTTTCATATAGAAATTTTTTTTCTTATACCTTACATACTGAAATGTTCATGTTTCCTAGTGTCTGAATTCAAAACAAAAGAAAAGAGGGAGGGGGGGTGATTTTTCAATACAGGCTTCTACCTAATATCCAATAGTCTCTCATTCTCTTCCCTCATTATTTCAACCTGTTTTCTATTTCTTTTAGTCAGTTATTAAAGGTTATTAGGATTTCCTTTATCTACCCTTCCCTGAAAATAAATCTATCTTGAAGGACAAAGGGCCTCAACTTGGGAGAAAAAAAGTTTTTTAAACACTTTTTGATAACCATATTTTAATATAATTTGTTTCCTTTGTAATCCTAAATATTTTATTTTATGCACTTAAAAACATTATTCTGAGAAGGAATCTACAGGCTTCACCAGATTACTGAAGGGTTCATGACACAAAATGACATGAAAAAGGTTAAGAACATCTGCCCCTGGGTGATTTAAGCAATGAGTTGGAGTTGTAGCAGCTGCTTAGCCCTCATTTTGGAATCAAACCAAAACAGAAAGTAATCTTTAAAAATACAAGTAATTTCCCTTGTGTGTCATCTCTCTGTCACTGCCATTCTTAAAGATATGGCACCTGTAGAGTTTCTTTCTCTAAGCAATACTTGGAAGGAAAAAGAGAAACTCATGAATGAAGAAATGCTAAATAGTCTAGATTCCAGTTAAATTTGTCCTGGACTAACTTCACCACTGTTTTTAAGTAAAAGGGATGAGAGGCTGAAAAATATAAAGTTTCAAAGCAATCCCATAACATTGGAAGAAACACCAATTTGGACTCACATGACCTGGGTGATTTTGAATCCTAGGTCTACTGTGACCTTTAAGCAGGACACTTTACTTCTGGGGGCACTTATATAGTTACTGTATCTGAAAAATGAAAAGGTTGGACTAGCTGATCTCTATGACCCCTTCCCAGCTTTAAATCTCTCGTTTTTCAAAGAGTCTTAATAAACAAACAAAAAAACCCAAACTTGATTGTTTTAAATTGTAAATCAGGGAGAAAAGAGAAATTATAAATTTGACTTGTTTAAACCTACATCCCCTTCTTTCCCCTTGTCTTCTCAAGCTTACCATAGCAAATCCATTCATTACACCAAACTTAGGGTCTACACAGAGAATTACCAATAAGCCTGGAGATAGGACCAGATTCATAAAGGGGAACTTTATTTCAAAAACGAAAAGTAGTATTTTAGCTGCGATCAGAAGTCTAGACCTTTTTTGAATGTATATGTAATTATTCCCTGATTTAATTCAATGAACAAGTATTAAGCACTTCCAATATGTAACATAGTATGCTAGGCACTGAGGGAGACACAAAAAGATTTATTAAATCTTACTGCAAGTGAATATGAGCAGTGAAAATATGTATGAGGTCAGCATTATGTTCCAGAAGTAAAAAAAAAAAAAGGGGGGGGGGGTCACTTCTCCTTAATTAATTAAATGTAGTGGGTTCAAGATTCAGGGATATATAACAAAACCACCCAAGTATGCACTGGGTTCTAGTTTATAAACTTATGTCTTATATTTTAAAATTTTATCCTAAAGGAATGTTTACTGAGTTTCCAGGGCATGTTAAAAATCTGATTATGGGGTATAACACCATTACTTTAGTCAGAACTTTACAAACTACTATGGCTAAATTTATCCTTCAAGCAGTTTTTGTATAGTCTGCTAGCTAAAAATTGGTTTTTACATTTTAAAATCATTGTATTTTATTTAAAAATGTAAAAGCCAATCTTACCTGGCGGTTGTACAAAAAAACATGGGGAAGGCAGAATTTGGTGCTCCTGTAGACCCCTGGCAAAACATTACTCTTTATAAACGTGTTTGTGGTTTTTCATTAACCTTTTAGAAAATCATTTGGGTCAGATTTTCCTTTTTAGTCTTCATACTTGGTTCAGTAATGACTAGCTAATCAGATCCCTGCCTAAGGAGAGTTCTGAGTACTGTGGATTGGGATATACATATGGCCAAAAGTGAGTGGCTCAGAATGCTGACTTTGTAAGTTGGATTCAGTCAAGAGCTTTCTTTTATTCCACGGTCTAAATGCCAAAAATGACATGTTGTCAGCCCCTAACCAAATTATTTTCTTTGTTTATTTGTCCTTTTCTGGTTTTGCTTCTCCTTGGATCCTGGTGTAGTTAAAACAAACACATACACATTTTTTTTTAAACATAATAACTACAAAAATCACTAAGTGCTATCATGGGAAATACCTGAGAGATATCGATCTATTCCTTGGGAGATACAAAACATTACCAAAAGACAAACAACTAAAAAGTTAACATTTACTTGGAACAAACGTGAAGTTTTAAAATTAAAAAACAGGTAGAAAATGCTGTAAAAGTCAAGATATGAGTCAGAAGTGATATGCTGGACTGATGTAAATATTTTTTCCTTTCATTAAAAAACAAATTGATAAATGATCAAAAGATATAGATAGTTCTCAATAACAAATCCAATTTATTAATAATCCTACTTTTAAAATGCTTCAAATCACTAATAATTAGAGAAATAAAAACAAAAGAAACTCTGAAGTTTCATCTCACACTGACCTGACTGATGAAGCTAAAAGAAAAACAAAGAAAATGACAAATGTTGGAAGAGCTACAGGAAAACGGAACATTAATACACTGACAGTTGAACTATGCACTGGTCAAAGAAAGCAATTTGGAATTCCAATTAAAATAGTTAATAAGCAGTACATATCATTTTACCCAATTATAGTACTACTAAGCCTATATCCCAAAAAGATTTTTTTAATGGAAGAACAGATACAAAAATATTTGCAGCAGCTCTTTCTTTATTCTCAAAGAAATAGAAACTAAAAGATACCCCAAATTGGGGAATGGATCAACAAATTATGGTATGTAAAAAGGAACACTGTTACGTTGTTAAAAAAAAAAACAAAACAAAGAAAGGGACAGTTACAAAGAAACCTAGGAAGATTTGTATCAATACAGAATAAATTCAGTAAAATCAGGGGAAATTTTTATATTGTAAGAACACTTTATATGACAACAGCCGTGAAAGACTTAAAAACACCAATCAACAAAATAACCAACCATGACTCCAGAGGAAAAGTGATGACGATTACTGCATAAATATCTTAGGGCATAGAGATGATGGACTAAACAGAGAGAATGAAATACACTTCTTTGGACACAATGTGGGTATTTGTTTTGCTTAACTGTGCATATGTGATATAAGAGTTTGGATTTCATTTGTTTGAAAGAGAATGAAAGTTAAGGTGACAAAAAAAATACTTAAGCGAAAAAAATTAAAGAAAAAATAAATACAAAAGATTCAGAAAGAACAATGATTTTCTAATTGATAAGATGAGAATTTAAAGGTAATGAGAACCAATGCACAAATACTGTTCAATTTTTAAACTGTATTTTCTCAATGAGCTTTAGGAAACTTTTTTTTAAATCAACCTTATGATTGTGTGCACTATTGCTTGAGAATATTAAAGTAAACTTGTGTTTAGAAATCAGGTCCACACATGAATTTCCAAACTGAATAAGGAAGAGAAGTAGAGAACTAGGGTCCCATTCTCATCTGAAGTCCCCTGAAACTCTACCATGAGGCCCTAGTTCAATGCTGTCTGATGGATGTGATGTCTACCTGGATGAATGGCTTCCATGCAACTGCAGCCAGAGCAGACATCTGTTAGTAACCAATAATACCAGAGAATGGTGTTGACTAAATTATTAACTCCATTAACTAAAATGCACATCTATGATACACAAACAAAATATGCATCTGTACTCCCCAAGTGCCCTGATGGCCAAAAGCTCGACTGCTGGTCAGGAGCAGAGAGGGATGAACTGTAAATTCCAAATCAAGATCATATCTGGTGCATCCATTAAGGGATCAGTAATGCCTGTCTCTCCTCTTTATCTCTCTCCCACCTTTCTCTCTCTCTTCAAATGTTACTAGTAATTAACATTAAAATCCCTCCCTCCAGGATAACAGACTCCTCAACTAAAAGGAAAATCCTCCAATAGTGGTTAAAAGTCTCCAAATGCATCAAAAGGGGGAAAGACAAGAGAGAGTAGAGGAATCAAAAATTCAAATATAACCTGGAGGCTTGATTAGTAATCTCCTTTAAAACAAAATCATTTTTATCAACCTACAATCCAATAGTTTTATTATCCAGTTAATTAATAGACTCCTATGCTAATATCTAAATGCTAAGCAATTAATGGCACTGAACTATAAATGGCCTTGTCTTTGCTCTCACAGCAAAATCTTATAAAGCAAATGAAAATCTATCACTTCAGTGATTTAACACAGACTTTCTAAGGTTAATATTCCCAAGCAGTTGCAGAATAAAGAGCTATTTTAATTAACCTTGTGTAATTTAAATACTAGGAAACACAGTTTGGAAATTTAAATAATAATAACAATAAAGAAATATTAAAGGAAAAACACATCACAGTCAAAATGCTGCCAGTAATTTCTGAGACATCTTAAATTAATCAATTTATTTATTTGGGCTGGCAAATTATCACAAGTTTTAATTCAGGGTGAATATATTTTCGCTGCATGTTAAACTTGCAAATAATTGTTCTGCCATGTAAAGCTTGCTAAGTGGGGGGAGGTAAGGGGGGGAGGAATGTTATCTACATAGCTATATTGTCTAGGATATGATATTTTCTTCTGGGAGATTTCTTAAGTTTTAATTCTTGCTTCCAATGCCTCCTCCTATTTTTCTAAAATCAGATTCTCTGAAGTGATGGCTATTACCTGACAACTGATAACAAAGATTCCTCCCTTTCTCATCACAAAAATGAAAAAGAGTAAACATATAGAGCAGTGGTTCTCAACTTTCCTAATGCCGCAACCCTTTAATACTCGTATCTGCATGCGGGCAGACCTGCCTGGAAAGGGATAGAGGAGCACTGTCTCGGTTCCTAAGACCATCAGAAATATGTGTTTTCCGATTGTCTTAGGCAACCCCTGTGAAAGGGTCGTTCGACTCCCAAAGGGGTTGCAACCCACAGGCTGGGAAGCACTGATTATAGATAAATATGATTTACATGTTGTTCTCACTGCTAAATAGAAAATAAAAGCTGCTGAGATTTCTAAAGTGCTTTAAGGCTTACATAAGACTTTCATCATGACAACCTTGTAGGGTAGACAGTGCCATAACAGAGTGTACTTAATAGTAAGGTCTCTGAACTTGGAACAAATTGAAATTCAAATTCCTTATCTGCTAACAGCTATAGGACCTTACCAGAGAAGTCACTTAATCTTTATGCCTCACCTGCAAAATGGGAATACTACTACGCCCAGACCTTTACACTGGATTGCTGTAAGAAACAAATGAAAAGGGAATATGTAAAGTGCCTAACAAACTTAAATGCCAATAATTATAATAATTATCCCCATTTTATGGATAAGAAAACTTAAGTTCCCTGACGTGATAGTGAGGAGCTCAGGGCTAAAGAAAAAGTCAGTTTCAGAGTCTAGACTGGAACCTATGTTTTCTGATTCTACATTTATTGCATTTGAACATGCTATCTCTTCAAATGAGTTTTGGGTTTTCATTTAAGAATGAAGTCATTCACTCTCAACTTACCTAAACTTGGATCTTCCACATAACCCCCTCCTCCTCCATATACAGCAGGGATACCAATCCTAGCTATTCAATCCAATATGGTTCAAGTACCAAATGCAGTATGGTTTAAGCCCCTTGACTGAGCTACCTCTCTCCCCCAATTGCTTGACATTAAAAAGAAAAGCAGATTCTACTACATGTACAAAACTGTCATAGTTCCTAGAAGCTGAGCTTAATAGGCAGAGGTCTGTCCTCACTGTTCCCCTTTCAGACTCTATTGATGGGCAACCTGGATTGCACAGGAGTCTACTACCCTTCAGGTTATTTGATTCTTGGAATAGAGCCCAGGAAACCTAACAAGCTGGCATTTGCTATGATGCGCTGTGTGGGAGGTTCCTGGAGCAGTGTGCGCCACAAAAGATAATTGGATCGCCTTTTCCAGTATCTCAGAAAGGGGGGTGGAGGGGACGACACTGAAGAAGGCAAGAATCCGAGGCCTGAGGTAGAGGGACACCAATTCCAGAAAAGCCACGGAGGAAAACAGCACATGGTGAGAGAAGGCACAGGAGCAACAGTGTTCCAGGAATTACGTCTGAGCTTGCCACTCTATGACCTAGAAATGGCAGATGCTGACATGCTAGCAGCTGTGTTTGAGAAACAGAGAGCTGGAGGACAAGTTGGAACTTCAAAAAAGACTTCCTGCATTAAGGCGATTTTGTCCTTGCCACAGATTCAAAACTACTGACTCTCCAATGTTGGGGTCTACAGAAGTAGATTAGGAGGCAAGCAGAAATAGATGCAAAGTAATAGAACTTTGAGATAGATACAAAACAACTTATTAAGCCCAGGTGTTAGTCAATTCAAAGAATAGCTTTTGAAAAAAATAACATTTAAAAGAAAAGAAAATATGATAAAACAAACACTGGGTAAACAACCATTTTGTAAATCAATACTGAATGTCTTCATAACGCAAGTAAATTGTGCTCAATTAGTTACTTCTTTAGTTTTACTCAACTTAAAAAAAATAAACCTGGCTCTTGCTTTGGTGATCTTTCCCTTTATCTCAAAAGCAAGTATAAATGAGAAGATAAAAACAACTGACAAATGTTTTATTCATGTTGAATGGTAGAAAAAAGTGAGTGAAACAAAGTTGACTCTGAGATTCTCAATTCAAAATCTATTATACCATGCTTTCTCTCTAACTCCAAAATGTTTAAATGTCCACTTGTGCATCTTTTATCTCTTTCCTAAAACAATAACCTCAGAACAAAAAGGTTTCACACAGCAAGGTGTGTACTTTGACATATCATGCACTTGTTTTTTCTGGAATTCAGCAATACTAGCCATTGTAACACAAATAACGAGTGGATGAAGAATGCCAACTTTTTGGATTATGATAATATAGTTGGCTGGATAAACCACCCAATTTATTCAAATGTACCTTGGCATGCATGGGGACAGTGAGCAGAGTCAGAAATGAATAGGAAAGGACAGGCTGAATTGCCTTTGAGAAAACAGTGCAATACCCCCTAAAATACCAGTTATCATCTTGCTGACAAAAGGTCCATCTTTTAAACATGATTCTTCTACTGACACATCACGCAATGCCAGAGACTCATAAAAATAAAAGCTGAGTTGTCCAAAGGGCAATAGAGAGCACTGTTATAAGGATAAGGAGACTTCAGCATACCAAACCTGTGCGAGGAGACACAAAAGTAGGGGATCATGGGCAGGTATGGCAAAAGATGGCCAATGGGCAGATCACATATAGCACTGGTATCCATGAAATGGCAAGAGAACTAAGTGAAGGTCCTCGGCACAACAGACCAACTCATCAGCACTAGCACCACCCAAAAGCAATGAAGGACTTACAGAAAGATACAGGCAAGAGTTGGAGGACTGCACCTTATGGGAATACCCACAATAATGAAATACATCCCAGATTTCAAAGTGCACATTAGCTGTCTTTTAAAAAAAATTTTATTTTAGACCAAAGTATTTTGCGACCCAAAGGAAATTCTTATGTTCTTTTCAACATTAACACAACTTACAACAGGCAGCCGAATTAAATTAATAAGATGTGTATACACTTTGACATATTATGCACTTGGTATTTTCTGATCTCGAAGGAGGTATTAGCTAGAGCTCAGGGCTAACCTTGGTCTTTGTGGCACTTCCAAAACTGTTTCACTTGAACTTCAAGTAAAAGACATTAAATGGTGTCCATAGTCCTCCACCCTTCCCCTACCTTCACTCCCCCCTCGCCCCAAAATAAAAGAATCTCAAAAGCCATAAAAGCAGAGATCAGAACTTCAACACTAGGCTTCTTAAGTGATCTCATAAATATTGACTTAAGGTCTCTTTTGTCAACAGGACTTTATTAAAAAGGATCTTGCCTTTACAAAGCTTAAGAGTCCAAAGCATGGCTCCAAACATTGCACTTAAGGTCTCATGAGAAAAACAGGAGGCAACAGGGACATGTAGTCCTATGATATACAGAAAGAATCCTGACTTGGCTAAAACAAAATCAAAACAGTTATTCATTTTTTAATCAAACGTATTCATCTAATAATCACTTTACAAAGCCTCCACTGTGTTCAAAGCACTATACTACACACTGTGGTCACCTCAAAGTTTTAGGCAATCTCTTCCTTTAAGGAGGTTTTATTGGAGAAGAGGGATAAGACACCAAGCTGAACAACTTTAACACCTAAAATTATAACCAACTCACACAGGATAAGAAGGCACAGTCTGCACAGATGGAAGGAATAACCAAACTCCTAACAGATCGATTTAATTATCGAAATAGATGGAAATTCTCATGAAAAGGGTTTCAAACAAAGCGCTATATAAAGTAGAAGTAGAAACTTGCATTTTGTATTTGAGTTTATCAGGAAAAGACTTCAGGAAGAAAGTAGCATTTCAGCAGGTCTTTAAAGTGGGTGAGGGGGGGAAGAGACTGAATGGGTAACAGAGGAAGACATTTCAGGTAAAAACAACAATTGAAAAAGGCACAAAAGGAAAGAGCACAGAGCAAGTTCAGCAGGAAAAATGTGACCCACTTTGATCTGGAGAGATGTAATATGAAATATGCTTGGAGAGGAGGAGGAGGAGGGGTAGCATCAGATTGTGAAAGACACAGAAAAGCCAGAGAGAAATTTGAAATTTACTATAGGAATTCACTGAAGTTCTGAGAAGAATTATTACTCTGCACAGGAGTTCTATGACTATGCAATAGCAATGTGATCTATGGGAAAGATTATGCTGTGAAAAAGCAAAATCCACAACCAATTATAAGAAAGCTTACAAGTAAGAAGTCAAACAATTAGCAGGACAATGAGAAGATACATTCAAATAAGCAATCCATGTAAGTTTGGCAACCAGATTTACTTTAAATGCTCCAAATCAGTAATAATAAGAAAAATACAAGTTAAAATGGCTCTAAGGTTCCACTCATCAGTATGGCAACAATAAGGAATGACAAAAATAACTACTGTTAGAGATGCTGTGGAAGGACAGGCACATTAATGCATCACTGAGAGGGCTGTGAATCAGTCCAACCAATCTCAAACACAATTGAGAACTATACCCCAAAGTCACAAAACTGCCCATAACAGTAATACTATTAGTAAGCACAAACTCCAGTACAGAGAGAAAAGAAAAGAGTAGAAAATGATGGGAAACATTTTGAAGAACATTTTTATTAGGGTGTCAGGTAGAAAATGAGGGGGTGGTCAACAGAGCAGTCAAGGACAGATGGAGGATCAATACAGGGAAGATTACTGAATTCAGTATTGAAAAGACCACTGGTTATATTATATTTAAAAATATTAGGCCATTGGCAATCCAAGTTTGAGTAGGGCAGTGAGAACAGAACAGGAGCTCAATATATAAAAGGTTGAGTAAAGAATAAATCTGAGAGAAAGTAGCATTCACAGCTTTTTCTCCAAAAAAACCTTAACATTAAGAAGAAGGAGAAAGAAAGAATAATGACCTTGTAACGGTCAAATCTAATGGTCTTTTCTCAATCTTCCTTCTTCTTGACCCCTCTGTAGCCTCTGATACTGTTTAAATATCACCCTCTTCTTCTGGATCCTCTCCTCTCATAAGTTTTCATGACAATGGTGTATTCTGGCACTGCTGCTACCAGTCTGACCACTTGGGTCTTCGTAATCTTTCCTGGATATGGTTCCTAGGTCCTCCTGGCATGTCACCCTAAGGTTCTGCATTCAGCACTCTTCTATACTGTCTCTTGTGGTGATCTCATTACATCCCATGGGTTCAATTATAATCTATATGCAGATGATTCTCAGATTTATGTCTAGCCCTAATTGCTCTCCTGAGATCCAGTCTCACATCACCAACTACCTCCTGGACACCTTATAATGGATGTCCCCTAAACATCAAAAAATCAACATAGCCATAAAAGAGAACTGATAACTATCTTTCTCCTCTCCAAACTTTCCTGACTTCCTACCTTTTTTATTAGTCAAGATACTAAGCATCCTGCAATCATCCTATTCTTGGTACCATCACTGACTCTTCTCTCACTCGAGCCCCGCTATCCTACCTATTGTAAGGTAAATAAATCAATCAATATTTGTTAAGCACATATCATATGGAGGGCATTCTGCTGAGGAATGGGGAAACAGGAAGAGTCAAAAGACAGTACCTACCCTCAGGGAGGTCACAATCTAATAGAGGAGGAAAGGCTAACAAATACATCCAAAGCCAGCTATGTATCAGACGAAAAGGAAACAGAAAGGTGAGATTTTTATATAGGATTTAAAGGTATCTAGAGAGGTCAATAGGCAGAACAGAGGAGGGAAAGCATTCCAGGCATGGGGTGCAAACAGAAATTTAAAATGTGCAGAGCCAAATGATGGCATATTTTGTTCAGGAGCGAGCCAGGAGGCCAGTGTTACTGTACTGAAGAATACATGCAGACAAGTAAAGCCTAAGAAGACTGGAAGGGAAGGAGGCGGCAAAGGTATGAACGGATTAAGCCTTGTTTTTATATTTACTGCATATCTTGTATATGTTTTCTCTCCAATTACACAGCCACCACCTGGGTGCAAGCCCTCATCCTCTCACACCTCGGGCAGTGCAAGAACCTTCTGGTTTATCTCCCTGCCTCAAGTCTCTGCCCACTTTGATCTAATCTACAACTCAGAGAGAAAAGTGTTTTTTTCTACATGAAAAGACTTACATGAACTGATACTGAGAGAGGCGAGCAGAACTAGAACGCTATACACAGTAACAGCAACATTGTGTGATGGATCAACTATGAGTGACTTAGTTCTTCTCAGCAATACAATGATACAAGGCATTTCCAAAAGACTCATAATGGGAAATGTCATCCACATCTAGAGAAAGAACCAATGGAGTGTGAATGCAGATCAAAGCTTACTATTTTTACTTTTTATTTTCCAGGGTTTTTTTTTTCCATTTTGCTCCGTTGCTTCTTTCACAATATGACTAATGTGGAAATCTGTTTTACATGATGGAATCTGTAAAACCAGTATCAGATTGCTCACTGTCTTGGGGAAGGGGGAGGGGAGGGAGGGAGAAAAAAATGGAACTCAAAATCTTTTTTTTTAAATGTTGAAAATTATCCTTACATGTAATTGAAAGGAAAAACATTATTAATTTTTAAGTGTTTTTCCTAAAGCAAAATTTGAATCACATCACCCTCAAATAACTTCATATTACCTCTGAGATCAAATATAATGCTATGTTTGTCTTTTAAAGCCCTTCACAATCTAGCCTTTCTAATCTTCTTATACTTCTCTGTATAGTCTTTGCAATCTAGCAACACTGGTCTTTACAAGTTCCCATTCCCCACTCTTAGATTTCCTTCCACTAACATGACATGTGTATGTCTATCTTGTATGTCTATGTTTATCTGCATGCTGTCTTCCCCACTAAAATGTGAGATCCTTGAGCATAGAGGGAGTATCTTCACTATTACAATATTCTCAGCACTTAGCCATATGCTTGGTTCATATTTTGTGCTTAAAAAGTACTTGTTTACTGACTGGTCCTACAAGTAATGGTGGCATTATGAAAGTCTACTGGGTAGGAAGCATGAATGGAATAAGCTACACTTTAGGAAAATCAAAATGGTGAATAAATCAATACAGAAAGAGACTTGAAACAAGGAATTCATTTAGAAAGATATATATATATATATATATATATATATATATATATATATATATATATGAAAGAAAAAGATCTTTTATGGTAACAAGGAATGGCCAGATTTGGCCTGGATATGCGCCCTGGTCATTCAATCTAAGACCTGTTGTTTCTACATCTGCAATGCCTCTAGTATATTTGCCTCTGTTTCCTTATCTATAAAATGGGGACAACGAAAACATTTACCTTCCAGTGTTGTTGCTGAGGATCAGATGAGATGATAATTGCAACACATGTAGCACAGGGTGTGACACACTGTAAGAGCTATAGAAATATTAGTTACCAACACCACCACTACCAACACCACCGCCAGCGCCTTCACCACCATCATCATCATAATCACCTATCCCTTTTTCTCTTTTCCTACTGCCATCCCTCCAATTTGAGCTCTCTAGTTTGGCTAAGTACAACAGCTTCTAAACTGGACTTGGTGTCTTCCAATTCATCCCAATATAATGTTGCCAAAACCATATTTGTAAAGAGCATGTTATCATCCACTATCTTCCTCAATTAGAAGCTTTCAATGGTTTCTTAATACCTACAAAATGAAGTTTTAAGTTCTTCATGCACAGCAAAGTTCTCTCGAGTTTGGCCATAGCCTACTTTCTTTACTTCATTTCTCACAAGGTGAGATGCTAAAAATAATGGAGAACCTCAAGCCAAGAAGAACTTGGGTTCAAACCCCCAACTCTGGTACTTCCTAGCTGTGGGATCTCAGCAAAGTACTTTCATCTCTATGAATCCTGTTTGCCCACACACAGAAAAGGGGAAATAACATTTATACTATCTACCTCACAGGGTTGGGGTGATTGAGGGGCCTTGCAAAGTTTTGGACACACACACACACACACACACACACACACACACACACACACACACACACGTGCTACATTTTCCCTCATAATGCTCTGTCTAGCTCACTCTCTCGCTCTCTCTCTCTGGGCCAGTTAGTGGGACCAGATCTCACCAATTCCTCAAATCTCAGTTCATGGGTCAGTTCCTTCAGCAAATCATCTGTTACCTCCCAAGCAGAAGGTCTTTTTATAGCACTCTGTGCTTTTCACAATACACCTGGTCACAATGTATGCATATCATGCACCCCTCATTACAATGACAATGATATGAAGGCAGGCTTCTCCCCACAGCACCTAGCACATTGACTTATACAAAACAGATGTTCAGAAAATAGCTATTAAAGGAATAAACCCATTATTTGATATATCCTATATTTGCAAAATGAATGAAAGAACTGTTTTATTATCACAGAATAAGCCTTTACACAGAGTCTACTATATGCCAATACTGTCCTAAGTACTTTACAAATCTTTCCTCATTTAATACAACAACCCTGTAGGATTGGTGCTATGACCCCTATTTTACAGTTTCCAGAGGCAAAAAGGGGTAGTGACCTTCCCAGAGTCATAAAGCTAGCAAGTGTCTGAGAACAGACTTGAATTCATTTCCTCCTGACTCTAATTCCAACACTCTCTATCCATTGTGCAATATAGCTGCCTCTGGGGAACTTTATGCCTTTTCTGAGACATGGACAAATAAGAAAGCAAATACACCTAAGCCTAGATTTCTCTCCTCTGCTATCAATGTATCTGAAAACAAAGATACAGTAGTTAATGAAAGTTAATATGTTTAAAATACACTGATAAGAAGAAATTGTCCATATACAACAAAATATTTATAGTAGCACTTTTTGTGACAGCAGAGATTTAGAAATAAAGCAGATATAATTGGGGAAAGAAATGATTAAACAAATTGTGGTACATGAATGTAATGGAATATTACTGTATGGTGAGAAATGATGGGTGCGATGAATACAGGAAAAGCACAAAAGAACTATATGAACCGATACAAAGTAAACAGAGGCAAGAAAAGACTACCTACAACAATGTAAACAGAAAACACAGGCAAAAAAACCCAAAGTAAATGTTGCAAAATCATAAAGAACAGAAGAGAGAAGACATTCCTGCTTCACCTCTTTCGAGAAGCTGGGGTCACAAGTGTATACTGCATTCATTTTTTGGCTCTGAGAATGAACAGTTAGTTATCTCTTCCACATCGTGATTTTCCCCAGTGCAGCTTCAATATATTACGGTCAGCATAAGAAATTAAATGGGAATTTGGGGCAGTTTTGCAAAAGTCACAGACAACATGCAAAAGCCAAAAGACAAGACAGAGACGAGGACCAAATACTTAACACAAATTTTACAATAAGGTACTGTAAACACCCCATAAAAGAAAAAGTTCAAACTTCTTCTCTGGTATGAAGGAAGAGTCAAAATATTTTATGCAGATTTTCCCAATCACTCACTAGGGTCCTGCACCTCTAACCCATGATGTGTAAAGGATAATTGGACGAATCAGTGGTGTTTTTTTCTCTTTCTTTTTTTGTTTTAAAAAAGTACTATTTATTATATTGGATAGCTCTCTTGAAGGGAGAGGGCTGAAGGATATGGGGTGTGTTATGGTGACGTAAAAAAAACAAAAATATTTTTTAAGTTAATGTTAGATCTTAAAATTATGATGGTGATAATTGTCTAGAAATGTTTTCCTGTTGCTTGGGGCATAAAACTCCTTTCTTAGAACACAGAACAGGCAACTGAAAGGCACATTCCACATGAGTGGCTCTGCTTTTAACATGGAAAGAAAGTTCAATAAATTAATTGGAACAGTGATACTAGTCACCCAAATCAGGTCTGTCTTTTTAAAAGCATGACATTTGGCCATGTTTTCAAATTCTACTATAGTAAAATCTATCTTACTCTACCCTGTCCCATGAAGTATTTCATCATACTTTACAGGTTCTTAATAATTCTATAATTCAGAGAGTACTCTTTCCTTTAAAAAAAATACTCTTTGAAAATTACCAATACATTCCAGAAAACATTTAGTTTTATTAAGAATATTTAACAATACAGAGGTATTCAAGGTGAGATGCTATACTTAAGAACCATAACTGGGGCGGCTAGGTGGCGCAGTGAATAGAGCACCAGCCCTGGAGTCAGGAGGATGAGAGTTCAAATTTGACCTCAGACACTTAACACAAAAAATTAGCCATGTCACCTTGGGCAAGTCACTTAACCCCAACTGCCCTGCCTTCCCTCTCCAAAAATGCAAAAAAAAAAAAAAAAAAAAACCCAACAAATAAAGAACCATAACAAAGTGAGAGCTAGGTGGCACAATGGACAGAATACTGGGCCTAGAGTCAGGAAGACTCATCTTCCAGAGTTCAAAGCTGGCTTCAGACCCTTACTAGCTGTGTGACCTTGAGCAAGTTACTTCATCTTGTTTTCCTCAGTTTCCTCATCTATGAAATGAGCAGGAGAAGGAAGTGGCAAACTACTCCAGTACATTTGCTAAGAAGACCCCAAATGGGATCTGAAAGAGTCAGACATCACTGAAACAACTTAACAACAACATATCACAACACAGTACTTAATAAAGCATGAAGGATCTTAAAAGAACAGTAGGTGTGCTAGTCAAATTTATCTGAAAAGGCTTCATAACAGACACAAATTTTGAACTAGGTCTCATAAGAAGAAGAAGGGAAGGGAAAAGCAGGGAAGGAGCAAGCCTATACTGTGGGCTAGGCACTAAAACCCTGGGAGATAGTAGGTGCTATTGTTATTCTAATTTTACAAATGAGGAAACTGAGGCAATGTGTGTTTAAGCACCCTGGCCAGGGTCACAGCTTATAAAGCTGTGTGAAGCTGGATCTGAATGCAGTTCTTCCTGACTCCAGGTCCAGCACACTACCTGCCAACACAGGAAGTGAGACAGTAACAGATATCCAAAATTTTGAACCACTTTTTTTTTTCAAGCTAGGATGTAGTCGATCAAACTAAAATGAATTAATCCTTCTCAAATTTTGATGATATCACACATCTTTCAACTTCTGCAAATGGAGGGAAAAAATTATTTCCTACCCTCTACATTGCTTTGGAATTTCTTTGAGCTTCTGGATCCTGCCCCTACCTTCTCCTCCCCTACAACGATTCAACTTCCTTTTGTATGTTCTCTTCCCCAAATGAATTGTAAGCTCCTACAGGGCAACAACTGTCTTTCTTTTTATTCCTATTGATATGCCAGAGGTTAGCATAGTACAAGTATAGGAGCTTAATAAACGTTTACTGACCAACTATGACACTACTTCGAAGCCTCTGGAAAAGCCTTGAGGTGCATCACAAACCCAAATAATAGTTTCTGTCATTTGAAAGGACTGGTTTTCTGGAGAATTTTTATTTCTAATCTACAGCAAAAGTTTCGACCAGATAACCTTAAAACCATGACCAGCCCTACCTACACAAATTCTAATCATAGCAGTAATATAGTTGTTCTCTTTTCCCCCAGATTTATGTGGATACCGCAGGATCATAAAGTTCAAGATGTCATCTAAATATTTTATTTAAAGTAAAATCAGCACAGTTATTGTAATCCTTAAAAATTTCTCAAAACAAAAGAATCAAAACAGAAACTGATGTTCAGATCGTCTTTTAGAACTATCACGTCAACATTCAGTTGCCCAGACATTTAACTTTAAAATCACATTAGCAATCAGCACAATCAGTAATAACAGGAATAACCACCACCACGATATACTGAAAACATACCATGTAGACCCAAGTGTAATGGGAAAATTAGAGTATTGGGTATCAACATGGGAAAACATTCTCCCTTTAAAATAAACCAAAACACACTAATGCTAAGGATAACTGATATAAAATGTGGTATTTTTCAGAGATCATTTAAGTTACCAAAAGATAAAAACACCAGTGAATCCTCCAATAGACTAATTATGTCCTTATTTATTTTATGTGAAGCATTCACAATTTGTATGCTCCCTTCCAAAAACAAAATAAATTACACTTACAAAAAAAATCAAAAACAAGACATTAGACAAAGAGCAAAAAGGGTATGTCAAAACAAGTACAGAGAGCAACTTATTATTAATTCAGTAATGGCTGACCTAGCCACCTAAACAAAACACTGAAACACTACTATTCTTTTTACTGACTCTCACAAAGACTTGGACTCAGTTCAGTACTCATAGCTTGTTCCCATACTACAAATACATAACACAGGCCCCAGCATAGTGAAGTACACATGGAAAAACCCTTCTGTATTTAAAACATGTCACAAACAACTAATGAACAATATGGGATTTTTCACTGAAGTAGTCAACACCCATTATGGGTATGCCTAGCCTTAAATACACTGAAAAACAGAACTAAACATAGCTCCAGTATTAAAGAGGGACTCAAACCAAATATCTTATTAAGTATTGAACATTTGATGCAGAGTAAGATGCTATCAAGCTCTGTGGCTATACCTAAAAACAGCTTTTTTATCTCTTGTGATCTTTCTCCAAATAACATAAAAATGGAATTTGGGTCTGTTAAGTGTAATACATTTCTTAACATAGACCAAGGAATGATAGAGGCTTAAAGTTTGAAACCTGAATGCAGAATCAAGTAGAATCCACAGACAAACAGGTGGTTTAGAAATACATTGGGACTCTCTCCAGGCAGGATGATAAACTGATCATAAAGCTATCAAGGAGTGAGCCATGGTTGAATATGTTAAAAGACTTGTTGGTATCCTGAAATCAAAGCTTAATGGGAAGAACATGTCAAAAGCAATTAACACCTACATAATACCAGTCGTCCTTTGTTTCATTCAATAAATACTTGTTGTTGGTTGGAAAGTATCCTGACAAAACAAAGTAAAATATTAACACACTACAGGGCTCATCACCCAAAAGCCCCTAAAGAAAGTTGAACACATCCTCACAAAAAATGGGGGGGGGGGGGGGAGGGAGAAGGACCGAGATTAAAAAAAAAAATTCTCAGAGCACACACTAAGAAATTTTAAAAATCCATTGAAATACTTTTGCAACAGGAAGCTTTCACTTCACAAGGCAAGAATAAAGGCTGAAGGCAACTAAATGACACTGGGTTCATCAAATATACTTTAGTGACTTGCCTCCGGAAAGAGCACATGGAATGGTCAGGATCAAACATGAGAATTAAAAGGTACTTGAGCAGCAACAGCTTTTCAAACTCAGCAAATAACACGTAAACAAAGAAGACTAAACAAATAGTTGAGTTGCGCGTATTTCTTAAGGGAAACAGAGATTCATGATGGCAACTGGGAACAGTTCATCACCGCTAGAATTACAGAAGAGATATATTCTTAAGGAAACCAAAATTCATGATCAATGCCAATTATTCAAGGGAATGGTAAAAAATACACTGATACAGGATACACAAATTTAGCACCTCTTGAATTCTTATCAAGGTGGCAGTTGGAAATATACCATCAGAAGCTTGCTATGTTTCATGGATAGAAAAACCCCAAAACCACAAATACAAACCTCAAAATATTCCTAAGAACTCCTAATGAATTTCACAGGAAGGGGAGTTTAAGACTAAGTCATATCAATTATCTGGATTTAACATTTATCCATAAAACATTAAGAACAATTTTAAAAAAAAATATACTTCCATATTAAACGTTCCTAACCTCCAAAATACCTGGAAAGAAGAGCTTTCAAAATACAGAAACCTAAAAGAGGGTATCAAAATCCTGTGGGAACATATCATTCTTGCTGACCTGTCTGCTTGTAGAATTTTACCAAGGATGTAAGCCTACAGTAAGGCTTTCAACAAAAGCACAGAAGATGACTTTATACCCTAAGTCTTATGTTCAACTCCAACAGGCAGCAATTTTATTTGCCTGTGTAACAATCCATAGAAAATTAAAAATAAAAGAATAATTCAACAAGTGACTTATCCAAAAATCATTTTAATACAACTCCATTGAAAAGATGAAAAATTTCATATATTAACAGTAATAATCACAATAAAAATAATAAACTTTCATTTCTATGGTACTTTACAATTTACATAGTAATAATATGGATTTGGAAAAAAAAAATTCAATCCAAGGAGATCCAAAAGACCATAAAATAGTGAATCAAACTGCAAATATATTGCTAGAGGAAAAAACTAAGTATTTATTCAATGAAGGATTCATTCCTACATATTCCCCTTTGATCAAAATGCTAAACACTACATTAAGGAAACACATAGGCACTCAAGATATTTTGTTATAATCGTTACTGTCATTAAAAGTAGAACCTGAAAGATTAAACTCTATATTGTGCTTTAATATCAGTAAGCCACCAAATAATTATAACATGTTTAAAATCATCTATCCAATACATAAGTTTCTAAATTTGTGTCATTTCTAAATATAGGGAGGAAATGATCTAAAGTTATACATTTAGTTTAAAATATGAAAAGAAACACATATTTTTAAAGTAAAGCAATAAAGATATTCTGTCAACATAAAAATGCAGCATCCATTACTCATTTTGTGTTAAAGACAACTATACTTAAATTGTCAGCTAATTACCAAGTCTGATGGGTAAAATATACTCAATACCCATTCAAAATATAATCTACCATTTGCATATTACAGAATGATTGAGCAGGAGGGATGTCCTCAGCAGAATTAAGCCATCATAGGAACAAGTAGTTTCGACAGTCACTACAAAAAAACCCCCAAATTGTATAAATGCTTAACAAGTTGTGAGCATCTCTGGGAAATAAGGAGACAAATGACAAAACCAGGAAGACAGTCCACAGACAACTCTACACAACAGGTGTACAGAAAACAGTTTTCTACCCAGTCTGTAATTCAGATAAGTCTTGTACATTTGTTGGACTTTTTTGAGACCCTACATAACACGGATATTATGTTATAAGCAGGTTTTCTGTTGACTTTCAGGAATAGAAAATTAATCACAGACCCTTCATGTGGTAATACAAATACTCAGGGCCAGATATCATTGTTTTCAAAGTCTCCTACAATAAAGTGATGTCTGTAATGATGACCATAAGGCACTGTGAGATCATGAACTACCTTCTATTTTACCAAAGGTATTTCCAGTTTAATTTTCAGAGTGCAATTCTTAGCACAATGAACTGAAGTTCAGAAGGTACGGTTTTGGGTCCTAAACCATCTATTTATTAAGTATGCCTAAGGATTGATTGAAAAGGTCACTTCAGTGAAAACAAGTAGTTCTTCCTCTTTCTTTACACCCTCACTTCACATTTGATTCAAACATTATTGGTTTGAGCAGATTATCTGTGTTCTTACAAACAAGTAGGATGGCTTGGTGAAAACAGCAATAACTTTGGAGTCCCAAGAGCAAAGAGCAAAGCCTTTCCAATCCTATCGTTCAAAAGCATGTAACCTCCTGGACCCTCAGGTTCTAAATCTATAAAAGTGTGATAATAATATGCATAGTACCTATATGTCAAAGTGTTGTGAAAAAAGGGTTTTTTAAAAAAATAAATTGATATATAAATGAGTTATTCACTGTCATCATCATCATCATCCATTTAGTTTGCCTCCTGTTACATGCTTGAGCTGCTAAATTGGCAAAGTGAATGGAGTGCTGAGCCTGGAGTCAGGAAGACCTGAGTTCAAATCTGACCTCAGACACTTACTAGCTGTGTGACCTTGGGGAAGTCACTTAACCCTGTTCATCTCAGTATTCCCATCTATAAAATGAACTAGAGAAGGAAATAGCAAACCACTCCAGTATCTTTGCCAAGAAAACCCCAAATGAGGTCATGAAGAATCAGACATGATTAAATAACAAAGCTGCCTGCATCCGTGATCATCACTTTCTTTATCCCACAAGAGTTATTCTCCTCTTAGCTTCAAATGTTCACGTGGACTACTTGTGCCCAACCTGCGGTAGAGCATTCTGAGCTCTTACTGGTCTGATCAGGCACAATCAGACATGCTGTACCCTGATCCTGACATAGTGATGTCACTTTAGTTCTCTTTGAGAATGAACAACAACAATCAACCCTTGGTTCCGATCCATCTGTCACCTCTAGGATTGCCCCAACTCTCACCCCCAGCCACCTCACTCTCTCTCTAATCATCAATCTCTTTTTCTACTGGTTTCTTCCCTGGTGTCTATAAAGACATCTAAGACTAGCTTGTTCTTAAATACCAATGGCCCTCATTAAACATTACATCCACTAGTTGTCATACGGTATTCCTACTGACTTCCTCAGGAAAATTTCTAGAAATAGCCATCTCACGTCTCCATTTGTCCTCTAAATCACCACTAAACCTGCTGCAATCTGGCTTCTCACCTCATCACCCAGTTAAAAACACTACCTCCAAAGTTACCAGTAATGCCTTAATTGGCAAACCTTGGGGCCTTTTCTTAATCCTCATCCTTCTTGACTTCTCTGCAGCACAAAACTGTAGACCTTAATCTCTTCCCAGCTGTTTTCTCCTTCGTGGGTTTTTGTGACTCTGTTCTTATGGTTTTCCTCTTAAGTGTCTAAGAATTAAGACTGAACCGTAATCATTTAATGAAGAAAATCAAAAGAAAATCAAAACTTAATAAATTAAAAACATAAGATTATTTTGAAAATGTTAATACTTTAAAAACAACAGAAACAGTTGTTTGTTTACATGTCACCCCATGATGAATGACACTGCCAGAAGGAACAATGTGTTGATGGGGAAGTGTTTGCCATTAAAAAAAAAAAAAAGAAGAAACATGAAAGGTTAAAAACAGATACTACATGTGCCAACTGGCAATATTTCACGATCAATAAAAGTATCCGTCAATATAGGCCTGGGCAAAAGCATTTTTTTAATGGTTTTTACGTGGCACACAACCCAAATGCCAAAGAACATGAAATGACTGACATCACTCCTGCTACCTATCTAGTAATCCAAGCATGTCTTCCCAATCTACTCTTTCGAACTTCATACACGGCCATAAGGGGGAAAACGAACGGAAATAATTTAGATGTGACCTCTATTTGCAATTTTATTTTCTCTGAACTACACAATATTTTAAGTATGAGAATCCATAAAGAAAATGTCCTCTGCATTTGGTATTACAAGTGGCGGTGGTATACATCTACATACAGTCATTCCTTAGCAAGAAGACAAAGAAGTTCCTATCTTTCTTTCTTAAAGGATCAATTTCAGCTCATACAACAAATTTTTATTTACTGATTGCTATGGGGTACAGCACTAAGATAGGTGAAATGATGAACACAAGAAAAAAATGACAGTTTGTAACTTACAATCTACCATCAATCTCTATGCCCCACAAAGCCTTGCACCCTACTTAGATCCTCATGACACTCTCAATCCATGTCAGGACCAGCTATGCATGCAGGAAGATGATGCCCCCCTTCACTAGTGGAAAACCCTTTCCACTTTTTTTCTGTTTATTCCACCAGTCATCACTGGTAAGTTCTACAGTACCAAGTTGAGCTAAACAGTAGTTTTAAACTGTCTCGATCAGTGTGTATATATTAGCTGAGGAGTCTGGGAATTGCCAGGTAAAAATCTATTTTACAAGTAACTGCAATAGTATACTGATTCTGGTTTACAGGCATAGCAACATAAAGCCAGTGGCTCTGGCTTATCAAAGAACAACAGAATGTCAGAGTTCGAAAAATTCCCTAGAGATTGTCCATGTTAACACCTAACCAAAGTAGGAATCCTCTCTAAACAACTCAGAAAGACAGTCATCCAAACACTGCTCCAGGGACAGGGAATTTACCACTTGAGAGATGACATGCCATTTCTCGATATCTGTTGTGATTAAAAGTAGATGGAGAAACAGAGGATCTTAGAATCTAGTTCCATGGAATCTTAGAGTTTCAAAGGATCTGAAAAGTCAGGATCAGAGAGGATCAGACATTTAGATCAGGAAAGAGCCTAAGATTCAACCTACTCCAGAGGTTCTTACCTTTTTCTTTGTTATGGATCATTTTGGTCACCTGGTAAAACTTGTGCATCCCTTGTCAGAAAGTTTTAAAACAAATAAGACAAAATATACTGGATTACAAAGCAAATCAATTATACTGAAACCCAATTATCAAAAAATAAAAATAAAAAGGTTCCCACATCAAAGCTTAAGAACCCCAAATATAGTCAAAGATTTTACACACCTCTTTGTCCCTCTGAGTGAGTTTCCCAAGAGATCACCAAGGTGGGAAATGAACCCAGTTCTTCTGACTCCAAATGCAGCAGTCCACATGGCCTTCTATCACTTACTGATAAACCCCCTCAACAACATCCAGCTTCTTTAAAAATACCTTTCCTGACCAGGAGCATCAGATTCACTATACCAACTGTCAGTTCATTCTGTTTTCAGACAGCTCTAATTATCCACAAGTTAGTCCTTCCTTCTACTAGCTCACTGTAACTTGGAAAAGACCTCAGAAGTCTTCTAGGCCAGGCTACTAGGCTTCTATTTCATAACAAATTTACAAATGACCCTCCCGTTAAGTGACCTCAACTTTATTTTGCAGGACTCATTAAAATTTGACAACTAGCAGACAGTTAATGCTTCCTGTGCTCATTCATTTGTTAGACTGAGTGAGGAGAGAGCTTTTCTAGTTCTGTCACATACTTATGATGAGGTCTAGGTAAGACTGAAACCAGTAGGACAATGGTTCTCAACCTTCCTAACACCACAACCCTTTAATACTCGTATGTGGGCGTATCTCCATGTGGGCGGACCCGCCTGGAGACGGATAGAGGAGTGGTGTCTCGGTTCCTTAGACCATTGGAAATATGTGTTTTCTGGTGGTCTTAGGCAACCCCGTTCGACCCCCAAAGGAATCACGACCCACAGGTTGAGAACCGCTGCTCTAGGGTCTCAGTTTCTCTGCCTCACTGTCATCTACAATACAATGACATCAAAGTAAATAAGAACCTGATGCCCAGGGAAGGGAAATAGTACTCCAATATAGGAACAATTATCTTCTATCTACTCTCCTGACCATGTTATTTGAATTCATTTCAATTTCACACAACTTGAAAATGTTGAAATTAATTTTTTTTAAGTCATCAGGGAAAAAAGAGTTTACAAATGAGACCTTATAATACACATACATATATACATATTTTATATATACATATATACACATGAAACACGTGCGCACACATATACGTGTGTGTGTGTGTGTGTGTGTGTGTGTGTGTGTGTGTGTGTGTGTGTAAAACCAAGCTGATTATCACCTGAAGCTTACCTGCTGTGTTTGGTACCTCTGCTGGGGCTGTGTGGACAGATACTGTGCCTGGGGTGGTAGGTGCTGAGGCTGTGGTTGCTGGTTGTAATATGGCTGTTGGCCCTGCTGGCAGTAACCACTCACACCTTGCTGACCATACTGAGGTGGCATCTGTTGGAAGAAATGGACAAAGCAAGCGCATGAATCAAGTAATATTATTAGATGAAACCAAACATAAGTCTCCATTAAGAAATCAAAGTTAGGTAAGAGCAGGTTTCATCCTTTATCCAGTATTTTTAATCCTCTTATTCGTTAGTTAAGAATTGATATACTGACATGAATGTGCCGAGTATCAATAATAGTCCTAATACAGCCTGACTTCACTTGGATGAACAGTTATGTCTAGCAGAAATCAAGCATAGAAAATTTAATAAAAATCTAGCCCAACAAAGTACAAAACTCCATAATACTGACTTCAAAAATAATTTAAAAGGCTCAGCTACTGTCTTTTAAGCATAAAATTAACCTACACAGAAATTTCAGTAGAGAACAAAGTAGAAGCATTGTGATAAAACCATTTTAATGCAAGATTTCAAATAAAAGTGAATCCTACATCAAGCCAAAGCTAAATAATTCACCTGTATCTACACTTTATATAATGTAAGAATGGCAAAGTAGATGGCACAGCATATATACATCTGTCGTGTGCATCTGCTTCAACTTTAAGGTAGAGATGACATATTCAAAATTGTACTCTATTATATTTCTTAAAATAAAAACATTACACTAAAATTTCTTTCTCTAATTATTTTCTCCATAACAAAGAATGTATGTCCTCCCAAAAAGAGGACTTCCATCAAAGTGTACTACTGTACATGGATACAACAAGCAACAGACACACAAAATAAAACCATGAAAGCATCGACCAATCAATTCAGCATTTCCTAAATGCCTACTATGCGTTGGGCACTATGCTAGGCTTTCAGGAATATAATGAAAGAAAATGAAACAGTACTTGGTTTCTAAAACCTTATATTTCTATAGGGAAGATTTAACTTATTATAAATGTGTGTATGTGTACAGAAACAAAAAATAAATGCAATGTAGTTTGGGGAGGGAGGAGGGAAGGGGTTACCTCTAGTAAGTGGTGGGAGGAGCCATACAAGCGAGTAGTACCTGAGCAGGATCTTGTAGAAAATAAGAGATTCTATGCAGTAGGGTAGAGGAAAGGGAATATTCTAAGACTGAGAGGAAGAGTACTGGGTCTAGACAAAGACAAAGGGATGAGAAAAAGAATGCTATGTGAAAGAAGGGCAGTTTAGCTGGGACATAAGAGTACAAGAAAGAGTAATAAATGTATACCAAGGGTCCAAAGACCGAACATCGAGACAAGATTATTAAAGGACTATAGTTGCTATTTTCTCCTAGAGGAAATGAAGAGTCACTGAAGCTTAGTAGGACATGATTAGGAAAATCATCTTGGCAGCTTTTTGCAGGAAAGAATGGAAGAAAAAACTCTGAGGCACCAAACTATTGTGGTAGTGCAGGCAAAAGGTAATGAGAGTCAGAATGAAGATGGTGACCATGTGAGCAATGAGAAGGGGACTAGAGATATTATCAAACAGCAGAATACGGCAAGTGGCGTGAGTGAGTAAGAATGAAGGGCGATGGATAACACTGAGGAGGCAAATCTGGAATACTGAAAGGCTGGTGATGCCCTCAACAGAAAGTGCAAACTTTGGAAGAGAGGTGGACTGGGGGAAAGGTATCAGATGACAAATTCTGTTTTTGATATGTCTGGAATGTCCACAGGCAACTGGTGAGGCAGAGCTGTATCATTCAGGAGAGAGACTGGGGCTGGATACCTAAATCTGAGACTCATCAATGAAGAAATGAACGTTAAACTCATAGGATTGGGTGAGATCAGTAAGGGAGAGTATAAATGAGTAAGTAAAGAGAAACAGGAGAGAAAAACATTGAAAAAGGAGTCAAATATGCAGGAGAGGAGTCAACAGTGTCAAATGCAACAGAAAGATCAAGGTATAAGGACAAACAAAAGACCATCGGACTGGACAATAAAGATATTGTTGGTAATTTAAGAGAGGAAAGTTTCAACTGAATGCTGAGGTCACAAACGGAACTGGAAAGAGTTGAAAAGTGAGGGGGAAAGAGGTAAAAGCAACCACCATCTCTGTCTAGGAGTACGACTCATATAGAAAATAGAGAAAATAGCTTCAAGGGATAGTATATTCTAGTAAAGGGAGGCTGTTTGTTTTTTCGGTATGTCAGAGACTTGGCCATGATTGTAGAAGCAAGCAGAGAACCAGTAGATTGGGAAAGATGTGGGGGTGGCTAGGTGGCACAGTGAATGGAACACCGGCCCTGGAGTCAGGAGGACCTGCAGTCAGATCCGGCCTCAGACACTTCACACACACACACACACACACACACACACACACACACACACACACACGCACGCACACACGCCATGTGACCTTGGGCAAGTCACTTAACGCCAACTGCCCTGCCTTCCCCCCCTAAAAAAAAAGCAAAAAAAAAAAAGATTGGGAAAGATGAAAGAAATTTAAAAGGAGGGAAAAAGCTTGGGAGGGAGGAAAAAATACTGAGAGAGCAACTGCTGGAAAAAGCAAAAAAATTTCATTATAACTGTCTACCTCATTTACATGAAATGCTCAATGAAAGAGAAAGAAAATACAACTTAATACTAGAATAGTATTTCTTCAATGAGAGTCAATCATGTCTAGAAAAAATGCATGGTCTTTCATTTCAAAACGAAAAGGGACTAGGTGAACAAAATAAATCTTCCCCATTGCTAATCTGTGAGAGAAGAATACGTGAATGTGCTGGTCAAAGAAGTAGGAAAATTAGCTATTAAGCAATAAAATATAATGCCTGCAGCTATTTGTTTTTAACTGAAAGAAATTCATGTGCATTTTGTGATGATCAATATGTATGTGCTTTAAATAAAGAGAGGGAGAAAAAGAAAAAATAAATACAGACACAACAGTTATTCCAAAACCAGAATGGCGAAGTCATTTTGTTAATTTTACAATATGGCCCCCATCAGGAACTCTAAGAACTTGTGTCCCCTTAACCCGTACACTGAAGAAGGGAAAAAAATAAATACAGATACAAGCTTGAAATGCATTTTGGTATGAAATGGGGAAGGAGAAAACAACATTGAAGAGTGAAACAAAAAATACCTCTCTAGTATGAATCACTAATAATAACTCAGAACAAGTAGAAAAAGGGTAAAAGGGGAAATGTGGGAAAGGGAAGTGCATTTATATCCCTCAAGACTGAATCTAGAATAAAGTATTCACAGAAGTGCCAAGAACGATCACAAATAATTCAGTTGCAATCAGTAAAAAATGACTCACCAAAGCCTTTTGCTGCACAAAGCCAACATTAGTTGAGCAGACAAGTTCATACTGAAAAACCACTTAACGGCACTGCTGAATTCTCTGCTTTTATTTATTTTACAGCTTGATATCTCATAATGAATGTATGTCCCTACCAAGAGCCTAGCCAAAGAATTTCCATAAAACACAACTCCACATGCTTGCTAGAGTTCTGAATACCGCCACAACACATATCCTTCCTGTTCAACACCCATATGTTTTGATTTGATATCTAATACTATATTTCACACGCATCTTTGCAGTTTCATTTGAAGCAGTTAGGATAACACTTTTACCAGTGTTAAAAAGACTGTAAAGCTCAGTGAACACAGCCAGCAAATCCCCTATGAATTACGCTTTAACATGTTGACTTTTCAGTTTGTATGCATACACACAAACAATATGGAAGGATCATCTTGGGCAAAAAGCCTTCTGTTTTATATCCAAACACAGCAAATTACAGGAGTAACCCACAAGCATTGTGGAAACAACGTAATCCAAAAATGTTCAATTCAACTTTTGTTAAATGCCTCCTATGTGCAAGACACTCTACTAGAAATGAGGGGTACAAAGATGATGTTTGTCATCAATCTCCATAGGAGAACTCAATGTACCCACATGTGCATACATTTTTAAAAGTAAGAATACTGACAACTAGGGAGATCAGTCAAAGTTGACTGCTTAGAGGAAGCTAAGGATTCTAAAAGAGAGAGGTGAGGTGGGAAGACATTACAGGACTGGAAGGGCAATTTGTATAAAGTCATGGAGGCTGGAGGCGGGACAGTGTGACCTGAAGGAAATAGCTAGTGAGGCAAATGCCTCCAATGTAGACTGCATGAAAGGTAGCAACATGAAATTAAGTGTATAAAGAGTAACTTGGAGCCAGAATGCAGAAGACTTTAAATGCCAGACTGAGGCATTTATGTTTTATCTTAAGAGGAAATAAGCAGCTTACTGATGAGTTCTGAGCAGGAAAGTGTGACGTGGATATGCCTCTGCTTCAGAAAAATTCTGGCAGCTCAACTATGCACCAGATCCAGCTAATAAAGTAAGCACGGTAGTACAATTGAGTCACAGGAGCAGAGCTCTGATCAAAATATGAGGAGTATACCAGTCTTGCTTTTTCTATACTAGGGTTGCCTAGAGATAGCACTTAAAACAAATGTACCTGATCTCATCCTACAGTCTATACATCATCATGGTTAGTAGGAGTGGGGTGGGGAAGGTCATGAAATGCCCCTGAAGGTCTTTTTTTTTTTTTACAAAGTATTAGATGTGGTTTTTTTTTCTCTTGAGTAAGGGAAATAGAAAACTAATTGCTGGGCAAATAAGGAACTACTATAAGATGCTACAATGTCATATTAAGAACAAATTTGGCTTGTGACAGAATAATGTATATAAGACACTTGAAATGTGACACGAATGTATTCATATAGATATGTGGATATATGTGGGTGTGTAGATATATACACACGTGTGTGTGTGTGTGTGTGTGTGTGTATACAGACGCATAGCAGAGCCAGTGTGACCCAGTAGATACAGAGGTAGCCTTTGAGCCAAGAGGCCCTGAGTTAAAGTGTGACAAATACTACCTATATGATGACCTTAGTCAAGGCACTTAAGTTTTCAATGTTCCAGGCTACAATTTAACAAAATCAACTATAGAGAAAGTGCCAATCTATCCTGGTAGAGGCAGTTTTCTCTTCTTTGGCATTGCCCATAGCATTCTTATCCCTACAACTAACACACACACACACACACACACACACACACACACACACACACACACACAGTACAGAAGACAGAGAGTCCAGGATTGTTAAAGCTGGGCTTGTTGGAGTCAGAAGACGTGAATTTAAGTATCTAACCTCTGACACATAGTTGTGTTAATCTGGGCGTGTCATTTAACTTCTCACCGGGCCAGTTAACTATCTTTAAAAATATAAATTGAGGAAAGGGAGATAGTTTGCATTAGTAAGAAGAGTCTCTTCATAAGAAATTAACAGTAAAATAATTTAAAGAAGGGAGGGTCAGAATGCCAAGCATGTATAGGGAGGGACAGAAGTCAGATACTTCCTTACCAATTTTATTCACTATTTTAATCCTCTTACTCATTAGTTTAAAACTGTTGTGGTGCCATCCATGTACATAGTATCAATAATAATTCCAAAGTAGCTGAAGTGTGCGCCCATGTGTGGGGCAGTGAACATTCCCAACCCAACTTAATCCAATAATTAAACTGCTCTAGCTGAGAGCAGGACTGTGCCTTTGGCTATTAATCCTAGTCACTCATTAATCTTCTAAAAATAACCTGCAACTTTAGTATTATGGTATATAATGAGAAATTATTATGTTCTGTGGTACATAATAAGAAATACAATCTCGGATTTATAAATGGAAATCTCCAGACAAGATTCGGAATCAGAGTGAGTTTGCTTCTTTGAAAGCAACGGTCGGTCATTCATAACTTTTATTCATAACTCACGGAGCTAGGAGGTGCAGTGGATACACTGCTGGGCCTAGAATCAGGAAGACCTGAGTTCAAATCCAGTTTCAGACACTAACTGTGTGACTCTGAGCTTGTTATTTAATCTGCTTGCCTCAGTTTCCTCTTCTGTAAAGTGGGAAGAATAACAGTATCTACCTCTCAGGGTTGCTGGGAGGACAAACTAATCTAGTCATTTTAAAGCTCTGAGCACCATAAATATAATATTAATTTTCACTATCTAAGGTTTCCCCTAGAGCTGACCGGAGGGCTCAAGCCAAGCCCACAATGCACTGCTTCCTTTCTCCTGCTCTAACTTTGGAAGGTATTTTTCTTTAGGTTATTTTTGGTTAAGAGTTGGGGGGAGGGGGGAGAGGAACGAGGAGCACCCAGCTGAAGCCTATAAACAAATGGAGGAAGAAAAAATTTGAGCCTATAAATACACTTAACACCAGGTAAAATGTAATGATCACAAAAGTAAAAGCAAAAGATTATAAAGAAATCTGAGGAAGGGGAAACATGATAGAGTACTTACAGGAAAATTCAGTTATCCAAATGTCTACTGGTACGGTTTCTCAGCTAAAAGCAACTAAGTCAATAATTTCTTGACTTGTCAGAATAATCACATCCTTCAATGGGTTAAAAAAAAAAAGCCCAATAGAGAAATTCTACTATGGATCGGATTCTTAGCAAATGGAAGAATTTGATTCCTGGGGTAAAAATAATCACCCCGACTTGGATTTTGTGATCCAAAAGGAGAAGAAACGTATCCTGGATTTTGGGGAAACATCTCAAAGAACTCTGAGAAAGCAAAGGTAAGATCCATGGACTAAAATTCCAAAGGTTGGGGGGTAGAGGAAGAGTCAAAATTCTTATCAATTAAATCCTAACGATTCAAAGGCAAATAATTCTAAGAAGGATGAAAGGAGGGGCAGTCTAAAAAGACTAATATGGATAAACAGAGAAATCATTAACCAACTTAGATTTTAAAGGGGCATGTATAGAAGACAGAAGCCAAGACAAGGAACAGAAGGTGAATGCAAAAGTTTTGGCAAGAAGTGAGTCAGGAACACAAAAGGAAAGAAGGAGAAAAAGCTAAAAATGACAAGAAGGCTTTGGGTTTTTTTTTTCCTTCTTGTTTTAACCCATATTGGAGATGAAAAGGAAGGGATAGGACAATTGATCCAGGATGACAAGATGAGAGAAAGTAATTAAACATGGCTCCTTCTCTCCAATGACACAGCCACCCCACTATTTTAGGCCCTCACTATTTCTAATTGGTCTCTCTGCATGTCTCTCTTCACTCCAATCTTTCTTCTACTGAGCTGCCAAAGTGATTTTTCTAAAGCATAGGTCTGAACACATCGCCTCCCCTGCTAGATACACCCCAATGGCACCCAATTAGCTCTAGGATTAAGTCAGTTAATTAAGTAGTAAGCATTTATTAAATGTTTACCATGTGCCAGGCATTGTGTTAAGTACTGAAGATACAAAGGAAGGCGAAGACGTGGTCTCTTCTCTCAAGCAACTCACATTCGAGTGGGCAAGAGAACATGGAAGTAACAGTGCATATAGGTGACAAAGAGAGTAAAAGAAAGGATGCCACCCGCCCCATGAAAGGTACTAGTAGTTAGTTGGGAAGGGGGAGGGAGGGAAGGGCCAGGGAGAAGACTAGAAAGGCACCCTCTAAGGGTGGGAACTGAGCCAGAGAAGTCAGCAGGTATGGTTGAGGAGGAAGACACTGCAGGCATGGAGAAAGCCAATGAAAAGGCATAAGACTGGAAGATGGACTGTCACGTTGGAGTGAGAACAAGGAAGCCAGAGTTACTAGATTGCACAGTACCAGGACGGGGCTAAAATACAAGAAGAATGGGAAGGTAAGAAGGGGGCAGGTTGTGGAGAGCTATAAATGCCAAGTAAGAGTTGCTCATAATTAATCCTAGAGATAATAGAGGATCCCAAGAGTTTGAGTAAAGTCAGGGGAGGGGAGACTTGAAGTTGGGGGCAGGAGGGTGACAAGATCTCTTTGGGAGATGGCTGTGCAGAGACTTGAGGCAGAGGGACCAACCAGAAGACTATTGAAATAGTCCAGGTGTGTGCCAACTATATGAGTACAGAGCAAGAAGACATATACAAAAATACAGTTATCAACAACCGTATTAAAAGAGTACTTATTTTCTTTTTTCCATACTAAATAATCCAGATCCCATGTGTCCTGGCTCCTGGCCCTGATCATCTTATTCTTTCAATCTTGTAAATTTATGCTATACAAGACAGAAGTACCAGAAATCTGCATCAAAACCATCTCTGCTTTACTGACTAGGCACAGCTTTCCCACTTGACAAGCAAAAAACTGAATGCTCTCTGTGGTTTGACATGTAATTCCTTTAATTATACTCCATACAATCCAAAACAAAGAAATATTACATGACTGTTTTACCATTTCTATGTCCTGCCCCTAAATCGGCTGAATGAATGTGCCTTGCTCCAGGCCGCTGCAGTTTGTTTTGGGTTCTGCATTGTTACTTCTCAAAAAGCAACTTCAAATAGAGATGACAGTTCACTAGTCAACTACAGTAGGAAAGCTCTGTAAGTTTTGTTTTGGTTTGTTTTCATTTGAGACTCAGCTCCTCATTTAAATGTCACAAAACAGGAGGTCAGTGTACTTAAAGAGAATATATTAGTTCCCTGAACCACTGTATCCAATTTTGGGTGATTTCTGGGACAGATGTGATTTTTCCCAACTGAACTATCTTGGTTTTAGAACTCACAGCCAGATCAAATATATATTTTTTTTCATGCTTTAGGAAAGAGATTAAAGATTCCCCATGGCAAGGAATTCAGATGCTAATGTTTGGTTGAACCAACTGGATGAGAGAAACAGATTACATCAATAATCCAGGGGAACATATTGAACTAGGAGATAAATAAAATTTATTAAGTCAAGATCCTACTGCCAGCTCTGTTAGGATACTCTTAAGCAAAAACCATCTAAGAGTTTAAGGATTTTTTAAAAGAACAATAAAACTAAAGGAATGAGAAAAGGCTATATCATGTAGTTAAGAACTCCAACCTGACCTATTTAAGTGAGTTATTAATGGCAAAAATTGGGAAATGGATGGTAAAAAGGACTTCAATATTGATTAGAACAATTTCATAAGAAGTCTGACCAATATAAATCAACTGCCTTAAGGAAGACATCAAAAGAGCCTCAAAAACCACCTTAGTCAGCAAACATTTGATTTACTTGCCAAGAGGAAGAACTAACATTTATATTCCAGCATATCACTCTACTTTTAAGGCATACAAAGCTCTCTATAGATATTGATATGTACACATACATATACACACACACATATACATATATGTATGTGTATATACACACATACATGTATGTATGTGTATATACACACATACATGTATATGTGTATATACACACATACATGTATATGTATATATACATGTGTGTGTGTATACACATGTGTGTGTGTGTATACACGTGTGTGTATGTGTGAATGAATATCCTATTTGAGTCTCACAACAACCCTGGAAGGCAGGTGCTATGTCATGATCCCAATTTACAGTGGAACTACTGGAGGTGACATTTTCACTGGCTATCCCCATCCCACAGAATGCTGTTGTGTGTCCCCCGAGGCCTCCCCTTCTCTGCTCTCCTCCCAAGTTCCTTAAAACCCAACCTTCTGCAGGATGCTTTTCCCAATCTCTCTTAATTCTAATATCTTTGCTCTATGGATTCTCTCTAATTTGTCTTGTATAAAACTTGTTTGTACACTGTGTTTCGATGTTATCTCTCCTATCAGATTTCAGCTCCTTGAAAGCAGGGACTGTTTTTGGCCTTTCTTTATGTCCCCCAGACCTGGCACAGTGTCTGATTTCATATTAGGTGCTTAATAAATTTGTACTAACTGACATCTTAGGTGATTTGCCTGGGGTCATAGAGTTAATAAGTGACTGAAGCAGGATTCAAACTCAGGTCTTTCTTACTCCAAATCCATTGCTCTACCAACTTCTCCAAAACCAAATCTGAATTAATTATTTTTTAAAAATACCCTCAGGCTTATGGAAAAGAATAAGAGGAAATAAAAGGCTTTAAAATTCCCTAAAATTATTCCTTCATTCACTTAATAAACAATTTTAGACATCTTCTATATGCCAAGCACAAAACAATTGGTTTAAACACAAATCATCCACCCTCTCCCCTCTTTTCAGGGACAGGACAAGGAGAGGAGATAAGGGAAGAATGTCTTGGACAAATCTAAGTAATACCTATGAAATGCACACTCACATTATGCCAACAGAGCCTACACTCCCACATATCCAGGCCCGAGAATGTCAGACCTTACTAAGCACACTCTTTGGGAATGCCTCTTCTCCCCCATCTCCCACCACAATACAACTGTTATTTATGATTAGATTTTTACTTATTACTTTAAATGTTGAGGAGTTCTCAATGAATGGCCATAGTACAGGTTGGTTTCATACCATCTGCCTTATAAAAACTTCTTCAGCAAATGAATACAATGGCCGTTAAAGAGACAAATACAAACAAAATGTATACACCGTCAAGTATTTTATTGTTGGTTTTTTGCAATGTCTAATTGTCTTGAAAAAGTTACTGCTTGCACTTTGAGTTCATGCAGAATATAACAACTTCCTATTGACTAAAAGTTGCAGCTGCATAATAGTATCATTCTACCCAGTCATCAAAACAACAGCAATGCCACAATGCGGCCAAACATTCTGTCAATGTTTGGACAAAGACAAATATACTCTCTCTATGGAGTAAAGTGGTCATTACATTCTATGACCTCAAGATCGAAAAGGAAGCGGCAAGGGGAGGTGATCCCAAACATTCCTAATTTCCTCACAGTAACCTGTAACAGAACTATGGACCACGAACTCATTTAAATCCTACTGGAGTGCCTTCATATCTTCAGTCTACACTACCAGCTTGGAATTATCATATCTTTTTATTATCAATTGTGTTTTTTTTAAAAATTATTCCCTTTGCCATAAAACTATGATGTTCAAGCTTAACCATTAAGCTTAAGCTAAATCTAGTACCCAGGACTCAATGAACAAGTTTGTTCTCAGCCTCGCAAGAGTCTTTGTGACCATAAATTTCAATCGTCTTCAACCATGTTCCCATCACTTCCCCTCATCCCATCCTACAAGTTCCCCTCTCTTCTGACAATCAATTTACATCCACCTCCATACTTCTTCGAACATATATAAATTCATCTCCTTTTTGCCCCATTTTGGTTCCTTAGCATTTCTGTTAAGGTCTTTTCTTAAAAAGTGACAGCTAGAACTACAATATTTTCTGGGTATAAACCTATTACCTGGTTATATACAGAGGAAAAATTATTTTTTTCTAATCACATGTCAAATCAAAGCTGAGCCTGTACATATGCATATATATGTGTATATACATCTGTGCAGGGTTGTGTATCTGTATGTGTATGTGTATATACATAGAATATGTGCTTATATACATATGTATATATGGCTGTCTGTCTCATAGGTATGTATATATGTAGATAGATGTATATTTCTGTCCTCTTGCCACCTACTGCCTACAAACATTTGGCCTTTCTTACCAGGTCAGCCTATTAAAGCCAATTTTTGTTTCAGTATTCATAAAATGCAGTCTTACAGAGGTAGTAAAAAGCTTCTCCTCATTTACAACTGGGGTTGAACTCCATTCTTACTATACGCAAAATTAACACACAAGTGTATAATTGTAGTTTTATGCTCAAGTGCCCTAATTACACACTTTAAACCACTTTCTTCCAAACATCCATTGAAGGCAGTTCAATACGTCAGATCCATAAAGTCTACAGTGTGCTTTTTTGACAAAACTTAACAGGGAAGACTTCAGCTTGAAAGAGAAAAATATTCAAACTACAGTTAGAAAAATAAAACTTATTTTTGGAGATCTTAACCAAAATACAAATATATTTCCAGGACATTTAAATATGGCTAATAAAACAGAACTCCTATCCAATAAGAGATCATCTACTAACTGTTTCAGGAAGGAATCATGTAAATTTTGATTTCTTATCTACACAACAAAAACAGATGAAATTCTTTCACTGTTAAAAAGATGTTAAATTGGTGGTGGATATACTTAAAGTAGAAACTTTAAACCCTAAAAGATAATAATTTACATTTAAAAACAAAATCAAAGTTTGTTTCCCATAATAAATAGATAAGACACTTTAACTTTAGAAAATTTTAAGTATAAAAATGCACACGTGTGGATTATACAAGACTATTCCTCCTGTAGAATTCACACTAGGTACAGAAAAATCAAAGGTTTGGAACATAATCTAGCAGTAATAACCTTCTAGGTCACATCTGTATCCTGGGATAACATTTCCCTATAAAAAGCAACTTGAAATAAAACAAGCTTTAGGATGTTAGTACATAGGTATTTCCATTCCAGAAACCAAACTCTGAGGTAGGTGTAATATTTATTCAGTAATAAACCTCTCTCTCTCTCTCTCTCTCTCTCTCTCTCTCTCTCTCTCTCTCTCTCTCTTTCTCTCAAAGTAAATAAATAATAAAAATTTGGGATTTTTTTATTTTTCTTTTTTTACAAAAACTCACTAACTGCTTATATTCTTTGTTTTACCATGTTAAGAAAAAATTTATGGAAAATTTTAAATTTACTGGTTAATTTCAAGAATCAAATAAAAATCCTTTGCATGTGTTAGAATAATAGGGTTGGGTTTTTTATTTATTTGTTTGATTGTTTAATCTTTTCTTTAAGTATCAGAACACTCTGTTTTTGCCCTTTTTTTTGGAGGGAAGGCAGGGCAATTGGGGGTTAAGTGACTTGCCCAAGGTCACACAACTAGCAAGTGTTAAGTGTCTCAAGCCGAATTTGAACTCAGGTCCTCCTTACTCCAGGGCTGCTACTCTATTCACTGTGCCACCTAGCTGCCCCCAGTATCAGAATACTCTGAAAAAGCAAATCCCTGCCTCTCATTTGATCTAGTGGCACGTGCTAAGGATGCCATCTACTCAAGTATAAAAGAGAAGATGACTGGGTATGAGTTTTGGAGGAAGCTCTGTGCCCATTGACCTTTCTAAGTTTGAGTTTTCTCATTTAATAAAGCACAAAGAAACAGGAGGAATGGTTTTTGCCACTTTCTTATGGAAACCCAGCTGCCAAAGTGGATATGCCAAAAGGGAATTTTAGAGAATTCTGAAGCGACAACCTGTGCTGAGGCTGCAATGACAGCCCTGTACCTCATGACTGGAACATGAGCACTGAATTGCTAAGGCAAACAAACTGTGTTACAGAAGTACATGTATTTGAAGGCAAGGGGAAAGACAGGAAGAATGTCTTTTAGGATGATTATAGCACAATGAGAAGGGGAGTTTTAAAGTATCATTGAATAATTTTAAAAAAGAAAAGAGATAATGGAAGGGAGGGAAGAGAGGGGAAGAAGAAAGAGAAAAAAATATGGGGCAAGGCAGAGAGAGAGAAAGCAAAAGAGAGAAATAGGAGAAAGAGAGAAAAGAGATAAAGGGGGAAGGCAGAGAGAGGGTGTGTGTGTGTGTGTGTGTGTGTGTGTGTGTGTGTGTGTGTGTGTGTGTGTGTGTGTGTGTGTGTGTGAGACAGAGAGACAGAGACAGAGACAGAGAGACAGGGAGGAAGGGAGGGAGGAAGGGAGGAAGTGGGAGAGAGAGGAAGAGGGAGAAGCAGGCATAAGGACACTTCTCTAAGGCCCTTTAGAAAACATCCTATTGTTTCTCCACACTTCCAAGCTACTGAAAGCCATTTTGGCACATGTTAATGGAGAGGACAGAACATAACCAGAGTGTACTTCAAACACTACAAATTTAGAGACCATCAGAAGGGAGGCAGCATGGGGTAATGGGAAAGGGATGAGACATGTTGGGAATCTGGGTTCCAGTTACAACTCTTCCATTTATTAGCTGTATCAGTTCTGGGCAAATAACTTTTTGGGATTGCAGTTTTCTTGGTCTATGATCCTCACAGTTCTTAAAATTTTATTCAAAATTCTGTCCAGAAGACGTCTTGCACAGTGCTTAACTGTGTTTAAATGGTTGAATGAAGTGTTTTTAAAATCATTAGTTTCTCCTATCCTCATGATACATACGTATAAGGCAACAAGATGGTTGAAGTCAATAGATTTGGAATCAGAAAGACATTAGTTCCCTTCCCATCCCTGTCTCAGACATTTAACTGTGTCACCCTAGGCAAGTCACAGAACCTCTCTCAGCCTCATCTCCCCATCTATAAAATGGAGGTAATAATAACAGTACCTACACTCACAGGGGTATTACGAGAAACAAATTAATTAATGTGTATAAAACACTTTGAAAATCTTAAAGCACTACACAAATGCTAAGTATCATTACGTTGCTCTTGTCTCCTACCCCTCTCTAATACAATAGAAGTTATCTTTAGCCCCAGCCCCTATCAAAAGATTATTCAAAAACTTTCAGTGACTTTCCTATTGCCTGACAATTAAAACAGCATTTCCCGGGGGCGGCTAGGTGGCACAGTGAATAGAGCATCAGCCCTGGAGTCAGGAGGACCTGAGTTCAAATGCGACCTCAGACACTTAACACTTACTAGCCATGTGACCTTGGGCAAGTCTCTTATCCAAACTGCCCTTCCAAAAACAACGCAAAAAAAAAAGGAACATCATTTTTCAAAGTGTAGTCCAGGATCCTCAAGAAGTCAAAATCATTCACATAATAATACGATTTTTAACTTTTAATAAGGGAAATACTGACAGATACAACCCATATAAAGAAAAGCTCTTTGGGGCGGGGGGGGGGGGGGAGCGGAGTTCTCAATAATATTTAAGAATATAAAGGGGTCACGAGTCCACAAAGTTTGAAAATGGCTGACCTGAAACAAACGCCTAACATTGACACTAGGGGCCATCCCCCACCATGACTGATCTCTTTTCAGACTCTTCTCTAATAACTGTCCTTTAAGTACTCCTCTATTTAATCAGACCAAAATGGACTAACCTCTGTCATCTACCTGTTCTTTTGACCCTTTCTCTGCTCCATGCATTTGTTAATGTTGTGCCCAATGTTTAAAATGGATCTTTTCCCCCACACTCTCCCATCTCTCTTAAAGTAACTCCTTTCTGCCACAGCTCAGCTCAGATACCATTTCCTGTATGAAGCCTAACTAACCCTCACAGGTAAAAGTGCTGGCTGCATCCAAAAACTTCTCAAACTTTTCTTGAACCTCTCCTTTTCACTCATTATGGATGGTTTCTTTTTCCATTATATGGTAAGCTCCTTAAAAAAGAGCCATGTGGTACCTAGTTTTGTGTGCCCACCACCTCAAACAGTGCCCTGAACATAATATGCACTTAATCAATGTTTAAGTTGCTGAACTGAATACATAATTATGAATCCATCCAGACCTAATTAGGCTTAAGTAAGATGTTGGTGAACACCATAGGAACGGGAAATAATCAGCATTCATTTCAAACAGAAGCAAAACTCTGGAGGGAAAAAAAAGTGCCGAAAAAAATCCTTAGATGGTGAGCAATTGAAATATTGATTCCACAGGTTTTTTTCCTAGAGAAAGTTGAAAAAGGTGTTCAGAGGATATAAGAAACTTAAACTAGGTGTCCAAACATGCCTCTTAATTAGATATTATATTCAATCACTTACTTCTTTTAGAAATGGAAATGTCCCTGGGCAAATAGTTTCAAATGCATCCCGAAAGCAGTCACTAAAAGCCAAAAGTCCTTTTTATAAGAATTATCGTCAAGCCACAACTCCCCCACACCTTGGTTTGGTACAGAGTCTTTTTATCTTTTTTCCTTTTCCTTTTTTATAAATCCAAGCATAGACCTTTATGTGCACACTTCTTAAATTTCAGTTTGTTGCATTTAGACCATCCTTCTAACCTGTCAAGATCTTTTTAGATCCTGATTCTGTCTTCCAACACATTAGCAATTTTACCCAGCTTTGTGTCATCTCCAATTTTTCTAAGTAGGCAATCTCTATGCCTTCACTCAAACCATTGATAAAAACATTCGAGTCAGTTCAACACCTAGCAAAAGGGAACAAGAATTTTGATTGAGATGGAAGTAGAGAAGGCAAATTTTGGAGGGAGAAGACAGAGCTGATTGAAGTCAAAGTCTCTAGGCAGCTAGTCGGCAGAATAAGGGCTCTGAGTAATACAGAAGGGAGGGGGAGCCAGAGAAAAAATGAAATATAAGTTCAGAAACAGATATGCCACTTTTAATTAAATTCAACAAGCACTTATGGGTGTGTGTGTGTGTGTGTGTGTGTGTGTGTGTGTACGTATGTATATATGTTATAACATTCGAATTTTTTTATGTCTTCCCTATTTTTACATTGTACTAGAAATAGTAGGCAGGACATGTATAAAATATATACAAAATAAATATATTGGCCTGGGGACAGCATCGACAAGCACCGGGCAATATCACAAAAGACTTGGAGTAGGGGGCAGCACCTAAGTTGATCCTTACAGGGATCTAGGTATTCCAAGAGGCAGAGGTGAGGTAGATGTCTCTGCTAGGAATAGAAGATAATCAAGGCAAAGAGACCAGTGATGGAGTGACATGTAATAAGAAAGAAAGTAGTCCAGGATGGAGCAAGATTGTGAAGAGCTTGGGACGCCAGTCAGAGAAATTTCCATTTTATCCTAGAGGAAATAGGGAGCCAATGGAGTTTCTTGAGGAGGGTAAGGGACAAAAATTTTTTCAAATGAAATAATATAAAGACGTCTATTTACAGTGTATAAGTTAGCACTGATTTAGGAAAAGAGAAAGCCCCTGAAAACTGCCATTTTGTTTTATGGAATAAAGGGGTGTGTGTGTATATGTGTGTGTGTATGTGTGTGTGAACACTCATATATAAAAAAACAGACAAGGGATTTCTATGTTTAATTTATAAGATATTATTATGTCACTGAATAAATAAAGGCAATATATTTTCCAAAAGTTAACTGAGGGTAGCAGGGAAGAAGGAGAGAGGGTAGATGCTGTGTTTTAGCGGTGTGAAACAAGAATGCTCGAGGTGAAATTATACAGTTCTAGAAAAAATAAATCGATATTAGAGTAAATTGTATGTGGGGGGGGATAAGTAAAATAATTTAATAGGTTCCCTCATTAAATATAAACTGCCAATTTTGTTCATCACTCTCTAGCTAAAGCGACAGGAGTCCTAGATTGGTCAAGAATATAAAAACTAACAGCATGTTGAATATATTCTGTTAGTTTTTAAACAGTTAAAGGAATGACAACATTAAGAAAATTCAAGAGAAAATCATTTAACTTTCAACTTTCACACGAAACAAAAAATGTGATCATTTTTTTTTCTTACCTCCAACAATGGAAAATGATGACAAAAATAAAATTTATAAAACTATCAGTTTTGGAAATTCAGCAAAGTATGCTCCTGTCCACCAAAGTAGACGTTTAGATCCTATTCCCTTCTCTACCACTGTACCCCCACATTCCCTTTCTATTTTATTCTCGCATAGGTATGGATGCAATCCCATGCTGTCCGTCTTAGGTTTTCAATGGATTTTACTGACATGCAATAGCCATTCCTAAGGAATTATAAGACATAAAATAATTATCTTGAGAAATAACCTTCCCAGGCTAATAAAAGAAGGGTCATCAGGGAAAAGTATTTTCTATTACTCCTGAAAGCAAGCATTAAAATAATTCTGCCTTATCTTAAGTGTAAGAAAACAACTTGTTATATTGTACCATTTGAGTGGAAAGAAAAAATAACATTCTTCCTTTGGCAAGATTTCAAAGAGGATCCCAAAAGAATTTTACTTTATTAAAACTTTTTATTTATAAGATAGATTGTACATCTTTAACTGTCTCAGTTGGGAGTTGCAGTTTTATATTTTCAGCAATTTATGACGTATATTTAGCTGTGCTTTCCAAAATGTTTCCCGCAAAGTTTGGTTTTTCATAAATAGTGAAAGCCCCATTAGAGCAATGATAAGATATAATGAGACATAGGGCAAGAAGGATTTCCTTAGGCTGAAGTGAAAAGGGAAAAGAATTGTGTAAGAAATGCTGAATATTTTAGACTTGGAAGGTATGTGGTAAGCCTAACATTCAGGTAGAACCACTCATTCATACTTAAAACAAGCATATTTCTTACAGCCCACAGGGCAAAGTTACCTTTAATAGGGAGGCTATGAAAAGGTGGCTGATATTAGAAAGAAGGCTCTTAAAATTCACCTTCTCTTTCCAAACATCTTACCTCAACTCACTTCTTCCCCTGGCAGCTATATGAAGCCTAGAAACAGCTTGACCACTGACTGGCACAGCAAGATGTCACTATTGCCATCAGTGGGCATGGCTACAAAAGCAACTAGGATAGATGTACGGTACATCAACGATACCAATTTGTATTTAGATCCTTACACTCCTTACACTGCTTTGCCACCCCCATCCCTCCAGCATCCACCTATTTACACCACTCCCTCTGACCCTTTCACCTCCAGCAAATAAAACCTTTGAAGAATCTCCAACCTATCAAGGAGGAACCTTAGCAACAGCCTTCCTCCCAACATCAACTTTCAGGCCACAAATAATTGCTCTTGCCTCCTGCTGGGACATGCTGGGAGATGGCACCGCTTAGCTGAGGGAGCAGTGCAGCAGAAATGAGGAACCCCCATCCAACACTCATTGATTCTGATCTTGGTCAGAGCCACTTGGCCCTCGGTTTAATTTTTTTTTCCATCAGTTAAAGGAGACTAATCCTACACTAGGGACCCATCAGAGCATGTTCCCACTTGGGGGGGTGGAGGATTGGTGTCATGAAGACGTATTTCAGGTGATACAGTATTGGAGCAAATCTCCAATTTACCCCCTGCCTACCTGCTGGTGACTGGGCTACCTGCTGCCATCAACAGAGGAAGACATTTCACTGCTTACCCTGGCAGGAGCAAGAAGCAACAGACAGTCAAGGAACAGAACTGGGGGAGTGAGCTGGATGTTCTCCCAGTAAGAACCAAGTTAAGCTCTCTTAAGAAAAGAAAATCCAATTTAGCCCTGGAAGGGACTTTACAGATCACCTAATCCATGTCCTTTTTTTTTTTCCCTTTTTTTAAACCGATGAAGAAACTGGTTGAGAGAGGTTGATTGATTTTGGCCCAAGTCACAAAGGAATGAGAGAGTCAAGCTACCTTTCCTCACTTAAAACCTATATGGCAAATTTCCAAAGTAAACAGCCGCTTCTCCTATCGGATAGGGATTTTGCGAGGACTCAGATCACTGTGATCAGAGCAAGAAAAAAAATAATTTCTTACAACTATAAGAAGTGACTGGAGAAGAAGAAAACAAAGCAAAGTTAAGCAGGAACAATAACATGGTAAAGAACATGGGAAGGAAAGACCAAAGTTCAGTAGGAATAGTGTCCCGGGGATGTCCAGGCAAATCTGGTGAGTGCCAGCCTCCAGCAGGGAGCATAACTCCCTGGGTTATCAAGGAAGTAAAGCAGAAAAATAAAGAAGAAACTTCCTGAAACTAAACAGGCAGAGAAAGCTAACCCATCCTGTGTCTTCCGGCTGTGCTTGAGTAAAAGGCCAAGTACTATTTAAACCTCAAGGTGGGGAGACGGAAGCCGCGGGGCCTTCTTTTTCTTTATCCCCACCTAGACTTAGGTAGGAGTCCAGAATTCCATGCTTGTTTAGTGTCTACTATATCTGTTTCTGTCTGCTCTTAGGGGACGGAGGATCAGACCTCGGTGAGACCTCATGAGCTCTGAAAGGTCAGAAGAATAAGGAGACATGTGACAAACAGCTGAACCCAGTTAAGGAGCTGAGAAACCAAGGTGGCTCAGAATAGGCTAGGGCTGAACTTAGCGGGGTACAAATGTGAAACAAAACAAAAACCTGCTTTTAAGGTGGAACCCACTTCGCTCAGGGTTAGAGGCAGTAATGGTAAGGGTAGGAGAAGGAAAAGAAGAAGAATAACCACCAGTATTTACTTTAAGATTTGCCAAGTGTTTTACAAATATTTCATTTGTTCCTCACAACAACCTTGAGAGACAATGGTGCTGTTACTGCCACTTTACAGATGAGAACACTGAGGCAGGCAGAAGTAAAATTTGACTAATGTCACAAAGCTAATAAAAGTCTGAGGCAGAATTCAAACTGAGGTCTTCTGATTCCAGGTACTGCACCATCTAACTTCTCCAGAGAGCACAGTGTCCCTCCAGGTACTGACATTGGGTGTGGGTGTGGGGAGGAGTGGGGAATGTCTATATTTCTGCTCTTACTATATGATTTCAGGAAATATCCCTTTTTTCAAAAAGCAAAAATTGAAATACTACAGTTATTAGTGATACGGTTAAATTTTTTACTGAGACCTCCTTAAAATCATAAGGGGAAGAAAAAAAGAAGTCAAAGAAAAGGAAAAGGTAAGTTGTTTTTGGAGTCTCCACCTTGCGGCAAGGGTCACCTGTACATGTCAGAACCCTGATTATAAAGTCACCAGCAATGAAAAATTTTTCAACACTTATTCATCTGCAAGGGTTACACAAGAAAGACACGCATTGAGACTGTGGGGAAATGACTGGGACAGAAATATCTGGAGAAATATAATAAGATGCCTGGCACTCTCAGTAATGCTATTAAGCATGATGTAGAGTCAAACTCTTATTTAGAAACACAGTGGTCACTAGAGATGATGTGCTTTTTTGCAGCTGGGCTCTCTTCCTCCTATACAGGAGTGATCTCATCAGTTCCCATGGATTCAATTATGATCTCTAGGCTGATTCTCAAATTGACTTACACAGTCCATCCCAATCTTTCCAGTGGTCTTGTCGCTCACCCAGTTCCTGATAGGTTGTGGTCAAGGGACACAGGCCTGTCTATTTCTCACCCTATATACCCATCTCCCACCTGCAGCCATTTTCAGTAGCTACCTCCCCAGCCTAGAATTCTTTCTCCTCATCTCTACTTCATGGCTCCCCTGGTTTTCTGCAAGCCCTAGCTAATGTTCCTCCTTCTGCAAGAAGCCTTTCCCAATCCCCTTTGGGGGGGCTTTTCCTTCTTTCGATTATCTCCAATTTTCCTTCTTTTGATTATCTCCAATTTATCCTTGTAAATCCTCATACATATCTTGTTTGTACATAACTGTTTGCACATTTTCTTCCTCGTGTTGTGAGGTACCTGAGACAAGGGACTTTGCATCCCCAGTGCTCAGCAGTGTCAGGCACACAGCAGGCACTTAATAAATGCTCACTGACACACCAACAGTGACTTTATGGTATTGTAAAGTCAAAATACTGGAAAGATGTGACGACTAGACAAGAGAAAGTACAACCAACTCTCCCTCGCTGACAAACCTTACAACATCCTCTGCTCTGTGAATATTCACCTACTTTTCTTCCCAACCCTAAAATCTTAACATCACTATCATCAGCATCACAAAACTCAAAATAAGACAAATCTGCCATGAACCCTCCCCCAGAGGACTCAAAGCAAAAAGCACCAGCTCAAATAGTAACAGCTGCAAATCTAAGGCCCTTCAATATTTACAAAGAACTTTACACAATCTCAATCCACCCTCAGCAGCCTAGGAGGTAGGGACCATTCTACTTGGCCAACACATAGACAGGTCAATGTCAGAATCAGGATTCCAACCCAAGTCCTCTCTGCTACCCAGGTCCCCTCTCTGGCTACTTTAAACATCCTAACAATGATAATGCTATGATGACTTCATTATGCCCCATCTGTTTACAGCATAAACAGAGGAAAAAAAATACCAACAGTAACAATGTATCACATATGCATAATGTGCATTCTCCAAATTGGAAAGGCTGTTAAGATACTTCTCATGCTGCCTCAACCTATGACTGAAAAAGAATTTGTTCTATAGAACCACCTGGTTCCACAATGGATAGAGCACGAGACCCTGGAGTCAAGAAGCTCTGAGTTCAAATCCAGCCTCAGAGATGTACCAGCAGTGAAACACTAGATATGTCACCCAATCTATCTTGGTTTTCTCATCTGTCAAATGGGGTAATAGTCCACCCAGGGTGGTTGTGATGAGCAAGTGAGATATGTATCTGTAAATCACTTCACAAACCTCAAGCACTAAGGAAATTCTAGCAAGCTATAACATCTCCCCAACTCATCATTCAGGTTCTGTTTGTTTCTGTTGTTGGGTGTTCATTCTCAAAGAGGACCAATGACATCAAGGAAGGTGATATCATGACTTGCATTAGACTGAATCATGACATTGAATTAGATTTTAGCGTGGCAGGACTCTGCAGTCATCAGCCTCGGAGTCATATGGGTCATGACGACTGCAGATGGCCACCAAGGAAGATCCAACTCGATTCATTTTGGAATACCTACCATTAAGAAGCTTTCCCTTAAATGGGCCACGATGTACCCCTCAGCTTCATCAACCTAGTTCTCCATTCTGGAGCCAAACAGAACAAATCTAATCTGTTAAAACAGCGTATTCACAAATGCCTTCATATTTAATTACCTTGCTATACTCTCACAGAAGCTTTGACATGTACATGGGGGGAAGAATGGGAGACATGTGCCCCCTACGTAGGTAAAATCAGCCCCATTTTACACATGAGAAAATTAAGGTAGAGAGAGATTTTAAAAAATAATAATAATAATAACTTGTCTAAGATAACACAATTTGCCAGTACCAGAGCCAGGAATCAGATCCAAAGCACCCTAACCCTGAGTCCTAGACTCATGATGCCAGAGAAGAGCAAATATAATAACAGTACCTTTTACAGCAATGTGATATATGGATGTGCTGTATAGGTACAAATTCCAAAAAAGAGAACATTTTACCATTCCTTTTGCATTTTACTCAGTAGAGTATATTATCTTACTCTTTCTTTAAATTAAAATATAAAAGTAATTCAGGTCACCAAAGACCAAGGCAATGCTCACCTACCCACTAGAGATTCCTGATGTAAACAGGCATGGTTTCATATTTATTGCTGGATTGTCTCCTACCAAACTGAAAGATGCTAGACTTCAACTAGGTCTGAATTCTGACTCTTCCACAAGCTAATTTTGTAACCTGAGGCTAAGTAAAATTACCTCTAAACCTCCATTTTATATTCTGTAAAATGGGGATGATATTTTCCCTACCTATTCTTCACGGAATTGGTTATGAAGACTGAAAAATATAAATGTGTAAATCTTAAAATATCCCTGAAAATATGATCTTTCCCACTGTCAAACAAGAGTACAAACTCTTATTAATAATTAACCTGAACAGAAAAGGATTAGGGAAAAAAGCATGCTGTTCTTCTACCACCTACACCACCCACCCCACCCCCCAAAAAAGAGAAAATCTTCCGAAAGTCAAAAGTAAAATATTTTTGGAATAACTATTTCTTAGAATCATTGACAACACTGCTCCCCCATATTAGCACGAGCAATGGAAACAAAGACACATTATAATGTCATAGGCAGCTGTGATTAACATCTCTGTAAGTAATAGTTAGACTGGAAAGCAACAAAGCCCCAAAAAGGGGCGGTTCAAGAGAATAGTCAGTGAAATTGAGGAAAAACAGCATGCAAACATTAAAGGCATGGAACTGAGCCCAACTAGGTCATGATTAATGCAAATTCAAATAATGCAGAATTTGATTTAGTGCAAATTATAAAATGATCCCAGGTTTAACTTAATACAGGCCAGAATTCACCTAATGCAATACATATCATCTAGTCAAAAGTTTTAATGCGCTCTACTCTTGCCTATCATATGTGACTGTAATATTCAACAAACATTTATTAAGCACCTACTGTATGGGCAGCCAGGTAGCAAGATGGACAAAGCACGAGGCCTGGAGTTATCTCCCTGAGTTCAAATCCAGCCTCAGACACTTATTAGCTATGTGACCCTGGGCAAGTCACATCACCTTGTTTACCTCAGTTTCCTCATCTGTAAATTTAGCTGGAGAAGGAAATGGCTAACAACTCCAGCATTTCTGCCAAGAAAACCTCAAATGGGGTCACAGACTCAGACATGACTGAAACAAATGAACAATAACAAAATATGCCAGGCACTGTGCTAAGTGCTGAAGATTAAAAAGAGACAAAAGAGTCCCTGGCTCTCCAGGAGCTCACAATCTAACAGGGGAGAAAGGAATGTTCTAGAGTGTGTCATATCACCAACAGTTTTTCATTTTTATTCATTTTAATTGATTAATCAATGGGTTAATTTTAATTTTTTTTAAACATACCATCTAACAAAATGGACAAAAGAAAGAACTCTTCCAATAGAAACACTGGTTTGGGGGTTGTTGTTATCTTTGCTTTTTTGCAGGGGAGAAGACAGGACAATTGGGGTTAAGTGACTTGCCCAAAGCAAGGTCACACGGCTAGTAAGTGTTACATGTCTGGGGCCAGAGTTGAACTCAGGTCTTCCTGACTCCAGGGTCAGTGCTCTATTCACTTTGCCACCCAGCTGGCCCTAAAACACTGTTTTGATGAACTAAAAAATGGCAGGGTCCTGGCATTGCTCAGTTTATAGTTGGAAGAACGGAATAGTGATGATTTTCTTCATTCCAATCAGCAACAAGTGTGGGAAGTTAATCATGATCCCCAAAATGGGCAAATGAAGGAGTTCACGCTTAACAAATGTGAATATATCTTTCAAGCTGCTGAAGACCTGAAGCAAAACATTACGGATACTGACTTAAACATCAATGGAAGCATGCAAATTCGCTGAGGCTTGGATAAAGCTGTCTGCACCTACCAGCATATTTATTATGGAAACTTAAAAGAAGAGAAGATAATTCAGTCCATGTCACCGAAATATTTTAAACAAAAATAATGATATCTTCATCATATCATCAGGGTAAGCTTTAGGCTCTTTTTATATGATATTTAGTCATTTTTAAACTTTTTAAATTTTGCTTTCAATATTCTATTACTTCATCATAAACTTGAATCAGAAATCTATTTACCTTTGCGGTTATATTCCATTAATAAATTATTTTTAAAATTTTAAATTTTGATTGCGTATTTCCGTTGGACTGGAACCAATTACCATATTTTAAAGATAATTATAACTTCAAATAGTGTGAATTTGAATAATGGGACTGCTACATGGAATTCATTGTTAGCATTAATTGGGACCTGTCTGCACATTAAATTATCAAGTGTATGAGGTCACAGTCCAACATTTATTAAGCGCCTACTGTGTGCTAGGTACTGTGCTAAATAAGCATCAGAGATACAGAAAGAGGCAAAAGATTCTTGAAATTTCATTTAGTTACAACCTTACTGCTAGAAAAGCTCATTTCTTCAATACCAATATTCTCCAGGCAACGTTGTATGCTAGGACGTGATGGGAAAGGTATAATCTCAGAAGACTGAAAATTTTAAGTAAACTCCAGAGTGACAAAAGATGCATGGTGGATGGGAGGAGGCTGTAACACATTATCAAAAATAATACTCAGTGATAAGTAGATTTGGAGGCACAGGGTCACAGATGTAGAAGTGAAAGACAACTTGGAGAGCCTCATAGTTTAACCCCCTCATTTTAACATTTGAGGGGTGGGGGAAGATCAATCCTATGATTGGGGGAAAGAGGGGCAAGCAGTGGAGGGGGGACAGCACCTCCAGAGTAGAAAAGCTTGAACAATGTAGATTAGCCATGATTTTACATTTTAGATTCTCACAGATATGTCTTGGGTACTGAGAGAGATTGAATCATAAGGTTAAATTGAGTGATAAGGTTAAATATAAGAGGTGAGGCTCAAGCCCAGGTTTTCTTAACACCAAGGGCAGTTCTCCATTGACTTCACCATCCTAACTCTCAATCCTCCTCCCTCTCACTTCATCCCTTCATTTCACTGAGCTCAGAAAACTTAAATGACTTGCCCCCACAAAAATACAAGTAGTCACCCTTAAAGAGCCAGACTGAACCCAAGTACAGGGACCCTAAATCCTAGGCTCTCTTCCTTTACACCACACTGAAGAGAAGCAAGACCAGAATCAGAGGTGGTGCACTAATGTATCAAAAATGAGAGACAAGAAATAGAGAACTCAAAAACCACACTGGTATAATTTGACACAAAGCTTTACATTTGGCAAGGCATTTTATAATCTATTATCTATTATCTCACAGGATCCTCACAACAGTTCTCGAAGGTTGGTGCTATTATTACTCTCATTTTGCAGATGAAAACACTGAGGCTCAAAGAGATTAAAGAATCTGCCAAGAGACGTACAACTAATAAATGCCCGAAACAACTGACCACCTCCAAGGTTCTGTCCGACCTCTCTCTGAGCCACGTATGCCTTAACTGTCACTAGGCTGGCCATAAGGAGATCAATTTTCTTTGGCCACAACAATTACCAAAGATGATGTAGATGTCATAGACAGATGGTAGCCTATATTAGTCAAAAGAATATCCAACTTTATGAAACCATGGATTCTTTGGGTATTTGACTAAGTATATGTCTAGCTATCAATCGACCAAGAATGAACAGATAGACAGAGAGACAGACAGACAGACAGACAGAAAGAAAGAAAGAAAGAAAGAAAGAAAGAAAGAAAGAAAGAAAGAAAGGACAGAGACAGATGATAGATAAATATAAAGAAAGAAATACATGACAGAAATAGAACAAGCTACTGTAGGGGACATTTGGAACCTAGACCAACAGGGATGGCAAAAGACCAAAGGATTACCAACAATACTTTGCCACAATGTTCTGCCCTATGACAAGGTCCCAGCTACCAAAAACTGAAAAAACAAGATGGTGTCAACAATAAACCCTTTTATCCTTTGTTGCTGCCCTCAAGTGATTTACAATTAAAGCAATTTGCATACTGATTTGATCCTTACAATAAGCTAGATACCTATCTCTCTGTTTTATACCAGAAGAAACAAACTCAGAACATACATATACCCATAATACTACAATAATAATAATCCTGAGGGCATCCTGTACAGAGATCATTATACCCATTGTACAGATGAGTAGACTAAGTCTCAAAGAGAAGAAAACTATTTATCCATGCTGCTAAAAAAACAAACGGTAGTAAAGGGTACACACACAAAAAAATATTGCTACCCATGCCTTCTGATTTCTTCCTTCCAGTATTCAAAACGATCAGAACACAACATGCCTGCAGATTCATCCTAGAGTCAGTTACAACTGATAAAGGGTGAGGGACAGGGTTGAGGAATTCTCATGGAAATAAAGTGGAAGGAATCTCTAAACAAAATTCTAAAAGTATGTTTCCTTCTCCTCCTAACTAAAAGTGAATAGAACTATGGTCCAGCTAAACAAGCCCAACTGGTGTTCCTCCCATAACACAATCCATCTCTATGATTTATCATTGGCTGTGGTCCAAGCCTGGAATATTTTCCCTCCTCAACTCCCTACTGGTGGGGACTGTTTCATTTTGGTCTTTGTATCACCAGAACTTGGCACTGATTAGCCACTTTAAAATATCTGATTGATAAATAAATGCTTGATTAAAAACTATATGAGAAAACTCATTTCCCCTCAGTGGATTAATCTATTACTGCGTGAGTCATCTCAGAAGGCATATAACCCATCCAGCCTATACTAAGGTTTAGGATAGTGATTCCCAATTACACAATGGCAGGTAACTGAGAATTGTACAAATTCACCTAGTACTATGAAGGACATTAGAGAAATTACCCAACCTAGTATTCAGCACCCTAGAAATGCCAAAAGGGCATGTGCTATTTTGTTCTCCATCTCTAAAACTACTCCTGTTTCTTGTCTTAGACCAATTCAAACAGGAAAACTCTTCTTGGCCCTACATTTTTGCAATGTTCAATGTGTGATTTTTCCTTCTTTAAAGGAAGATTTTTTCTTCTTTATAATTCTGTTTCTTCTTTATAATTCCATGCAAATACAAAGGATAACAAGGCCTATCGAAAAGAATAAGAGTGTCATATCCATCACCAATTGGGATTCATCAAGCTTTTATTAAATCTAAATGTCTTTTCATTATAGGAGCTTTACTCGAGACATTTTAAAAATATATCTATAATTACAAGAGTTTCCAGCCTGTTCAGGAAAGTATCACATTTGCTACGAAGCAAACTAATCTATTAATCTTTAAAATAAATTTGATCTACATATATAATATATGCTCAAAAATAAGCATTTGTTTTTATGACGATATTATAGTCACTCCACTTTTTATTCCTTTCCCCTCCTTCTTCCTCTTGTCACGCTTGATTATTTTCTCCACTTTCCCCTTTTCTCTGTACATCTTCTTTTTTCTTCCACCCCCATTTACTAATATACTGTTATTCTCCCATTTAAGTCCTCCTCCCACACCTTTTTTCTCCTTCCTCTCATTCTTGTTACCACCAATTCCCTCTACTTTATTTCTCTTCTCAAACTCTCAATCCCCCTCTGTCTTCCTCTCACCAACATTAACCTGCACACTCGCACCACCTGGCACCTCTACCTGCCAGTTCCACTACATTGCCAGGGACAGCATCCTAGCTAGCTAGCAACCCTAGCTGGAAGCAAGTACAGAAATCAGCTGGTACTGGGAGGACTTTTCTTTCTCTGATTAATATTTGCCATCTGCTACCGGGATGAGTTTTTGTTATTGTTGTTGAGTTGCCCATCCCAAAAAATGATCAGGCAAAAAGCTGATTCTCCGTGTTACCAGTAGATGTGACAAAATACAAAACCAAAGCATGAGAAAGGAACACAACACACACACACACACACACACACACACACACACACACACACACACACACACAAGAATGAAAGACAACTTGGAGCTGACATCCTATCAAACAGATACGTCTGCAAAAGTCCACAATTATAAAACAAGATGGCACAACAGGAAGGTCCCTTAACTAGGAGCTGAGCACTCGGGGTTCAGTCTTCTCACTCTTTCATTTAACTATGTGTTACGTTGGAGAAATCATATCTATTCCCTAAATCTCAATTTCTTATGTAAAATGAAATTAGAGTAGATGATCTCTAAGATCTCCTTTGTAAACTGAAAATAATCAGATTATTTTTTAAAGGCCACAGAAAGGAATAGGAAAAAAAAATGCTAGACCTGGAAACCTAGGACTTGAGTTTCAGTTCTGATGTTTTCTAGCCATGTGACTATGGGCAAGTCACTTAACTCTTCTCTACCCATAAGACAAGGATAAAAAAAATACACCACAGGTTTATTATGATAAAAAAATGCATTGTAAGCCTCAAAGTTTTACTTCAATGAGTTTTGGGCTAATATATCAACCTTAGGCCGAACTCATGTTGTGGCTAGTTTTAAAGCTATATTTATTCATCTGCAAAGTATCTATTAAGCACTTAGTACATTTTATGAAATATTCTACATGCTGGGCATGCAAAAGTGAGCACAGTCCTTAACCTCAGAAATTACACTCTACCACGAGGTAGTAATATTTACCCACTATATAAATTATGTATAAAATAATATGGATGAAGCCCTAAAAAACTGGAGAAATGAGAAAAACCTCACATAGGAGATGGCACATTTGAGCTGAGCCTTGAAGGAAATTGATTCTAAGAAGTACAGGTGAGAATCAGGCTGATTCAAGGCATAGGTCCAGATGAAATGCCATGTACTGAGGACATCAGGCAGAGTGGGCTGGCTGGAATGGAAAGAATGGAAAGAGGAGGAATGTATAAAAAGCCAGGAAAGACAGACTACAGAATGAAGGCTTTTAAATTTCAAACAGAAAAATCTATATTGATCCTCCAAGGCAACAGGGGGTCAAGGGAAGTTGACTGAACAGGGAATGACACAGTCAGACTTATGATTTAGGAATATTCAATCTGGCAGCTATGTAGAGGATGAACCAGAGAGGAGAGAGTCTAGATTACAAAAACAACAATTAACAAGCCATTATAATAGTTTAAGTGAAAGACAATAAGGGACTAAATTAATGAGATGACATGTGAGTTGAGAGAAGAAAAATGGAGTGGCATTGGGGAGGTAAACCGTAGCCAAGTGCACACAGTAGGTGATTAATATTTATTACTGACTGAATGACCAAAATGTCCAATAGGCAGTTGGAGACGTGCATAGAAGAGGTACTAGGGCTGGATACAAAGAACTGGAAACAAATTACAAACATGAATGTATCTCTTTAAATGAATCACTACCTCAAATCCTCCTAAGGGAAAAAAAAATCTTCATAGCATAACTCTGCCGAAGAGGAATTTAGCATTAAGAAAAATGAAATGACAGAATTACAACTACCTCTTAGTCTTGAGAGTCTATTTGTGTTTTATTTTTGTTAACAGTCTGCCTCCAAAACAGCTTCCAAATTTTTAGAACTTTCTAAAGTGCTCAGCTACCTGATTTAATCCATCTGAAATAAACAAATGCATGATTCACTGGATAGGGGGGGATATAAGAAGAGAGCCAAGAACAAGGATAGTCTTCTGGTTTTCAGCAGATATTTGTAATCCGGAATACCCTCTTACATGGCAGAGAATAGGATGAATGGCAAAGCACATCTAGGAAAAACACTTGTAAATTCCACTGGTCTAATGAACAGAGACACCGTTTTTATAATTTTATCACTGTACTCCATGGCTGACTGACTGTCAGGCCAATGCCAAAGCACAGGTTCCATTTGAATGACATATGGATTCAACCAACCAAAGAGATGTAGAACATTAAATACCCCACATAGACAGAACAAGAATATGAAATGCCAAATTAACACTCATATGACTGTGTAAGCCAAGGTACACGTTGGATCATTTTGCGGGTTATTTTCTTTAGCCCGGCCTGGTATTATAAAAGTTATCCATAGCAGACTAGACAAACATCATCCCCTTTAAGAGCCATACAATTAGCAGATGGCAAGATAGCATCACCAAGAATGACATCTTGAAACCGATCCTGTCTACAGGAATAGATTTTAGAGTTTTATGTTATCCTTTACATCTACAAGATGGACAAAACAGCTTCTGGAGGGTAAATTATACTGAGATTAAGGCAGGTAGGGTAAGGGAAACCGATGGGAACAGCACAGATGTTGCCATCTGTTAGGAGGCAGCAGCAGCCCAAGCGGCTACCAACAGATCTGCCCAACTCAGAACAATCAGAAGTAAAAGGCTGCTACCTTTGCAAAATCACAATAAAATAAAGGTAATGCAAAAAGAAATTATATCTCTCAATCAGGAGTCCTGCTCAATCTATATCTGTGGGAGAAAAATCACAAGCCACCAACATCGTTTCCAGGCTAGATGTGCCTCAAAATGTTATCACCGCCCCATATTGGGACAGTCACATTGTCTGCAGCTGGATCTTAATATGATAAATACAAGGACAACACCTCGTTAAAAGCAAATACTTTCATCTGAAGTGTCACTTCACAAAAGTCAAGGAACCAACTCTAACTCCGCCCAGCCCTTTATTCCTCTTCACCTTCAAATTGATGACAAATCTTGCTACTTCTTCCTCTAAGGGTGGTACACAGAAGGAAAACAATTTTCCACACTGACCATGTCCAAAAATGTGTCTCCTAACACTTACTTCCTGGTGTGAACGTGGTCAAGTCAATCAATCCCTGGGACTCGGCTGACTCTGCAAAATGAGGGAGTCATTTTGCAGATATCGTAGGTGTGCTGGGAATTTTGCAACGTCATATTGTTACACATAAGAGCAAATTTGTAAATGATTTTATGTAATACAAATTGTACTTATTCGGCATACACAGTATATATTAAGTATACTATTCACAAAATAAATAACACTCAACTATCATGCATATACACTAACCTCAGAACTCTGCAGACTTTTTTAACTTGCAAAAAACTGCTTTTTAAAGGGAAACTGCACATACCCAAGTAGACCAGCTTGCCCATAGTGCTGCCAACTTAAACATTCACTATGCCACAATTTCTCAGAACTAAGAAGACTATGCAATGCATGAAGAGTGGAGAATCGGGGAACTAGATGTCTGTCAACCAGTATTTTCTCTGCCAGGAAGCAACAGTGCCAAACACTGGAAATGCAAAGAAAGGAAAAAAATGGTCCTGGTCCTCAAGGAACTTACATTCTAGGATCAATAAATAGGTTCAGGTAAGATACACATATGTAGTAGACGAAAAGTTACCTGGGGGGAAAGCTGGGAGGGAAGGAGAAAGGAAAGGGGATTCATATCTGCTAAATGCCTCCAGAGGAAGGAGCACCGCAGCTGAATCTTGAAGAAAGCCAAGGGTTTCAAGAGGCAAAGGTGGGGAAGTAATACATATGAGGGGGAGTGTGGGGGTCAGAGGGGAGTTGAGGCTAAGGTCGGGGTGCAGCCAATGCAAAGACAAGGCTATGGGTGATAGACTGTGCAAGGAACAACAAGTGGGCATACGTGGCCAGATCACAGAGTACATGAAGTCTAAGATTAGAAAGGTAGGACAGAAGGACAAATTATCTGGAGTCATTTATCTCCATGCTGATGATTCTAAGCCCTAACTTCTAGTCTCATATCTCTACTTGCCTATTAGATATCTCAAATGGGGGGCAGAGCCAAGATGGCGGCGTAGGAGCAGCAAGAAATCGCAGCTCCCACACAGCCACATGAAATACCCAAAAAATATGACTCTAAACAAATTCTAGGGCTCTAAAACGCACATAGATATATTTCCTGCTGAAGGCAGCTCGGCTCAAAGTGACCATTTCAACTCTGAGAGCAGAAACCAGCCCAGCCTAAAACAGCAGCTTTCTTCCCCCCCCCCCCCCCAGGGTGGCTCTGAGCCCCGCCCAGCTGGAGCTTCAGGACAGCAGATCTGCGACAGCTGTGGCAGGATCCAGAATTATCCAGCCATAAGAAAAAAGGACTCAGGTTAATACAACTTGGCTAAAAACCGGAGAAGAAAAGCGGGTCTGGCGAAGCCGCCTCCAGGGCAAAGAAGCGGGAAGCGGAGGTTCTGCACCCGCCTCCACATTGCCACTTCAGAACTCCCGGCCTGCAGACAGCAGGGGGGCCAAGCAATCATTCAGAGGCCAAGTGCTCTCCCGCTGAGCGGCCTGGATCCGGATCATCGTCTTGGGTGGTGGTCCTGAGGTTTTTTTTCTTCAGTGAGCCAGAGCTGGGGAGGGACCCAGCAGCCTCCTAAAAGACCTGGCAGCTGGGAAAACCCCAGCGATTTGGGACAGAGCTGTTCCCTCTGGAAGCAGAGTTCCACAGAACTAAAAACAAAACAAAACAAAACACATTGAATGGCAACCATGAATAAGCATAGGAAGCAAAGTAAGAACAGCAACCAAACCCTAGATTCCTTCTTCACAGAAAAGAAGGAACAAAGCACGGAAAGGAAGGAAGACAATGCAGTCAGAACTCCCACCCCAAAAGCTTCCAAGAAACATGAAGATTGCCAAAAAGCTAGAGATCAGCTGAAAAAAGATATTGAAAACTAAATGAGAGAAGCGGAAGAAAAATTGGGAAGAGAAATAAGAATGATGCAAGAAAATCATGAAAAGAGAGTCAACAACCTGAATGAAAAAATTAGCACCTTAAAAAATAGATTAACTCAAATGACAAAAGAGGCCCAAAAAGCCAATGAGGAGAAGAATGCCTTAAAAAGTCGACTTTGCCAGATGGAAAAAGAATCTCAAAAGCATTCTGAAGAGAATAACTCCTTCAAAATTAGAGTGGAGCAAAT
>CM053584.1:315541349-315626286 GCA_028627135.1 Pseudochirops cupreus | reverse complement strand
GTCCAAAATTGAACTTTTATCTTTCCCCCCCAAGCCTTCCCCGCTTCAAAATTTCCCTATCATGTCAAGAACAACATTATCCTGCCAGTTCCCCAGGGCCCCAAAGTAGGTGTCATCCCCTACTCCTCAATATTTCTCAACTGTGCCCCTTCATAGCCAATCTTTTTCAAGACTTGACAATTTTACTTTTTTATCATCTCTCTAGTATGCCTCTTTCTGTCACCTGAGAGAAGCCACTACCACTCTGCTGATGCAGGGGCCTTCATCACCTCACTGCAAAAGTCTGCTGGTGGGTCTGCCTCAAGTCTCTGCCTCCTCTAGCCCACCCTCCATTCTGCAGACATCAAAGTGATTTCCCTAAAGAGCAATTTTGACCATGTCACTCTCCCACGCCATAATCTCCAGTGGTGCCCGTATCACCTTTAAGACTAAATATATAAAATCCTCTGTTCCAAGTCAATCTGTTGTTCCAGTGATACTAGCCCAGTGACTTTTCCTCCAACAGGGGACTGTCTGTCCCCTATGTTTGGAATGCTCCCCCTTCCCCATCTCCATCTCCATGTCCTGATTTCCCTGGCTTCCTTCCAATCCCAGCTAAAATCCCACCTTCTGCTGGAAGCCTTTTCCAATTCCTCTTAATTCTAGTTCCTTCCCCTTGCTGATTATTTCCTGTTAATCCCATATGTAGCTTATGGGTACAAAGTTGTTCGTATGTTTTCTCTCCCATTAGATTAGACTGTATGCTTATAGAAGGCAAGAGCTGTCTTTTGCCTTTCCTTTTATCTCTCATACTTAGCACTAAGTCTGGCACTTAGTACAGTTAGCCCTTTCACATCTCAGAGATGAGAGGAACAATACCCTCACGATCTGGAAAATTCATGCCAAACTTTTTGGCCCTTCCTTTGTACCAGAGAAGTCTGATTTTTTTTTTCTTTTTGGAGGTGGGAAGGCAGGGCAATTGGAGTTAAGTGACTTGCCGAAGGTCACACAGCTAGTAAGCGTTAGATGTCTGAAGGTGGATTTGAACTCAGATTTTCCTGACTCCAGAGCCAATGTTCTATTCACTGTGACACCTACAAGCCCCAAGAAGTCTGATTCTTATCTTTTTCTTTTCAGGGGGTGCTTACAGTATTAGAAGATAAAATATGCTGATATTATATAATATTACACACTTATTTTATGCATATCTGGGTTTCTAAACTTTTTCTGTGTCACTGCTGGCCTTCATGTGTTATCCACAGCTTCTGCAAAACTCCCCATTTCTTATGCCAACCCAATAAGGAAAGCCAAGTCAAGATGTGTGAAAGGGATAACACTAGGTGGTAAATAAAGGCTTACTGACTCGTGGACTCAGAAGGCCTGAGTTCGAATGATAGCCAGGCTACCTACTATTTGGGTGACCAAGTTACCAGTAAAAGGAGGGAATCAGACTTGATCTCAAAGTTCCTTAACAGCTCTAAATTCATGAAACTATGACACTACAAATACTTACTAATCTACCAGTTCATGCTATTGACATTGCAGCCTCAAGGTTGTACCTGTGCATGTAAGAATGTTTATGAAGTCCACATATTCAGTTCAGCATTATCCACTTTGAAAATATAAAAACGAAATCAGATGACCTGGGTTCAAATGCCGTGTCTGATACCTACGACCTATGTAACTTCAGGTGAGCTACTTGACCTCTCTAGACATCAATGTCCTCATCTGTAAAATACAGAGGATGGACTAAATCCCCCCTGAGGTCCTCAGCAGGGCCAAATGCATCAGCGAGATAGGGTAAGTAATTAGCACTTTACCACAGATGAAAAACAAAAACCAATCAAGCCCTGACCTTAAACAAGAAAGAGAACAGCAAAGGAGAAAAGGAGAAAACAGAACTTTAATACACTAAAAATGAATGCATTTTTCATTTCCTCTACTAATACGAAACGTCAGGCATAGAAGACACACTTTTCTTTCTTCATGAAAAGCTGTTCCTTCCACAAAAGTGTTTAGGATGTTCTATAAACATGTTACTCACTGAAATGTACAACACAGGAAATTCCCAAAGCATTTATTTCATGTGTGAGCCAAAATATAGTAGTTTAGTAATCACCAACAGAGCTGTAGTAAAACCTCTATGATATTAAATTTTTAAGAAGTGGAAGTAAGTCATCCAAGCATGAGGAGGGGGGAAAAAAAAGTAAGAGAGAAAATCTGATTAGCTTGAATTAGCACAGTTTTGTGTAGGTGACTTCTTTAACTAGGGAACTCATTTTTGGTAACATTACAACAGCAAATGCAAAACACGTAAGGGCTGTGTTAACTCTCGTATTCTTTGGCACCCCAATTTTGGAAGGAGGGGTTGGCAGGAGAAGAACCACAGTAACTTGAAAGAGTTGATATTCTACTACTGGCACACTAAATAGGAAACAAGTTTGTCAAAAACATTAATTCGGGAACATAATCCAATTAGCCAAGTGTCTTTTCTTTTGGATCACTCAGCCTTCATGATGTTGAAGCTAGGTGTCTCAGTGAAGAGAAGGCTGGGCCTGGAGTCAGTCTTGGACACTTACTAGCCCTAAGCAAGTCACTTAACTTCTTCATCTGTAAAATGGGGGTGATAACAGCACCTACCTCAATAAATAAGTTGCCGGGAAGATAAAATGAGACAGATAATATTTGTAAAGCAAGCCCTTGGCAAACCAATTAAAATATTATGCAAATGCTACTTATTATCATTATTATTAGCATCAAGCCTATAAAGAATAAAAGTTGTTCCTTACTTTTGTAAGGAGTGAAATAGAGAATTAATTAAATTACATGACCAGTTTTAAAAGATCAGCACTGATGCTAGATAAATATATGAAATTCACTTGACACCTTTTTGTGCCCTAAACCAAACACTTTTGTCCAGTATGTATCCTCAGACATTTTCTCAGAAGGCAGCAAGCTGAACTAAAGAATAGGATGTTTTTCCATTGGATGTTATCTGGTAATCCAGTGGACCTTAACATCATCTGCCTAATGATTTCTGTTTTATTTTCTGTCTAGACCTGTGATCTCATTGATGTGGGGAATTCTTGAATAGGGAAACACTCACCGCCAATGCAATCAGCAATCTCTCTGTAATTCTATATCATTTTAAAGAGATGCCTAGGAAATTAATAGCTTAAATAATTTATCCAAGATCACATGGTAGCTCTATCAGTAGCAGGATTTGAAAACAGGGCTGAACAACCAGAAGGTCAGTCCCCGTAGACTTAAAAAAGGTGAAGTGTCATGCCCAAAGCCATACAGCCAGAGAGGTAGTAAAATACAAGGGAAAGTCTACCGGCTTTCAAATTTTGGTTCTGTTATTACCAGTGTGATCTTGAGAAAGACATGTCCTGTCTAGGATTCAGCCTTCTCATTTGTAAAAAGAGGAGTTTTGACTAGATGGCCTCTGGTCTAAATCTATGATCAGATGAGGTTTCCAGCTGTAAATCTATGAAAGGATCCAGGATTTAAACAACTATCTCCTGACTCCAAATCCCATGTGCTTCTGCAATGCTTCTACAAGCACAATCAAAATTAGCCAAAAGCGAAAACAGAATACTTCATTACAAACAGAACAAGCTTCCAAAAATATGAAAAATAAAACCATAATACAAAATGGAATAAGACATAACAGAGGCATAAACAAAGTACTATTAGGCACGTGAGTAAGGTGAGATCCTTATTGTCAGAGGACAAATAAGGGAAGGTCCACGGAAGAATGACCTGTCTAGAAAGGACAGGCATGGATGTGGGTTGGGGAACTTCAACCATAGGGAAAAGTCACACAGTTGTAGGGAGTTTTAGTGTGAGGAAAAGGCATAATGATGGGACTGGTTCTATGCTGGAAAGGTAACCCCTGTATTATGAAGGGCCTTGAAGGCTACATCGAGTTTGTACTTTATTCTCTAGGCTGGTGTTTGCCAATCTTTTTTGTTCATGCACTTCTGCCATTAAAAAAAAAATTGAGTACTCCCAAAATGAGTTCATCCATGTATAAATTACTCAATTCAAGAAGCATTTGCTAAGTCTTTACTATGTTCCAGGTACTGTGGATAAAAAGATGATAAAATGCTTTCAAGGACCTTACATTCTAGAGGGAGGAGATGATGTGCATAAGAATATACAGAATATATATTTTTACACACACAAACACACACACACACACACACACACACACACACACAGAATAGAATCAAAACAAACAAAGGCCTTAAAATACAAGATAGCAGGAGAGAGGAAAAAAAAACACTGTAACCTTTGTGGTGACCTATTACAAAAGGCTTCAAGTTTGCAGAAGGGGAAGCTTGAGCTATATATCTTAGGAGAGGAGGCACTCAGCCTAGGTCATCCAGTAGTGAAGTCCACTAAAAACGATTTATAGTAAACCTTCTATCTTCTCTGGCCTGGACCCCCACTAAGCTCTAAATCCCAGGAGGACATGCTTTGGTGCTGCCTATTTTTTCAAAATTATCTTTAGTACCCATCATAGTGCTCATGTACTTGAGAAACGCAAATTGAATTTCTATAATACAACATGCTCCAACAGGTAGGCTCGGATTTTTCTCACTCATTTAGGATTCACAGTAGCAAACCTGCATCTAATAAAGGAAACAGCTATAAAAGAAAACATTCTCAGAGCAAACAGCTTGTAATCACCAACTTTCAAAAAGATTCAACTGCATTTCATAAATCATTTCTCACTACTGCAACCTGTTAAAAACCACTAACCACACCAAAGGCTGTTTCTTTAGTGGTCTTCACAAGAATTATTTTTAGATTTTCAGCACTCCATTTTTCCTTCCCCCTTTCCTTTGGCAGAAATTTCCTATCAACCACCTTTCCCTCCACCTTTCAAAAATTAATCATTATTGTGATTTTTTTTAAGATCAAAATTTTAATGCTTTGCATTTATGTCTGAACACTCTTTTATATCCTCAAAATAAAAAAGAATAAAGGAATGATCAACATTAGCAACCCATCTGTAGGAAGCCACAGGACTTCCTACTAAGGTTAAACCATAAGAAAATACTGAGATTTTCAGACAGTTCTGAGTTAGCTGCATATAACCCATTATCTTCCTTCCTGAAGGCTCCAGGGCTTGCATAGCCCATTCCCCACCTACTGCCCTGCCTTTTCTTATACCTGGCATCATTTCATCTTTAGTTCACTGAAGGATGGGGCATCATTTTGTAGCTTCTGCCCGACCACAAGACATCCTTCTGTCTCTATTTCTTCCCAGAATTCTTCTCTATAGTAAGAACAGGGAAATGTTGTTTAAAATGTATGACCCTGGAGAAGTCAATTAATGTCTTTGGGCCTCAGTTTCTTCACTTTAAAATAAAGGAATTGGCTTTAGATAAATGCGAGGGTCCCCCTTCCAGCTCAAAAGCCAAGAGATATTACTTAGGAGTGGTGGGAAGACCCAATACCAAGGAGATTACAATGAAACGTAAACAAAGTCTCCTTACTCAGGTCCATACTTTTTAATTCATTTCTTGGCTATTCCTGGGGTTCACCTCACACAAATGTTTTCTCATTTTGTTCTTTAGGGCTGGTGCTCAGCACCTCCCATCTAGCTCTGCTTTCCAGATGAAGACCCCAAAATAGATAATCCATGCTGAATGGTGCCCCAAGGGGCCCTCAAAAGCTCAAGTAAAATTAAATCACATCTCTGAGGAAACCCCAGGCAATCTCTTTCCTGTGACTTAGGAATATCATATTCTACCTTAACAATTTCTTTTTTGAACTTAAAAGTAAAATCAGACCACTGCTTGTTATTTTTTGTAAAATACTCCACTATGTTTTACGGAGGTACCACAGGGGTATATATTGATAAGACAGCTGTCCTTGAAACCAGAAGGACCCAGATAAAGGTGAAACCCCTAACTCATCCTGGCTGTGTGATTGTGGGCAAATCACTTAACCTCTCAATGCTCAAGACAAGTCACTAAAACCAGAAATAGCAGAGAAGGTGCCACCCTGCAGTAGTAGAGTTTCCTCATTCAGGTGTTCTCTGAATTAACTGGGCCAGTCTCTATCCCCATTCCTCCAACAGAGCAGGATATAATGGAAAGAACAGACTTAGAATCCAGGGGCCGGGGTTCAAAATTGTAAGGCAAGTAACTTTATCTTTTTGAGGATCTGGTCCTTGTCTGTAAAAACGGAAACAATCATCCTACTTCATTAGGGTTGCTTTGAGGAATGTGTTCTGTAAGACTAAATAAAGGCTTAATAATAATGTGAGGTAGTCATTAGTACAGTATTACTTCAGTGTACCCCAACAGGCAAACTACAGTTGCAAGTGAAAACTCATAAAGGACAGACACATCTATAAAAGAATAGTCTTAGAACACAAAGCTTCAAAGCACTTTCACACCTCCAGGAAAGGACACTGGCAGCTATGTTCTTGGGAATACAGAAATGTTCTAATATCACATTGGAGCTCTTATAATAGCCACAGATGCCCGAAGCTTGGAGGTGAAGCTTTCTAGAAAGTCAACATGGTACAGTGGACAGAGGGCCAGTCTTGGAAGTAAGGAAGTCCCAGATTTTAATCCTGCCCTAAACACGAATTACCTTCTATGAACTACAGGCAAGTTATTAAGTTCCACTTTCCTCATCTACACCAATGGAACCAAGAATACCTTGCCCATAACCTCAGAGGGTAGTTATGAGAATCAGATGATCAGAGAGGTAGCTAGTGGCGCAATATGGAGCCTTTGCTTTTCCCATGGGCCTAGAGTCAGTTCTGGACAAGACACTCAGAAGCTATGTGACCCTGGGCAAGTCACTAGACCTCTGCTTGCCTCAGTTTCTTCTGCTGTAAAAATGGCAATAACAGTAACACCTACATCAGACTGAGACAATATTTATAAAGTGCTTTGTAAATCTTAAATCACTACATAAATTCCAGCTATTATTAAATGATATAAAGTATACAAAGTGCTTTATAAACATGTCTTTAGGCATGGCCACCAATACTGCTTTACTTAACAGGAAGTCATGAGCCACTATCTTTCTAGAAATGAGGAAGATGTTAGATACTACAGTCTTTCCTGCCCTTATACCCCAGGCCCCCAGACTTTAACATCCACCCTACGTTAGCACTCTCCAGTGCTAGGGCATTGCCATCCACCCTGCTGATACACCCTATAGACCACTGGACCCTCTCCATCTACTCGGCTGTAGAATCTTCTTATATGTGGGCTCTCTCCTAACTGTAAAGTGAACTCTTTGAGAGTGTGAACTACATCACTCCTGGATTTGTATGCCTAGCACTTGGCACAATGTTTAATACACAGTAAATACAGGGGGGGAAGGGAATAGGCATTTATTAAACACCTACTATGTGCCAAGGACTGTGTAAGCAATTTTCACATATTAGCTCATTTGATCCTCACCACATAGGTGCTACTATTATCCCCACCTTACATCTAGGGAACTGAGGGAAATCAGGCAAAGTGAACCACTCAGGATCACACTGCTACTAAATACAAATCATGTTGGTCCTTGACAGATGCCTCCTACCTAAATCCTAAGTGCAAATCAAAAACAAAATTCCCTGTTATCATTTGAAGCCCTTTATGACTTAGCCTCCTTCTACCTTTCTAGTCTTCTCACACCTTACTACTCAAAGATACATACTCTGTCACATTCTGGGACACTGGCCTCCTCGCTGTTCTATGAACAAAACACTCCATCTCACTTCTCAGGGAATTTTCTTGGAATGTATCCCATGCTTGGAACACTCCCTCCTTATCTCCATCTACTAACTTCCCGGGCTTACTTTAAATCCAAACTAAAAGTCCATCCTTTTTTTTTTATAGGAATCCTTTCCCAACCCCTCTTAAAACTAGGGCCTTCCCTCTGTTAATTTTTATTTCCTATTTATCCTATATATAGCATGTTTGTATATATTTTCTTGCATTAGATTATGAGCTCCTTGAGAGGAGGGACTGTCTTATGCTTCTTCTTCTTCTTTTTTTTTTTTTTGCTTTTTGGAGGAGGGAAGGTATGGCAATTGGGGTTAAGTGACTTGCCCAAGGTCACACTGCTAGTTTTGTGTTAAGCATCTGAGGCCAGATTTAAACTCGGGTCCTCCTGACTCCAGGGCCAGTGCTCTATTCAATGCACCACCTAGCCACCCCTGTCTTTTGCTTCTTTTTGTATTCCCAGTGTTTAGCACAGTGCCTGGCGCTTAGAAGGCCCTTAATCAATGCTTACTGATTGACTGATTGATTGATTGAAGTATCATTTAATAATAATATGGTTTTGAGCTCCTGTCTTTTTGATTCCAGGTCCAAGGCTTCATTTAGTTACTGTGCCACCTAGCTGTCTCTAAAAATAAATGCTTTTTCATACATTAGTATTTCTAAGCTCTTTACATCATTTACAGAAAGTATGGACCACAGAGAGCGAGAGGCAACCTGAGAAACTATGTAGTCTTATTTTTACAGATAAGGAAACTGAGCCCACAATGTTTGTGATCTTTGCTCAAGGTCACAAAGACAGAAACTATCACAGCCAAGATTTAAACCTACATCCTTTCACTTCAAATCTCTAGCTCTCTTTCCACTTTAAAGTAGTCATACTTTTTAAAAAAAACTACAAAAAAATTCAAAGGAAAACAGAATCATAAATCTGTGAAACACATCAGTAAATTAATCGGAACTTATTTACATAGTACAGTAGAGAGAGCACTAACTGGAATCCAAGGACCTTCATTTAAAGTCAACCTCAGATACTTATCACATATGTTAGTAACCTTGGGCAAATTGCTTATTCTCCCTGGTTCTCAGTTTCCTTGAGTGCAAAATAAGTGGGTTAAAGTAGATGGTCTCTAAAGTCCCTTCAAGGTTTAGATTTATAATCTCATGATTGTATTCATAATCATATTCACACAGTACAATTCAGGAGGTGGAAAAGTCTGATCTTTTAATAAAAAGTCACTACTGGCTGCTCCCTTGTCCTTTACAGCTTCTTACTTTGCCCTAACACCATGGTAAAATCCTAGAATAAAGTGACCAAGAAATTAAGCTTGTCCCTCCAAAAGCAAAGCACAATCATACCTCTCCCATACCCATACCAAGTGGGGTAACTTTTACATTGATCTCACTGGAGTCCAGGAAACTCAAAAGTTTACACCAAAGCCATAAAGAAAAGGAGAGAAGGAATCATGGCTTAAGCAGAACAGGTTCTTTTTCCCCCACATGTTATTATCGAGTTATACACTACTAGTATATTATCAATGGACAAATATTCACAATTTAAGGGGGAAAAATTTTTAATTCAAAGCATAACAGAAAAAAAGCCTAGAAAACTAAGACTTTGAAGTAAGTAGGTAAAGGGACATTTCAATTGGTCAAAAAGATAATAAAAACAAAACCTAATCACAATCGCCCCAAACTGTCTCATTTCCATGGCTTCAACTGTCATAACTCCCAAATTGGAAAAGCTATACCCAACCTCTCATCAGAACTCCAACTGCACATTTCTAATTGTCTGATGATAATGGTGTGTTGGCAAATATCTAGTTGTTGTTGTTCACAGTCCCTTCACTTATGTCCTATTCTTCAGGACCCCATCTGGGGTTTTCTTGACGAAGATACTGGCGTGGTTTGCCATTTCTTTCTCCAGCTCATTTTACAGATAAGAAAACTGCGGCAAAGTCACGGGGTTAAGTAACTTACTGAGAGTCACACAATCAATAAGTGTCTGAGGCCAAACCTGAAATCAGGTCTGACTCCAAACCCCAGCACTCTATCTACTGTGCCACTTAACTGCCCTAAAGTGTTTAGTACCCAGTTCTTAAACTTTAACCCAAATTATTAATATTTCCTCTGTCACTTTAAGTCAATCGACAATTTTTATAGCCCTTCATGATTTCTGATGTGTATATGCTCACTCTGAAAAGTTAACAATCCAAAAATCAGTTCAAGTTGGTTCCAACATATCCCTGAATATATCCCATCAGGTTGCCCCCAGGAAGATCTCAAATTCATTATATCTAAATAACTCATCCTTTCTTTTACATACACTCTCCTCCCCCTAATTTTTCTATTCCTATTATTGGGTCCTCCTACCAGCTTCTCACACTCAAAACACCTCATCACTTCTTATTATTTCTTCTCTCTCACTTCATATATCCCATTTATCTTTTTTTTTTTTTTTTGCCTTTTGGAGGGCAATTGGAGTTAAGTGACTTGCCCAAGGTCACATGGCTAGTTTTTGTGTTAAGTGTCTGAGGCTGGATTTGAACTCAGGTCCTCCTGGCTCCAGGGCTGGTGCTCTATTCACTGCACCACCTAGCCGCCCCCATCCCATTTATTACAACTGACATTTCTCAGACCATTTGTCCTCGGTTCTCTATTCTAATTCTATCACCCTCTTTACTCAGAGCCTGGACTATTCCCCAAACCATACTGCTGCCTAAGCAGTCTTTCTAATGTACCACAATCCCAGTGCTCAATACACCCTTTTGCTCTAAAAGCATCAGTGATGCCCTGTTGTCTGTCAAATCAAAGATGTCCTAGGCCTGGGATTCCAAGCTCCCCACAATCTGTCTCTAACCTGCTTTTCTAGCCTGATCTCATAATCTGTCATTTTACAAATGCAGGTTTCAGCCAAATTGGCCTACTTGCCACTCCTTGGTCTTATCTTGCCTTCTCTCCCATCTATGTCCATCCTGACCCACACAACATGAATCTGCTAGAACCAAGCTGAAAGAAGGGGAAAAAGTGGTATCTAAAAAGCAGATTTACAGATGTACCCTGTTTCCAATATAAAGAACAGCGGGATAAAAAGTCAAAAGAGAATCACATTCATGGATTTTTTTGGTTGTTGTTGTTGTTATGGACACTTCCTCTTAGCAAAAAACAGCATCCAAAACAAAGAGGTCAGTGTGGTATGGAAGGTCAAGAAATTAGAGCTAATATTATCTCATTGAAAAAAAATGCAGACAATAAAAACGCCTGAGCTTCCTGAGAGGAAAAAAAGAGGTAAGACCTATTTTTCTCCAAAAGGCTAAAGTTAGAAAATAAAGTGTGTCTATAGGGGGACAGGTCCCCTCAGGGGTCACCTGCTGGGAGAAGCTTTCCTGAATGCTTCAGCTCATTCTTTTCTGTCCTTTCTCAGAGCCCCTACAGGACTCACTATCTATACCATTTACTCTGACGTTCAATCATGCTCTCCCATGTTCTATTAGTAAACTGTTTTATAAGTCTGCAACTTATCAGCACAACTCGACCTGAAGGGCTGAACCATTATTAAATTCCTTTTATATCCAAGTCAGGGCTAAAGTCATAGGAAGTCCTCAGTTAAAGCCATGTTGGCGGTAGACGAGAAAACCCCCCAGTCTTGGGAGTTAGAGGATTCAGATTCAAGTCCTCACAAATGTTGGCTGCTATCTATGTGACCTCGGCCAAGATACTCAATTCACCAAAACCTCATTTTCTCTATCTGCAAAATCGAGATGACTACTAATCATTAATAATAATCCTTGCATTGTGTAAATTGTAAAGTTCCATAAAAGTGTAGTGGGGCAAAAAAAAAACGTTTATTAAGTGCCAAGATATTATTCTTTAAGCACTGGAGAAACAAAGGTTAAAGGAAAAAACTCAAAACTTTGGAGTCCCTGCCTTCAAGGAGCTCACATTCAGCAGAGAAGACAACACACAGAACTAGAAAGTAATCTGAGCGGTTGCTAGGGGGTGCAGTGGATAGAGCACTGGCCCTGGAGTTAGGAGGACCTGAATTCAAACACAGCCTCATTTACTAGCTGTGTTACTTAACCCTGTTTGCCTCAGTTTCCTCATCTGTAAAATGAGTTAATGAAGGAAATAGCCCAAAAAAAAAGTCATTTCAGACAAGGAGGGCGGGGGTCGGAGTGGGGGGTGGAGAAGGCAGGGGTACCAAGACACTTTCTGCATAATGGAAGATCTGATCTGAGCAAGTCAGGGAAGCGAGGAGGCAGAAGTGAGGAGGAAGAGCATTCGAGGCAGAGGGAACAGACTGTAATGCCAAGGGATTAGGGGATGGAGGCGTGTTATGTCCAAGGAACAGCAAAAAGGCTGGTGTTTCTGGATCACAGAATCCATGGTAGGGCTGAAAGTTTAAGAAAGGAAGGGGCCAGGCGGGAAAAGACTTTTTATTTATTTTTGTTTGTTTATTTGTTTGTTTTGCTTTTTGGAAAGGGGAAGGCAGGGCAATTGGGGTTAAGTGACTTGCCCAAGGTCACACAGCTAGTAAGTGTTAAGTGTCTGAAGCCAGATTTGAACTCAGGTCCTCCTGACTCCAGGGCCAGTACTCTATTCACTGTATCACCTAGCTGCCCCTGGAAAAGACTTTTTGAAGTTGAACAGAAGGTTTTATGTTTGATCCTAGTGGTAATAAGGAGCCACAGGAATTTATTGATCATAGTAATAACACTGTCAGGCCTGAATTTAAGGACAATCATTTTGGCAACTGAGTGGAGGATGCAGAGGGGTGAGGTAGGGGGTGGGGAGGACCAACAGACAGGACTTTAGGCAGGTAGACCAAGGAGAAGACTACTGTAATAGTCTAGCTGTGAGGAGCTAAGGACTTGCAGCAGATAGGATGGTGACTGTGTGTGGAAAGAAGGGAACATATGCAAAAGACATTGTGAAGGTATGACAGGAACTGTCAGATTGGACAGAGGTAGGAAGTGATTTGTTCTAAGCCTGTGTGACTGGGAGAATGTTGATGCCTTCAACAGGAAGATCAAAATTCAAAAGAGGAGAAGGATGGTTTGAAGGGAAGGATGAATTCTTTTCTGAATGAATTGATGTCTACGAGACATCTGGTATGAGAAGTCCAACTGGGACTGGTGACTGGAGACTGGAAGTCAAGACAGCTAGAAGAATCTGAGAATGAGAGTGGCTAGGTGACACAGCGAATAGAGCACTGGCCCTGGAATCAGGAGGACCTGAGTTCAAATCCGACCTCAGACACTTAAGGTAAAACTAGCCATGTGACCTTGGGCAAGTCACTTAACCCCAATTGCTCTGCCTTCCTCCTCCAAAAAACAAAAAAATAAATAAATAATAGAAGAATCTGAGAAGCATCTTGGTAGCAAAAATAACTGAATCCATGGGAGAATATGAAATCAAGTGATGTAGTGCAGAGGAACAAGAGGGTCCAAGAAACAACCTGAGAGGACATTCATAGTTCATTCATATAACCTGGACACTGACTCAGCAAAGAAGACTAAGGAGAACAGGTTAGAAAGTAAGAGGAGAATCAGGAGAGAGCTATGTGATGAAAGTCTTTGGAGGAAAAAGAATCCAGAAGAAAAGGGTGATGGACGGTGTCAAGGCTTCGAAGAGGTTTAAAATGTAAGTTGCTTTTCCCCTTACTATTATTTTGGTGTAACCAATTTAGCATTGTTAGAAGCAATCCAAGCAAAGATCTTCTTTCATTTGCACAACATACTAAGAGGATCTACTTTGCTCAGACCACTATCCTAGGCACTGAAAAACAAACAGCTTTAAGATAAAGTCTTCTGCCCTTGTAAAGTTAATAGCCAAATAGATGTTATTTAATATAGAGAGAGTAGAGCAGAATAAGTAAATACATTTGGTTTCAAATTAAAATGAAAAAATGTGAAATTGTCAGGTAAAAAAACTAACTGATGGTTTTCTAATACATAAAAGACCAGGAGATGAAGCAAATAAAGACTACAAATGGGAACAATTCTAACCAAGATTTTATATGTATACTTACATAGGTAAATGGAGGGGGAGGAACCAGACAGAGGGGAGAGGGAGGGAGAGGGAAAGAGAGGAGGAGACAGAGAGACAGACACAGAAAGACAAGAGAGACAGAGAGACAGAGAGACAGTGAATGGAAGGTAATCTGGGGCGGGGAGGGGAGCCTACTGCAGAAGGTAGGCTTTGAACAGAGTCTTGAAGGAGGCCCTGGAATCAGGTGGCAAAGCTAAGGAAGGAAAGCAGTCCGGGCAGGGGAGACAGTGATAAGGAATGGAATTGGGAGTGGGGGGGGAGAGAAGGCCAGTGGTACTGAATCATGCAAGTACTTAAGAGGATGAGGGCCTATGTAATGGTGAGGGCTGTGTTGGCTATACCAGAGCCACTGTGAAAATAGAAACGACAAGATTTGATAAGAGAAATGCCGACATAATATGAATATTTCATAATTTGAGATCTGTAAGTGGAATGTAATACATACAGCATGCTCAGATTTCAGCAAAGGGCTCAATGTAGTGCCTCCTACTACCCTTGTGAGCAAGATATAAAGATATGGCCTAGAAAATTGTACAGTCAAGTAGATTTGGAACCAGCTGAATGATGATACTCAAAAATAACCAGAGGAGAGAAGAGGCAATTGGAGGAAGCTGTTTTATAGGTAAATTTGATTGTGAATTAAGGAAAATCTTACTAACAATTAGAGTTGGTCAAAAGTAGAAGGCACTGCCTTGGGACACAATGGATGTCCTCTTGCTGGAGGACTACAAGCAAAAGCTGGGTGAGCATCTGAGTGGGGATATCACAGAGCAGTCTCTTTAACTCAAGTAAAGAGGTTGGACAGCTAGAAAATCCTCCCAGGCTCCTTCCAACTGAAATTCTGTACTCTACCTCCATTACAAAACCAATCAAAGGATCCAAATTCTACAATCGGGGGGCCTTGATTCTGCACCCTTATTAAAGGCAGCTAATAAAAACAGGAGCTTGCGTTTTTATAACGCTTTAGGGTTTGCAAAGCACCTCACAACTATTATCTCATTTCATCCTCACAATAAGGTGAATCCCTCACCTTGGAGGTAAGGGGCTGTTTTTATTCCCCTTTTACAGATAAGGGAACTGAGGCTGAGACTGGTTAAGTGACTGGCCTAGGATCACATAGCTGGTGTTTGAGGCTGGACTTGAATTCAGGTCTTCCTAATGCTCTATCCCCTGTGCCTATATAAACTGGGGGAATAAGTTGAGATCCACCTAGTCTTTCCTGTTTTTCTCTCCTTTGGACAGGACATAAGGCATAACAGAGACACCAACAGCATAAAGAATGGAAATAATGAAAGGAAGATGAGTTTAAATCTTTTATATCAAAAAGAATGAATAGCCCATTTTCTAAAGTAATTACAAAAATTAAAAATTAAGATTCCCAGATATAAAAATTAATAGAATAAAAAGCAAAACACCTTGTAAAGATAGCTGAGTATCGTGCATTTCGCTAAAGGAACATCAAAGATCTCAGTTAAAATCGGTAACTCAAACAAAGGATGGGTAGAGAGGTAATGATGGCTATTCGATAGCTCTGGGAAGGACTTCCATTTGGATACATGGTGATAGTCAGTTATTACTGCAACTGAGGGATGGATTTATTAAAATAATTTTCCTAATTAAATGCCTGTTTCTGAAAGCTACCTGTATTTACCCCTGAAAAGCAATAAATATGCTAACACATTTTTATCATTATAAGGTCTAAGAAATGTCTTAGGTGATCTGCCAATGTAGATTTTTCCTAAGTGGATGGTTAAGGCCAAACTCTTTGAATGACTGTGGAATCCCATTTAGGAGATTCTGAAAGAGTCATGGCCTTGAGGTAATCAACAGGAGCAGCTGTAGACCCTCATCATCAATTTATCAAGCACCTACTATGTATCAGGAACTATCTAGTGGCAATCTTTTTTTATTTCAATTCTATATCAGATGTCCTTCATGACACTGGTAAACATCTTTAGCAAGGATACATCTATGCCTCCAGAAGCACAAGTGATCAAATAACATTATCTCCACAGCTGAACCTTTTAAGTAATCTTGTATGATTTTAACACATACATGGGAGATACCTGCTTGGAGGAGCCCTTTGAAGGTGGTATGTTACTCTACTGAATCAAACGCTTTTTCAAAGTAAGCCCAAAGGGATCATGTATCTCCTATACTTTTCTGTCAACTGTGTAACTATGAAGATGAGGGATGAGGTGATGAGATAAGGATTAAATACTGTTATAATGACCAGTTGCTTCCTGAAACAAAGGCCTCACTTTTTAACACCAAGGAGCTTCCAGGTCTTCTCCAAAGACCTAAAGTCATAGATCACCCAAAGAGCAATGAAGAAAAGCATGGTGAAGAGAAGACAACATGTCACCAATGAAGAATTGAACATCAAAAGTAGTGTGAAAGCTATTAAAGACACGTACCCAGAAAAAAGGGGAACCAAGAATTAGCAGATGGAGCTTCTAATTATACCCATCTAACACTATAAAGGGAGCCTCCCCACAACAGGATTGAGAGATACTCCACTTCTGCCTGTAATGTATTTAGAGGAGAAAATGGTCAAGTGTGGGACAAGAGAAAAAGACACAGCAGATGCAACCTGACCTGAAAAAAGTACTCATGTTGATGAGATAATAGACCTATTGGAGCACTAAAATTTTCCAGAGCTAATTGAAGCATATTAATTGTAAAGATCATGGAAATTGAACCTTCTTCAGTTCAATAGCTAGGCATACATACAAATGGGAGATACTGTTGCCATGCTGTTGTAGGAGAACAAGGATAAATTTTTTTAAAAAACACATTTAAAGTGTTTCACTCAGTTTATTGATTCTGTACACTACCAGTTTCTAGAATTTTCCTATTTTACCTTAAAACTTACTGATATGTTATCAGAAAATTAGCCACTTTAATTTTAAGTTAAAACTAAAGTTTTCAGTGACTTGTTATACTCCCAAGCAGGCTTTGATTCACTTACTTACTGGAGGTCATATATTTTTCTGGCCTAAGATGCTAATCTGTTTCCTTCATCCGGTCATTATACCCCTCTGTGACTCAGTTTCTCCATCAGAAAATGAAGAGATTGGATTAAATGACCTCAAAGGTCTTTCTAGTTCTAAATCTATGATTCTATTATCTATATGTAAGGATAAATCTCTAATTTTCTAATCAAACCCAGGAAATACACAAGATCTGACATAAGGAAATTAACTTCAGACAACAGTAAAGAATCCATCTATTTCAAATATTGATGTATACCCATAATGACTCTGGATGTCTTGTCCCTTGAATTCTTTTAAGTCTACAATTAATGTGAAGAAAAACTGGGCAGGGAACCAGAAATATATGAAGTAGTAAAAAAAAAAAAATCAAACCCTCAACATTTTCCTGTCTTTTTACTATACAGGTTCACACACAGGTCACAAAGATACAAGCATTTTGACACTAAGTATTTTCACCATTATTATTAATTATCATTATTAGAGTAGCAATTGTAACAGCAACAGTGGCAAACATGTATATTGTTCTTTTAATGTTTGCGAAACACTTACATATTATCCCTCATTTCATCATTCAAACAACCCTGTGAGATATACAGAACAGGTACTATGACTTTTTCAGATATAGTAACTGAGGTTCAGAGAGCTCAATTAACTTGGTGTCACAACTAGTTAAGTCTCGGAGACTGGATTCAAACCCAAGTCTCTCCAGACCCCAAATTCAGTGACTTTTCCATTATACAATGATGCTCTTTGTTGCTTTGCATTGATTTCCCTCAGGTTCTGAGAGATTGTGTCTGGGAAAAATGAATGTTTTTAGAGTGCCAACTTAAGTCCATCTTCATGAGTTTGAAAATCTTTTTAATGAAGGATATTAAACTCCCCAATTTCCATCTGCACTAAAACAGTGCCTTTCATCCAAAGATTTCACTACATTTTCAAAAGAGAAGAATTATTCATATTTTCTCCGACAGAAGCCAGGGCACCAAGATCAGACCTGTGATGAAAACTAGAAAAAAAAAATCAGAGACTCTGGACACTAAGGCTGATACTTTAAAACAGAGACTGCCCTAAGAGAAAATGTCAATGGAAAGGAATCATAGGCAGCATTAATTGACAGGTCTGTGAGTTTGGTCATTCTTAATATTTGGACACATAAAAACATGAAACCAGCCTTTAACATCTTCCAAAAAAAAATTAAGTACAAGGCTACCTACACAGGACACCAATTTGAATAAAATAGGAAATGTTAATTGAGAACATTGTCAATTTAATGTGTTAGCTGTAAAAAGAAAATTGGCTCCCTCAATTCTTTCCATTGAAAACTAAATTAGGAAAAAGTAATAGAAAAGTTTTGCAAACTGTCACAGTCCGCCCCCTCCCCCCATTCCGAACAGGACCCACACCTTCAAGAGATACTATTCACTCTCATTCATTCTGCCACCTCAATTTACTGAGCTCCTCAGGGTAGTCTTTCAATTTCATCATATTAAAACAGGGTATGCCAAGTAGAGTGCTCTAATAAAGACTGACAAGGATGGCCTTTACATCCTGTATTCTAAAGAGAAATAATTTGGAGTTCTGGGAGGTTTCATGGGTTTTTCCTTTTCCTTTTTTTATATCCATAATTCTGAGAACGACTTTTCAACATTCCAAAGCCAGTTATTCCTCATTACTAACTTCAGATGCTCAATATTTGCTCCTTATGTTAACAGCAGCAAGTATAGTATGTGTAGTGAAGAGAACAGGAGCCTGGAGACCTGGGTTTTAGTCTTGGCTCAATCCTTCATTCAGTGCAAATAACTTCCCAGTCACTTAATTTTTCTACAACTCAGTTTCATCATATGTAAAAACAAAGAAGTGGATGATTTGTGAGGTACAGCCATGAGAGCAGAGGGACTATATAAAATGCACAACAGATCCCAAAGACATATTATTCCCAATTGATGCTATCATTCAGTAGTTTCTGACTCTTCATCACCCCACGGACCATGGCATGTTAATACTGTCCATAGGATTTTCTTGGCAAAGATACTGGAGTGGTTTGCTATTTCCTTCACCAGTAGTTTAAGGTAAACAGAGGTTAACTGACTTGCTCAGGGTCACAAAGCTAGTAGGTATTTAAGTTTGGATTTGAACTCAGATCTTCCTGACTCCAGGCCCAGCACTCCATCCAATGAGCCAACTACTTGCCTCCACCATTCCTAGTCACCTATATTTAAATTTATTCCAGGCATGGGGAAAGGTTGAGGATATAGGAGGCAGCATTACACAGTGTAAAGCCTACTGCCTCTGGAGTCAGAGAACCCAAGTTCAAATCTTGCCCCTGAGACTTGCCTTGAGCAAATCAATTAACCTCTCTTAGGTCTTGGCTTCCTCAACCACAAAAGGAGGGGGTGAATAAAGTTGCTTTTCTCACTGGAGTTCTATGCTCCAAAAATCCTATCATTTTTTGAGTTGAAATTTTCATTTTAATCAATTTTTTTTAAATCATGTGGGTAAAATAACAAAGTAGAGACCCATACTCCCAATGTTGTCTCACTTCTTCAATGCTTCTGTCACTTGGCCTTTCACTGCCACAATTGCCTCATTCCAAAATGTAGGGATTATAATGACCTACTTCTTTAGAAGGATATTGTGAAGAATAACTAATGCCTGCAAAGTGCTATGCAAATAGAATATAAGAGTGCCTAGCAATGTTAAATAATAAAATGAACAATTTATCTGCTACTAATGCAACTACTCAATTTGGACATTAAATTAATTTTAAAAACACATTTGCTTTCTCCATCTGTCTTTTTTAGAAAAGATGATTTGCTTTGTAAATGAGTCACATTTTGGACCCTGCTGAACAGAGTGCCATTTAAAATGAAATAGAAAGGGGGGAAGAGGAGACTAGCAAGAATGAGGTCTGCCAAAATACTTCTGACATGAAACGCTGCAACAAAGTCATGTCAAAAGTATTCTCTGTCTCTCCAGTTCTAAATCTGAAAAGACATCTAGAAGGCCTAAAGGGAAAAAGACTGAAAGCATTTTCCAAGTCTTGTTTTAAGGCTTTAAAATACTCTATTCCAATGTATGCCATGCATCACAAATGAGCCAAAACTAAAAAGAAAAATTATACAAAATGTACATATTGTGATATGACCTCACACAACAGGTAACTTTTGTCACTAATAAAATACTTCCAAATAAAACTGCCTGAGTGTTCAATTTTCCATAAGGTGACCTGCTGTAGAGTAAGTTTAGAAGCAATAATGCTTAGGCCTTACACAGATGAAGGCAAGTAAAGGTAGATTATGGCACCAGTCACTAAATTTTTCACATCTGAGGACTAAAAAAAAAAAAAAAAAAAAAAAAAAAACAACTGCCTAAAAATAGTTTTGCCACAGGCAAAATATGAAGATACCTACTGGCCCACAAAATGGACACTCCATCCTAGGTTACCAAAAGTTGAATAGATTTCTGTTTCTAATAGAAAGGAATTATTAATATGATTCTCAACTCTCAAATCTCTTCCAGCTTTGAAATCTATCAGCCAAGTTCAAAACGGCTATTTTTGAACAAGGTGCCAATAATCCATCAAACTTTGAAAACAACTTTATCTGATCCTTCAAAAATTTTTGTTGATTTTTTTTACACCATTTAAATTTCCCTCTGTGTCATTTCCCCTACCAGACAACCAGCCCAGATAACAAAGAATATTTTTTAGGGGAAAAAATGAAAAAAGAATCGGCAAAAATGATCAATGCATCAAAAGAAGAAATTTGAAAATAAATGCAATACTTTTCCCCTTGTACCTCCTGAGCCTGCAAAGGAATAGGGAAAGGGGGAGAAAGAATGGTGGAGCTATCTCTCATGTTACTTGATCAGTCAACTTCTACAGGGCTGAAGTGATTGCACTGAGTAAGTACTATACACAGGTACAGTACCAGGGTCAGAGAAATACAAAGGAATTATCTGATATGGACCCTTCCCCAAGATAGAATGATAAATTTGGAAATGACCATGGAGATCATGTATTTTAACATTCTTGTTTGTCAGTTAGGGGCCCAGGTTCAGAGATGTTACATGTTTTATCCTAAGTCACACAAGCTAATGAGAAAGGAAGATAATTCAAACCCCACACTCCTAACTCTAAAGCAAGAGTCAGTTCCATTGTGCCACACTGCTTTCCCCGAGGAGTTAGTTAATAGGTAATTATTTTCTTCAAGAATAACCCCAAAGGTAATGGTAATAAGCATTTTGTAGATGGCATTGGTGGAGGTTTGAGAGGAACCATGACACTTTGCTTTCCTAAGTTGTTAAAGTTCAAAGGCCTATATAAACTCATTATGAAATGCAAAAGACTTCTAGTCAAAATTGCAAAAAACACCACCAACAATATAAGGAACATATTTTAAAGGGGAAGAGGAGAAACCTATATAGAAAATAGGTCCACAGCAATGTTTGAACCTACAGAAACTAACTTATCTAATCTGTCATTACAGTCACATTTCATTACAGTCCAGTTTCAGCTTGTTCTTCCCAGCTATTCTCAAATCTTTACCCAACACTACCGGTACCATCAGGTCAACTGCCATTTCCTCCAAGGGAAAAGGAAATGAGGCCTCAATGTGATCTACAAACCTAAAGCACTTTAAACTCATTAAAAATAGCAAAACCACTGCCAAAAGTACTGCTTTACACAATCATCCTTCAAATGAAGCTACATGATTTTCATTCACGTAACTTTTGTATAGAATTTCTACATGAAAGCCCTAGAGTCCAATCTACCAAAATCACTGAATGTCTGAATTTTACTGATTGGTAATAAATAATCTGACTTCTTGTTTAGTGCCAACAAATGACTGTTCACCCATTAGCCTCCATAGCCATTATAAAATTGGTCAATTCACATTTTTGTAGTATATAGAAAATTTCAAATTTCTTGAATGAAAGAAATGAAAATTACTAAGTCATAAGGGTAAAGCCATAAGTCATAACTACAGTCATAACTGAAGCAATTATTATGAAAATACAAGACCTACTTTGGGACTCCTCTACTAATTAAACCTACTTCCCAGTAGAAGAGATGAGCCAAGTAAGTGTCTGTGAATATAGGGTTAATTGCAGGCTGTGGTTTCCTACTGTCCAAGAAAGGACAGGGGGGAGTATAGGATGATCTGAGACAACTCTAACAACTATACCTCCAATTGCTTCTGCAATCATGACAGAACATTGCTAATTATTGCTTAACTGTCAAAAATGGGGAAACTGATTTGTCAGCCAGAGTAGGCAAATCTTTGTAAAACAATGGAATCAGTCATTTTACCAAAACAGCAATTTAGAGAAAACTATCACACACATAAGTAACCACCAAATCAACTAAAATAATACACAGTGGTAACTATTATAGCCCAAAGAGTTCATTTCATATTGTGGAAACCCACAAAAGCTAAGTTGGTATTACTCATAAAATACTGATTCCTGTCAGAGCAGACATCTAACACAGCACAAGCCTGAGGTCATTCTATCAAGATCTATAGGAAAACATGACAATAAGCAAGTTACATTTAGATGCCTAAGTTAAAAGAAGGGAAAGAAATGGACAGCATTCTCTTTAAAAGAATTCCATTTAAATGAAATTACTACTGTGGTGTCAGGGATTTTAGCCTCTTGCAAACTGTATAAAATGTGTCCACACAAGGGAAAATGCCCAGAACAGATCACAGCAAATGGATAGTTCTTGTAACTGTCAATTAAACTTTAATGCTTCATTCAACCAAATTAATGCGCACATACCTTTTCAATTTACTGCCAATTCAAAAGCCTCTAGAACAAAGACTTATCTAAGAAACCAGAAAAGAGGGAAGAAGAGACGAACTATCGCAGAACTAAATGAAATCATTTACAAATGCACCCCTCATTAAATCTTCTTTTAATTATTGGGCAGGCATTATACTCCATACACAGATCCAATCATAGAAATGCCAAAGAAGACAACATTTGTCTAGTCTGCTTATGTGATAGTGATTAAAACACTAATTCCATAGCTAATATTTAGACTGCCAAAAGGTTTCCAATTGAATAAGTAACATAAAAGACAAAGTTCCCTCCCACTAGCTATCATTAAAAAAAAAAAGCTATACTCCACATTTTACCATTACTTAGGATCAAGGTAAAAACCCAAGGGATGCATTGAGGGTATATTCACTGCTCAAAGCACACTTCTGAAAGACAAGATAACAATTTGTCAAAGAGCGTCCTTCTCCTTATCTCCCTCCGAGGGTTGCAAGATTATTAATCTTCAGAACACAAAGAATTGAAAAACTACAATTCCCAGTATACCCTGCAGCCCATTCAATTACTATAAGTACATGAGGCTTAGCTGGGAGGGAGATTAGTTTTAAGAAAACATAAAACTAGTTCTCACAAGCCATTTCCAGCTTATAATGCACCACACACATAATTTTTCCATTCTCTACTTACAGAAAGGGAGGATAGAAAATAAATCATTTGCTATGGATTGAGTGCTAGTTTTTCATTTGTTTTCTTTTGAAAGTTTTTTACAGGATGACATTGAAAGCCTATATTAACTTTTGGGACAAACTCAAGCAATATTAGCTGCACCATGAAGCCGTACAACCAAATGAGTAAAGCATAGAACTGCAAGTGAGGAAACCACGCATGGCTCGATTTCCAGCAATATTCTTCAGTCAGGCAAGCGACTTAGTCTTTCAATTGCTTCAGGTTCCTCATCTGTAAAGTATGGATACTTCCCTACTGTATCCCACAGTGATCTTTATGAGAATGAATTATATAAACCGCTCCGAGTTTCTTACAGAAAGATGATAAATAAATACAAGGTACCATATTGTCTCCCTTACCCTCAAGATCCTGGCTGAATATAACAATGAGATTGCAAGTTCTTGGCTGCTTAAAAGAACTCATATCAGATTAAAATCCAACCAGTCTAAGAACAAAATATTAAAAGAAAAATAGCTCTCCAACTCTAGGAGGTCTTTCTTTGAGAAAAACATGAACACAGAGAATGCACATCCCACTTAATTCCCTGAAATACTTAGTATCCAATGAGTAAGACAAAACATTTCCTTTAGGTGCTGTAAACAATTCCAGGAATCACCGTGTAAACTTAGTTCAACAAGAAGCCGCTTACTCTATATGCCAGGTATCATAGTGCTGTGCTTGCAAAACTGTGCGGGGGGGGCCCTCAAGGAGCTTACATTCTGTCTCAGAAAAGAGTGGAGGGGAATCTCAGTGGAGTGGAGAGCAAAGGAAGAAGGTGAAAGGGGAAGGTGGCAGAGCAGGAGATGAGGCAAGAAAGTATAATTCTTAAAGATACTCATACTTCAGAGAGCAGAAAGACAAGGTTAACCCAAAGAAGGGAAAACAAGGAGATATCAGATGGGCATGGGAGTGGGTGAGGGCGGAGGAACAGCAGAAAATGGTGTCACTGAAGCCAAAGGAAAGAGTGGCCAAAAGGGAGAGTGATCAATAGTCAAGGAAGACTGAGAAGAAGCGGCAAAAGATTTCACAATTAAGGAATTAATGGTAGCTTTGGGGAAAGCAATTACTGATTAAAGAATGGGTAAATGGTGAAGAAGCAAAATGAGGGGCACAGACTACTCTTTCTAGGAACTAACAGTGTTGGGGAGAAGAACTAGCAGATTGTAGTTTGGAGAGTGAGTGGGGACAAGGAAAGGCATTCTTAGGATCAAAGAGACCTGACCATATGAGCGGACAGTGAGGAGGGAGCCAGAAAAGAGGTAGAGATTAAAGGTAGGAATGGAAAGGAAAAAAGAATCATCAGTGAGAGAAGGTCCTAAAAGCCTGTGTGATCCCAAAGAGAATCCTACAGAGTACCTTTATATGGCAGAAAAAGATTTCACCTTAGCAGTCTATTAGTGTAGTAATGATCTCCCCATCCATTGAGTCTACAGGCCCCAAGAGTTAATTCATTACCATGCCAAAACATTATCCAACAAAACAGGTTGAGAACCCGTACCAAAAATCAGACCGTCCAGGGACATGAACAGAAGATGGATACCCCAGAGGCTTACAAACCACAGACGTCTCATCTGTATCAGCAAAGTCCCCAGCATCACTGGAATCTCACCTCCACTCTCTTATCAAACCAACTGCTTCCATTTACCAGTCCCAGCTCCAGATCCTAGTTTTGCTCTCAAATTCATATACGCTGCAAAGGAACTCCACGGACTGGTCTTTTTTCCTCCACAAAGCACACAGCATCCACAAATCTTTCTCTACAACAGTTCTTAACCTTAGTTAACCCGCGTCACGGAACCAACCCTCTGGCAATCTAGTGAAGCTAATAGAGACCTTCTCAGAATAATGTTTTTAAATGCATAAATTAAAATACATTGGCTTTACAAAGGAAACCAATTATATTGAAATAGTTATCACAAAATGTTTAAAAAGAAAATGTGTAGACTCCAGGCAAAAAAATCTCCACTCTAGAAGTTATAATGCCCCAGATTTCAAAGACAAGAACTCCCAAAATTGGGGTTACCACTGAGACAACTCTCAAAGCAGATGCTGCCCAGGAAATCCCCTTTCTCTGGGCAAGATTCCAGAATTACCCTGCCTATGGAATTCAAAATACTCTCTTCCTTGAGGATCAAAAATGGTGCCCTTGAGTTTCTGTCAAAGGCTGTATATAAGTCATACTTATCTCTGCCATGTCCTTTTCCTCTAATGCCTTTTACCACTCTATTAGGCGCTCTAAAAGAAGGAAAGGGGGGTATACTGGAACACACCATATTGCCTCTCTCCCTCAAAAATATCTTGGTGCTCTTTCCAAACAAATTCACTCAATTCTATTCAAATACCATGCATCCACATTCAAAGATTTTACCAAAACTTAGTTAGCTCTGAGATGAAACCCAAGAGCTAGAAGGAGCCTTCAAAGTCAACTAGTCCAATTCCCTCATTTTACAGATGAAGAAACTGAGGACCAGAAAGCCAAAGAGTTTTGCCCAAGGTCACACGGGTCCTAAGTGGCAGTCAGGTAAAACACCTGCCTTCTAAGGTGGATCCCTAAGTCATTTGTAAATCAGACAAAACCACAAAAGTGGAAGTGGTTAGGGACTGAGTCTCTAGCTACGTCAATGAGACATAAAAAGTCCAGCTAGAGTTCATTCATCTCTATGTAGTCTAAACGACTATAGAGTCTCAACACAAAGCAATAAGAAGATACCACGATTTTCAACCTAAGTGAAAAGGATAGTGTATTACCATAGGCATAGGAATAGCCAACAATAAGGACAGCTAGCATTTACATTGTGCTTTTGAGATTGCATAGCACAATTATAATTATTATCTCCTTTTATCTTCACAAACGCCCTGGGAGGTAGTAGCTCTAATTAGTATCATTTTAGAGATGAGGAGACTGAGGCAGACAAGCCTTATGTGACTTGCAATTTCTGAGATAAGTTATTTGAACTCAGGTCCTTCCTGGCTCAGGATCCAGGACTCCAATGAGCTACTTAGATGGTTTGCTCAAATACATTTCCTTCCTCTCTAAAGGTACAGTACTACCACTGAAATGAATCTGTATTTTAGCAGAAATGGATACGTCTGAACTATAGAACTTCCAGATGATAAGATATTATTACTGATTCCTTCTGTTCTGACCATTCATATGTTTTGTAAAAGTGAATTACCATGGATATAAGATAATTAACTAGCAGGAAGATCAAAATTTATAGCTCTGCAATACAAGAATACTATCAATTTATCTTACTACCTTTTTATTGGCATAAATCCCATTTTTTAATGGCCTTCTTGTTCCTGACTATAAGAAATTATTGGGCAGTTTACACTAACGGGTTTCCGTCATGTTTCATTTCTAAACACCATTTTTGGCATTTTATTCAAAATAAAATCAAACCAGGTCATTGATGTAATGCTTTGGATTTTTCTTTTCTTTAAAGGGGGTGAGAGGAATGAAAGGAGCTCTAAATTTATTTTAGTCACACAGGAGCAAATTAAAATCCTTCCAAAAGAATCTATAATAAACCACCAACACCAAATAAAATTGTAAGAAATCACTGAACTATTAAATTTCTACATTATGAAAGGGCAAATAGAGTATTAAAATATTTTTAAAAGAAAATACTATAATACTCTATTTGCCCTCTGATGACATACAATATATAATTATTATCATTTTTTATACATATGGAAAATCAGTCAGGAACTACTGGAGGGAATGAGATTATTTTAATAATTATTATCCATTCTGCATGTTAGTATGGACTTTAATATCAGATTTGCTCAACTTCAAGACTCAATACTAACCACCCACTTCCTCAGCATTATCAGATCCACAGACCCACATTGATGGCATAATACTACTCAAAATATAAGCAGCCTTGTTGTAAAGGCATTTTTTTTTCTTAATAAAATAACGACAAGACCAAATGCCTGAATATAAATCCTGCTACAGTCCCATTGTGTAGCTAGAGAAGAAGAGTGTGAAAGTTTGGATGAAAACATTCAAAGTGACAGCTTTTTCACCTTAGTATTACCGTGCCCTTTCCATATTGTAGGAGAGCAGATGGTAAATTCCAAACAGCCTTTCCTGATCCCCCTCAGATTCTAGTACCTTCCCTCAGCTGACTGTTTCCAATTTATCCTGTATGCAGCATGCTTGTACAGTTGTGTTCACGTTGTCTCCCCAATAGACTGTGAGTTCTGTGACAGCAGGGGCTTGTTTTTTGCCCTTTTTTGCACTCCTCACACTTAGCAGGGTGCCTGGCACATTTACTGGTGTTTAATAAACGTTGATTACACCTCAATCAGGTCTAAACCTACAGATACATGTGCGCATGCACACATGTGCGCATGCACACACACACACACACACACACACACACACACACACTTTTTATCAGGGCTTTCTTTGAAAATATACTCAATAGCAACCAAAAACTTGTAGATCAATTTAAAAAAAAACCAAACCTCAAATACAAACAGGATAGAAACCAAAATGGAACAGACTCTTCAAAGGAAGCAAAATTTCAGAATTTTTTTTTCCTTACTAAGATTATAGCTATTCTATTTTCCCTCTAGCATTTACCATCCTCCTGCTTACATTACTGAAGAAGAAAAGTCCTTTCTCCCAATTTCCTTTTGTAAAGTTTAAATATTCAATTTTTATTTTTCAGTAATTGAAAGCTGAGTGTTGTCTTAATAGCAATCTCACCTCACACCCATCTCATCTACTGTTTCATTTCTACCTGCAAGGTCCTCATTACATACTGTCCTGTAGTGCTAGAATATCCTTCTAACTCATCTTTTCCAGTTTCTTCCTGTTTCTTCATACATTGTCAGAGTAATCTCACTAATGGATATGTCTGATTATGTCATTCCCCTGCTAAGAAACCTTCAACAGCTCCCTATAGGCCTAACAAATTAAATCCAAACTGCTCAGCTCCGTAACTTGGCACCAATCTACTTCCCATTCCACAACACTGTTAATCAGAACTAACCATTCTCTGAATGGGTCCTGACCTGCCCCCACTTGGCTGTATTTGCTTCGATTTCTTAAACCCATATAGGGTCGAAACCCATAGCTTAATAAGCACTGAAGGGCTTGTGAGTGGAAAAAGTTTAACAAGCCCTGAATTACATTCTACTCATCCTCCCACATATAACTGCTGAAATTCTACCCATCCTTCTAGGCCAAACTTTAAGACCATCTGCTCTCCATGAAGGTTCATTCTTCATGGGTTTCTTCATATGCTCTCTTCCACACATTAAAACCTTTCAATACCTAAACCCATCATCTTCCTCCTTTTTCAGAGGTGGAGAGAGCCTTCCTCCCCTCCAAAGCTACCTTCATCACAACTTGAACCCTGATCCTATTCCTTGCTATCTCTTTTCTTCACTAAGCATTCCCTTTCTCATCTTCAATTTCTCTCTCTCTCTCACTCTTTCTCTCTCTCTTTTTCTCTCTTTCTCTTCCCCTCCCCTTCAAAGATGCTGAGGTCACTCCAATGTTACAAAAACCTTTCCTTGATTACCTCATCAAGTCACTGTTCTCCCTCCCTCTTCACCCTTCCTAGTCAATCTTCCAGAAAGAAGAGGCTACAACCAGCTTCCAATGCCTCACTATTCATGTCCTATAATCTGACTTCTGACTCCACCAAAAATATTTTCCCCCAGGTCACCTAATGGTCTCTCAGTTGCCAAATCCAGTGGACTTTTCATGGGTCTCCTCTACAGCACAAGACACTGCTAACCACCCCCTTCTCCCTTGAATTGACACTGTGCTGTCCTGGGTTTTCCTCCCACCTGTCTGAATGCCTTAGTCTCCTTCAGTGCTGTCTCTTCTTCTTTCTACCCCTTAATTGCTGATATTTCTGAAACTTCTACCTTTGGTCCTCTCCTAGGAGATTTCCCAACCTAGGTTTAAATTATTACCTCTATCTCTATGTGGAGGAATCCCAAATCTGTAACCCCAGTTCCAACCTGTCTCCCTTATACCGGGCTACAGTTCCATATTTCTAATCCTTTTGAAGAGTGTTACCATAAAATGATGAGGTTTAGGCAGGGGTTCTCAAGACCCCAAAATATCAACACGCCGGGTCCTGCTGAATGAATTCAATTCAAGTCTTCTCTCAGCTAAAGAAAAGTAAAGTTTATTAAAAGTTCACCATATTGGGTAGACTCTTAGGAGGCTCAGTATCTGTAAGGCTTGTATTGGACAAGCAGGCCAGAATCATCTGACACAGAGCAAGTCTGTGCTAGACAGATATACCAGGACCCTTGTCCACATTTCTCCATTCCTATTCAGGTCACCAGTATCCTCTTCCTCCTCACCTAGGTTCAGAATGGAAGGTCTTAGATTCTTCTCTCACCTACATCCCAACCACACCCCCTATTCAACTGGCTCTCAAATCCTTAAGATCTCCTTAAGATCTCTGGAATCCACCCTCTTCTTTGCATTTATATAAGTGGTCCCCTTTCTTTACTTTCAGGCCTAATTCACTACTTCTTCCCCAGTGCAGTAGCCTTTTAAGTGATATTCTTTCCTCCTTCCTCCAAAGGCCTCCCAAGCAGTCTTTCTAATGCACAGGTCTAACCACATCACCCTCCACCAAAAAGTTCCAGTGGTTTCTCCTTTACTTACAGCATGAAAATTAAAACTCTTTAACCAGGATGAAGGCTGACTTGCAGGAACCCCTTAGGGGTAGGGTGGAGATATAAAAAGATAAGGCTAGAAAGGCAGATGAATCCATGGGTGTAGCCCAAGATACCAAAGAATTTCACCAACCCTGATAAATCCTTATCTAACTACTCAAAATTACTTTATTCAAGGGTGCCTAAGGTTTGGCTAGGCACTCCAGTTCCCTTAGTTTACCTCAGTACGAAATGCTAATTAATAAAAGCTTGGTCTCGAAACTGATAGGTAGTTTGAGGCCAGTCAGTTTTCTGGGTTTCAGTTTTTATAGCTAACATTTATAAATCACTCTCAAGTTTGCAAAGTACTTTACAAAGTACTTTGATCATCTCATTTGATCCTCACAAAAACCCTAGGAAATAAATGCTATTACTATCCCCATTTCATAATTGGGGAAACTGAGGTAGACAGGTAAGCAATTTGCCTTGGATGGCTAATAATTATCTGAGGCAGTTCTGGAACGCAGGTCTTCCTGACTCCAGGTCCAGCACTTCTATCCACTTCAGCCCAATTACATGTGGGATTTCATTCCCCACAACAAGAACCAGACTGGCACCCAATGCTCTGCCACTGCTTTTTATGCAGCCAATCAACCCTTCAGTTAGATGAGAGACCTCAAGCTGAAAGGACCCACCCTATGGGTCATCCAGTCTCAGTTCTCATTTGATAGATGTGGAAACTGAACAAACTGGGACTCTTTAACATTCTTTCCCTTGTAGCACACTACTTCCTAAAATGGAGGTGATTTTATTTTCTTAAGATCCAGAACTGGGAGTCCATTCAAGGCTCCTCTCACTCCTGAACTAACTTTCATTTCCAGTCATATTAAAGCCACTTTCTTTCTTCACACTCCATTCACTGCCTAGGTAAAACCACTCAGTAAACCCTAAAATGCCATGGAAATAAGAGCTACTACTCCCACCACGACTACCATCACGCTATAAACTTCCTAAGGGCAGAGTCTGTCTGTGTCTTCCCTTCTCATTTTTTTATCTTTAAGGCTTGGAGCACACAGGAGGTGCTCAATAAATGTTTACCGAATTCAATGAACCAAAAGAAGCTTTTCCATACTCCTCCAACACCCACAATTTCAGCTTCCCATCTTCAGATCTCTTTCCTTACAACCTCTTGGCACAGTGCCTCCCCTGGGGTAGGAATTTAATGTTTGTTGTATGAGATTCAAAATTAAATCTGGTTTAAGACAAATTTTAGGAAATGATGGAAGCAAATAAATTTGATTTTTCAAATGAAAAATTATTGTTCTATGGGTGACATAAGGAAGAGGGGACTATTTTCCTCAGTGCTTTCTCAGCGCATTGTCTCCCCCATATTAACTCTAATAGCTGGCATGTATATGGCACTTTAAAAGTTTGCAAAGTGTTTCTTGATTCTCATAACAAACCTACGAGGTAAGTGCCACTATTATCCCCATTTCAAGGAAACTAAGAGAAACTTAAATAGAAGTTACGTGACTTGCCCAAATTTGTCAAATTTGATCTCAACCAGGTCCAAAGCTCTATCTATTGTTCCACCTCACTGACAAGGCTCACAATTTTTCATATGCTTAAAACCCAACTGAGAATGAGAACTTCAGAAAGCAGACTGAAAGCCAAATGTCTGCTTCCCTTCAATAACCTCCCCCCACCAACTTCTCTCCAGACTCTAGCTCACCCTTGCATTTCCAGTTAAACCAGAAGATGGTAACAATACACTTCTTCAGACACTGAAATAACTGGGGGATATGCCAACATCCCATGCCCAAATCATGAAAACCAAACATGGTAGAAGGCCAAGTCCATACTTACACTCATATGTCACCTGACTGGACATCATTCCCCCTCCCCCCAGTGATTTCAGATACCTTGCATGGGTTGACATTTGGACACTAGTGTCTGTGCTATCTGGCTTCAACTGATGGGTCGTGTATGATTGTGACCTAGTCTCTGATTCAATTTTCAAGGCTGGGGTGCCCAAAGGGTAGAATCCTCTCCATTGTGAAAATAAGGTCACAGCCGTTCCCAACAGAATACATAGGAAAAATTTATCAAAGGCTATTTGACATCATTAATGTCTCTGAATTCAATTTTCCAGACTTTACTACTAGAAACCCATTGACTCACTTGGCCATTATTTTGAGAACTATGTACAGACACAGAGAAATACAAAGATAATAGAGGCCCCTTCTCTCAAAAAGTCCACAATTTTATATTCCTATCCCTCTATATAAAACCCCCTCGATTTGGAAAAGCAGCAGAAAACAGTGGTCTAAGAGGTGGCTAGGTGGCACAGTGAATACAGCACTGGCCCTGGAGTCAGGAGGACCTGAGTTCAAACCCAGCCTCACACACTTAACAAACACTAGCCAGGTGACCTTGGGCAAGTCACTTAACCCCAATTGCCCCTCCAAAAAAAAAAAAAGAAAGAAAGAAAACACTAGTCTATAGCCACAGAAAAAGGTAGATCTTCTCTTCTCCCTCTCCTCCCTCCTCTTCTCTTTATTTGGGAGATGGTTAATTCTCCCTACTTCACCCAAGCTTGGAAGTGCAGTGGACACTCACAGGCCCTATCCCAATCCAATATTTAACTTGCTCTATTTGTCCAACCTGAGCATGTTAGCCCTTCTTTAGGCATCCTGGTGCCCCTTCTCTCCCAAAGGCTCACTACATTTTTGCCTGACTCAGTGTGGACACCCCCATATACCTCCCAAGTATCAGAGGGTTACAGATGAATAACACCCTGTGCTCAATCTTTTCCTTTCCTTCTAAATGAACTTAACTTCCCCTCCACCTAATTCATTCTTTGGTTTTCTTATTTAACATTTCATATTAATACATATTATGAAATGATTATTTTACAACTTCCATTAAAACCATGCAAAAGCACTAGAAATGTTGTTTGAAACATTTTCTCTCTTGTCAAAATATAAAAACTAAAAATAATATTAGGTTGTTTGCTGAATTGCTCATCTCTTTGCAAAATAAACCAAATTAAAGCCTGACAGCCCATGAAGAGGACGTGTAAAGGGTGTCCTGCCTCACACCTCCAATATTCACACCCCTCTGATTAAGCTCCGGCTCTAAAGTTAAACTGACAATCTACAGAATGTAAGAGTGTGTGTATGTCCATTTTTAAATGCTATGGCTGAATTCCAAACTCCAACCTAAGTCTAGATGGTTTTCAGATTTTTAAAGAACAAAGTGATTTGCACATTTACAGGGTTTGTGTAACTAAATTGGGAGGGAGGGTTGCAAGAATGAACAGTGTCTCCTCCTTTCTGATTAATATTGCCAATCAAGCAAGCACGTACTATGTGCCAAGGCATCATACTAAGCACTTTATGCCACCAAGTTGAATATAAATTATCAACTCCTTAAGAGCGAAAATTTTTTCATTTTTAAATCCCCAACACCTGGCACTGGCCCTGCAGCACAGAAGGCATTTAATAAATGTCTTCTGGCCTATACTGACAGAAACCAGTTTAGATTCACTTTGTAACCTATCCACCACAAGCCACGTCATATTATTTTCCCAGCCCACCAGAGCTACACATCTCTTGGGTCTGGTCAAAACACACTAAGGAATGTTGAATTTTGGAAAGTTATATAGCCACAGAATGAACAAAGAAATTCAGGTGGCACAATAAAAACCACTCCGTTGATTTATTTTGATAATCACATTTCAGTTTTAATTATTTGTAAGCATGATAGTGTTATGGGAATCTGAAGATTTTCCCTACCCCTAGGCCCTTTGATAGGCCTAAATGACTCTGAGAACCTTCCCTGATTTGAAAACATACACTGTTCCCTAATAGGCTGAATGTGGTCACATGGAGCCTGTGGCAGGAAGCTTGTTTTTCAGGAATGCCCACACTTTATTGCTTTGTTGATTGGGCAGTTGGTCAAGAGGGTTGTGACATTCTCTGATCCAGGAGAAGGTTATATATACCCTGATGTGAGTTTTTGCTTTGAGGCTCACTTTGGAAAGAGTTGTGTGATTTGGCCAGATGAGACTCTGGGAAGACGTTGAGCTTTTGGGTTTTGAAAACCCAGACGTTGACGCTTCCCTCTCTGGTAACTGACTAGGTATGGATGTAATGGTCAGACTACTGGAAGCCCGTCTGCTGATCTATTTCTTTGTCTGCTTATAACTTCTGTTTGTATTCTCTGAAGTTCAGGGTGTTGACTTTTTCCCCTGAACTAGGTAAATGATACATGTTTGATTAAAGTAAGATTGTTAACCCATTTTGAGTTGCTTTCCTTTAGAAAAGCAGATCTAAGAACCTGTGCTAGCAGCCATCCTGGGTATGCTACAGTGCTTGCTAATACAGATAGGAGTTAGTGATTTGTTATATATCTACAAAAGGAACAATCCCAGTATCATGAAAACTGTCTATCCTCTTCCACTATTCAATTTTGGTGACAAATGGGGCAAAATGTAGCAAACCAAACAGCATAAAATATATCCCCTTTCCCAAAGGCAAATTCATTTATCCATGCAGTCACATTTGGAGTATTGACTGTGTACAGATGCTGGGGAAAACACAAAGATAATTAAGGTCCGTTTCTCTCAAGAGGCTTACAGTCTTATTCTTGTTCTTCTATAATGAACCCTGTGGATTCAGAACAGACACAGACAAGGTGTGCCTCAAAAGAACCACCTTCATTCATAGATACCCTGAAAAATCTGGACTGTTGCTTTTCCTTTGGTACTAAGAAAACTGAATCAGTTCTCCAAACCTCTGAGGGAACTTCAGGCTACAAAAGACAAGCCTGCTGTACAGGGGACCCCTAACCTGAATAGACAACAACATGTGAACCCCAAAAGGGACAATGAAACACCCAAGTCCCCTTGGAACCTTCAGCACCGTGATTTTTATGAAACCAATCCAATCCAACAAGCATTTATTGAATACTAACAAGCAACAAGAAACAATCCCTACCCTCAAAGTATCTGCATTGTCCTAGAATATTCAGGTCTTGATACTGAAACTCAAATAGTCCTTTGACATGAGACTAGCCTTAAGACTACATACAGCAAGCTCACTTGTGCTCATTCCATTCAACCAATGTCTTGGCTCAGTATCAGAAAAATATGAAACAGTGTTGTAGGTGAAATTTGTGGTGGTAGTGATGGTAGTGGTAAATAACCCTTCAAGGCTTGCAAAGTACTTTTCATATATTATCTCATTTGAGCCTCAAAATTCTATAAAGTCTGTGCTACTATTCAAGTCAAATCTATAAGCATTTTATATTAAGCCTTACAATATGCCAGGTACTGTACTAAGTGCTAAGGACAGAAAAACAAGCAGAAAGAAAGCTCCACACCCTCAAGGAGTTTATATGCTAATAGGGAAAAAAATAAACCAAAAAAGGAAGTTGGAAAAAAAAGGAGAATGGGGAAGACTATGGAATGAGATGGAAAGAGGAGAATGAAGACATTTTCCTAAAAATGGAGGCTCTAAAGGGGAAAGAACTCATCAGAAGCTAAAGCTCCATCTATTTTACAGTTGGGAAACTAGGCTTAATTTCAAGGTTTACCTAGGTCACACAACTGGAAAGTACCTGAGGCAGGATTTTAATTCAGGTCTTCTCAGCTGCCTGTTTTATTACAAGTGTTTCTTACAAACAAGGTCCTTCCAGTACTTCCAATAATAAGTATCACTGGATTGAATCTTGGACCTCTATAAGGAATTCTGGGCTATTCATACCAGAGGCAACAAAAATCAAAGTAGAAAATGAAGTGACTATTCCTCTAACATTTAGAAACAATAAATCATCTCAAACATTACATATTTTTCCCAAATTTTAAAGAAACAAAAACATTACACAAATTCAAATAAAGAAAAATGAGCAAAAAGATTTTAAAAAGGTAAATCTTAATTTTTGGACTCAGTTTAAGAACAATATCCTTTTCAGAAAGGTGATAAATTTTCACTTTCTTCAACACTATTATTCTTCCAAATATTCTAAGAACAGTTTCCCATTTCAAAACCACTTGTAACACAAATTTCAGAGAGTTTGTAACTTTACATAAAAAAGGGTGGAATCCCACTTCCACCCCCACTTAATTAAGCAATAAAGTAAACTGAAGTAAGTACTTAGCAATTTTCCTACAACCACAGATCACAATGTGTGGATGAACCCTTAATTAATTTGAAAGGATCGAAGGACTTCTGGTCACTGGATGAAAGGCATATGATGCCACACAGGAAACATCTTGTGATTAGTTTAGAAGATCAGGTCACTCCTATTGGGCTATATAAAAAAGAGCAGTCCTTCTGTGATAAGCACAATCAAGTGGTAAACTAGGGAGATGGAAGACAAGCATCTCAGAAGGAATCACTTAGGGAGAGGGCATCTCTCTTCCTCTCCTCATCACCCTCAGTGACCATGTGATTCCAATAACATAATTTTCCAGAATCTGCACCAGCAAGAGACAACACGTCCAACCAGGAGCAAAAAAATATATACCACAGGTACACAGAATATCTCCCAAGAAAAGAAGTTCTATCTCTTATCTGGACAGGGATGATGGAGACATGTCTCAAAAAAACAGTAGCTTTCTGTCTCCCACCCAGAGCATGGAAGCTACAAAACTTTGTAAGCTTGAAAGACCCAGAGATTTTACCTAGAACTAGAGTCAGAAGATGACTAACTAACTACCTTATTAAGTACTGCAAGTTACAGAGAGATTTCAGGACAAAGGCTTAACAAACTGGTCCAACAGCAGATGAGCCCAGCTCAGCAACAGCTAAATCTATCCAAAGAGATGCCACACCCAGTAAGGAAGCCAGCACAGTGGAGCAACTCATCCACTGATGCCACCAAGCCCTACAGCCAACTTTATGAGAATTCCACAAAGGAATAAATGGACATCCAGAGCCAGGAGTTAGGAGGTACAACTTTGCCACATTTGCTTTCTATATATGTACCTCACAAACACTGCAGTGTAAGTTTAAACCTATTCTTCCCGTGAATCTGCAATTTTTGTGGGAGAGTGAACTAACAACTGCTATTCCTATACCTGAGATGCAAACCCTTTTTGTAAAAGATAACTGATGTCCACTGGCTGATTGTCAGTGAGAAGAATACCAGTGGGGACTCTGGAGCTGTATAGTATTAGAAATCCAGCCACTCAAGGTTACCCAACAAGACCCTGAGAGGAGTAGCTGTCACCCTCTAGGGATAGCCCACCAATGAGGGAGAGAATATTTTTAGACAGGGAAGCAAGTTTCTGAAAAAGAACACCTAGACCCATTAAGAAAACACTATTTAAGAGGACTAGTATTCACATATAGAAACAGATCATGAAGCAAAGCATATATTTTTAACATACATGATCAACCTCAATTACCCATGCTAATGAAAGTACTTGCTTAATGATATAGTAGTCAGCATGGTATAGAAAACAGAGCACTACATTTGCAGTCAAAGAAACTTGCTTCAGATCCCAGCTCAACTACTTACTATCTATATGACTTTGCACAATAAGTCACTTAAACTCTTTGGGTTCTTAGTTTCATCTGCACAATGAGGGCATTGGACTGGAAGACCTCCTAAGGCCCCTTTTCAGTCCTAATACTATGATCCTATGAGCCTGTGGTCCCCAAAGTAGATAATCCAAAGTGTATTTGCATCAGACTCTGGAGGCATTTACACACTAATTATCAGACCTATCCAGTTCCCCATGCCTAGAGGTATATTGTGGAAGAATATCTATTCAAGACCAGACTAGACTAGAGGTCCTCCCTGTACCTTTTTTTGCTAACATTCACTGACTTCATAAATGAATGTTCTTACAGAGTGAGATGTGGACAACAGGCGAGTTATGCCTGACCTTCTGAAAATTCATAATCCTTTTTTAAAAACTCCCTCACCTGATCTAACAGTCTGATTCAAGTCACCTTTCCTCATTCTACCTTCCTACTCAACTCTCTTTACTCTCCACTCCACGCCAGAAACAGACTATCTTTTTTAGTGCAAAACATTAGCCTCAATTAGAAGAGGCCTTTCTCTCTAAATTTGTTGTCTGATATCTTTTTTTGTGGCTGGAATGTAATTTTTTCACTTTGATGGAGACATGCTCTTCACTCTTCTTAACCAAAATCTCATCACGGAGATGAGGAAGGGCAGGAATTAGGAGGGGTGGAGAAGGAAGCTTCAAGAAGGTCCACAAATAAAAGATAGCACCCTGATGTGGAAATGGGTAACAGGGTGAAGCCAAACAAGGACAGTAAGCTGAAAAGTTGACTTTTCAACCTAGAGTCGGCCACTCCAAATTCTGACCACAAAGACTTCCAACCACACCCCACTTATCTATCAGAAATACTTTTGGAAAGCTGAGAGTTAAACAGTCAAATGCCTCCAGTCATACCACCCCCCCCCCTTCTAACTCTCTAACTAGTAAGCCAAACAATCAGAATCCATATGTGAGAACTCCATGAATTCAATTACATAAATAAATACATTCAGTTGTAATTGCTAATTGATCCAAGCTTGCTAGCATGACACCTGGCGTAGTTAAAATGGTAGCAGTAGGCTGGGGGGGGGGGGGGGGGGGGGGGGAGTAAGTCCCTAATTGGCCTCCTAGTTCTTCTGGGCTACTTAATTGGGGAAATAAGATAGAAATGATAGAGAAAATTTTTAAGGGGGGAGAAAGGGGATCCACAAAGTTTTTTGCTAAGAGTCTGCAAATCCATACACACACAAAGAACTTCATTTTGATTTTTATTTAGTGTCAACAAAGCATTCATTCACGTCACTCAGTATAATAAATAGGATGCAAACTGAACTATGTCTCACACACATACATATTACTATTTTTAAATGTATGTAGATACTATTGTGATTTTTAAAATAAAATTCATTTAAAAGTATTAATGAATTCATAGTAGCTTTTTAGCATTTATTTTCCTTAATGAATAGATACTAATAATCCTAACATACAGAGATCTGCAAAATTTTCTCCAAGTTAAAATTGCTGTGCAAACTAAAAAAGGTAAGGAACCACCACCCTAGAGACTACGCAGCTAAAATGCAGGTTTCCATGTCCTTAAAGGTAGATATTCATACCTCTTGCCTCTTTCGTGTGGCCTATGGAATTTCAAGCTACCATAACTACCCATTAGTATTACGGAGGAAGATATGACCAATGCCTGCACAGTCTCCTCCTCTCCAAATGACCATCTCACAATTCTGTTCGTTATGAACCTGTAGGAGACCCAGGCTCTTAGCTAAACACTTTGTTTTATTTTTTCAGGAAATAATGAAAAAGACCTTTCTTAGCTCAATCCATGGAAAAAAACTGAAGGAAAAAAAATGCAGCATTATTATTATTATCCAATGACTCAAAATTCTGACCTAGACTTTTTTCAAATCAAGCCAATAAACATTCATTAAACACTGGCTTTGTTAGGGGCTGTGCTAAACACTAGAGATACAAGGAAAGGAAAAAAAAGTTTTGCCTTTAAGAAATTTACAAACTAATGGGAGAGACCAAATCCAACTAACATGCGCAAATAGGATATATTTAGAGGAGAGTTAGTAAATTCCAGTAAGACTTAAAAAAGTAGGAGGGGGCTAAGTTGTGAAGGGCTTTAAAAGACAAAGAATGTAATAGATGATCGTAGGGATGACAGGGAATGACTGTGGTTGATTGAACGACATGGTCAGATTTGTGCTTTAGGAAGATTAAGTGGACTGCTAAATGGAATAGGGACTGGATGGGGGACAGATCTGAAGAAAGGGGACCAACCAGCAAGATGTTACAGTAGTTCAGGCATGAGATGATGACGGTGGCCACTTCAGTGGAGAGAAGGGGAAGTATACAAGAAGTAAAATCAACAGTATTGGGCAACTAATTGGATATGGTGTGTGAGACACATCTATAATATAGAAAAGAGATTATTATTTTCCAAGTTAGTTAACGATCAAGACAGACACACAAAGCACCTTGCCAAAACAAAACTGCCCAATCTTTGGAAACTCTTCCTCTTCTGCTTCCCCAAAGAAAATCCCTCCAAAATGTGCTAGTTAAAAGTAAAATGTGAATAAAATAAACTCCAAATGAAATGACAGGATGTGATTTCAAGTTTAGTCTCAGTGAAAGCAGATGATTAGATCTGAAAGACCTAAAGTATATTAGGACATAGCCCATGGACACTGGAGAAATAAAATGCAAGTCATTAACTATTAATAGAAACTGAAAGTTGATTGTTATAATTAAATTATAGTTTAACCTTCTATATAATCCTGTGAGTTAGATTTGACATGTTGCTTCCTTGTGGTCAGGTTCGGAAAATCATTTGCTAATTGGAAAGTTCTTGATTCAAGGAATAAGACATTGTATTCCTCTGTTTGGGAAAGAAAGAGAATCATATGCTGAGTGCTAAACTAATTTTCATGAGATCACTGTACCTAACCAGTCCATTGGTCCTTAGTTTTTTTAAAACTCTATAAACTATAAAAATAAAAAAAGCCAAAGTAAGAAGTGAGTCATCTACAAATATCATGACTAAAATCTTCTTTTTTCTAGAAAAGCAACATTCTACATTTTTTCTAAAAAAAACAACAAATTCTAGGTAGGATGTCATGTTTTCCCAAGTTTGAGTGAAAATTTATAAAACGTAACTATTTGCCCAACAGTAAATATCCAAAACGATTTAAAACTGGAATATAGCATAGCAATTTGAAAAGCTGAGAGATTCATTAAACTCACAGCCCATTGGGAACACTGGCTGCCGGTCTACTTTGCTAAAGGCCAGACAGCCATTATCTATATTGAATAATGGTGAAGTCAAAATCTGTTCCAAGCATATGCAAGGCCTCCTTAGTATTTCAGACTCGAACCTAAACCCTTCAACCATACGTTAATATAAAAATAAACTATCTGTGCTATCTGGATGCTTGACTGTACTTACTCATTTGAACTCTTGTATTCTTAGTGATTTCTATGATAATAATAATAATAATAATAATAATAATAATAATAATAATAATAATCTGAACTGTAGTTATCTAGGGTTTAATCCTGACTCATTTCTGAGAGCCTGAGGCTAAAAATTCCAGTCTCAGTTCCCAAATTCTAGGCAGTCACAAACTCATATGAGCCTCAGTGAGATAGTTTGAATTTTCAAGGGACAGTGCTAAAATTCAGCAAATCCTAATTCCATTTGCAACCTCCTATGTTTTAAGAAGCTGGATTTTCGGGGTTTGCTGTGATAAAAAGCAAGTGCTGCAAGAAAATCAATGTAGAAATGGGGTAGAAAGGGGGTAGGGAAGTCTACTCTGATTTCAAGGTCTGAGAAGGTAATGAAATGTCCAACAGAGTCAAGCATTCCATTAATTAGTAATTGAGGTTATTTAAGAATAAAATTTTAAAAGTCTCTTTCAATTTATGTGTATTATTTTTTCAAGTGGCTACTAAGTTGTAAAAACATAAATATTTATTAAGTTGTTTAGACCCAAGTACTTAATAAACAGTATTATTAGGTCTTTCATTTTAACTATCAGTACCAAGAAAAAACATACAGAGGCACTAAGGGCACTATGAACCAAGAAAGTTTGGGAACCTTTGCCCTATGGGGACTCACAAGTCACCAGAACAGCTGGACAATCCCAACCAAAGCCCCTCAGACATTGGCAAGAAGTAAAGAGAAAAGAAAAAAGAAAGAAAATTCAGAAAATTTCAGAAAGAAATTCCCTAACAATGGAAACAGGCCCCCTGTAAGAACATGCACATTTGTAAATTTTTTTTAGCAACCTAACTAGGGTTCAAGGGAAACGGGAAAGAGATCTTTAATTTCTCATTAATAAGGAAATTCCAGTTTGAGGAAATATTGACCCTGATTGAAGTCACAAGGCCAAAGTAGCATCATGTTCTAACATTTTTGGTGTTTTATCAATGCTCTGAACTAGAAGAATATAGCCAAACTCCCTAATTTGCATCTTCTGCTTGTAAAATCAGGTTTCAGAAAAGGAGGCCAAGGTAATTTCTTACATCATCAAAGAAGAGAGGAGATACACCGTAATCAATTCTCAGACACTCTACATTACTAAATGGCCGAGGGGGTAAATGGAATTGTTACAAATAACTATAACCACATACACACGTTAAGTATACACACAGACAATATGTCACTCTCATATGTACACACAAAAACAATGCAAGTAAAATTAAAATAAACAAGTGAACACATCTGATAATTCATCCCAGATATTAGAAATTTGGAAATGGTTACAAATCGAGCATGAAATTTCTTCACAGTAAAGTTTCTTCCTACATAGTGTTTTCACCTATTAAACTGTACTATTAGGAAAGTGTTACACTTTAATTATGAATCATCATTCAGATGTTTCTGTGATGAATTATTACAGTGTTATTCTTTATCTTCAACATTTTATCATTAGTTATCAATCATGTGTGCCCAACTAGAATGGAAGTTGCCTGAGGACAGGAACTACACTAAAACAGGAACAAAGCTAAAGTGATTTTTAAAATGAAGTAGTATCTATGCTTCTTAGTTGATATCCACTTTTTCTAGATAAAATAAAATCAAACCTGAGAGATAGTTATGGGGTTTTTTTTACTGTTTCCAAAGGTTTTTTTTTAATTCACCCATTATTAGAAAGTTATTCCTTCCACTTGCCACTGCATCTTCTCTCATTTTAAAAAGTGGTTATACTATTTGTTCAATTATATTCAAAAATGGGGTCAGGATACATTGCCCTTGTTTATAAAGTCCCATGAGCACTGCAGTTATAGATTTCAAGAGAAAGAGGTTAAAAAAGAAAGGATTATTTTAGGCTTTACAGACCCATAAAATTAGTAGTTTGTACTTTTAATATTACCATTAATCCAACTGTACAGATTCGAGGAACATTTTCTCCACAAAAGAAAACATCCGTTTCCTTCACTGGATACCATGCTCACTAGTCTCACACCCGAAGAGAAGTTTCACAGCCTTCACAGTGTGCGTGCACACTTGAAAAAGATAAACACCATGGAATAGAGGAGAGCAAAAGCCGGAGCCTCAAATCAAAGACAAGAGAGGCAAGAGAAAACAGATTTAAGCAGGCAGTGTTACAACAAGTCTCTTTCAGGCTAATGGCAAACTGTTCTCGTATTCTCAAGATTTCCCACTACCGTCTACCCTTTTTCATTCTTAGAAAAAGCAATGATTCAAAATGGAACTTCAGTAATTATTTACAGCCCCGTATGTAAACTGTAAAATGACTGGCAAAGTTCTTAGCACATCAATTTAGATCTATGTAAGCAAGACATTCTTTCCCAGTGGTAGGCGGCCTCATGTCAGGCAACTATAGGCCAGAACTTGTCCTGCACTACTTGTTCAAAGGGAGCTATGCAAGAATATTTCAAGATCTGACAGATACCACTTTGTGCAAACACATCCCCACAGGAGTATTACAAAAAAGACAGCAGTGATGTTTCAGCAAACCCAGTGTCAAGAAAGGTGCTCTCCTGCATTTTTAATCGGCAGGCAGGAAGGAAACGATCATCCCCTCTACAATCAAGTGTCAGGACTGCTGATGCAGCTTTCTGTGGGGTCTATACCTACTGTTATCATCACCTTCCCACCACCCACCATTTCTAAACATTTTCCCCGCTCTGCCATAAAACAGCTGAGTGAATGGATGAGAGAAAGAGAAGAACAGAAAAGAATAAATATTCTACTATGGTTCTTAAGTCTGAGTTCAAATCTGGTCTCAGACACATACTAGCTGTGTGACCCCGGCCATGTAAGTTACTTAACACAGCTGTTTGCCTCAGTTTCCTCAAATATAAAATGAAGATAATAAGAGCACCTAATTCCCAAGGTTACCGTGAGGATCCAATGAAATTGTTTTTACAAAGTTCTAGCATAAATGCTAGTTATGACTGCTATTGTGTTCATCTGCAAGGAGAAAAAAAAAAGCTACAGAGTGCTACTGTATTTAATTTCTTAAAGCAACAAATGGTTTGCATTAAGAATGATTTGTTTTGACTCTTTAAAGACCATGTAAATGTATAGATTTCTCTATGTTGTCCTAAGTGAGATTTTGCTGTTTAATTCTTTGAATACTGAGAAACTAACTGACAGATCCAGGCCACAGCCTGAAAAAATTATTTATCTTGGGTAAAGAAAACCCTAAAACATCACCCTTCTCTTTACCAAATTGCCTGCCAATGTTTAATGACAAAACAAAGCAATGCATCACAGATAGCTGCGATGACATTTATGGTTTGGGCCCTGCAGTATTAATATAGAACACTTTATACTGGGCTGTAGTGTTAGGGAAGGACGGAGAGGCTGCTGCACGTTGCTTTAGGGAAGAAAAAAAGTTGGCTGGTTCCCATCACAGGAAGTAAAGAGGAATGGAAACCATTCAGAATGAACAGCCATGTGAAATCCCACGGAAACATGATGGACATGACTTAAGGAAAAGAAAGCCACCCAGATTTAGAAGATTAAAAGAAAAGACTAAATGTCCCCCAAATTGTTGGTGTTTATTCAGTATGTTCCCTAAGAGCCTGATGCTCAAATGCTTAGTAAAACAGTACTTAGAGCATCAATTTCCTCCCTCACAGATGGCACAAATAAAGCTAATCAAAAATAGGAAAGGAGGGAAAAAATCATTTGAAGTGGTCTTTATTACTATTACAAACGTAATGTCAAAAGATTTCAGAGAAGATTAACATCACATTATTTCTTTGGGTTATTACATCTCTGATACGTTACTCTAATATTTAGGCAGCTACGGGTAAAGCCAGAAACATGTAAGCATTAGAGGACTGAAAACTTGAATCTATCAAAGCTCCCCGGCCACATCCAAGCTGAGCCCAACCCTCTTCTCCACCCTTCCCCCACCCATGTGACTATAAAAGTCTGGCCTACTGCCAGTTGGCAGGACATCAGGGCTTTACAAGGCCTAGGGAGCAGGACTCTCCTCTCTGGGTATCAAGTAGAATAGGTCCAACGAGAAGCAATAAATCAGTTGCCACCACAAAAGCTGATAGAAAACTGAAGTAATCCAATGGAGATTGAGCTCTTTTTGAAGCTTTGGTGGGATATAAGATTTTCTTCTCAACTGTGTTAATGTATCTGCCAAGTAATAATTATGATGGCCACCTAGCTTAACCATCACTAAGCATGTGAAAACTTTGGTGGAGGCTTCATTTTCAGAGTATACAACCAATCTAAATTAGCACAAATTGGCTATTTTGAATGGGTAGCATTACTGAACACAGATGTTCTGACTCTCACTAGCCACACAAATCTCCCTTAAGTTCTGACCTTGCCTTACACAATGTTACAAAACTGGACTTCTGACCCTTACAGTTTTAAAAGATGCAAGATGCTTGTTGGCACAAGCCCAAATATATTTATACTACCAATGCTGTTCATTTAGATAAAGCTTAAATACAATAATAATCATGATGAAGTGGAATGCTCAGACACTAGAGTATTCTAGCTAATTTAATTATCTGGTTAAATGAATGTTAACCAGAAACCTTTTTTTATTTCAATTCGCAGAGTTGAAATTCTAACATATTACACATTACTTGATTTTTCCTTTCACTATACATCATTTAATCTTGCTTTGAGGGCTGATACCTCAGAGTCACCATTCTGAATATCAATTCTGATTGCACAGTAATGAAGATGTAGGCATAGGAGAAGAGAATGAATCTGCACTAACTCTAGAAAAATCCCCAGAAGTCGCTTTGTCTCCTCCTGCTGCTAGATCCTGAACATGGTTGGGCTTTGCTGACATCTAGTCATGTCACTCCTCTGCTTGAAAATCCTTGATGGCTCCCTATTGCCCACCAAAAAAAAAAAAAACAACTCAAACTGCTCTGCTTAGTAGTCAAGCCCTTCAGTCGGAAACCATCCAACAACATTAGAGCCCCATCTTATCTTATTCTCCTCCCATGTACTTGATATTCCAATGTTCTCCATTCTTCTGTTCATATACTCAATTCCCATCTTGCTCTAAAAGCTCAATAGATAATACAATCACATCTTCCCTACAGCCTTCACCAAATTCCCTCCCTTAATGACCTTCTCTTCTCACAAAGAACTTTGTTTTGCCCTTTCCAAGGCCTTACAAAACTCTAAATTATAGATGAGTTGCCAGTGTGCATGGGAGTGCACATGGCTATAGAGGGAGTTTTCACACCAGAAATTCCCCTACCCCCCAATTAAATTAAACATCTGGACACACACCTCTCAAAGCAAACAAACCAATGTATGACTGTGTTTGTTTCTAACCCCTCTATTAGATTATAAATTCTATGAGGGCAGACATGCCCTATCAAACTTTCTAGAGCCCTCACTCAGTAATTGTCGTATTACTTGGTCCATGGTAGACAAAGTAATAAACCTTCACTGAATGAATCTGCCTCTTTCCCCTAAGAGTCACATGCAACAAGGAAAAATATCTTATTGAAAATTTAGATTAATCATTATTTTATTATGTAAAATCAGTATCCTTATTCCAATGACTCAAAATCTTGGAATTATCTTTGACTCCTTTATATAATCTGCTCTTTCATTCAATCAACCCCCAAATTATTTCATTTCCCCTTATCTGTGTTTCACAACTAGCCATTACTTATAATCCCCAGTATGAAAAATTGTGCAGGTCTATAATGGGAAAAAATTGGGAAAATCTCTTCATTAACCTTCCTAATTTCAACCCCTCTCTATTTAAGTTCACTCCAAGAACAGGTTTTACAAATCTTTTCCTTTCAGTTCTTCCATGAGACTTTCCAGGCTAAAATAAACAAGTACATCCAACACTGGGAGTGCTCATACAATCCACAGTAGCATGTGGGAGTCAGTTCAGCAACCAGACTGAAATTATGAAATGGATTCTGAGGGTTTAGAGGAGCAAGGGATTTAGAACTGGAAGGAACCTTATATAATCTAGTTCAACTTTCTCATTTTACAGATGAGTTCGTGATGCTAGAGGCTGACTCACTGACACTCACACAGAGACAAGGTCAAAAACTTGGTCTTTGACCAAGTATGCAACATTGCCTTGGGAGGTGGTAATCACTTAAGGAGACGTAGGTTCATTGACCAAGAAGTCATGTCAGACTCACCATTTCCTTTAATAGGATTATGAGAGCGGTAAAATGGGGAAGCCAGTAGGCTGATACATGTGGAGTGCATCATCTCTCATAACATCCTCGCAAGCAAGATGGAGAGATGTGGCCTGAAGAGACATGTAGTGGTCAAAAATTAGTCACTCCAGAAGGAGTGACTACTGAGTTGATTTCAACCCTTTTCCAGACTTATTTCATAATTATTTCCCTTTGCAACCTCTACAATCCAGGTCTCTTGAGGTAGCTAGGTGGCACAATGAGATAACAAGCTGGACCTAGAGTCAGGAAGGCTTGAGTTCAATTCCAACCTTAGAAACTATGTGACTCTGAGCAAGTCTTTTAACCTTTGGTATACCTCAATTCCTTCCTTTGTAAACTGGGCAGAAGAATAGTGTCTCCTTTATCAAATGAGATAATATTTGTAAGGCACTTTGCAAGCCTTAAAGCAATATAAAAAAGCTTATCATCATCATCATCATCATCATCATCATCATCATCATCATCATCATCATCATCATCCCAGTCTACTTCCTACTGCCTAAACTTAACAATCCACCTTCCACCCCCACGCCTTTTTAACTGGCTGTCACCTAGGCCTAAAATGCACTGCTTTGTCATCTCTCTCCCTCTTAGGATCTTTACCTTTCTAGAAAGCTTATCTCAGGTATCACCTACAATAGGAAGCCTTTCCTAATCTCTTCAATTCTTAGAGATTTCTCACCCTTAAATTATATTTACTTCCCTGAGTCAGTCTTTGTAAATACTATATCACCTGAATAGAAGTAGAGTTCCTTAACAAAGGGAAATCTTTTTCAAAAGAAAAGGAAACTTGTGTTTATATCCCTAATACACAGCCCAGTGACTTCTACATCATAGGTGTTCAATAAACCTTTGCTGAATTAAAATGGTAGGCAGATACAACAGTGGCTGTTCAGCCTAGAAAGGAGGTGACGAAAGAGGTCATGATCACTGTCTTCCAATATTTGAAGGGCTGTCACATAGAAGGGTGGAAGATTAGATGTGTTCCTTGCAGAGCCAGAAGAAATCATGAGGACTAGAAGGTGGAAATTGGATGAAAGCCAAATTTCAGATCAATACAAGAAACAATTCCTAATTTCTAACAATTAGAGCTAGTCAGCAATGGCACAAGCTGTCTACCAAGGTAATGAAAAGTTCTTCTCCATTGGTGGGGTTCAAACAGGCACTGATCACTTGCTGGAGAGAAGAGAGTCATGACTGGACTGTATCTTCTTAGATTCACTCTACCTTGAAAAGGGTAATATTTCTCATTTCCCTTGTCCTTATTCCTCCAATTTTTAGTGTACTACCCCTGAAATGATTTTGAGTATATAGTGCATCTACTTACAATACTCTGCCAATTTACTATGATATTTACACTGCTTATCTGTATATATGCTATTCATTTCCATTCCCCGCTTTCCCAATAGAATGTAAACTGATACATACCAACTAAGTGATACTAGACATGTCACTCAACTTCTCAACAGACCCCACAGTATTAAACTGAACTAAGTAAGTCTTCTGGGACATCTGGAATAAGACACTAAGTTGAAAAATTGATTTGTATTCATAGAGGAAGATTCCTTACCAGGAGTTTCCAACTGGACCAATGAAATCACACATCCCAACAAAAGGAATTTATCTGTATACATGTTATATCCCACCCCCCCAACAGAATGTAAGCCTCCCTTGATGATAGAGCTAAATGTCTGTATCCCAGTGTCTAAAGACACATAGTGGATACTTTTTTAAATGCTTCTAGAACTGATCCCCTCCACTCCAATTCCTAATACAGAAGTTTGAATAGAGATATTCACTGCTTCAAACCCAGCCCCTTTCTCTGCGGAGAAAGGTCCTATCTATACCACCACCACCAAGCAACAACTAATTACTGCTAATAGGCAGATAAACCCAAGACCAATGGAAATAGCAGCATCCCTCAGCCCACCAGTCCTGCTTCTAGCCATGATTTAATGACCAGTGGGCTTCTGCAACTGCCCTGAAGACGAGGGACCCCTCCTATGTCTCCCTCATCAGAATGTGAACTCTATCTCTTTTACTTTTCTATTGGTGACCTCACACTTGGCACAATGCCTCTGCTCTGCTCATAGTAAACACTTAATAAATACTTTTTCCTTCACTCATTATACCTTTATAAGTCTTACTCTTAGAGCACAGTTTCCTCAGGCCATGTCTCCTATACACCCATAACACCTAGCAAAATGCACAGCCGATCCTAAAGAAAATCTATTGCTAACCTTAAAACATGATTTCCTTTTCAAAAATAAGCTTTACTATCAAATTTCTGGATTTTATAATTAACACACTATCTGAGGAGTTGCTAAAACCTGGCATATTTTGACGAGGTAATCACAACACAATATACAATCAGCTTTCCCAAAGGCAGGTGAGCCATTCAGATTCACTTCTGTGTTCACTTCACCCCATTATAGATGGAACACTATAATAAAGTATCACCTAGTAGGACAGAGATCAAAACAAGGTAACTCACCCATTTACCACACCTTCATTTTGTAGAGAAGCACCCACAAGAAGCTTATTTTTCTAGCTAGATATCCACAAGAATTAATATTTAATAACCATGTGAACACCAACCTTGCATCTTGTTCTTAATGTAAGATCCATGTTAACAGCCTAATGCTAATAAAAATACTGTGATGATAACAAATAAAATAATGAAAACACATGAAGGGAAACAACTTTCCATATTTACACGTAGTAAAAGGGTTTTACAGAACTGCTAAACAAACCAGATGGGCTCCAATATTCTCTTTTGCTTTTTGATTGGCAGCAAATCAGTGGGCGCACGCGCACACACACACACACACACGCACACGCACACGCACACGCACACATACACACACGCACACATACACACACGCACACATACACACACGCACACATACACACACGCACACATACACACACGCGCGCACACGCATACACACACGCACGCACACACACCAACAATCACATGTGCATACTCCAGATATGTGGGAAATTGATTCTAAAATTGTGTTCTGATTACCAGTCTAGCCCACGAAATAAAGATGACTATGATGGCGGTGAAGCTAACAATAAAATGGTCTCTGCTTTAAGTCAATCTCTTCATTTCAGACCAAGTACAATTTTACATTCACAGAATCTCTTTAAGTTGGAAGGAACCACAGGGGGCCAAGCTGTCTCATGCTGCATGGACTCAAAATTTTTTACCATCTTAGTTTCGGATGGTATTCTCGGATTCTCTTCTGCTAATCACCACCCTTTACTGAAATGTGGCACTTAGTACTAAATGTAATACTGGCCTCCAGATGTAGTCTGACTGGTTAAGAATATACAGACAGACTATAAATGTTTCTCTAGTCCTGGATGCTAATTCTCCCAAGGAAGCATGCAGATAGGAAGTTTTCTTGGCTACCAAACTGCACTATTGGCTCATATATATTAAGGATTTTTTTCCCATATTGTACATGTAAAGTTTTTTTTTTAACCCAGGCTTAAAATTTCACATCCTACTTAAATTTCATCTTACTGGATAATATTACATCTAACCCAGTGTAAGGCCTTTTTCAATGTGTAATCTGTTGCACAGTGTGTTAACATCTGCAAATCTTTATTCCAAGTCTTATTTGCTTTTCTAAAAAGTAAAAAGAGAGGGTTATAGAAATCAAGTAAACTGAATTTTAAGAAGAAATTTATTTTTAATTTTTTTTACTCATGACTCAGTTCTTCAATTTCTAGCACATTAACGTTATGTCTAGGCAAAGATCCCACTCTTATGATAAAAACACATTATATTTGATTGTCTATTTACCGCTTGCCTGTCACTTGACATTTTTGACATGGTTTCTATTTCTGTAAGCAAAACTCAACAGCAGTGTGACCTGTTGTGCCAGAAAAGAAAAAGTCATTCTTAATTTAGATTACTAAGAGAAAATAGGCTAAAAATTTCAAAAAGCAAGTCATAACTTTACAATGAAAATGTTAAGCTCTTAAACTCAGGTCTCGGAACCATGACCAAATTTTTATAAACTATCCCTTATCTTGAAAAAAAATAAACCCTTCATTTATCATAACAACCTCTTAAATAGGTTATATTCCGCTCTCTCTCTCTCTCTCTCACTCTCTCTCTCTCTCTCAGACATACACATACACGCACACAACTTTTTCCCCCCAGTCTGGAATCCTAAATTCTAACTTTAGCACACTTAATCTCATTTTATAAAATCAAATATAACTGTGCCTAAAGTGATAAAATTACAGGCTCAGACCAAAAAACCTATGAATTCCCTCACTAATGTCTAATGATGAACATTGCTTGACTCACTATAGCATCTATCCCTCCTCTCACTGAAACCAGCTCATTTTTCTGATGATCAGGGTTAATAGTTTTTCTACAAGATTAAACTTTATGAATACTTTTTGATTACTTTTCACAGGACTTACTATTGGAGAAATCACTAGATTGAGAAGCAGGAAGCCTACATTCTATTCTCTAATATTCTGCCAGAAACTAGCTGTTTAACACGAGAAAAGTACTTTGAACTTTCATGAGACTCAGTTTCCCCATCTATAAAAAGAGATCAGACTAGATGACCCCCTAAGATCCTTTCACGTTTTGAGATTCTGTGATTCTAAGTGTAGCTTTCCATTCACAGCTTATTAATATCAGAGCAAGCACTGCATGAGATTTCAACACTCAGGTGATCAGTAATGAGTCAATCTCAATTATAATCACAGACAGATTATTTACCAATTCACTTTGTAATTTCTAATCTTAGTGATAACAAAAATTCCAATTTTTCTAGGATGAGACAATTTTCAAGTTGGAAAATTGGCTAAAAATATTATTTGGTCCAATTCAACTCATTTTACAGATGAAACTGAGGGGCAAAGAGGTGACATGCTCTGCAGAAGATCACACAAAAAATTAATGACAGAGCAAAGATTCACACCTAGGCCACTCCACTCATTTTAGGAACTGTCAAATGTGGGACTAGAAACCATATCTCCTAACTCCAAGGTCAGGACACTTCCCACTCCATCATACAAGTTTATAACAACCATTTCTACTAGGTAGGCCTAAAATGTCTTTTAAAATACATACATCCATCACTACTCTTCTTAAAGAAAACTCTTAAAAGTTTTTAGGTATTTAAGGCACTGTATTCTACTTACTGACCTTCTCATTAGTACCCATGGAGGGAAAAATCAGTTTTTGAATATACTCTAAAATAGTATAGAATCATCATGTTTTCTAAATGTAATCAAAAATCCATTCTTATCTTCGATCCTTGAAACTGACCTCCCAAACAGAACTATGAAAGTCATTTTAGAAACTGTGAAACACACATGGTCAAGCATGTCAGAATTTGGAACTCAGTTTAAATGCAATACAAGTCTGACTTAATATAGAAACCATTCCAAATCTATGCCTATGGCATAACCTTTACAAAGGTCCCCCTTCAAGAGAGTTCTCTACGCCTCTAACACATCTGAAAGCAAGACTCTACCAAGAATGGGTTCAACTCATCAGTTTCTCTGTATCAAGAACTAAATGTCACAATTGAAGTTTTCTTCCCCTTAATAAATACCAACCTTTAAACAATTCCATCAATGTAAAGTATGAATAAAAAGCTTTAAATATTATTTGCAGGAGCCTTTATCTGCCTCCACCTAGGCAGCTTCGATTTTCTGAGAAAAAAGAGGCAAATACTATTCTTGCTAGGCAGAATTTTTAAGAAATGGGGAGAGTGGGAGAGTTTTGGTTTGCATAATAATGGAACTTAGCCACTGTAGGGATTTTCCACAGAATGCACAGTCAAACGACCAGTGTTAAGAGGAAGATCCGAGCTACCAGGAAGATTCCAACTTAAAATTTGATTCAGCTATTACCTATAAATCTAGGCTCACCTCCCGCATTCACTGAATAAGGGGATAATTCTAAGAGAGACAACAGTCAAGAAAGCATCTTCCAACCATAAACTAAAGTAGCAGCCTTCTTCAATTGAGTTAACGAGGCTTACTAGCTGAGAGAAAAGAATACACCACTAACATTATATCTCACACACACACACACACACACACACACACACACACACACACACAGAAATTCTAAACAAACAAGAAAAAAATACTGCTGAAATCATTTCTAAGGTAGCATGAATTCTTTCAAAAGTTAAGAACAGGGTCAAAAAATTTTCCAAAATATTGTTTAGTCAAACTTTCAGACCAGCACCCACAGAGGCTACTGTGACAAGGGGCAATGACCCACAAGAAGTCACAGCTGCAATACCCAGCCTTTCAAGGGCAGGGATCCTAGGCTGCCCTGCCCTCTCGGCAGAATATTGGGAATAACTGACCTGCCGGTGGGGTCTGGACAGACTTGCATGCAAATCACAACAGACTGCAGTGGGTCAGCCTGCTTCAAGTCTCTCCCCTCTGCAATCCGTCCTCCATTCAGTCATTAAAGTGATTTTCCTAAAAAGCAGATCCCATCAAGGCACTCTCCCTACCCAGCGCCTCTCTAGTGTCTCCAGGAGTAAATACAAAATGCTCTGTTTGGCCTTCGAGGTCCTTCATAACCTGCCTTTCCAGTCTTCTCATGCCTTACTCCCCAATCCATACCTTCCTTCCATCCAGTAACACTGGCTTCCTGGCTGCTCCATGAACAAGATTCTTCATCTTTTGGCTCCCTGTATTTTTTTTTCCATGCCTGGAATGCTGCCCCCCTTCAACTCTGACCAATGATCTTCCTGGGTTCCTTTAAGTTTCAACTAAAATCTCGCTTTCTACAAAGAAGCCTTCCCTAACCCCTCATAATTCTAGTGGTTTGTGTCTTTTAATTGTTTTCTACTGATCTTATATCCAATTTGCTTTGTATATATTTTATTTGCAAATAACTCCTTGAGGGCAGGAACTGCCTTTAGTCTTTTTTTCTATCTCCAGCACCTAGGACAGAGCCAGGAACATAGCAGGTGCTTAATTAAAGTTTTGTTGTTCTTCAGTCAATTCAGTCATGTCTGACTGTCATGACTCTTCATGACCCCATTTGGGGTTTTCTTGGCAAAGATATTGGAGTGGTTGGCCATTTCCTTCTCCAGTTCACTTTACCAAAAAAACCAACCAAACAAAAAAAATACACCAAAAACATTGATTAAGCTAAAGTGTTTAAGGGACTTGCTGAATTTGAAGTCATGAACTGATTCCAAGCTGTGCTGTATTCCCTATGTCATCTAGCAGGGTTAATCAATGTTTGCTGAACGAATTAATGAACGAATGGAATGAGTGAATGAGCTTTCAAAAAAAAAAACAAACTGGAATTCAAGCAAAGTATCAGGTAGAAACTTTCATGCCTTTAGCAAGACAAGAAGTGCTAGTTTTTTTAAAACTAGATTCTAGAAAGAATTTTTCTCCAGAAACAGAATTGCACATTTTGCCCTTCTGGATCTCTCTTTCTAGACATAGACAAAGGAAGGGGAAAAAAGCTCAGGTAAAATTTGGTTGAATTTATATAGATTAAGGTTTTCAAGGTTTGCACTTTAACATGTGTTAAGATAAAAAAGGTAAGATAAGTTTAAGATAAAAAAGGTAACAGTTATATCATTTTTATAAGTTTCTTTCTGTGCACTGACACCAAAGTCCTAGGTTAGTTCAAATCACTGCAGCGGGGACTAAAGTCAAACACACACACACACACACACACACACACACACACACACACACACACACACACACCCCTTCCTAGTTTCAGCAATCTACCTGCTAAGCCAAGAGCCAAGTGATGTTTTGTTGGCACAGGGACAACATTACTAAGTTGGGACCTCACCAAAGAGTAATACTGTATCCTCTTTCCAAGATGAGGTAATTGTGTTGGGGCTACTAGAGTTCTGGTTGACTTGTACTTTCCATTAGAACAAATCTCCATTTTCCCAAGGATTTTTTAAAATTTCTCCACAGCTTTGGATATTACTCACAAGTTCAAACGCAGCACTCAACCCCAAGTTAAAATGCTTACAACTCCAAGAGTTGCAGAAGGTCAGAAACAAACTAATTTAAAGTTAAGGGATGAAATGGAGCTTAGGTCTGGGCTTCCTTACTAACTAACACAGTGATATATCAGTATGTCATGAAGGATTACAGTTCAAGCTATGTCAAGCCAAATTTTCATCCTTGAATTATGCTACCACAGTGGGGAGATCTCAGCCTCAAGCTTGGCTAGAAGAAATCACTTTCTTAGACAGCCCTCTAGCTGGCTTGGAAGAAAAGCCTTGCCCCTATTCCTTTCCCCCATCTTAAAAAACAAAATAAAATACCACTGGGACTGCGTTTCCCAGTATCTAAAATGCCCTACCTATTCTCCTCTAAACCCTAAGAGGTTTCATTCCCAGACTGTTCCAGGGAAGTACTGATTCCAATAAAAGAAAGTATACCTTTAATGCAGCCTTGGATAAAGAATATCTTTCATAATGTATTCTCAGGAAATGTGGTCCCATCTAGGGGAGGATTAAGAACAGGTGGGGCCCCCAGAACACTATAACCAGGAAAAGAAAGTGTTCCTTTAAAAGCTAGTAAAATGGAAAACTAGAAAGCAGTAGACAATATGGTTTCAAACTATTTGCTAATCATGAATGACAACAATAAAAAAAATGATTTTTCATTTTTTAAGAAGTTACATTAGAGATTTTCTTAGTTATATTTTTTTAAAAACCTATTTTCCACAAAACAATTTACAAATGATGGTTAAAAAGGATATTATACTGCAAATAAATGATGAAATGTGATCTCTGCATATGAGACCATCTCCTCCTTTAAAATATACTCTTTAAAGTGACTAATTTCAATGGCTATTCCATACTACATGAGAGATGGCAGAGAGCTATGGAAAGTGGGTGAACTGAGAGTCAGAAAGACCTGGATTCTAATCGTGACTCTGCCAATGATCTGTTGTGTAGACTTAAACAAATCATTTAACCTCTCCCTAGGACTCAGTCTCTAACAACCACAAAAAAGAAGAAGGAGACTTCTAGGTTCTCAAGTGGGACCATTTGACCGAATCCAAACTTCACAGAACAAATTCCCTTAATAAAAGGATTTGTTCAATAAAACTTGGATTCAATCAAAAGGCCGCACATACCCAAGGACCTAGAAGGCCACATGTGGCCTCAAAGCCGAAGGTTCTCCACATCTGGAAATCAATGGTGTCAAACAGATAGAAATGAGGGTCGACATACATAAAATTACCCGTTGATCATATATTGACTTAGAAAACCACATATTAACATTATGCCCTACTGTATTTTTATTTATTTTGTTATATATTTCCCAATTTTAATCTGGTTTAGGCCCACAGCAGTGTTGGCTGTGAGTTTGACATTTCTGGGCATTCCAAGATCTCCTTAAGGTCTAAAAAGCTATAAAATGTTATGATTATAGTTATTTATTATACGTCTGGATCCTCTACTAAACCATAAACTACCGAAGGGCAGGGACACTGTGGTCATCTTTTTAATCCCCACAAGGCCTAGGTCAGTCACATATTACACAGAAGATGCATAATAAATACTTGGTCAATGAATGATGTAAGCTGAGAATACTATCAAAAGGGTCAGCAAAACAGGTTTGTGGCTCTGGGTTTTTCCCTTTGTTGCGATGTTTATGATTTTTTTCCTTAATATTTAAGTGTTTCTATTTCATAAATGACAAAAATAAGAAATGAAAATTTTAAAATTAAAAAAAATGACCAACAAAACTAAAGGATCTGTATTGAGGAAAATTATTTATCAAGAACTTTAGCATCAAAGCCAGTAACATCTGCTGTCTACTTGGAAGCAGAGGTGCAAGATGTAGTCTACTGGTTAACCTAAAATACCTTCACCCTGAGTAAAGATGAGAAGCTGAGGGTCTTTAGGCACCATGAAGCTAATAAAGAGGACTCCAAACCCTATCAAGGGCAACAGGAAACCAGTTTCATTGTTGTTTCTAACTAGTCCAAGCCTTAGAGCAGCTTAGAGATGCAGAGGATAGAGCACTTACCCTGGGGTCAGGAAGACCAGAGTTCTAACCTGACCTCAGATATGTACTAGCTTTGTGACCCTGGATAAGTCACTTTAACTTCTATTTGCCTCTGTTTCTCCATCTGTGAAATGGGGGATAACTGGAGCACCTACTTCTCATAGCTGTAAGGGTCAAATGAAATTGGGTTTAGCACAGTGTCTAGCACATAGTAGGTGTTCTATAAATGTGAACTATTGTCATTAGTAGTGGTGGTAGTAATAACAATAATATATGAAAAGCTGTAAGTAGCACACATAAACAAATATCACAGTTATCCAGGCCAAGACAATAATTATCACCAGTAAAAACACTTATTGCTACTAGCACATAAATGTTTACACATAGTGCATATATACAGACACACACACACACACACACACACACACACACACACATATATATGTGCATGTATGTATATACATACACATACACATAATCTTTTTGTCCATAAAGGCATTACATACATACATCTAGGTGAGAGCTTCCAAGTATAGTTTCGATATATTAAAAGATCTCTTGATTTTATCATTGTGGGCATACATGCCACAAAATCCAGACAACAATCCTTCCCCGCAAAAAAAACTTTAGCTGACTTTGATGAGTTGTGATTTTTAAAAATTCATCATTCATACATGTAGCCAACATCCTAGCTGTCTGTAGGCAAAGCTCTCTGATAGGTGCAAAGGAGGTCCGGTTACTCCAAGGACAGATAGACAGTCTCACCTTTCCTACATTTAAAGTCTTTTCAGTTTGTTAGGGCCTGTCACAGCCTGTGCTCCCCTGGCACAATCTTCAAGAACACAGAGTCACCTCCCAACTCTGATGAGGCATCAGAGTAGAATTTTATAGACTATTAAGCAAATTAAGGACTTGAATGAAAAATGATGGGTACCAAGTGCCTCTACCTGTCCTATTAATTGAGCCCTTTTCTCGTTGGACCTAAAAAAGGGAAAAACTGTAAATTCTTCTGAAATTAAACCAAATTTAAACTCTTGAATATTTTTGTTAATTTATCCTTTGACTACATAAGATTATTCTTTTATGTCTTTGCAACTAATTTCTGAAACTTCTGAAAACCTTTACTCTATTCCCTCTTTTTTTTTTCCTCGGTCCAGATCTGTGGATTTTGTTAGTGTGTAGGGGATACCTCGGCAGGAAATTCCCTCTGCTAAAGTAGACTTGAAACTGCTTGGCAATTTAAAATCTTAAAGAGTTCCCCAGGGGCACTGAGAGGTTAAGTGTCTGCCCAGGGTCACAAAGCCAATGAGTGTCAGAGGCAGGACTTCAACCCAGATCTTCTTGATGCTGAGGCCAACCTTTTGGCCACTACCCACTACAAGAGGAAGTTTCTCAAAATGAATCTTTAAAAAACTGAAACTATCTAAAGAAAATGTTTCCAAAAACATTTACATTTTTCACCACAATTAAGATGGAAAAAAAAAGTCTTCTAACAATCTAAAATAATATAAGTAGAAAGACTTAGAAACTGTTGGCTGCCTTAACAGCCCTAAAGAAAACATTTATTTTGGCCAAAACAATTGAAATATTTGCCTCCTTTTGGAAACATCTGCTGCCAAAACAAACATTTGTTTTGGAAGCAAATGTTTTGGCTGTTAAGATGGTACTAAATAAAATGCTTGTGTTCTAAAACAGATATTATACACAGAAAACATTTGGCAATATAGACATGGCCAAAGGGTATAGAAGAAGATAAGCCTCTCAGCATTAGATTAAGAATAATTTATAATTCCTACCAAATTCCAATGTTCTTTTCAAGAGACTCTCTTAGATTTTGATTTAGTTTTTATTTACTCTAAAGCCATAAGGACAGTTGAATCGCCTATGTATGCAAAACTATAATTTATACTTCCATTTGCCAACATAGCATTTTGCGCTGAAAAGAGTATATATACCGCTTTTAACTAGCTAGCTTTTCAAGCACTCATAGAAAGAAAACACCAAAACATAAAGACATGCTCAAAGGTTTTGTAAACGCATATACATGTATGTATATACACATACACACACAATTATAATATTCTCTTATACTTTTCCACAAATTGGATAATAATTAGTCAACAGACACATACATTCTTTAGATTACTATACGTGAAAGAAAGGCATTTTCAGTACAATTCTAGTCTTCAGTGACATAAGAAAAGTTAAGTGACATATATTAACAGCTTTGAAATACCTGGATAACTGTAGACACGTCACCCCTCATCTGTCTGACATAAACAAATATAACCTGAGCTGTCTATTTGTGTTTATTCTTCTTGGGACCAAAGTCGTTGCCAATGTATCTTTTGTAAAACAAAGTTAAGAATAACAAAAGGAGGCCTCTTCACGGCCACATATACACTTAAATTCACAAGGAAAGAGGAAAATAAAATAAGGGTTTATCCCCAAAGTCTCGGAGTCAACACTGGATAGCTTGGTGTTTCTTATATAAAATTAAATCTGAAAAACCCAAAATGAGTCAGATTCTGATAACTTAAAAGATTATATATCCTCTATGTACCATTGTATTAGATGAAACCAACCACAGCATTTCTGTTAACGGTCCCCAGATTTGAATTCCAGGAGCCTGAAGGCAGAACGTTATCCACAGAAGCATATAAAATTCATTTCCCCTCTTAGTTCGATAAAACCCAAGTGTTCTAGTTTTTAGGGCACCATGCAAAGCTAATCTGTTTAGGCAGGTATTTGCCTGATGATGTGGGAGGATCAGCACGTGAAAGACCACAAATCTAGTTCCAGTTAATAAATACCAAAATGGCATACGATTATCAGTATATGCTTCAAAGACCCAGTCAAGGATGCATTTTTAAAATTTGAAAATGTGTGTGTGTGCATGTGTATATATACACATATATACATGCATATATATACACACATATGTGTGTGTATGTATATATGTATACACACATACATACATATAAAATATATAATGCACACAAACACACATGACCCTCTAAATCAAGTTTACCCAAAAAATAAGCTTTCAGTAGACAATTCCTTCTGACTGTCAAAGACAAAAAGCAAGCAGGAATATTACCCACAGCTAATTTCAAACAAGCACTCCAAGTCTCCTCTAATGGAATAGTCATTTAAAATTCATGTCACAGGAATGGAATGCCAGCCAGGAATCATAGCGTGACCCCTGAGCCAAAGACAACTTACCACTCAGCTGGTAAGTGGGCAACTCAATTTACAAACCTGAATTCCTGCATTTTAAGCCTTTGCAGAAATATATAAGCAACACTAAATGAACTGGATTCAGATCATTAGAGGTTCACAAACCAAACACACGAAGGCTTTGGAGGCTGTCCAAAGCAAAATCATGCCTAGGTGGTGATGTCCATTCAATAAAAACTCAATGTCATAATTATCCTCTTACTTTTCCCCAGAAGAGTATTAGTAATCATAACTATAACACAGCTCAGCCAATTATATTAGTGCCACGAGAAGACAGATAGGGCCAGCAGCCAATCACTGTGCCAGATTATTGCCAGTTAACTGATAATTCACAATTACCCAGAAATTAGTAAATGAAGTGAAAAAATGCAAAACTCACCTCAGTGGAAAATAAAGTAATTCTTCCAAATTTTTTTAAAGCTTACTTTAATAACACTGACTCCAAACTTCAACTTTTTCTTTTTACCTTTTAAATTTCTAACAAAAACAATGTTTTTATAACTAAATAAGAGCATTAGAATAAGCATTACAGACTGTTTCTAACAGTTGAGGACATTTAGCCCAATATAAAAGTTAACTTTCTACAGCTATGGCATTTAATCTCATACTAACAACGCTGCTCTCCTTTCATTCTCAGAAAAACCATTTAAATGGAACACAACATACCTCCAGTTGGCAGTAAGAAATTTAATCTGAAATTGTAGCAGAAATTTGCTAATAGTCTTTCTGGAAAACCTTCATCGACTGGCCCCTTCAAAAAGAGAGGTACTTAATCTTCCTAATATGTAAGAGCCAAAAATTATTAAGGAAACTGGGATTACGACATATGCTTGCGTATGCTTATATACTCTTCCCTTGTGTGAACCTCCCACAGCCATTTGAAGAAAAAATAAATAAATGAGGAAGACGTTTTCTTTACCCCTCAATGCGCCTCCTAAACCCCACTATAACCACAGTGAGGTATCAGCAAAAACTTCTGCTGGAATTCACTTTGTCCAGACGGACAGCAGGAAGGGTGCTTTAATCTGTCACCCTAGATATTTAAAAAACAAGAAAACAATCTCCAGTCGCATTGGGCAAAAAAACCCTACAAGGGACTAACTGGAAAATGTAAACAAGAATCTCAGGTTCTCATCACTTCTCACCTGGTTAACTGCCAATATCCTTCCAATTGGGCTCTAAGACTCTCCCCACACTAATCCATCCTCTCCTAAATTATCAAGGTGATTTTCTAAAGCCTGAGTCTTCCCAAGTCATATCACCTGTCCCTCTTCCAGTCAATAATTATCTCCAGTGGTTCCACATTACCTCCAGGATGAAATAGAAAGCCCTGGCATTTTTCCTTTCCAATTTTGTGACATTCTACTCCCCTGGAAGCACTCTAGAAGGGTAGAGGAGGTCTACGCGTCTATCTAGTTCAGTCTCAACTTTTCACAGATCAGGAAATGAATCCAACAGATATTTGCCCAATGTCACAGGTAGAGTAAAAGGCAAGGCCAGTATTGGAACACAGGTCCTCCAACTCCAAATACTGCAATCTGTTCCACTTTGCCACAGTGCTTCTCACAGGAAAAGAGCAATATTAATAAATAAGAGTAGCATTTACACAGCCCTTTAAGGTTTGCAAAGTGCTTTACAAATATTATCTCATGTTATCCTTATAACAATGGGTGGGAGTATTATTCCTACTTTGCAAATGGGGAAACTGAGGCAAGCAGAGACTTAACCTCTTGACTTGCCCAAGTCACCAGAAAGTATCTGGGGTTGGATTCGAATTAAGGTCTTCCTGACTCCAAGTCAGGGCACTTTATCCACTGACCCAACCTAGCAATTAAAGAAGAGTCAAAATTTGAATCATTGGAGAAAGGACCCACACTGATTAAATGACTATTTCACTAAAACATTCAAGTAAAACTCAAACAGAAGGTGGAATACTGACCACAAGTTAACATTATCTATATTATAGTCTACTTTTATTTATTTTGGCTAAACACTTCCAAATTACATCTTCATGGTCCAGGCAGCACCAGGGAATTTTGCAGCTGGTGCCAGCTACTTGTCCCCAGGTGGAGAGCTCTTCTGTCCCATTTTAACTACGTCTCACTGCTTTTTTTCCACTTATTTCTATTTTCTTGGATATTGAGAACAGATTTATAGAAATCCAATATATCTCTAGTTCTGTAAACAGAACTAAAAATAAGCTACGGCTGCAGCAGCAACCTGGATTTTTAGGCATAAATCCCAAACCTAAAACTTAAGAATACCACCTTTCAAGCACTTGGAAATCCTTTCTCTCTCTCTCTTTCTCTCTCTCTCTCTCTCTCTCTCTCTCTCTCTCTCTCTCTCCTGAAGTCATGAAAGTACAGTATCTTTCATGAAAGTACAGAAAAATGTCATACTCAAGAGTATAACTCTGTTACTAATTAGTAAATGGAGTTAATCTCTAAATTTAATAAAGCTTTTAAAAGGAACAACAAGGGTCCATAAACTTACTCCTGTTTCCTATCTCCATCTATCCCCTGTTTTAGAGTGACAGTATTTCCAAAAAGGGAAATATAGATAGACAGATAGATAGATAGATAGATAGATAGATAGATAGATAGATAGATATAGATATTTCAGCTTGGGAAGAAAAAATAAAAAGCTTGAGTCTTCTCTCAGAAAGGAAATTAATAATAGTAAAGTATACAGATGTTCTTCACATCCACATCAGACAGAGCAAGAAGTAATTAGCTTATAATGTATCATGTAGGACTTGGGTTAGAGATAGTGAAAAATTTCCTGAGAATGTGTTGTTAAATCATAGAATGGGCTACTTAAGATTATTGTGGTTATCTTCTCCTCTGTAGGTACTTGTGGTAATTACAAGCAACATCCTAAATCCCCATCTCCCCTTCCGTGTTAGGCTAATTTTTTTTCAAAGTTATTAAGACCATCCTCCAGTCTTGGCAGGCTTGTGGAAATAAAGATTCAGGCCACTGACATCACTTCATGGATACAAAAGCAGTCAGGAAGGAGGAACTTCAGAGATGTTCTGATGCTTAATGGGTAGATAAGGGTGGAGAACTCAGGCAAGGGTTAAAAATGAAGAAATTTCTTCTTCAATTTTGGCTGAGTAAATCTGTTTTTGTTAACCACTGAATGACTTGAAAGTATCTTATTCTGTTCAAATATGAAATTTAAGCTACCTGTGGATTGGCACGAGGCAGGCCCAGTCCAGAACAGTATTAAACACTGTATACCTAGATGAAATATCATCAAAATTAAGCTTTGCAACCATTAAAGTTCCAAAAAGGCCTTGTTGTAATTATTGTTAATCTGCAACATTCTCTAACAAAATTCTTGGGGCCCAAACTATCATACAGAATTTTAAGACCACTCATGACTCATTCTTTCTTTTCTTCTCCTCTGTCTCCAAGTTTCCAAATCCCAGTGATTCTCTTTTCCACTCTCACTACTCACTGTAGTCTTGATTCTGATGATGTCTTGCCTAGTCTCTCATAAGGACTGCCTAACAGGTTTTCCTGACCCCAATCTTTCTTCTCTCCAATACATCTTTCACATGAAGGCCAAAATAATCTTCTTAAATCATTCTCAAAAGTCTTTGGTGACTTCTCACTTGACTACAGAATAAAATGTCAAATCCTTAACTTCTCATTCAAGGCCCTCAACAATCTGGCTCCATCCTACCTTCTCATATCATTTCATTGTACTCTTTTCACATATTCTGCACTCAAGCCACAATGGACTGTTTCACCACCTTCTGAAATCATCTTATTCCACAGGAGGCTTTTATCTCCTAAAACAACAAAGGACAAGCCTATGCCTAGAATGAATTCCCAACTCCCCCTTCTACCTCCAACACCCAAAAACATACAGGGATAGGATTTTCACATTAAAGGGACCTTAGAAATGATCTAGTTAAATGCCTATTTTACGGATAAAGCAATAGAAGTTCAGAGTTCTTAGGTATCTTGTTCAAAGTTACATAGGTAGTAACTAGCTGAGCAGAGACTTGACCCCAGATCTATTTATCCAGCCTTATACTCTTTTCTGAGGTCCAACGCTATGTCATTAACTGCCTGTTGGATGTTTCTAACTGTATGTCCCATAGGCAAAGCAAAGTCATCGTGTCTGATACAGAACTTATATATCAAAGATGGCAGATTAAGGGCAGCCATCCATTTGAACTCTCCCAACATTGGCCTCCAAATAACTTTAAAATAATGACTCAAATCAAATTTTGGAGCAGCAGAACCAACAAAAGGCCAGGATGAGACATTTTTCTAGAGTAAGAAAACTTAAGAGGTTGGCACAAGAAATCTATACATGAGGTTGAAAGCCTATCTGGAGCCCAACACATGTGACCATTTCAACTGCAGTAGCACCTTCAGAAGCTCTCAGTCCAGAGATGGTGAGGGAGTTGGACATCTGGTCAGGAAGTGATTACAGGGGATCCTCTGCTGGCTCTGAGTCCAGCTGGCACTGATTGGTAACTTCATTGGCCATACACAGTTCTGGGCTGCAGTACCAGGGTGCAGAGCAGAACTGGCTGTCAGTCACAAGGGAGCAGGGGCCCTATTCACAGTTCCAAGGCAAAGAGAGTACTAATGCTTGAGGTTGTAAGGGACCAGAGGCCCTTCCCTGGTAAAGACCAGAGTAAAGACCAGGAGAGCAGTGACCCACACCTCTCCCAGGATAACACCATCTTGAAAACAACAAAAAGTTGGAGACCCTCAGAGCAGAACCCAACTTTAACATAAGCTTCAAAGTCAAGAAATAGACTGGGAAAATAACCAAACAACAACAACAAAAAAAAAGAATTTGACAATAAAAAGCTACTATGGTGGCAGGAAAGACCAAGACATAAACTCAGAAGATAACAATATGAAAAACGATTACAAGCAAGTCTCAAAGACAAGTGCTAATTGGACCCAAGACCAGCAAAAAATTCTGGAAGAGATTTTTAAAAAAGAGATAAGTGTGCAAAAGGAAAAAAGTGGGAAAAGAAATGAGAATGTGAAAAGAGAATTAACAGCTTAGTAAAAAGACGCACATAAAAAAACTGAAGAAAATAACACCTTAAAACTGAACTGGCCTAATGGTAAAAGACGCACAAAAAACTCCTTAAAAAGAAGAACTGACCAAATGGAAGAAGGGGTATAAAATGTCACTGAAGAAAATAATTCCCTAAAAATTAGAATTAGTAAAGTGGAAGCTAATGGCTCCATGATACATCAAGAAACAATAAAACAAAGTCAAAATAATTTTTAAAAAACGGAAGAAATAGTGAAATATCTAACTGGAAAAACAACTGTCCTGGACAATAGATCAAGAAGAAATAATTTAAGAATTAGTGGGCGACATGAAAGCCATGATCAAAGTAAGAATTTATTATCTTTCCCACCAAATCCTCCCCTTCTGAACTACCTTATTATTAGAAGGAATCTCTATTCCTCTAGTCATATAGGTTCACATCCTTGGTGTTTCTCTCAAGTCCTCTCTGGCCTTCACCCCATATATCCTGTAACTTCTTTCTCTACAACATCTCTTGAATTCATCTTCTCTCCATGTACACCAACGGCATCCTAGTGCAGGCCCTCATCACCTCTTGTGTGGACAACTGTAACAAACAGCCATCTAATGGTCTTCCTGCCTCAAGTCTTCACCACTCTAATCTATCACCCACTCAGCTGCCAAAGTGATTTTCTAAACAATATAGCTATCCATTTCATTCTCCTGCTTAATCAACTCCAATGGGTCCCATCTTGGTGCCTTTGCACTAGCTGCTACCCATTCTTAGAATGTTTTTTCTCCCAATTTATGACTAATAGATTATTTGGCCTTCTTAAGGCTTAACCAAAGCACTGCCTCTTCCAGAAGACCATTCCTGGTCTCCACAGCTATTGGTGCCAATCTTCTCATTACTCTACATTTATCTCCTATGTTCTGATTTATCTCCTCCAAATTCAGTAGCACTCTTTCCATTATATTATTCTGTCTTGTATTATGGTTAAAAATATGTCCTTATTCTTCTGACCAGATTGTAACTTCCTTGAGGACAGAAATATAATTTTTCATCTTTGTATCCCCAGGACCTAACACAACACCCTGTATCTAATAAATTTTTGTTGAGCTGAACAGGTTCATCTTCCCAGTACTTTTAATAATTAATCCTACTTAGATAGGGCCAGACTTGATTTCTATTCCCAGTTCCATACTACCACAGTTCCATATGGAATAGTTTCAATTTTGTATAATGATTTGGTCCTGATTAAAAAAAAAAATTCAAGGAAACTTCCAGCCCCATGAATCTGGAAAAGTAAAACACCACATCAAAGTGGTCAGAATTCAAGACCTGGAAGGACTAGGTTCCAGTCCTGCCTCTGACCTTTGCCACTGCCTAACTCCAGGCAAGTTGCTTAATTTCTCTCAGCCTTAGTTTCCTTGTTTATAACACGAGGGTCACCAGAGGTCTCACACACACAGGACTTGTCGTGAGGTTTAAAAAAAAAAAGCAAATACAAAAACTGATAATACTAAACAGACAAAAGGGGCTTTAAATAGTATTTTTTAAAATGAGAATAGGGGAAATCAAATTTTGTAAAAGATCATAAAGTTGTAAAGAAATTAATTCAGCTCTAAGACACTAATTCTACTTAAAAGTTTACAGAAATAACTTTTTTTAATGTAAGCAAAATGACTACACAAGAAGCAAAGCTCTGAAAAACTCAACTTGATAAAGACATCTTTATCTTCCAAATAGGAGCACAACTGGCCTCCTGCCCTTCAACAAGGCATTCAGCAAATTTACAATTTCACAGACAAATAGATTAAATAAAGAACTAAAAAGATATCAAATTTATTTCAAGGAAATGTATAAAGGATTAGTTTATATCAGCAGGCTTTTGCTAGAGAAAATTAAGAGTAAGCTTCAAAGCCTTATAATCACTTACCTTCATAATTCCCCAAATTCTCCCAACTTCTAAAAAATGAGAAAGGAAGTACCAGGAACGGTCACGAAAAGTAAGCAAAAACTACCACCAACCTGTTGCTGTGGGTACTGCATGCCTCCCATGGCACCCGGGGTCCGTCCCTGGATTCCAATTGGGTAACGCTGCGGGCCAGGGGGACCGTATGATCCCCCTGGGTATGGACTGCTTTGCTGAGGCTGGGAATGAGGATTATTGCCCATTCCATATAACTGAGGTCTCTTCATTACCATTGGATCCATTGGACTGCCCTGTTATTAAATAAAAGAGATTGTTTTTAACAATATTCTGCATCTAGATGATAGAAAAGTCTATTCAAGCAGATATAAGCATCAGAGATGAAGACAACGAACCTCTATTTCAAAAACATTAAGAACAATTACTTGACAAATTAAAATGCAGAAGAATGTTAACTAACAGCAACATTACACGCAATTTTTCTATTTTTTTCTCATTAATTAATCAGGTTTTTTAAATTGGGAGGGCCCTGAGTCACAGATAAAGAAAGATTTTGCACCCTAAGCAGAGAAAAAATTTACATCTGAATTTCTATTATGTATGCAGGAAGTGAGCAAGATAATTAATTTCACCCAACTCCTTTTAGCTTAATAGTATTAAAAAAATGAAGTACACTTCAATGTTTGGTGATTAGCAATACTTTCTGTCTTCAAAGTAGTCTCATAATAATAACAATTTTATTTCAGTCTCAGCCAGCAAGTCCCAGTCAAACATTTGTGACTGAGTTGAAGAGAGAGAGTAGGTTTTTAGAAGGAAACAAAAATTATATGGAAAGAAAATGTCAAGGCTTTCCATAATATACGTGTACACCAATAAGCCACCAAGCCATAATGTAAATCATGAGTCCCCTCTCACTTATAAAGTAAGCTTTCTGCCAGACTTAAAATCCAAATGGATTCTCCTTTTAGGACAACCCACAAGGCTCAAGTCCAGAATGGAACTGGAACACAGCAAATCAAAATGATTGCCCGAGTCTGATGGTTAGCACCTCAACATGCAGGGCTTTTTCTGCCTACCTACACAAAGTGAATAGAGGCAGCTAGGCAAGGCAGCAGAAGGAGGGCTGGACCTGGACTCAGGAAGATCAGAGAGTTCAAATGAGCTGTGTGACCCCGGATAAGTGACTTATTATGTATATCTGTTTCTTCATCTGTAGAGATAACAATAGCATCTACCATCCAGAGTTGCTACAAGGATAAAAGAAGGAAATATTTGTAAAGGCCTTTACAAACTTTAAAATACAAACATTAGTGCTGGTGATGACAACGATGATGACAGTCATAAGAACGTCAGCAGCACAGATAATCTGAGGCAACCTACTCCTTTAACAGATAAAGAAAGCAAGGCTCAAAAATGACTACGGTCCCCCAACTATTTGATGGCAAAGTCAGGACGAGAACAGAAGTCTCCTGACTCCCATTCCAGCACTCTTAACTTTATACTAGGCAACGTCTAAACCGCTACTCATCTCAAAACCTTACGGCTAACCTGTAACGCTAGTGTTTGACCCACGACCATTCTTTATTAGTTTCCCTGGTAAAAAAGCAAAAAACAAAAACTGCCACAATGTAGAGGAGCAGAAAATGTAAGAACCAAAAAAAATCCCCATCTTGAATAACCTACTTCTAAACGACTGGCCTTAGCCCACACAGAAAATGTATCATTATATAATTCAGTATTAAGATCAATGCTAAGAGTACAAGATGGTATGGAAGGAGGAGTAGGGAGCAACGGCGTGGGTAAAGGAATGATGCAGCCAGAATACAGGTCTAGAAACGGCTGCCACCCCAGTCATCAAACTAAGACTACTGCTCATTCCCAATGGGTATGAGTGTTGGAAAAGGAAAGAGAAAGCCCGCAGAACACTGGAAAATAAGCAATGAGAAAGGAAAGAAGATGTCTCTGGTTGGTGAGGAATAAGAAAGGATAAGAAACAGATGATTACTATCAGGAAGGGGGAATTAAGCAAGGGCAGACCATGATTTTCTGGATCAAGAGAAAGGGGATTAATCCTCTGAGTAGTTCACTGGGTGACTCAGAGAGTTCCGAAATATGCCTCGGGATCCAGGGATGAGTCAAGGGAAAATATTCTCTAGGGTTATGTGGAAAAAATGGACCACACAATGAATTTGGGAAGCCTAGAAATAACCTAGTGCCCTAACAGGGGCCCAACTTGAGGAAATCAAATTAACAGGCTCTATTTCCAATACAAAAACATCAACTCTGCTTGAGGTTCAGCTACACTATCTTACCATTCAATCTGGATTAGCCCAGGGCACTGGAAAGGTCCATTTATTTCATTTTTAACAGTATACTACCAAAACAGGCTTAATTAAAACGGAAATTTAAAAATGGGGAAATGCTTGGAATGTCTGTATTTTAGTTTTGCAGATAACAGTGTAGCAATTTCCTCTATCAGTCTCTAGACTTGCTTTTTTCTAATCTGGGACATCATTGCCATAAACTTCCATAACCTTATTTAATGTGGAGTTAATTTGAACTAATATTGAATTTCTTAAACTCAAAAAAAAAAACCCAAACAGTGCACTTTATGAAATACCTATACTGTGTGCCTCTGTGAAGACATCAAAATACCTTAAAAATTAATAGCCCAGATATCAAAATAGCTAGGACAAACTGTGCAAAACTCTTCAATTCAACTCCTCTATAGCCCTCTATTAATAATCCACAAATTCAGTCCAGAGTGATATTTTTTTAATTTTCAATGTCCAAAATTAACATCTCAAATCCTTCTCTGCCATTATTTGCTTTCCAAGAAAAACAAACTAATTCCCTGGCTTGTCTAGGATAGATAAAAACTCAACAAGAACTCACAAGACTAGTGATTTCTCTGACTCCCAAATCAACCTACAACCTATCATCTATTTTTTACCAGACATCCCTCTTCCAATGGTACTTCAAAGCATCACACTAGTCATTTTTAACAAGCCTTTTAAGCAAAGGGTTTATGCTATATTTTTTAAAGAGATCATTAGCATTTCTGATGGTCCTTGAATCTTTCTTTACACAAATATTTCCAAAACATCTGTTTTTCTAATCTTGATAGCACGCTTATGACAGCTGTGATTTGAGTTCCAATTTGGTAGAAACAGGCAAGTGGTTCTGAATACCACAAAACATGCTGAGAGAAGAGGAAGGATGGCTGGGGTAGAAGCCATTTCAAAGAGAACAAAACAGAGTTAAACAACGTTAGACTAATTCTCATTATTGTATACATTTCTAAGTACTTTTAAAGAAGTGTTATTATTGCATAATATTTGCTTTTCACAGATCATAGAACCTAAGAGTTGAGAAGAACCACAGAAACTCTAATTTAATCCTAACCTAACCCAAGATTCCTTTGACTGTACCCCTGATAAGTGGTCAATCCAATCTCTTGATTGATATCTTGAGAGAGGAGAAAGGGAAAGAGGAGACAGAGAGAGACACAGCGACAGAGAATGAGAACGCCACCATCTTGGGAAGTGGTCATTCCACTTCTGAACAGCTCCAATTGTTAGGCTAGGAAGTTTTTCCTTAAATCTACCTCTGAATTTTCAATTCCTGGCCCTTACTGCTGCCCACCGTAAGTCTGCAATAGAATTAAGTCTAACCCCTCTTCCACATAAAAGCCATTAAAATATTTTAAGGCTGTTAGCATGTCTTCACCTAGTCTTCTTTTCTCCAGGCTTAATATTTCCAGGGCCTTCAAAAGATTCTAATATGACATTTTCTCCAGTCCTCTCACTGTCTAATCATACTCTTTTGGATACTCTTTAGAAAGGACTTTTTTTTAAGATTAATTTAGTTTTCAACATTCACTTTCTTAAGATTTTGAGTTATAAATTTTCCCCCTCTCTCCACTCCCCCCTCCCCAAAGTGGCATGCAATCTGATACAGGCTATACATATGTAATCATACTAAATATATTTCCACATTAGTCATGTTGTGAAAGAATCAGAACAAAAGAAAAAAACCATCAAACAGGGAAAAAACAAAATAAAGAGAAAATAGCATGTTTCTCTGCACGTAGGCAGCATTTTCCATCATGTGTCTTTTGGAATTGTCTTCGATCATTGTATTACTGAGAAGATTTAAGTCTATTGGCTGGTCATTGTACAATGTTGCTGTTACATATATAATACGCTCCTGGTTCTGCTCACTTCACTCAGCATCTGTTCATGTAAGTCTTAGAAAAGACTTCTTTCTGTCCTTTCTAAAACTGTTGTACCCCGAAATGAATATGGTGCATCAGGTGTAGTCTGGACCACAACAGAGTACAGTGGAATGATCTTTTCTTGCCACGTGGACACTGTCTTTCTTGTTAAGTGACTAGGGTAGACAGCATTAGCTTTGTTGGCTTCTATAATAACTTAGTTCAAGTGAAGACAATCCCATTCATAGAAAACATCAAAGTTATGAACTATTTGTATACATAAAAAGCCACAGACATCTCCTCCTTCAAGCCAGTCCCTTCTGAGTTACTATGGCTGCTGTTAACCACCAAAGCCCCTGTGGGGAGGTAGAATCAGTGCTGGAGGTAGAAGAAAGGGATGGAGGAAATGTTTTCTGGTATCTCAGATTAAACTACAGTATTTCCTCATAGAAACAACTGTATTTTTGTGTTACAGCCAACTGATACAAAGTATCTCTCCACTGCTTTTTGAGAAATACTAAATCTTAATTCTTTTGAGACCAGTGTTATAAGACAATGATTTAAAAATATTATTTGAATATTGGAATGTAAAAGGACCAGAATTTAAGAATAACTCAAATGACCATGCACATTTCTGCATCAATTGATTTAAAACTAGTACTTCTAGTGTTTAAAAAGAAGGGCCTCGATTTCAGAGAGAAGTTCAGGATTATTAAAGGGACTCTGCAATTTCCCAGAAGCAACAAGACAGCTCTAAGTTCTCTTGTTTTACTCTAATCTCAACATGACCATGTGCAGGGTCTTTCCAAAAGCTCTATCCACCTAAAATGTGTGGCATAATCTGGACAAGAAGCATTTTTCATCTATTTCAATTTCTCCCTGGGGACAGTAAAGTCAAAATCTTCTGAGTTCCCTACAAGGCTTTACCATGTTCCAATGTTTGATACAAACAGTGACGGCATCACTCAAAAACCAATCACTAGCAGTACCTAACCGTCTACAGTAAATCCTTCTACACGATGGGTTTTGCAATAATGCCCTCAATAAGAGTGGTGAGCACCTCTGCTTAGCATGTATCTGATCATTTTATGTCTCTTCTGACATCCATGATAAATGGGCCAACTAAGGCTTTCTTCTGTCGTATTGTTCAAGGAATTCTGAATAATTTTGATGTATGCATATGAGCTTTTAAGGTGAGTTTTTCTTTACCAAAGCAAATGCTCTTTTATGATAATGTATGTGTGTGTGTATAAGTACACTGGGATTTATATTTTCTCTATCTTTTGATCAATTGTGACAGCAAAAATGTGGTCTGCTGTGGAACAGTGCTTTTGAAAGACTTCCCACTCCATTTTAATATCCTTACTCAGGATGCCCAAAATTAGAGGGAGTGACATAGCAGATAAAAAGTCAGAGTCAGCAACAGTTGAGTTCCAGTCCTATCCCTGACACAATCTATCTCTATGACCAAGCTCGAGTCACATAACTTCTCATTTCTAAGACCAAGTTAGAGATAAGATGTCTACCTGCATCAATCGAAGGAATTTCCACACTAATGAAAGCACAAATCCAGAGTACTCTTCTCTCTCTGCCTCACTCCCAAAAGCTAAACACTAAGCCGTAAGGAATACAAATATAGATAGGTCTCAAAAAAGTATATCTAGTAAGAACAAAATATGCTCAATACTTCCATGGATCTATAACTTCAAAGATGTATTTTCCCTCCATTAGTGCAGATGTCAACCCACCCTTCTTTATTCTTCCTTAAGTGTCAAGCTTCAATAAGCTTAAAACTGCAGTAAGAGTTTGGGAATACCATGTTTATTTCTTGTCCATGATTTTCCATATATATCCTTCAGAAAGTAGCTAGGGCTATTAATATTTCAGAAAGTACTAAGGGAACACCTAAAGTATTCTTTTTCTCGTGCTCTACCTTTCCCATTGTTGAATTCTTCAATGATAAATAACCCTTATATTCTTGAACACAGATCAATTCCTGGAAACATGTTACAGATTACTTGAGCCTTCCACATGTCTGTTTGCCTGTTGCCCCAACCATAACTTTAACCCCTCAGAGATGGTGGTATTTCAAGATTTGCAACCACAGAGCTTCACTGAGAGAATATTTACACCAAAAAAAAAAAAGTAGGTAGGATGAATCAGAAAAGGGAAAGATCATTTTTATCTGGGGAGACCAGTAGCACGGAATGCTTCATGTAGGAGATGGTATCTGAACTAGGCTTTAAGGGAAAGGAGGGATTTCAATAGAAAGAACAAGGGAAATGGGGGAGATGGCAGAATTCATTCTAGGCATAGGGAATGTAGCCTGAACCACACATGCGGCACCTAACATTGCCTTGGGAAATTTATTGTATTGTTATTCAAATCTCCTATCAATGTTCATATTCCTTTCATCAACTTTAATCATAACTTTCTGTTTCTTTTTTTTTAATAGCAGGTATTATTGCTAAGTACTTCCCATAGTGACCAAGGTAGCGCCATGTGTTATGCTATATATGGGTACTCAATGAATACTTCAACAATGCATGCTTCCTAAAGTTAACACTAGATGGTCCAAAATTTAAGTATAACTGGATGGGTGTCAAATTGGCAGAATGCCAAGTAAAACTGCTAAGACTGCAGTTATTAATTCCCTCAACAGTTCCGAACAAACTTCTGAAAGAGAAAACAAAAATGCTCAAGACTACAGTAACAAATACTTAGTTCACACCATTAGGCTAAGTAATACTCTGTGCTTTGTAGATAAATTCAATTAAAATCAAGAATGGAGGAGAATCACAAAAGAATCTATATTTCCCCTAATTAAGGAATGTATTTTTCGCTTAGAGTAAAATGAGTCTCTTGATTGTTGGTCTTACCATTGACCAATCTATAATTACTAGAAATATAGGAAAGACTATGCCCACAAAATCATGCTCTAATACTTATACTAATGCTATATATACATCATATATAGTATATAAGAGCATATATAATATATGGGTTATATACAGCATATATCATACATATTATATATACTAATACTATATTATATAGCATATACTATACTAACAATACAACTGTATCTATTTGACATAACATTACTCAATATTTGTCCTCCCAAATCTAGGATCAGGAGTTTTATGTTGCTGAACCAATGAAAATTTGCCAAAATAAGTCAAATGGGGATTTGAAAATACCCAGAGGTATAGAACATTCTAAAAGATTAGATAGGCAAGCTATACCTAAACTTGCTTCAGATGAGCTCTGGGAAACATGCAACATTTAACACCTTTAAAGAAATGAAGGAAAACACAAAATTAGGGACAGGAGCGAAAATGGAGGGGCAGGGGAGAAATAGGGATGGAACAGTGGATTATCAGGGTTCCAAAAGGAAACAAAGCAAAAGTATTGGATGATTAATTGTAAATGAATAAAATATTTAAGATAAATTATGAGTTGTTTTTTTTTAATTTTACAAAAAACTACAATCAAAACTATTTTTAAACTTCAAACCTGCAGGACACAGAATCACAGCAACGACTATGCTATGAGAGCAAGTCATTGGTACAGCTCTGAAATAAAAGAGCGAGACATATTTCGGCCCTTGTCCAATGTAGCCTCTCACTTGTCCTTCTTACATGCTTCGGATTCCTTCATCTTTTGCAACATGTGGAAGATATCTGTTTAGGTTGGGAAAGAGTCACACTAAATCAAACAAATAAATAAATAAAGCGACACGTAGCATCACCAAAGTTAAAGGGGCCCGACTTAGAGTTTGTTTAGTCTAGGGTTCTTGTTTTACAGACGCAGAAACTAAAGACCAGAAGAATGGTTAAATGACTTGCCCAACACCACAAAGCTAGCTCATGTCAGAGTTCCAATTAGAAGGCAAGACTCCTCACTCCTGGTTCAGCATTTACTGCTCCAGAAAAGGGGAACCTTGTGTCAATCCAGCAAAACTTTGTTTGCAGAAGGGACAATTATGAGAATCAACTATCAGAAAAAAGCAAAAAATGCTGGCAATTAGAAAAATGAGCCTAGTTAAGTAAGAATCAACCAGGGCGAGAAACCAAGTGATAATGCATACATGCTGTAGAAACAATAGCAGTAATTTATATTCTGCTTTAAGGTCTACGAAGCCCTTTACAGAGAATTCACATTATCCCTATGAACATCCCTAACACAGTACAGGTATGATTCTCTATGTTTTACACGTGAGAAATCTGAGCCTTAAAGAGGTTAAGTGATTTGCCCCAGAGGACACAGTTAACTGATAGTTGTTATTGTTTTATCTTTGTATTATTACTGATTTACACTTATAAATCACAGGCACTGTGCTAGGCCATGGGGATATAAATACAAAGATTAACCAGTGCCTACCCTCACAGAACTGACCTTCTAACACAGGAGACAATTGCCCCCATAAGTATACACAGAACAGCGTCCTGAGCCCTGTATACTAGTATGTATGGTGAATAAAAAAAGAGAATGCTCATATAATTGGGTTAGCGAAGGGATGGACGGGACAGAAGGCAGTGAGTAACCTGTAAATAAGAAAATGATTTAAAAGTAACCTTAGCGAAATGGAAGTGCCGGAACGGGGCCAGAACGGGAGGAGAACAGGACAAATACAATAAAACATACCTTGGAGAAAAATAACCGGCATCAGTTCAAGGTTATGGGCACATGTAACAGAAGAGGATCTGGGGTTGCAGTGAGTCACAACGTATTACCAAGGTTTCAGAAAACTCAGGGTATTCTTTTTCATAAACAGAAGTCAACTATAAGGTGATACAGATGAGACAGTCCTCACAGGTCTTCTCACACTCAAAAGAAATCATAGACTGACTCCATCTGGTACAACATGTTCTACACCAAGATGTTCAGCTTTGGTCAGAAAGATAGACTAAATATCATTCCAGTTCCTTTCTAGCTCTAAAATGCGAGAATTCTAGACCAAAATCCACAAGGTAAAAGCTGTTTCCAAGAAGTCTAAAGATCTTTTTTCCTTTTTTCTCAGCTCTATTATGGAATTCCACATTTCTGTCTCTATTGGCTTAATCGTAGAGAGAAGACTGAAGCCAAAACACATAACTTTCTTTGTTTTACTGTAAAACTGATTCTTTCACTCTAAGCTTTTGCATACTTCTCAGAGATAAGAAAAAAAACCTACGAAGCCTGAGTCCTTAAAGTTCACTGGTTTGTAGCTGTGTTTGTATACTCAAAAAATTTTTTTACTCTAAAAGTAAATTCAATTAGTATAATTTGAATTATTTTCTATTAAAATTCTATTTTTAAATTGGGCATATTAAACCTGATAATTTTGTGAAAAGACAAATTATATATTATATATATTTTAGGCCACGAATGAAGGCACTTCATCTCTCGGAGAAGGCACTAAAGTAAGTATTAGTCACTCAGTATACAAACAATTATTAAGGGCCTACAATGTGCCAGGCCCTGCCTGCTCAAGGGACTGAGGATACAGAGAAAGGCCAAAAAAAAATTTGCTGGCTCTCATACAGCTCATAGTCTAATGGGGAAAATAACATGAAAATACCTATATGTAAACAAGATCTATGGGGGAATAAATTAGAAGTAATCAACAAAGGGATGAACTAGTATTAAGGGGAAATAAAATAGCTTCTTGGGGAAGGTGGAGCTCTAGGTGCAATCTGAAGGAAGCCAGGAGGTAGAGATGAAGAGAAAGAACACTATAGCAGCCAGGAGGGAAAGCCAGTGAAAATGCTCATCAGAAGATAGGAGTGTCTTGGAAGAATGGCAAGGAAGCCAGCATTGGCTTCCACAACATACTCTAGCTTTAAGAGTAGATGGGATAACGGGGGGAAAAGACAGGAAAAGTAGGCCAGGTTTTAAACACTGGGGAGAGGTGGTGCAGTGAATAGAACACCTGCCCTGGAGTCAGAAGGACTGGAGTTCAAATCTAACCTCAGACACTTAACACTAGCTGTGTGACCTTGGGCAAGTCACTTAACCCAAATTGCCCTTCCCTCCAAAAAAAAAAGGCAAAAAAAAAAACACCAAAGAGAAGACGTTATATCTGACCCTGGAGGTGAAAGGGAGCCACAGGAATTTACTCAATTGTAGAAGGAGCGGGAAAAGGACCAAGGATTTGACAGCTGAGAGGTGGATGGATGACAGTGGGAAGAAACTTAAGACAAGGAGACCCACGGGCAGGCAAAATATTCCAGGCATGATATGATGAGTGCCCACATCAAGCAGGTGGTAGTGAGAGAAGACAGAAAAGAGCTTGTGTTAGTCAATAAATCAATCAGTAAACATTTATTAAGCATCTACTAAGTCCCAAGAATGGTGCTAAGGATTCAAAAAAGAGGCAAAAGATAGTCACTGTCCTCAAGGAGATTACAATCTAATGAGTTTGTGATTTTATGTGAGAGATGTTTGGATTGGAGGAGAAGAGATGGGGGAAAGAGAGGAAATCAGGAGTTGAAGATGATGCCTATGTTAGTCTGGGTGTTGAGGAAGACAGGAATTACACCACAGACCTAAGAAAATTTATTTTTTATTTTTATTACTTAATAAAAAATACACATGGATTAAGAACCTATTGAATACAGAGCACTCTCTAGGGAAGGAGAGAAGGCAAAGTTCACAGAAGATATAGCCCATGCCTTATGGATGTATAGTCTAGTAGGGGGGATGTTATACATAAATAAAAAGACAAAATAATATTCTATGTTTTGGTGCATGATATTTTAGATTCAGCAAACTTGGATAAAAATGCAGGCTCCAAGAAACCTTTCCTGAATCTCCTTAATTCTAGTGTCTTCCTTGTACTGATTATCTCCAATTTACCCTGTATATAGTTTATTTATACATAGTTGTTTTCATGTTGTCTCATCCATTGGATTATGAGCCCCTGGCACCCCTGACTATCTTTTTTGCCATTCTTTGTATATCCCCATCTCTTAGGATCACACCTGGAACACAGCAGCAGCTTAATACATGCTTATTGATTTGCAGATTCAAGGGAACAAAAGTATTGCTTCTACTTAAGTTTAGGGGCCATTAGGTAAACATTCAAACAAAAAAATACACTCTTTTTAGTTGTCGGAAAGACAAAATCCCCTACTATCACCTCAAGACTTCCTGTGTCATTTCAAGAGAGTGTTCAAATCCTTGAATTGCACAAAAATTCCACTGTTAAAACAAGTGAGTCAGAGACTAGGGTTCTTACAATCTGCTATGCCGAGGTCTTTGTAGAATAATACTGGTTTATAACAGGCCTTATAACCTCTCTGTTTCTCAAAGTGAAAAGTTGAAATAAGAAAGGATAAGAGATATGTCACAAGGTCATTTCTCCCTAAGCTTTTTGTTTTTGTTTTATTCTGGTTTTTTTTTTAATTTTTTAAGTGCTTTGTTTAGATGAACTATTAAAAAAAAAAGAAAGAAAAGAAATAGTCATTGGTTAAGTATAAAAGTAGGGTCAAAAATTCTGGAGCTGTTGAAATCCTCCAGACAAACTCTTGTTATTTACTACACCATCAACCTCCTTTGATAAATTGTTAGGAAAGATGCTTCAGGATCACGAAAGGAAAGAATCCAAAGGTTTGTACACAACATAGAAACCTCACACCTGGATCTTCTGAATATTTTCTACAGGAAGGGAGTAAGGAGGCACTGGACATGATTAGAGCGTCGATAATATAAAAAAAAAAGAAAGAAAATCAAACTGACTACATCTTAACAATTTCACTATTACCAAGCAGCCTCTGACATGACTGAATAGCATAATATTATAGTAGAACAACTCACATATAGATGTATAGATATAGATACACACACACACACACACACACACACACACACACACACACACGTGGCGGGGTGCACCACTTTCAAGTTTGCAAAGCACTTTCCTCCCAACAAAACCACAAAGACTCTCTTTTTATCTGCTGTATTGCCTTCTGTAGCTAACATTATCCACTCCCATCGTCAGTTAACCTCTCTCTAGAGATTATCTTCCCAAACCTTTGTATCCATGTCTTATCTCTCACCTGAACTCCTGTGCTGCACAGACACCTGGATAACCTGTCAACATCTCGAACTCAAGATACCACCAAACAAAACTTATTTTCTCCCCTAAGCCCCAGTCAACTTCCAGTTTCCCTATTTCGGTGAGCATACTACTGTCCTCTGACAGCCTAGTTTAAACTTTAGACCCTCATCCCTTCTCACCCAATTATTGTAATAGTCTCTGATTTGGTCTCCCTACCCTTAATCTTTCCCTTCTCCAATCCATCACCCACAAAGCTGTCACAATTAACTTTTGTAAAGCACAAGTCTGCCAATACCCTTCCTTTTCTCAAAACCTTCAGCAGTAACTCTTTATTGCTTCTAGGATTAAAAAGCAACCAAAATTACCAGCGGCTTTCAAAGCCCTCTGCAAGCTGGTTTCAATCTTCATTTCTGGCCTCATTTTACATTACTTCCCTTCATGGTTCCAGTCAAGCTGAACTAGTAGCTGTTACTGACCCAAACTCTTCCATCTCCTAGCTAGGTATTCACAGAATCAATCCCACCACCCCTATCCTAAGCACACCCCTCTCCCCTTCCTTATCTCCTCTATTTAAAACATCTGTCATCCTGCAAGCTTCAACTCAGGTGCAGCCTCCTAAGAGAAACTCCCATAATCCCACCAGGTGTTGTTCACAGAATTAAAGCAATGACTTGGAAAGGGACCCCAGAAATCATGGAGTCTGACCCAGACCTGGTGTTAGTACTCTCTCCTTCCTCAAGCTATTTATTTATGTCAGAAGCTCTTGACCTGGCGTACATGACCTTTCTAAAAAATATGTATTTTGGTAACTACATTTCAAGATAATTGGTTCGCTTTGTAATCCCATGTATTTAATTTTATGAACTTAAAAACATCATTCTGAGAAGGGATCCATGGGCTTCACCAGAATGCCAAAGGCGACTCCAATGACACCCAAAATAATATGAAGAACCCTGACCTATGGCTCCATTGTCCACACGCACAGGTTTGCAAGGCACTCTGCCTAAATCCCACTCTATCATGTCACTGGGACACAGAGTAAGAGCTCTAGCAAGTTATTCCACATTGGAAAGTTTTAAAGCGGACTCAGTCTGATGTCTAAGGCCCAGAGACACGCATCATAAGGCTACTATACACTAATTAATGAGTTCCTTGTCAACAAAAACCCATGAAACAAAGGAAACACAAAATGTACCTGATACTTGTATGGTCCCATTTCTACAGAGATGAGGATAGAGAAGCTACGAATCCGTTTTTAGACCATCTGTAAACAACTTAACTGCCAGTACTCTAGATGAGACATCCTCCTCCAATCACTAAAAGATCAACAGATGACAGAATCAAATCTGAGGACCACAGATTCAGGACCTGAAAGGAACCTCAAAGGTCAGGGAGTCTCAGCCCTTCATTTTATAGAAGTGAAAAAATGAGGCTCGGAGACTGGTTAAGTGACTCACAAGCCTAAGGTCAAAAAGTTGACCTTAGCAGCAAAGGTGGGATTTGAAATCAGGCCCTCTGACTATAAAATCACTCTTTCCACTCACCAAGCTGTCTCTCAACAATGACATTCTTGTTCTAACTGAAACCAGAAGTTACAAGGAAATTGTGGCTAAATGGAGAGATGGCTCATAGGTTCTCCTCACAGGAAGAAGACAAATAAAGAAGCCGGCTGAGTTGGTTTTATCATCTTTCCACAAGCAATGAAAACACCATTTCATGGGATACTTGGTCACCTCAATCTACAGAGCTCAAGATGAGTGAGTATTTGGGTTAAAAATAGAAAGACACTGAATATAATCATAGATCGTGCGCAATATTTGTTGTGGAAGATGAGAAAATAGAGAAATGCTATTAAGCATTTAGGGACAGGGGCAGCTAGGTGGCACAGTGAATAGAACACTGGCCCTGGAGTCAGGAAAACCTGAGTTCAAATATGTCCTCAGACACTTAACACTTACTATCCCTGTGACCTTCGGCAAGTCACTTAACCCCAACTGCCCTACCTTCCACCCTCCAAAAAGAAAAAAGAAAGAAAAGAATTTAGGGACAGCTTGTGGGGCAGTGGATACAGTGTCAGGTCAGGAGTTAGGAAGACTCTTCCTGAGTTCAAATCTAGTCCCAGACACTTACTTAGATGTGTAACCTTGGGCAAGTCACTTTACCCTCTTTGCCTCAGTTTCCTCATCTGTAATGTAAGCTGGATAAGGAAATGGCAAAACACTGCGGTATCTTTGCCAAGAAAACCCCAAATGGAGTTACAAAGAGTTGGACAAGACTGAAAAATCAATTAAGAATTTATTAAGACTTTCTGATCTAAAATATATGCTTTAATATTCAGTGACTTCTGTATAAAAATGCCAACCAGCTTCTTTACTGTACCTCAAAGAAGACACTCCAACTCTGAAGTCTGAGCATTTTCACCAGCTGTTCCCTATACACAGAATGGTCTCCCTCCTCATCTCTATCTTCTATCTTCCTTCAAATCTCGGCTAAAAATCCCACCTTCTACAAGAAGTCTTTCCTATCCCTCTTAATGCTAAGGCCACCTTCCTTCCACTGATCATTTCCAATTTATCCTGTACGTAGCTTGTTTTTATTACATAACTATTTACACGTTGGCTTCCCCACTCAACTGTAAGCTACTAGAGAACAAAGTCTATCTTTTGTCTTCTTTTTTTTCAGGGGTTATGAGCGTAGAGTATCCCTAGCACTTAGCACTGAGAAGACACAACAAATGTTTACTTACTGCCTAACTAAAAGTATACAGAGAAGAAGGCAAAAAATGTTGAAAAATATATTTATGGTCAAGAAGCGACAGAAGTCAGAGCCTTGTAGACTACACAGAAATCTCACACCTGTATATTCCGAATATTTTCTTTAAGAAGAGAGTGAGGAGGCACTGGACACGGCTAGCATCAATAATATAACCAGAAAAAAAAAATCAAACTGGCTGCAGGTTAATAAACAAGAAGCAACTGGTTGCCAGCACTGAAATCATAACCAAATCAGCTTTTCCTGTGCAGTCAGAACACCGACTTTTGGAATAAAGACTGATACCATAATGGGGATGTGAGGGGAGAAAGTCCCTTTGTGTCTGTGTACCTGATTTTTTCATCTATAAAATGGAGTTGGACTAGAAGGCCACTAAGGTGCCTTTCCAGCTCTAAATCCATTATGATGCTAGGGATCCAAAGAACAAAAATGAAAAGAAAACCAGACATACGATAAAAACACTCCCAAAGGGTGGCTAGGTGGCGCAGTGAATAGAGCACCGGCCCTAGGGTCAGAAGGACGTGAGTTCAAATCCAGCCTCAGACACTTAACACAAAAAACTAGCCATGTGACCTTGGGCAAGTCACTTAACCCCAACTGCCCTCCAAAAAAAAAAACCACAAACAAAAAACTACTCCCAAAATTACATGGTTAACAACTATTTATTGATACCAAAAAAAATTGGGAAATAGAAAAAGAACTGGGCAACACAGTTTACCATGTTTTGTAAAAGTTTGATCAATGTACAGCAATCATCACAAGGAGGTCAAAAGAACCTACAAACTGCTTCTGGTAGCAAATACTTTTATCTCCTTGCCAAAGTAGAGAGACATGGCAGCCACAAGCAGCATCAGTATAGAATATAAGCTCGTTTGTAAAAATCTTATGGAAAAAGAAGCTAGAAGATAACAGTCATTCCCACTCACAAAACAGCAAAGAAGTGGTAGATGGAAAAGTGACTATAGAATGCTTGGCAGAAGATCTAATTTATTAAAGTCACCTCAAGCACCTTTAGGGATAAAATAAGAAGAACAACAGGAAAAGAAAGATCTGTCAAAATTTAAACAACACATTATTTTCCCCAGTTCAACCCCTTCTTCTGACATTTATTGGTTATGGGACCATGGGCAAGTCACTTAAGTGAAGATTCAAGGAAGTACCCACATCACTGAGGTCAGACATTGACTGAAGTATTCAAATAAATACATGTTGCATCCTCATCATTAAATTCATCAAGTATTTTTAAAAGTATCTACCATGTATAAGGTACTTTGCTGGGTACTGGGAGATATAAAGAAAAAACTAAGGGGGGACAAAGGGCCTCACTGTAATGGTATGGGAATTTGAAGATCTTCCCTGTCCCTTAATAGGCCTCACTTGGAGCCCAACAAGAGAAGCTTGCTTAGGGGAGGCTTGTTTTTCAGGAAAGCCCACACCTTTTGTAACTTTGTAATTAGGCAGTGGGTCATGAAGATTGTGATGTCCTCTGACCTTGGAGAAGGCTATATATACCCTGAGGAGAGGTTTGCTTTGGGGCTCACTTATGGAAAGAGTTGTGTGACCTGTCCAGATGAGACTCTGGGCAGCCATTGAGGCCCCCCACCTTAGAAAACTCAGATGTTGGTGCATCTCTCTCTGATAGTTGACTATGTATGTAATGGTCAGACAACTAGAAGTCCTGTCTGTTGAATTGTGTTATTTTCTCTGTCTGTATTTTGTGTCTGCTTATAATTTCTGTTCATATTTTCTGAAGTTCTGGGTGCTGACTTTTTCACCAGAACTAAGTAAACGATATATATGTTTGATTAAAGTAAGACAGCTAACCCTTTCTTTCCCTTAGAAAAGTAGATCAAAGAACCCGTGCTAGCAGCCATCCTGGGTATGCTAGGGTGCTTGCTGTTACACTCACCTCAAGAGGCTTATATTCTATTGGGAAATACAAGGTGTAAACAAGAAATATGAGTAGAGAGAACACTAACAACCAGAGAAATCAACAAAGTCTTCTAGTTTGAAGTAAGACCTAAAGCAGATGTTGAAACAAAATAAGGATTTTAAGCAAAAGAGGTGTAAATAAATGAAAGGATAAATGAATGAACGAAACCACTCATATGTGGGACACTAGATTCTAGTAGGGCTTTGCCTCTAACTAGTAACATACCCATGGAAAAATCTATCCATTTCTCCGAAACTTAGCCTCCGCCTTTAAAAAAGCACCTTGGTATGGAAGATCAAGTGTTGGACATGAAGTCAGAACATCTTGCTTCCAATATTTTGTAGTCATGTGACCACGGGCAAATCCCTTGATAATTTCACCAAGCTTCAGGTTCCTCATCTGTAAAATGGGCAGAACAACACCTATAGAACTTCCCAGGCCTAAGGCCCAAATGAGATAAAAGACTTGTAGACCTCAAGCCCCTATCAAAATGTCTGCTGTCATTAATATCTATCTATGACATGGATTAGACTGAAATGGCCTCAATGCTTTTCAGCTGAGAGATGGTCAAGCAGTGAGAATGAAGAATGTGTGTGTGTGTGTGTGTGTGTGTGTGTGTGTGTGTGTGTGTGT
>CM053584.1:315523045-315540849 GCA_028627135.1 Pseudochirops cupreus | reverse complement strand
ATGGCAAAAGAGGCCCAAAAAGCCAATGAGGAGAAGAATGCCTTAAAAAGTCGACTTTGCCAGATGGAAAAAGAATCTCAAAAGCTTTCTGAAGAGAATAATTCCTTCAGAATTAGAGTGGAGCAAATGGAAGCCAATGACTTTATGAGAAATCAAGATACTATCAAACAGATCCAAACAAATGAAAAAATAGAAGGCAATGTGAAATATCTCCTTGAAAAAAACCACTGACCTGGAAAACAGATCCAGGAGAGACAATTTAAAAATTATTGGACTACCTGAAAGCCATGATCAAAAAAATAAAAGATTTTGCACAAACAAAACCAATGCAACCAAGATTAGAAGGAAGGAGAAAGACAGGAAATAATTTTTACAGCAAGTGTTTCGGATAAAGGTCTCTTCTCAAATATATAGACAACTCAATCAAATTTATAAGATTACAAATCATTCTCCAATTGATAGATGGTCAAAGGATATGAACAGTCTGTTTTCTGAGGAAGAAATTAAAGCTATCTCTAGTCATATGAAAAAATGCTGTAAATCACTACTGATCAGAGAAATGCAAATTAAAACAACTCTGAGGTACTACCTCACACCTATCACATTAGCTAATATGACAGAAAAGGAAAATGATAAAAGTTGGAGATGTGAGAAAATTGGGACACTAATGTATTGTTGGTGGAATAGTGAACCGATTCAACCACTCTAGAGAGAAATTTGGAACTATGCCCAAAGGGCAATGAAACTGTGCATAGCCTTTGATAAAACGACAACACTATTAGGTCTGTATCCCAAAAAGATCATATATGTACAAAAGTATTTACAGCAGCTCTTTTTGTGGTGGCAAAGAACTGGAAACTGAGGGGATGCCCATCAATTAGGGAAATGGCAGAGTAAGAAATGATGACCTGGAAGATTTCAGAAAAACCTGGAACGACTTCAATGAACCGATGCTGAGTGAAGTGAGAATCAGGAGAATATTGTACACAGTAACAGCCACACTGTGCGAAGATCAATTATGACTGACTTAGCTCTTCTAAGCAATAATGATGTAAAACAATTCAAAAAAACTCATCATGATGGAAAATTCTATCCACATCCAGACAAAGAACTATGGAGTCTGAATGTAGATAGAGGCACACTATTTTCACCTTTTTTGTTTTCCATGGCTTTTTCCCTTTGTTGTATATCTTTTTCCACAACATTACTAACATCCAAATATGTTTACATGATTTTACATGTATACTCTATAGCAGAAATGCTTGCCATCTTGGGGAAAGAGGTTAAGAGGGAGGGAAGAATTTGGAACTCAAAATCTTATTTAAAAATGAATGTTAAAAACTGTCTTTACATGTAATTGGAAAAAACCAAAATACTATTTACCAAAATTAAATTAAATTGTAAAAAAAAAAGAACAAGAAGCAAGTTCACAAGTAATTTTTCTTGATAGCTAAGAGAAAAGAGGAAACATTTGGCAAGCCAAATTAAGTGTGGCAAGAACATTTGGAGCAAAGAGAATGTGTTAGTGAAGACAAACTAATGCTTTTCTCTTTGCTTAATCATAAGCTGGTATTTTATTCCATCTTGAAAGATGAGTAACAATAAAAGTAACAGTTAAATTTATAGGATGAATTTAAGGTCTGCAAGCAAAGTATGTATATGTATATGTAATATACAGACAACACGTCATGGCAGAAAAGGGCTTTTGGTGGCAATTCAGTCTAAAGTCTCAGAGCCTAGACAAAAAGAAGGCTTAGAAAGGTTTTTAATCACATTTAACTCATCGAACATTAAATTCGGTTCAATAAATATGTATTCAGTTCCCATCAGGAAAAGACACAATGGTAAACATTAAATTATTAAGATTAAAGGTGTGTTGAAAAGCTCAAATTCAAATGGGGGTAAAACAAGAAATTAAGTAATGATTAATAAAATTTAAGAATTATTGAGCAAGGAACTTAATTAAAGTGCCCATGTGTTTTTATTTCTTTAAATCATATTCTGATTATATGGTATCTTTTTTTAAAAAAATGCTTACTAGTAATACTGATTAATGTTTATGGTTAGCTGTTTCAATTAATTAAGAGTTGTATTTTTATTCTAAAGAAAAAAGAATAATTAAGTAGAAAACTGTTGATTCTTCCTGTCATTTAATCATGCCTACAGGAATATAGGCACTGTTCAGACCATCCGGTCCTAGATAGAACAGCATAGTTTTACTATTGATAGCTTACTCTAATGGCAAGCAGAGTACCTAAGAAGAAATAAATTTTTTTTAAAAAATTTTAATATATATTCATAAAAGTATACCTTACAAAATCAATCCTATAAATAACAAACAATAGGTCCAATTAAATGCATGCTGAGATTTTTAGACACCTGATTCTAAAGCAGTCTAGCCCTTTGGTGAATACATCACAGCTCTGAGAATTACAAATTTTCTTTGAAATCCAGTATTACTTACAAATACTTGCCCAAGTTAGCCTACACACCTGGAATACACTTTCTCTACACTGAGCTCTGAGCATGCTTATCTTCCCTGAGGATTTATACAGCAGTCAACCCAGAAACCTGCCCATCAAATTCCAGCACTGTTAAATGATATCCACCTCCTCAAATTACTCTGCTTTCACATATCTGTAGGAGTTATATGGAACTTCTCCATCCAACAGAATGTAAGCTTGCTGAAGGCAGGTTTTTATCCTTTTATCTTCTGTAGCTGGCACACTGCCTGGAATGCTGGGTGCTTAATCAATGCTGAACTGCACTGAATTTCTCTGTGCTTCAATAGCCAGGAAAAGTTTATTCTCTTTTATAAGAAAATAAACAATCTGCACCAAGAGAATAATTTTCTCATGGTAGGACAAAACTTGTTCATATATTTATGCTCTGAAGGGGAGAATCTGACCTTCTTTGTTTTAGTCCATTTGGAAAGCCCTCACTCTGAAGGCCTAGCTCCTCATAGGATTCTAGATTTAGACATACATATTCTATTTAGCAAACATTTTTTAGCACCTACTGTATACTACATATGCCCCAACAATGACCTAAGGGTAAGAATGGGTGTAATCAAGGAAATCTACCATCAGAAAAGGAGATGGGTGGTGAGAGTAGGGGATCACAAGACAAACAGGGTGTTCTACTTGGTAGCTATGAAACATAAAGAGACCCTAAGAAAAGGATCCAGAACACTGGGTGGCACCTCTCTGAAAGATCATGGAAGATCATGGACAAAAATCTCACAAGATGGTTGAGGACAGAAGGAATATGAGATGTGTGGTATTGCCTCTCCCATTAAGTTGTAAGCTCCCTGAAGGCAAGGGCTGTCTTTTGTCTTTCTCAGTATCCCCAGCGTTTTTAGTACAGTACTTGGAACACAACAGGCACTTAATAACTGCTTAGACTGACTGCCCTAATAGAAAGAGTACTACCTACAATGATGAGCTCACAGATCCGCTGAAGTATATTCAAAGCACTGTGTCAGCAGTAGGAATGTATAGATGAAAACCAAAGCTACTTTAAGAGGGGAAGGCAACCAGGAGTCATTATAGCCAAGTAACAATGAAAGAGCAGAAAACACTAGCCAGAGCAGGTCCAAAACAACTTGCATGTTACTGTCAAGGGCTCCACCATCATTCTAATGAGGAAGGTTAGCAACCTCAGAGGTATCCTTCCTTAACTACTCCCATCACCCCCAGCCCCACCCCATATCCAGTAAGTTGCCAAATCTTGTCATTTCTCCTTTCAAAACTCTCTTTGGTTCCCTTCCCTTTCTTTCTACTGACATAAAGATCCTAGGTCCACCCCCTCATCACCTCTTTTCTCACCCCTCCAATCCATTTTCCACAAAAGGGCTACAGTGATCTTCCTGAAGCACAAATCTGACCATGTCACTCCCCTACACTCCCTAATGTTTTTGGGTTCAAATACAGAGTCCAAGCCCTTCCCAACCTATTTCCAAGTCAGCTTTCCAACTTGGTTTTACACACTGTCCCCCTTCCACATTCTCTGGTCCAACTGGAATAGCTTTTCTTGCTTACTAATAAATGGTTTTTGACTGAACTGAGAAAGATTCGAGGATTCCCAAAGGAGGTGACCCATAGGACATAACACCAGCCTCATTCATAAAAACCAAAGAAGAGTACCTATGTTTCCTGAAGAACTAACTTAGGCATCATGACAAAAAGACTGTCCTGTGACAATCTTTTCACCTAAAGATTTTAGGGAGAAATTACTTCCTTTGTTTTCCTACTTCATTTCCACCCATGCCAGAATATCATAAGGAAATAATGGAATTTATCCCTCCTTCCTACCCTTGTGTTCTTATTTCATATAGTGGGGTCCAGAAGGAAAGAATAAGACAACAAAGTGACATGTCCTCTGGACTGCTCCTCTAGGACACGGAAAGCAGAAGATGAAATCCAAAGGCAATTAAGAAGGGAAAGGAGGAGATAAGGAAGAAAATGAAACTTACTATAAACACAAGGCTAGTTAATTGTAACTTGAGGAATAAAACAAGAAACATGTAAGTGAAGGGAAGAAAAAGTAAAGATTTCAAGTAAATGAGAGAATTGGAAAAACAAAGCCATTTACCCAGGCACACACATAATAAGAAAAATCCTGCTGTGGGAAGGGAAGCCAGTTGAAAACTGGGAAGGGGAATGGGTGCAGGAAAGAAAAGCAGAATAGGTGGGTTCCCTTTAAAAGAGATATGGTATACATTTTCATTCCTACAATGCCTCTTTCTTCTCTAAATATAAAAGTTCATGGGTTTCTCCACCATCCTGCTACACAACCTCAGAAATCTGGATGGCTTTCTAGAAATAAAAGCGCACACTCTTGAATCTCCCTAGGAAAAGATTAATAATTACACAAATTTACAGCCCCACAGTGCCCCTATTACATACTAGAGTCAATCCAGTTGCCCAAAAGAAAAGAAATAGGTCCTGATCTAAGGGGACAACAATAGTGGTTTCATCAGGTGCAGTGGTCTTCCCACTCCTCTAACCAAAAAAAACGTAACCCCTCTCCTCCCACACCTCCTTATCTTATGCAATTCTCACTCTAGTATTCTCATAAATTCAAGGATCTATACAACACTATGCGTGCAACTCCAGAATGCAAACTGTGTAATCAATTTATTATACTGACTATAAAAACACTTATCACTTATTAGCTGATGAAAGCACCTAGGCATATCAAGATAGCACAGAACAGAAAAACAAAGAGCTATTCACTACCCATGAACTCCCTTTCCTTGATTAGCTGTTACCTTTCTCCCCTTGCATTCAGTAAAAGAACATTAATCTTAAGTTATTTCTTGACCTGTGTTTGAAAACTAAAAGCCCCAATGAGGTGGAAGCCCTGAGAAAGAAAAAGAAAAAAAAAACCCTGTTCAATAATCTTCCTTTTGGTCTATATCCACAGTTTAAAATATTCTGTTGCAAAGGTTTTAAAAAATCCCACATAAAGATGTATACTTCTAAATCTCTATGAGACAAGGGTTCAGGGATGTAAGCTACTCTTGGACAGTAAGTTACTGAGAACATGCCAACCTTCATAGGTCAAGAGAATGTTTCTTTATCCAGCAGTTCCCTTTAACCAATAAAATAACAGGTCCAGTCCCTATCCCCCTATCATATAGCCTCTAAGCAAGATCTCTCTACACCTTTTCTTCATGCCCTAGTCAGAAACAGTTTAGAGGATAAGTTCCCTCAACTAGGAGAGCACCTAAATTAACCATAAGGATCTCTGCAGCAGTATACTGACTTAGAAAACTACATATTAACATCACCTATGTTCTATTCTATTTTTTTAAATTCTATTACAGATTTCCCAATTACATTTTGATCAGGTTTAGCAGGCACTCAGGAGGCAAGAAGGCAGTGTGACTGACACCTCTGGCTTAATTTATTTTAAAGGCAGAAGTATCTAAGAGGAGTGGGATTTCCTTAACTTTTTTATGTCATGAACCCCTTTGGCAGTCTAGTGAAGCCCATGGATCCCCTTCTCAGAATAATGTTTTAAATACATAAAATATGTAGCATTACAAGAGAAACCAATTATACTGAAATATAGTTGTCAAAATATTATTTGAAAAAACAAATTCACACTCCAGGTTAAAAGCCTCTAACTTAATGTGTGTTAAGTATGTCAACCTTTCTCAAGATCAACACTTTTTTCCTTTATTTTTCCTTAAGTCTTCTGTGTTTATATCACATTCTTTTTTTGTAACCTATATTTTTCCCAATTGCATATAAAAACAATTTTTTAAACTTTTTAAGTTCTGAGTTCCAAATTCTATCCTCTCCTCCTCGCCCCCCTCCCTGATACAGTAAATAATCAGATATAGGTTAGACCTGTGCAATCAATATCACATTCATTTATAAATATATCCCTTTAGCATATCTATGAAGTATTTTTGCATCAAAATTTTTTAAAGAAAAAGGAAAAAAAGGCAACAAAGCAGAACCAACTAGCATCTCGATGAGATCTGACAATGCAATATTCACACCCCCATCCTCCTACCTTTCCAAAGGCCTGGCCAAGCTTGGTCAACAGGTAAAGAACAAGAATATCAAATTGATGATTCTTGATTCTCTTAAGTCCAAAGCACCAAAAGGACACAAAGAACCAGATTACACACAATCAAACACTTGCAAAATTTGAAAACTACTTTTTCAACATCTGATGAAAGTAGTACAATGAAATATTTGTAAACAAAAATATTATTTCTGCTAATGCATGCTCAATAGCACTTAATTATTCCTCCAAGCACCACTATAATACTCTAAGTAAAGACACTCTGAAAAGGGCTGTGGTTCTGCTGACATAGATTCAGGTCCTCTAAGTCAAGGCAAGCTGTAAAAAACTAGGTAAAGAAGCAGGAGGAACAAAGGTGCCTCTTACCCATTTATTTATCTGTTAGGCTCACACCTTCAGTAGAACATCACCAGCCAGTTTAAACATTCAGTAAGGCAATAATTTGATCTCCATCCTTTTGACAATTTGTTTCACGATTCATTTGCCACCAAGAGTTAAAACGTTTCAGCCAACCTTGAGAAAGCAATACGGATTTTTTTTTCCACAGCAAAAAATGCTTAACCTATTTTAACTACTAGGCCACTGGTTAAAGTTCAAACTGTGACACAGATAGAAATAAGGCATTATCCCTCAAATGCTGGAGGAGAGAAAAAACAAAACCCTCTCTGCCCTTAAATGTTCTTTTCAATGAACATTAACACTCAAACCCAAGTGTTTATAAACTTTAGTCAGACCCCACCACAAACAGAAGTGATTCTTCCTCTTGCTAAATAAGCAGTATTACCAAAAAAGAACAATGTGGATCCCAGACCCCCAATTCCTACTTTTGTCAGAGTGTATGCCTAAAGCCTCTGGATGGGAAACTGAGTCTGGAGAGATCAAGTTTTATGATACTGTTTTTTATTACAGATTAGAATAATTAGTTAGGTCTCTTTATATGACCACATTGTCTAAGTACCTAAGTGTAATGCCAAATAACATTTCCTATAACCATTCAAAAAGACATGCTTTCTTTTATACAACAGTCCAAAACTCAAATAACATTTCTGAGTACTAAACAGCTAAAGCAAATTAACATTAAGTCCATAGTTTGTTTTAACTATCATCAATTCGTTTAAAGAAAAAAAAAGGATGTAATCCACAGAAACTCCAAAGCATGCTTTCTATTTTAAAATGCCCTTTTGCCAGAAAAGGATCTACCAGGCCCATCACGTGCACCATAATTTTGAAAGCAGAGTAGAACATCTAAAAAAGGGTTTTTTTTAAGATATATTAAAGAGAATTTTGTACTAAAAAAATTTAAACCAACTTTCAGGATTCCCTCCACATTTCTCCAAGAATATACATGACAACAAAGGGATTATATACATAATTTAAAGAGGTTTACAGAGGGAAAGAGTGCACCTTTTCTGTAACATGGCCCTTTTGGCCTACACACCTCAGAATGATCTTTGTTGCTTATATTCATAACTGAAGAAAATACTAAATTTCTGCTAAATGTGAGTGAAAATATTTAACTTTTTTTCCCATGCAAGTTCAAAACTGGGGACCCCCTGAAGTCTATCCTGGGGACCACAGCTTAAGAATCTTTGCAATAAAGAAATTTAAGTTTTTTCTGTAAAGAGTATAAATAATAGCAGAAAATTACTCTCCTGGCATCTATAACTGTGGGTTATAGAGAGGTATTACAGCAGTGGTTCTCAACCTTCCTAATGCTCAACCTTTTCATACTCGTATATGGGCAGACCGACCTGGAGATGGATAGAGGAGTGGTGTCTGGGTTCCAAAGACAATCGGAAATGTGTTTTCCGATGGTCTTAGGCGACCCCTGTAGCCCTTGTGAAAGGGTCATGATGAGGTGTAGGCTCTGGGACCCACCTTGAGTTCTCCTTGAATCTTTGAGGTACAGGCTCTGGGAAACCCCTTGAAGTCTGATTGAATCTTCCCACTTGATGAGGCATTTGCAGAGGCCATAAGTATATTCATTGTGGCTGGGCCCAAACCTCAGTTACTAGCCTGGCCCTCCATTGTCCATCTGCTTCCCACCCTTGAGCCCATCAAAATATCAATCCACTTTTGCATTGACCTCACTGAACTCCTCCTTGAAGACCCTCCCCAAACTCATTACTGGAGTCTGACCTCATTGACTCCTCCTGAAGACCCTCCCCAAACTCATTACTGGAGTCTGACCTCATTGACTCCTCCTGAAGACCCTCCCCAAACTCCTCCTCTAGACCACCACTAGATTCCTCTGTATATAAGAATCCCACCTCCCTTCCATGTGCCGTGAGAGCACCACAGAAGGCCCTAGCACAGAGTTGCTCTGTGAGAGTGCCATAGAATGATCTAGCATAGCCTGGCTCCTTAAGAGTCTACCCCATATGGTGAACTTTTAATAAACTTTGTTTTTCTTTGGCTGAGAAGACTTGAGTCGAACTCTTTCGGCAGGACCCAGCATGTTGGTATTTTGGGGTCTCAGGAACCCCTAACCCTCTTTCGGGTAAACCTCTTCAGTCATTCAACTCCTAAAGGGGTCATGACCCACAGGTTGAGAACGGCTGTATTAGAGAGAGAACATTTTGGATATTCTTAATATAATACATTAAATACTTTAAATAGTACATTATGAAGATGGGGCACTTTCTTCCATCATTTCTGCTAATAAAGGATCTGCTATCAAAAAAAAACCCAAGTAATATTATCAACTTCAAATACCCAGCTCCTATTTCAGTTTTTTAAATTTCTATACTTTATGTTTACAAACATTTTCAAACTATACCAATGGCCTATTTCAAGCAACATAAAACACAATAAAATAATTAAATACAGTACAATAAAATGTTAGTATAAGGAAGAACTCAAGACATCTTCACTAGAAAATCTTTACTCTTGGATCATCTTGGACCACTTTATAATTCTTAAGATCAAAAGTAGATTGCAAGTATCAGTCTCATTATAATCAAAGACCTGATACAGTATAGTAGAGTTTAACCTGTGTTATATTAGCTATGTCAAAGAGGAAGTCATCAGAATATGTAAATCCAACTGTTTTAGAGCTGCCTAGTTTGTCTGTGACCAACTCTAAAGACATCAAAGCTCAAACAATGGCTCTCAAAAGGGAGAGGGAAAGGTAGGAGAGAAAGGTAGGGAATAAGAACCTACTAAGTGCCAGTCACTAAGTTAAGTACTTTATAAATATTTTCTCATTTGAGTCAAAGAGAATCTACTGACACTTTGGCTGACTTTCACTGACACTGAACATGTGTCAAGAAAACCTCACAAGTCTAAGCCCATGATAGTACAAAACCAGCACAAATGTACCAGTCTGAGGTTTTAAATTTTTTAATTTAACAGTTACAAGTACTCTTCCAGATAAAAACAAGGAAAAATGTGCAGGGCACTGCTCTAGGTCCTGGATAAAACATCAAGATTAAATAAGAATCCCATTGATGAGGTACAGGCTCTGGGAAACCCCTTGAAGTCTGATTAAGTCTTCCCACTTGATGAGGCATTTGCAGAGGCCATGGGTTTTTCATTGTGGCTGGGCCCAAACCTCTGTTACTAGCCTAGCCCTCCACTGTCCATCTACTTCCCACCCTTGAGCCTGTCAAAATATCAATCCACCCTTGCATTGACCTCATTAACTCCTCCTGAAGACCTTTCCCAAACTCATTACTGGAGTCTGACTTCATTGACTCCTCCTGAAGACCCCTCCCCAAACTCCTCCTCTAGACCACCCCTAGATTCCTCTGTATATAAGACCCCATCTTCCCTCCATGTGGTGTGAGAGCTCCACAGAATGACCTAGCACAGACTTGACCTAACACAGACTTACTCTGTGTCAGATTTGCTCTGGCCCGCTTGCCCAATGCAAGTGACACAGATACCTAGGCTCCTTAAGAGTCCACCCAATAAGGTGAACTTTTAATGAATTTTCAATAAACTTTGCTTTTCTTTGGCTGAGAGAAGACTTGAGTCGAATTCTTTCAGCAGGACCCGGTGTGTTGGTATTTTGGGGGTCTCCAGAGCAACTCTAACCCTCTTTATGGGTAATCTCTTCACCATGGAGTTTTCAGGTTGGAAGTTAGGAGTGAGAGGTGAGCGTAGTTGAGGAGGGGACTCTACAAACATTATCCAGTAATACATAATATTATGTGACAGGTAGACTACATACAGAACCAAGTGCTATGCACAGTACCTAATGAAGGACATCAGGGAAGTCTTCATAAAAGAGGTGGCATGCAGTTATTCAGCTGGGCTTTATAAAGCACAAGTAGGGCTTCAGCCAGAGCAGTTAGGTGGTTCAGTGGATAGAGTACCAGGCCTAGAGCCAGGAAGACCTAAGTTCAAATCCAACCTCAGACACTTACTAGCTGTGTGACACTGGGCAAGTAACTTCACCTTGTTTGCCTCCTTTCTTCATCTGTAAAATGAGCTGGAGAAGGAAAGGGCAAACCAAAACCCAAAATGGGGTCACAAAGAGCCAGACACAACTGAACAACAACAATAGGTTAAAAAATAAAATAAAAACAGAAAAGAAGGCATTCTGAGATAGAAAAAGGTTGAACAAAGGTACAAAGGCAGGAAAGTAAAGGGGTGGAAAAGAACAAGGGCCCAAACCAGAAGAGATCTTCCCATCCATCTGGACCATAAAGCAAGGAGAAGAGACTAATACATGACAACATTTTAAAAGATTTTTCTCAAGGTACTCAAATAGACTTCCATCACCAAGGTCTATCTAGGTCATTATGGGCCAGCTAACAATCCTAAATTAATTCCTGAGTTATGAAGGATCCCTAAGAATACTTGAGGAAACTCAAAGAGATCTCATTGACATGCTAACTCCCAGTCAATCAACAAGCATTTATTAAGCTCCTACTGGGTACCAGACCTCCACCTCACTTCAGCTGAGTACTCTTAATGTGAACTTTGAAATTCCCTTATCTGATCACTATCTTCGATCAAGCTACCTCTCCTTTGGCCTTGCAAGCCCAGGGCTCCCTTCATTGTTTCCCCAGCTCGTTGGCCCTCAGCCGGCTATACTTTCCTCCCTTCTCTAGCCTGACTCTTTAGTGAAGCAGTTCAACTGTACCTGTCTTCTTATATAGGAAGCCTCTCTTGATCCTTCTTAATTCTAGCGCCTTAATGCACAATGCCTGAGTTACCAGCACTGAGAACAGTAACTGGCACATAATAATTAATAAATGTTTATTTACCGACAGAGTGCTCAGCGCTGAGGATTTTTAAAAAGGCAAAAAACAGTCCCTTTTCTCAAGGTGTTCACAGTCGAACGCAGGTGACAACATGTGAGCAACTATTTACAAAGAAACAAGCTACACACGAGATAAATTCATGATCAACCACAGGGCAAAGGCCCTAGTATTAAGAGGGTGGGAAGGAAAAGATTTCTTGTAGAAAGTGGGATTGAAGAAAGTGAAGAAAGCCAGGAACAGAAAAAAAGAGGGAGGGAATTCAAGAAATGGGCCTAGTTTAAAGCTGTGCCAAGACTTTTTGGTCTCGGGACCCCTTTACACTCTTGAAAATAACTGAGGACACCCTCCCTCCCAGAAAGCATTTGTTTATATGTGTTATATCCACCAATGTTTATATTAGAAATTAAAACAACTTTAGCGTCATTATGAAAATAGTTTTGACCACATACACCTCCAGAAAGGCTCTTGGGGACTCCCACACCAAGGGTCCACAAAACACACTTTTGAGAACCACTGATCTAATCCAACATTTTCCATTTTAGAGATAAGGAAACCAAGCGCCTAAAAAGTTAAGTGACTTGGTCAAGATCACAGAAAGGATTTAATACCAAGCCCTGTAATAATTCTATTTCCACTTCTCTTTCCACTCTACCAAACTACCTCTATTCCTAAATAGCCTAACAGCAGAAGTTAGAGCTGCTTCTTGGGGGTTCTTAGGAATAGGACATCTTAAGCACCCATGTGAAATGCTTGAAGTGGTTTAGATCAGGGATGGGAAACCCGTGGCCTCAAGGCCACTTGAGATACACCTGGATAGGACATTTCATATGTTTGTAGCTCTCTGATTCTATTACGATTAAAGTGAAATTACATTATTCTTATAAATTAAAGTTAAAATTACAAATATATAGAAAGTACAGGGCAGCTAAGTGTCACAAGGGGATAGAGTGCCAGGATTAGAGTCAGGAAGACTCATCTTCCTGAGTTCAAATCTAGCTTCAGATGCGTTCTGATGCGTTCTAGTTTTGTGACCCTGGGCAAGCCACTTAACCCTGTTTGCCTCTGTTTCCTCATCTATAAAATAAGTTAGAGAAGGAAATGGCAAACCACTCCAGTATTTCTGCCAAGAAAACCTCAACTAGGGTCATTAAGAGTCTGAAGCCGCTGAGAGACAAGTGAACAAAAAAGAGAAAGTCACTGAACAGGGGAGGAAAGGGAGAGAGGTTCTATTTAATTCCAGTATAAAAACACCACTTCTCTCAAGGACAAGGCAAGGGTCAGTTGAAACAATCCTCACATTCCGTACGGTATTATTATCAAATGCTCCTTTTTAAAATCGGTTAAATGGAGTTCTTAGGACCACAGAATCACAAATCCAGAGCCAAATGGGAGATTCAAGGTCACCTAGATTAACTCTCCATTTTTACAAATGAGGTAGGGACTGAGAGGGCAAATTACCCAGAGAAGGTCACAGAGGTAGTAAGTGGCAGAGTCATAATTTGAACTCAGGTCTAGTGACTCCAAGTTAAAATTCACTTCAAGTTCCTAATATTACATTACTTCTCTTTTAAAAGTTAACATTCTTGCAAAAGTTAAATCATTTAAAATGATTTTTTTTGCTTTTTTTTGAGGGCAACTGGGGTTAAGTGACTTGTCCAATGTCACACAGCTAGTGTGTCAAGTGTCTGAGGCCAGATTTGAACTCAGGTCCTCCTGACTCCGGGGCTGGTGCTCTATTCACTGTACCACCTCACCACCCCAAAGGTGATTTTTTTTTTAAAGCACATGCAATACATAGATGAGATAAAGAAGTAAAGAGATTGGGGGCGGGGATGAGGGGGGGGTAGAGAATGACATCCTCTAAAAGATATAAACCACAAGTTTAGCAAGACAAATTTGAACAGCTTCTCAGAACAAATCATTCCAACACCTTTGTTATCTCTAGTTAGCCTAGAGTTGCTAGGCCAAAGTTGCAAAATAAAAAAGACAAAATTTTCTTGAGAGAAAAGTTATATTCAGCAGTTATCCGGTTACACCAATGCTTTTCCAATGTCACTAATTTGGCTCTAACATTTCCATATGGCAGGATAAATGGATGGAAGAATAATTCTCTTCTATTTGATTCATGTCCAAAAGAAAACTACAAGTTTTGGGTTTGGTTTTGGTTTTGTTTCGGGGAGGGGTTCTTTGGTTTTTTAAATTTTTGTGTTTGAGTATTTAACCATCTCGTTCATTATGGCCCTTTTAAGGTAACTATTTTCACTTGGGACCCAATGAGTATTAAATTTTGCCAGCTTCACTGGGTGTTACATAATTCTACTCATCATCTTTCTACCTCTGTTACTTTTATTCTTTCCATTATATTTCCATTGTAATTATATCAGCATTAATTATCTGACTTCTATTTCCCTGATTCTTCGTTCACAAATGTATACATATATGTGTGTGTGTGTGTGTGTATGTATGTATGTATGTATGTGAATAGAAAGAGAGAGATTGCCCCCTATCATGGCATTCCTCAAACACTGATAAGAACATGATAGATCCTTCAATCCACTGCTTCCACCACTACCCAGCTTTGAAGGAGACTACACTTAAGCCAAAGTTGAGCACCAATCCTAATTTTTAAACATTAAGAAAGGGGAGTTTGAATCTGGAGTCAGCGAACTTTTTTTAAAAAAACCTGAAAACTACATTTCGATATGATTGGTTTCCTTTGTAATCTTACATACTTTATGTATGCATTTTAAAACGTTATGAGAAGGGGTTATCAGGGAGAAAAGTCAGCACACTGAATGTCAGAAAAATACAAACAGAAATTACATGCAGGCAAAAAAAATACAGACAGAGAAAATAACACAATTCAAGAGACCAACAGACAGGGCTTCTAGCCATCTGACCTTTGCATACATACATAGTTACTAGAGAGAGAAGCACCAACATCTGGATTTTCAGAGGGGAGAACAGGTGTGGCTCAATGGCTACCCAGAGTCTCATCTGGCCAAATCACACAACTCCTCCCATAAGTGAGTCCCAAAGCAAAACCTCACCCCAGAGTATGTATACCCTTATTCAGGGTCAGAGGACATCACAACTTTCATGACGCATCGCCTAATTACAAAGTAACAAAAGGTATAGGCCTTCCAGAAAAATGATCCCCCCAATCAAGCCCTGCCTATTGGGTTCCACTTGAGGCCCATTAAGAAGCAGGGAAGATCTTCAAACTCCCTTACCATTACCAGTATCCATGATACCCAAAGAGTTAAGGACCCTTGATCTATAATAGCATAACCTCCTTTGACAACACAATCGAAGATTTAAGAACATTCACAGTCAGAAAATTCTTTTGTACCTAACTTAATTCCTTCATAGCAATTTGAGTAAGTTTTGTCTTCTCTGGTCTCAGCAGCCATGAAGAATTGCTGGGCATTATCCACTGTCAAGGAGTCTTTTCTATGATGGAAGACTAATATTAATATAACTCATAACCTTGTTATCTCCATGTGGAAAAATCTCAGTTTACTTATAATTCTTAATGTTTTATTTCCAGTTCTTCAGTCATTTCTGTGGCCCTTCTTCAATTTGCCTCCCCTTCCCTCTTTAGTTATAGTATTCAGAATATTGTACCATATAACAGTAAATACTGAGCATGGTAAGGAAGATTACGTTCCAGTTTACATAAACTATCATCACACTTATTTTTAAAATTACTATATTGTTGCCCTACCACTACCTCTCAATTACCTTTTGTGACATTTAATCAGAGGACCATAGATTTAGATCTGGGAAGAGTCTTATAACTCTAACTCTCCCATTTTATGGATGAAGAAAACAAATGGGAACCCATCATGGTAAAGTGACTTGCCCAAAGTCACAAAGGAAGGAACAGAACTGAAATTTAAACTCTTGATTCCAAATAAAGTATTCTTTCCACTAATCTATGTGTCACATAGATTTTAGATTTTAGACCTAGGGAAAAAAATGACCTTGTCTAATTCCCTTATTTTTACAGATGAAGAAAATAAAGGTTAAGTGACTTGGTCAAGGTTATAACATGGCAGAGACAGAATTAGAACCTAGATCTCAGTTCCCTCATAATCCATTGCTCCTTTTCCACTCTGCCCCATTAATTGTCCATCTTAGCTCCAAGCTCATCTTCTTCCCAGGCATACTACTCTGCATTTGTGCTCACTGACCTTCAGTTTATCTGTTTTTTACTCTTCTAATTCACCAACATTCCTTTTGAATTTTTTTTCCTCTCTCAAGGCATTAAGGTGGTAAAAAGGAAAACGCACAAGCAAATATGGAAGTAAAAATAACTGAAATCCCATGGATATGTCAAAAGATGAAGAGCTTTTGACAAAATATAACACTTATTTATGCTTAAAAAAAACATTAGAAAGCATAATAGACTTTTCCTTATTAGGATAAATAGCACCTATCAAAAAAAGGTAACTAGCCTTTATCTGTAATGTAGAAACGCTAAAGGCCTTTGCACTAAGATCAAAGGTAAATCACAGGTAAAACAAGGATATATGTTCATTGTCACCACTATTATTTAATACAATTCTAAGAAATACTCAACACAGTAATAAGGAAAAAAATTAAGGAAATAAACATAAGCAAAGAGGAAATCAAATTATTGCAATTTGCAGGAAATATGATGGTTTGTTTACAGAACTCTAGATACTGAAGCAAAAAGTTAGATGAAATAATTAAAAATTTTAATAAGGACGTAGGATATAAAATAAACCAACAAAAAACTCATAATTTCAATATATCACTAATACATCTCAGCAGAGACAGAAAAAAGCCCCTTCAAAAACTACAAAATATATATAACATATATTAAAGAAAAAGGGAAGCTAAAATTAGGGAAAAAAATTAATTCTTTATTGTTGTGTATTGCCAACATAATTGAAATGACAACACAGGATAAATTAATGTATAGATTATATGCCATACCAAACTACCAAAGATTTTACTTTATAGAACTAGACAAAAACGGAACAAAGTTCAGACAGAAAACAAAAAGTCAATAATCTCAAGAGAAGTCATTTAAAAAGTAGGAATAAAGAGTCTGGCAGTACCAGATCTCAGGCTAGACTTTAAAGCAGTTATGATCAATCTTATTATTGATACTGTTTTTAAAATAGTTAAGTTGGCTAGTGGAACAGATCAGACAAACAGAATCCAGAAACAATCAAACATTTCTGATAAGTCGAAGAGTAACTATAGGTGCCCAATAGCTGGAGAATGGCTGGAGAAACTATTAGAACATAATAGATAAATTCACCTTAAAGAAGTATGACTGTCAGGGTGGCTAGGTGGCGCAGTGAATAGAGTACACCAGTACTGGAGTCAGGAGGACCTGAGATCAAATCCGACCTCAGACACTTAACACTTACTAGCCGTGTGACCTTGGGCAAGTCACTTAACCTCAATTGCCCTCCAAAAAGGGGGGAAAAAAAAGTATGATCATTGAGGGCAACTAGGTGGCACAGTAGATAGCCCTAGAGCAGTGGTTCTCAACCTTCCTAATGCCGCGACTCTTTAATACAGTTCCTCATGTTCCCCAACCATAAAATTATTTTTGTTGCTACTTCATAAATATCATTTTGCTACTGTTATGAATCGTAATGTAAATATCTGATGTGCAGGATGTATTTTCATTGTTACAAATTGAACATAACCCACAGGTTGAGAACCACTGCCCTAGTGTCTAGAGCACCTGAGTTCAAATCTAGCCTTAGACATTTTACACTTACTAGCTGGGTGACCCTGGGCAAGTCACTTAATGCCTTGACCAAAAAAAAAGTATGATTATGACTGATTCAGAAAAAGGGAAGACTTTTAAGTACTGATGCAAAGTGAACTGCCCAGAACCAAGGAAAAACTCTGAAAGACATCCTAATTCTGATGAAAAGCGGTAAACAATAATCGCTTAAAATGACTGGTGATGAAACAAAGCCCTACCCCACTTTTGCCAGAGAGTTAATGCCCGAGAGATACAAAGTGAGATATTCGTTCTCAGATATGGCCAATGTG
>CM053584.1:315508915-315522545 GCA_028627135.1 Pseudochirops cupreus | reverse complement strand
GCTGGCAGTCTAGCAGACCTTGATTATACTCTCCAATGTGTCAATGAATTAGATATCCTAGATTTAGGAAGACCTGTGGTTATCTCTTTCCTGGGACAAATACTAGCTGTATGACCACAGGCAAGTCAGTCAACCTAGAAGTGTTCCCAGGTGATCTCTAAGAACATCAATTACAAAGAAGTCACAGACCTGCCCAAAAGGAAGGAGTTTCAACACTACTTTCTCTAGGATACTACCTTCATTATGACAATGAAATCGAAGGTCTGGACTTCCCTTCAATCCGTTCTCCTAGTCCCCACCCAAAAAGAAATAAACAAGATATCTGACCAACTCAAAAGACTCCTTTACCCCCCCCCCAAATTTTTTTTAAGAAAATCTATTCCACTCGTATGAGTGATGTTTCTATTCCTCTCATATCAACCTGACCTGGAATGCCTATGATTGATACCACAGAGACAATAATCCACAAGAATAGATCCAACTCTAGAAGCATCCTTCCTTCACTAATAAATTAAAGCCAGTATTAGAGGTAGATTACAGACTGCTCAATGAGCCCTGCTTTAAAAGAAACTTAGTAAAGTACCCTTTGATTCCCATCATTATATTTATAATGAAAACTCTGCCTATCTAATATCTATCTAATCTCAAATATCACACATTTACACTGGAAATTTTATTTAATTTCTACAAGGTAAATGTAACTATGTTTCATGTCAGTAACACATTACAAATAAAAACCACACTTACCGTTTCAATGGTCACAGGTACATTGGGCAAATACGTTTTAGCTCAAATTTCAAAGATCCATATCTATCTTGCACAACTACACAAGTGAGACTTAAGGACATCTCATCGTCAGAATTCATTTCAAATTTTACAGTACAAAAGACAGAAAAATGCTAATTCTTCCGGAAACAAGATACACACGTATTTCTTATTTTCTTGTACATGCTTTCCACCTCTCAAACAAACACTCAAGTTTCACTGCCTTAAGTGTACAAACGCCTATAATATTAAAATACTAAAGATTTAATCACAATCACTTCAAACCAAGAAGAGAAGGCAGAATGTGTCTGTAGGTAGGCAAAAATGGAATCAAAGAGATGAGATGTATTCATCATAAGAGAGATCTAACTGGGAAAACCACAAGTTTCAAAACTCCAAAACTTGTCTACAGATGCTGTTGTCTTGATAATCCAAATCATCGGGGTATCTGTACTGCTAGATTTTCTCATCCTCTACAAGGGAGGAAAATTCCTTGTCTGCCCATATACTGCCTCCGTGTGTTACTATACACATTCCATTTGAATCCAATTTCCTGGCATTACCTCTGCCCAGGTCAGGGATGAATGGCTGTCAAGTTCCCAGAGGAATAAAAAGAAAAACCCTTTCTTCCTGAGGCAGCAAGTTTCAATTCACAGAGCACATGGTTAATCTACATATGTGAAGGTCATGGCACTTCAGTCAAAGAGGTTAAGAATGGAACAGCTCACGTAAGGGGTTGTCTTAAACATCTTGGCATGATGCCCAACAAGTGAGATTGTTGAAAAGCAATAGATAGCTTCTGGCAGCAGCGAAGGGAAAAATATTTTGATCATGTGATGCCATATAAACTAACCAGTTTGCTTTGCGTGTGAAACTTTTACAGACCCCTTCACTCCCTTCTCCCTCCCCCTGCAAAAAATACCACACGTGCAAATCAAATCCACGCCTGGGCTTTGCCTCTCTAGTCAGCCCCTCCTTACAGCCCCATTAGAAAAACCTACCTGACAAAATGCAGTCCCCCCAAGATGCTGATATCCACAGAGACCTCAGCTTGAACAAACTGACAGCCAATTGAGCCAAATACCCCAACAGTTCATTATGCCTTCTGAGGCAGGTTTTCAATATTGGAACACACACACTCACACACACACACACACACCCCAGAACACACACACACACACACCCCAGAACACACACACACACACACACACACACACACACACACACACACACCCCAGAACAGAAGAGAATAACTAAGACTAAAAGAAAACTCCACGTCTCACGTTGTGTCCAGTTGTTTCTAACAAAATTCGTCTGTCAAGAAAAATTAGTTTTTCGTTGCTAATACAGAACTCTGCTGAAATTACAGCAACTCTGGTGCCTACCGCACTTATTTTACATTTTTTAAAGGCCAGTCTCTCTAAATACAAAGTGGCTTTTCACTCCTTGGCTCTACCAATTAAGTTTAATTATAGAATAAAAGGTAAAATGCCCAAGGTTTTTTGTGTGCTTTTGCCTCCCTGTCAAGTGTCACAATGAAGAAGCGGCATGGACCATGTCTCACCACACACAGTGTATAGTGGGTGAAAGGAGAGAAACAAGGCCCCTGGAAAGTACGTCTTAGCATGTTTTGGCCTGTTTCTACCTTGGGTAACTCTCACACCATGCTCTAAGTGCCAGGTAGGACAATAAAGTAAACTAGAATTAGCCCCCCAAAAAAGCAGAATCTTAGCAAACATTGTGACTGAAACTGGTGGTAAGCCCAGGAAACAAATGATATTTAAACGGTTTTTGGTAGGTAACAACATAAGTCACTTTTAAAAGCACACATTAAAAAAAAAAGCCAGCAACCTGAACCAACAATTTTCTTTTTAAAAATTCTATCTACCCACCTACCAGCAACTCTATCTACTACCTCAAAATACTAGTATTTTTATAAATCAAACTACCAAGACTTCAGAATACAAGAGAATATAATCCCATCTAAATTTTTGCAAATGAAATTTTTTAAAAATTATCAGAATAACAGAAGAAACTACATGTATCGTTCACTATGGCTATTATTGGGAATAATTTATAAAATATTCGCAAGAAGATTTCTCTTTTGCAGGATACTGAACACCACATATTTTAAATATTTTATGAAAGCTAAGTTCCCTGGGTCTCTGGACACCCAATACTCTGGACACCCAGCACCTAACAACATTAACCTGAAAATGTATTATTTCTTAATTTAATTTTTAAGGGAAAAAAAAAGAAAAGCCTGAAGATACAAAACACTTGACAAATTTTCTCCCAAATACATGACAAGGTAAGGTCACATCTATGATTCTACTCCACTACTAAACATGTATTTTTTTAATTTGTAAGACTTTACATCTGAACTTATAAACTTATGAAATGAACTTCTAAACAATGTTTGGTCCTTGAAATGACACCTGCTTAATTAGAAAGGTGCTTGTTCAGAACACAGAAATAATGATCTTTCTGGTTTACAATGTCATTTATGATTCAGGGGAGCAATTGGAAGTAACTTCCCTTAGATTTAAAAACAAGATCTAAATTTTACCCTATTTTTCCCAGAGATCAAACACTGACAGGCTGAGTTTCTACCTTGATAAACTAGTATAAACCCTACCTTAGCCAGTCTAAGTAACAGTATATTTCCCCTGCTTTCACAGATCTTGAGGCAAAGAGTTACTGTCACCTATTCCGTTGGCTCTAAATCCTTTCAACAATGAAATTTTCCACGTAAGCAAAATTCTTACTAATCACGCAAGCCAATTTCCTTCAGTTGATAACTGCCTAAAGGTCATGCCCACAACAAAAATCTTGACTTTTGATGAACACTACTGCATCAAGGGGAACCCAATGTTAAAGTCTCCAGATGTATTTGATCCTCCACCTACAACTAGTCATGCATTGTGGCATTGGAGGTCTCCAATGAATTCATCAGGAAAATGCAACTTTGGTCTGAGTATGTCGATACTTTTCAGATATTTCTTAGCAACAAATAAGTACCAAAGGGTACTTTTTATATTTTTTCTATTGAAGATGAGTGAGCAAAGACGGTACAGGATAAGGTTGGGATGACGCATTATAAGACTGTTCATCTTTTCATATAAGAATTATAGGAGTACAGTGAAATATTTTGTTTCCATCTCCTATCCCACTGTGTAACATTCCAAGAATTATTGTAAAGGTCTAGGATAATTCATGAAGGAAATTAAGAAGCCTGCCTTATACTTGCTTGTATCCTTTCTATCTGTCTAACACAGTGTTCTAGTCTAATAAATGCTCGATAAATACGATGATGAAGAAATTAAATTTTAGTCCTGGTAAGTCTGTAAATGTCAGCTTAATAAACACTGCTGCGTTACACATTATAAAACATACCTATTTCTAGTAGGATTATTCCATCTGGCTGTCTTAACTTGTTTATACTGCTTGCAAACCATACAGAGAAGCAATTCCAAAGATTCATCGATTCTTTGAGCTGAAGAGACTTTATATCTCATCTTATTCAAAGTCTTCATTCTACAAATGGGGAAACTAAGGTTTTCTAGAAGTTAAAGAACTTACCCAAGATCATATACAGCTAGTTAGCAGAAGAGCAAGGATTAGAACCCAGGTCTCCTGATTATCAACCCAAAATTCTATGACTCAACTTTGCCTTACTAACATGTATTTTTTAATCTATAAGGTTTTATATCGGAATTTACATGAACTTAGAAACTTATGAAATGAACTTAAAAACCGTGAATCTCTTTGCTCCTTGAAATGACACGTGCTTTATTAGAAAGGTGTTTGTTCACAATTAAGCAATAATGGCCTTTCTGATTTACCAATGTCACTTAAAACTTAGAGGGCAATTTGAATTTCCTGAAGAAAACATAAAACAGAAGTAGAAATTTTAAAATGGACTTTTAAATGGGTTTTACAAAAGCAAGGTAATTACTGAATTAAGAAAGTTGATCCTTACAGTTTCATAAATTAGACAAAATTCTAGAAGAATTTTGGAAGTACACATGTTTCTTTCAAAATAAGAAGGCTTCACCACAAAAACAAAAAATATTGGAAGATTTTAACATTAACTTAATCACAAATGTCTTCTTCAACAAATGCTTAACTTTACCACAAAATCAAGTAGTTGGATTTATTCACCAGGGTGACTCATGTGAGCTTTTACCAAAACATATCCTATATCACAAACACCGGCCTAAAGCTAGGACAACTGTTAACTTTTCTTATGCACATTACACTATGTAAAAAATTAGAAGAAACAAAAAGGACCACTGAATTCAGAACTCATAAGTGAAGAGTTTTGTTTCTTCTAGTCTTTACTGGTTTCCTTTTTTGCATACTATATTTTTCTGTGGCAAAAGATTAGTAGAGGTTTCTTGTTAGAGATGAAAAACAGGTACTAAATAATAATAATCAAAAAATAGCAATCTATGATATACTTCTTTAGCCCCCAGAATAAAATGGGATATATAGTATATATCAACTAGACTGCTAATCATACATCATTCAAATGAGCCAATTCTAACAAAAACAATTCAGTTATGATCATTTTTGTTTAAATGCCATGACCCAGGTGGAAGTTCAAGAAAGCTTTGGTTAAATGCCTATTTAGAAATTCTGGCATGTATAGAGCACTTTAAAAATTTGAAAAGCCTTTTATATACATTAAGCATTTGAGCCTCAAACAAGAGTATGAGATAGCTATTAGAAGAATTATTAGCCGATTTTACAGGTGAGGAATCTCCATTCCCATGGAACTAGTCCACAGCTGGTGAGAGGCAGGATTTGAATCCAAGTCTATCTCATACAATATCCAATTCTGATTTTCTTTTTGAAGAAACCTTCCTGGCACTAGTAATACCCAACACAGACTTGGGTATGTAAATGTAACTAAGCTTGCTGATCAATCATCTTATTACAGACATTTATTAAGCCTATGCCTGCCTCCCAGTTATGAAGGAAAAAAAGGGATGTTTACATTAAAAGAAATAATCTTTTAAAGTACAGACTCTCAGAAATAGTTTATTTTCTTCATACTCACTGTGGCAGAGTTTTAAATTTGATGCACATATCTGACAGCATAAAGACAGGCCTGCATTTCTACCCCACCAGCAACCAAAAGAGCATGCCAATGTTTTACACAAAGAATATATTCAACAGAGAAAACTGACTTGAATCTAAGTAAGAATCCCTTTGAAGTTCCAATTTTTTAAAGTTAGGAAACCAGTCATCTTTTAGTAGCGTTCTATATGCAAAGCATTCCTTCAGTTTTTCAAAAACCAAAAACCACGAAAAGGGAGCTAGGAAAGAGAAGGAAAACAAAAAACTGTGGGAAAAGGGAGTAACATGAAAATACAGAAAAAGAGGAAGGACATATATACATGTACCAAGATATCTAAGTCACATAAAAACACAAAAATTATTTTATGAAAAAAAAAGTTAGAACTACCTAAATAAATTGGCAGAAAGTGAGTTGGGGGGAGGAGCTCGGGGGGGCTTAGCAGTAAACACTTTAATGATTCAATTACATAATGTTTTTTTCTTACTAAATCTTAGGTTTTCTGTAGCTTCCGCAAACAGACTCAAAAAACATGATCTCTTAAACTTTCAACAAAATACAGTGGCAGCAATATGACCCTATGATTTATAGTACACCAATATAGAGCACCAATTAATTATGAAAAATTTGTGCTGCTTACTAAGAGATCTGGGGCTTTGTCGAAGTGAGAATGAAGACCATTTACAATACTACTGTTTCCTCTGAAAGATGTTAAGGAATTCGTCACTGGGGAGGAAAAGGGGTCTTGATTACAAAAACAAATTATTCTGCCTATTATATATGTTAACAGCTCATATCGTTAAGGATGAAACAAGAAGACTGAGAAGAAAAGATTTTTTTTTCACCATCCCATTAGAGAGGAATAAAAGTGGCATTGGGCTTTAGGATTTTCTTCTAGATCTTCATCAAATAAGGCTTCCTTTCCAGAGTCATCTAATAAGGAACGACTTCCTGTCTGGTTCTTGAGACCCTGCTTTTATCAAGGCCTCAAATGAGATACTGAAAAGCATCTCTTACAAAAGAACGTCAGCATTGGCAGAATCTTAGTTTAATTCAAAATGATTGCCTTGCTGTGACATATCTATTCCAGATTCTGCTGCCATCCATCTAATTTTATTAATGGAGTTAAGAGTCAGTATTTGTATATAGAATATGCCCAAATAAAGGGGGATCCAGCTCTGTAATAACACCTTGTAATAACACCATTCAAGGAAATGGTGAATTTCTTCCATCTGGCCATTTTTTTAATACTAAACATGGTAACACTCTAAATACTCTTAAGGTCTATTACATGCAGAGAAATTATTATAAAACATGTCTGATGATAAATTACCAACTTAGGTAGGGCTACACACCTAGAGAAATAAGATTCTTAGAAATATTTATTCTCATTATCACTAAATTAAAGATTAGAGTTTATATTTTAAAAACCATCTTTTCAGAGTCCTCCACTAGACCTACTACGATGCTTCATCATGAACTGAGGGGCTTCTGGAGTTGAAAAGCTATTCTAACAGACCCCAAGCTCAAGCAGACCTTTCCAAACGTGAAAGGCTTTGAGTCCTGAACAAGTTGGGTAAGGGTCTTCCCCAAGCTGGCTACAAGGTGCTGACTTTTTGCAGGCTGATTGTAGAGGGTCTCTGACCCAGTTAAGTAGAGTAAATTACCTTGCCACCAGCAAAATCAGTCATTTGAGGAAATGATTTATGTTTCTTTTAAGATTAGACCTCAAGCACAACAAAGTTTCAAGCGCTTAAGAAAACCTGCTTATGTTTGTTTATGAGCATAAGACAAGTTGTACAATTACTCTCTGCTTTCTAAAGATAGAATATAACCAAAATTTGCTGGATATAAGTACAGAGAAAAGATACCAAGTGATATGCAGGTTTCATATACTTAATTCAGTCACAGAATAACAACACTGATATATAAAATAAAACTAATAGGATTACCTCCTTCTGAGAAGTCATCTCTAAAGAGATTCTATTAAGATTTCACCATTGGGCAAATAAAAGAAAATAAAATAAATCCACTCCCTCAATCCCTAATTTTATTTTATAAATTTTAAATGATTTGTTAAATCACAAAGGTATACCAGAAATTTAAAATTATAATTTATTCAAATACCCAAACCAACCCCCATAAACACACACAACATTACTTTTATGTAAATAGCCCCTATATTGGAAAAGCAATATTGTATAAAATGCTTATATCTACAGTGCAGAGATATGTTCTGGTTAGTTAGCAGTTCTGCCTACTACATACATCTCAACACTACAGGGAGCTACAGCCTGGGATTCTCAAGCCTTAAGCACGCATCCTCAGCAAGTGTGGTAACACTGCTTTACATATCCACAGAGAATCTGCTTTAAAAAAAAAATCTCCTCATAAACAGCCCGTTTGAACAGCCACTGAAATGTCTGAGACTGCATACTCGTGTCCAGAAGTACTAAAGACATTTATGTGGCCTAAAGTATAGCTGCAGATTTTTTTTAATGTCATAGGCAGCTTTACAACATCCATACTGAAAACTTAACCAGCGGTTCTCAACCTGTGGGTTATGTTCAATTTGTAACAATGAAAATACATCCTGCATATCAGATAGATTCATAACAGTAGCAAAATTACAGTTATGAAGTAGCAATGAAAGTAATTTTATGGTTGAGGGTCACCACAACATGAGGAACTGTATTAAAGGGTCGCAGCATTAGGAAGGTTGAGAACCACTGAAAGCATTAGCAAAATTACTCAGATGTTCAGTGTTATTAATATGCAGCCATATCCTCTATAAATTTGTTGTTTTAAGTAACATAAGACAGTTCTGTCAAACACCTGCTAGCAACCCCAAATTTACAAATCTACGCACATCCGAAAATGAAAATGAAGCACACACAGGTGGAGTGTTGAGTCCTCCTTCCCACAAATTTGGATCAAAGCACCATCCACCCCATTAACTGTTCAGCTGTCAAAAGTCTAGTGCAGGAGTGATAAAGGCTTGTGGACACGTGGAGAAAGGCAAATGCCAAGGCTAACATTAATGAACTGAAGTTCGGATCCCAAAAACCATCTTGTAACTAAGTAGCAACATTTGTAAAGTTACACAATTATTGATTAACCCGTTATCTTCCTAGTGGAAGTAGGCAGAGTAGTAAAATGGAGTGAATACTTTTTTTTCTCCTGCTGTACACCATTCTTTACAATTTTCATGATTTGTGTTGGTCACTATTTCTAAGGTCAAGAGCAAAAGAAAATGACCTTTATTTGTCCCCAAATTATTAAGCAAAAAAGGTGTAAAACTAGAAGTGAAAGTACAAATCTATTCTAAGATGCCTATTTAAAAATATGCCCATTAAAATTTGATCTGAAACCCAATTGTCATAATATACATTTGGGCACAATGAGATAGTAATCATTTTCAAAGTTTACTACAGAAGACTGAGTATGTCAATTGTACTAACATTAATAAAGATAAAAAACCCACATACAGGACATCTACACTAGTGACAGTATTCAGCATGACACACAGGTTAATTTCTTTTTTGGCAACTTGGATTTGAGAAAAATTAGATGCAGCATAAACTACTCTGCTACAAATTCAAAAAGGAGACTAAAATAAAAGTTAAGATTTCCTGACGTAGACAAAATCCTAAGGGTATCACTTCTCTGGAATTTAGTACCAGGTATGTCTAAATATTTGTGCTATGTGACTAAAAAGGTCAAAATCAAAAGAAAAAATCCGCTAGTGACATCATTTACTCAAAATTAAATGACCTAGAAATGCTGTTATTCTAGGCAGGCTGTGCTGAATAACTTGAAACAATATCATATTATGTCAACTTAAATTTTGAGGAGAGGTTTAAGTACCACAAATAGGCCTCTCCTTTTCTCTACACTGAGAAATAATAAATGTAACTTGATTGATTGAAAAATAAAAGCACAGGAAGTTCTTTATCAAATTTACTATGTCAGGATAGTCTAATATTTAACTAGAGAACTGAGAGGATTAGTGGGGGAAATCTTTTCACTTAAACTTATATATTTGTAAGTAACCACCAACAGGCAAATATCCTCAGTTCAGAGCTTCACTCATTGTCACCCACTCACTGTTGACCTTTATTTCTAGGGGGGAGGGTATGGGAGTGAGAGGGAATGAAGGTATATTGGGGTAAGCCAAGCAGATTTCCTATTGATTCATGTTATATTTTATAAAACCAAAGATGAATTAGCATTAACTAAATACAAGACATAGACAGCACACAAATCTTAGCTATATGGATAAAGATATAAGCACATTTATGGAAACTGATCAATTCAATTTCTCATGCAGAAATCCAAGAAATTAACACAATAAAATAGAAAAAAGTCCTATTTTACTTTCTTTTTAAAAAGGTATCTCCCAGAAACAAATGTCTATCAAGCACAAAAGATAGTCCATTCAACAAAATCATTTTGCTAAAAACAAAAATGAAACTAAAGTACCAATTAGAAGCCAAAAGAAATTTTCATCATAATACAACTTAGCTCAATATATTTTATAACATATATATAGTATGACAAATGACTTGTTGTCACTATCATGTGAAATATTAAAGATTAGTCCCTGTCAGAGTCCTTTAAAGACACCCTTAAAAGAAATCTGTAACCAGGAGACAAGTCATAATGCCATAAATATATTTTCAGTGTGAATTAGTGCATAATAAACATATATTTCCACATATAATTTTAAAGTATTCCCAAAAGACAGGATAATAATACAATAAATTTATTTTCATTCCAATAAAAATAAAATACTTGTAATTTCTGCCATGAATAGTAGTCAGAAGTAACATGTACCTACATCTGTCTCTATTACAGTACAACTGTTTCTAGCTTCCAAAAGCTGTAAATTTTAAGCTATCTCTTTAAAAACAGATTTGCTTTGTCAGCTTGCTTTTATGAGATTATATCCATGAAACATCCTTACAACCTTTTTATCAGTAAAAATATCATTGAAAGGGGGTGGGAAAAGTTATTATCCTTGAAATTTCTATTTTCCCATCAAGAATAAAGAAAATATATGCTAACAAAGTAAAATCTTCCTCTAAAGATATATAGGTAGTGAACATCAACATTTAGTGTGTCAAAAGTTCTCATCATTATTTATTAAGATCAGTCTATCACTCCGATGACTATCCTTCTTTAAATATATCCCTTTTTAACTCACCTGAACTCAGTAAAAATTAAAATTGTATGCAATGGTATTTATTTACATCAGACTCTCACCTAAAAAAAATAAGGTTAAGCTATTCAAAGAAAGGTGAAAGGGAATACACTATGCAGTGTTGTTTTCCCTAAATTATCCTGTAAGCAATTTAATTTTTTTTAAAAAGCTCAAGTTATCTGACATACCAAAATAATCAGATGAAAACCAACTTTTTGCTTTTGGGGGGGGGTGGTGGTGGAGAGAATGTTATTTAAAACAGCAAAAAAAATGTTTAATGAGAGAAGATTCACACAAAAAAATAGTAATTTTTTAAAAACCCAGTCGAATGGCCATTCCTTTTCATTTTTAGGATGGTATTTTTACAAAAGGTTTTGTGTCTTTGTTGTACATTTACCAGGCAGTCCAAACTTCTTTTGCACAAACACCCCAAATAAATACTCTTGTGTTATTCAATACTGAAACAGGTAAGAATCATATGTGTAAAATAATCAATTATGAAAGCAACTGAAATTATACCTCCAGTGTTGCTACGTCTTCAAGATTAAAACTGATTAAACTAAATGCTCCAATAGAAAAATCTGCTGTGATACAGCTCAATTTACTAACAGAGTACAAAGTAAATATATGTATTGCTTTTAACAATCAACATGTTCTCAAAAAAAGTATTTTCTTGTTAAAATTCTACTTCTCTAAAATTAAAGTTCATCAAAATAGCAATGCACATAACACAAAGTCACCAAGGCTGTCCTTTTTCCTTATTGCAAACGGCATATTATTTCTTTAATGTTCTATTCACCCTCCCATTTATGAATATTAGTCTTTACAATTTAAACTTCTAACAGTATTCAACCTTGCATCTGCTAGTAATACTGCTCAGTTATTTTTTGTTGCAAGAATTTTTGTGACTGTACTGCTCAGCACTTCTATTTACATCAGCAGTGCTAAATGCCCAATGGTGAGAGGGGAGCCAATCAGATGGCAGATTAGATGTCAACTCAGAGGCAGCTGTCTGGAGACTATTACAGCCAGTTTACCTCCACAATTCAAATTCCAAACCTTGCAAAGGAGATCAAGTCAGTCTTTAGACTCAGTCTGCTACCAAGAACAGCAAGTGTGAAGGACGCTCCCTAATCAACCTATGTGATTTGACTGATGGAAAAAAAAAACCCACCCCCCCAAAAGGAAACACATATAAACAGGTTCCAAAATGATCCATTTCCTACTGATCTGATAGCTTACTATTGTATTAAGCACATCAAATGTATGTATATTCAATGATCAAAACAAGTACAAGTCATTCGAAATGTAGCCCTTTGAGCTCAGTATGTCATTTAAAATTACAAGTTTCAAGAAACCTATGTAACAAATTGTGGATTTCATTATTTATGTTATGTAACATAAGATATTTTAATATATTTCACATCCACCTAGTAGAAATTTGGAATTTGTGTTACCAAAACGTTTTGTTCAAACTCACAATGAAATCAAAAGCAACTCCACGCTAATCTTGTAAGGTGTTCACAACTCTAAGAAACACTCCGATTGTCAAAAAACAAGCCTGTTTTTCCCACAATTTCCAACTTTTAGCCTTACGAGCAAACCAAGGCTAATGTGGGCAAACAAGTCAGAAAGAAAGAATTGTTCGTGCTTTACTGGATCAAAGCACTTAAGAGACAAGCTTAGTCAAGATCCACTTTTGGAATTTACTGGCTTTTAAAAATATTATGTGTTACAAAAGCGATTTCAGTCGTCCCCACAGCCTTCTACAGCCTTGTTGCTTCTTTCCATTTTTATAATACAAAGCTAAAGGGGTGGAATAACGTGTTAATCAACTGTGTAAATAAAATTGCTGTTACTTCTTCAGTGAAACCACCTTCTAATGCCCCTGGACTAATCGGAGTCAGACATTGTGTGTTACCAAACATTTTCTAGTGAGGCAGCTAGGAGTTAAAATGGCTTTGGGAATCTACCCCCGCCTCCCTCCCGGGGGGGAGGGGGGAAAGAGAGGGGGGAAAAAAGTAAATTAGAAAGAAACTAACTAAACCTTGCCTACAGATTTAGGTGTATGTTGAGCCCTAGAAGAAGGCCCTGTTTTTTTCTAGTAGTTACCTGGGATCTGTTAATGGTCTGTCCAGTGTTCCCAGGGCTCATAGCTGGATGATTTCTTTGTTGTGCCGCTGCCCAGCCAGGGTTTGCAGTTCCATACTGGGAGCCCAGATCTTTGCCCATTCCCATGCCCGCTGCTGCCTGCTGGCTTCCTGGAGCTGCCCCCGCCGCTCCCTGCGCCTGGGACTGCTGCTGGCCTGGGGCATTGGGGTTGCCGCTGTAATCGGGGTAGCTGCTGCTGTAGCTCCTCATCATAGGGCTCGGGGAAGTCAGCAGCTGATTGAGGGTCGGCGTGGCCCCGGAAGGGTGCTGGTTCTGCCCTGCGAAGCGCTGAAAACCTCCCGCGGCAGAACTGGCAGCAGCGGCAGCCTTGCCCAGGCTAGCAGCCCCGCCGCCGCCACCTCCTCCTCCTCCGCCGCCACCTCCTCCTCCGCCGCCGCCGCCTCCCGGGCCCATCATCATGCTGCTGC
>CM053584.1:315478871-315508815 GCA_028627135.1 Pseudochirops cupreus | reverse complement strand
CCGCCGCCACCGCTGCTGCTGCCGCCTCCTCCGCCTCCCGCGCCGGGCCGGCCGTAGCCGGGATAATGGTTGTACTGGCTGTTGGGATAGCCTTCGTGGGAGTTTTGCAAGGGGTCCATGGTGTTGGGGGGCCCGGCAGCGGCGGCGGCCGGGTGCATCATCCCCATCCCGGGGCTTTGTTGTCCGCCATGTTGATCAAAGCAAGGCCCGGCTCGGCTGCCTGTGCCGCCGCTCGCAGGGGGAGCGCTGCCATAGTAATTATTAAACTCCGAGACCCCCACCGGTACGGAGGGGCCCCCGCCGCTGCTGCCACCGCTGCCGAGGCTACCATTGCCGCCGCCACCGCCGCCGCCGCCGCCGCTGCCGTTCCCGGTGCTTTGGGGCGGCTGCTGCTGCTGCTGCTGCTGCTGTTGCTGCTGCTGCTGCTGTTGCTGCTGCTGCTGCTGCTGCTGTTGCTGCTGCTGCTGCTGCTGCGCGCCCAAAGCTCCCAGACTGGGGTGCTCGTACCGGCCGCCCATCTGCTCCCCCATTTTAGTCGGGAGCTCTTCCTCCTCGCCTGACTTGCTCAGCAACTGCTGTGCCTGGGTCTCGGCCTGATTTCCCAAAACACCGTCTTTGCCTCCTCCATGTTGCTGGGGCTCCATGTCAGGACTGGGCTGAGCAGAAGCAGCAGCAGCAGAAGCAGCAGCAGCAGCAGTGCCGCTGCCCCCTGCTCCGTTGTTGCTGCCGCCGCCGCCGCCGCCGACGACGACGACGAGGCTGTTGTTGTTGGAAATGGGATGTTGTTGCTGCTGCTGCTGCTGCTGGAATTGATTTAGCTGTTGCTGTAGTGCATGGTGGTGGTGGAGGAGATGGTGAGGATGGTGGTGGTGGTGGTGGTGGTGGGCATGATGGTGGTGCTGCTGGTGGTGGGGAGGTGCAGCGGGGGGATCGCCAACGTTTTTCAGTTTGTGGTTGGGGAGCAGCCCCGTCTCCATGGCCGGGGCAGACGAAGAGGAGGAGGAGGAAGAGGAGGAGGAGGAGGAGGAGGATAAGACCGCGGCGTTCCCACCTTCCTTCAGAGCCGCCTCGGACGCGCTGCTGCTGCCGCCGCCGCCGCCGCCGCTGCCGCTGCCGCTGCTGCTGCTGCTGCCGCCGCCGCCGCCGCCGCCGCTGCTCTTCGTATTATTATTACTGGCAGCCGCGGCGGCGGCGGCGGCGGCGGCGGCGGCAGCAGAGCTCGCATTATTGGCCATGTTCAGTTCATTATGGTGGTAGAGGTGATGGGGAGCTACATTATTCAAGCTGCCGCCGCCGCCGCTAGTCCCATCGCCGCCGACCCCTAGCATGGATCCCGGTCCTGCCGCTCCGGCTCCCCCCCGCCGGGAGATCCTGGGTCAAGTGAGCCGGCTACGGACGCAGAGCGGGGTGCCCCGATTACTGTGGTCCGCACCCGCCGGGGCTGATGCTACTTGCGCGGCCATGATCATTGCAACATCGCGAGTCAAATGTGTCCCCCCCCGACCCACCCACCCCACCCCCCCAAAAAAAACAAAAATAAAAGAAAGGGGAGGGGGAGAGAAAGAGAGAGGGAGGGAGAAAACAATAAAAACACTTTTTTAATAAACAGCCACTCTCAGTCTCTAGTCCACATACCCCCAAATAAAATAAAAACATCCCCGGATCTCTAGCCTCCCCCTTCCCCCCCCCGCCCAAAGTCTTGGATTGAGATTAGAAATGATAGTAATATCTTACGGTCTATGCCTGTTCTTGCTGTGGGATTTCATGTTGAAAGTTTTTAGTTCAGGTTTAAATGAAACTTTTTTTTTCTTTTCCTCTCTAACCCGGATATGGGTAAATACACGTCTGACTGAGCCTATCTGGCCCAGCATGGCATGAGAGAGAGAGGAGAGAGAGAGAGAGAGCTCCAACAACTATTATCCACTTCTCTCTGATTACTCCTGTGCACTTGCAAAACGCGGACTGGACTTCTCCCTCCCCCCCCCCTTCCTCCTCCCCCCTTCCAGCACCACCATCACCACCACTCCCTCCCGAGCTCTAACTACCTTCTCCCGTCTCCTCCGGCTGCTCTAGCGGTGGCACACGGCGGAGACTCACCCGCGCAGGCACTGACGGGGGAGGCTTTTCTACAAAGCTCGGCAGCCGCTTCTAATGCAACAGCGTGGGGCAAAAGGGGCCTGCACTCTCCCCTTTTGCATCTGTTTCCCTGCCAACTAGGCATTAATGTGTTTGTTTTCATGTTTAAAAGGAACGATACAAAGGTGGAAAACGGGTCTGACTGGCAGACAAAAGAAAGAGATGGATTGGGGAACAAAGTTGTCTGTCTGGCTCAAAGGTTACATTGAGCTGACTAAAAATAAAAATATTTGGGCAATCTGAGGGGGGGAAGCATTAGCTATTTCAGAATTCATTATGTAATTTGCAGAATGTTAACCCATTATGCATTGGTTTGAAGTCAGGCAACATAATTTCTACAACTTTCCTCAAACTACAAAATGAGATGGATTAATGAATTTTCTGCCCGTTTGTAATGGGGTGCCATATATTTATTTTATAATAGCACAGTATGGCTCTGTCCTAAACTGATAGTGCTCTGTACGCAGTAAGTGCCCAATAAATGTTTAATTACTAAATGTCCACATCTGCCCCCAAAGATTTTATTATTAATATAATCATTGTTTATGGGACATCTTAGTATATTTGTATGCAAGGCTATTAACAAAAAATAAAAGTTCATTTCTTGTACCTCTGGGGGACATATATACACAAATACACGTGTATTTACTTATATTCACATGCATGTTGTGTGTTTACAAATGCATGTGTACACAAATGTATGCATTGTATATACATGTGTATCTGTGTGTATGCATATCACATGTCTGTGTTCCCCATGTGCTCATATATGGATAAATTGTATTTTCCATATACACAATCAGTTTCCTAGATACATAGGTTGTATATGTGCAGTCTTGTGTATTTCTACATATACATGTGTATACATATATTATTTCCATACATACACATATTCCTGTGCACAACAAACACCCAAATCTGAAATAGTTTTAGAAATTTATTAGGTCATATCTATGTTTCTCCTAGGCACTTTTATCTCCACTCCTTAAAGGGAAATAATTAAGTTGTGTTGTGTTGTATGATCCAAACCACTTTTAGAAGAAAGTTTAACTGCCAGTCAGAACAGCACCAGCTCACACTCATCCTCAATCAGAACACCTCTGTGGCACCTTTCATCATGTTTCCAAAGAGAATGTGTAAAATAATCATCTTTAATATCAATTCTCTGCTCAATGATGTGAAACAAGAGTTATTGTCACAGAGAAGCAAAATCAGACAGCAGTGAGTTTCTCTAAGATCATCTAAACGCAGATTAATACAAATGTTTCATGCCCTGTTCTCAGGAAAATGACCATAATTGTTTTATAGGTTGGGAATAATCTGAATATCATGACATTACTAAGGCACTGGTAGGAAGAAAGTGTTTAAAACTACAAGTTTCATTAGGTAATATAAAATTATACTACTCTAAAACTAGCAATAAATACCACGTAACCACCATGAAATGTTTTTTTGGATTTCTCTTTCTGCCTTAAAAATTATGAGCATACTTTACCATTCCGTAGGATTTACTTATCATAAGATCCCTAATTTTTCAACTGTGCATAAAAGTATTCTGGTTTATTTCAACTACACTATTTATTTTTGTTTGTTTGACCAAGTGTAAATATGTTACATGACTAATAGAAAACGATAGAGTGGAAAAAATTGGTGAGTAATTGTTGGGGGGGGGGGGCCGGGAATCAGGTGCATACCCAAGGGTCATTATAGACTGTAGAAACAACAAATTGCAATTCTATGCAAACCACTGGAAAGGGGGAGGTATATCATCTTGTAGAAGAGAGAATAGCAGAATTGTAAGATGAATTCATGCCAAATCATTCATCAGCTTTTGCCAAGAGAATACTACATCTTTGTTACTGTGCCTTTTTGACATTTTTTCCTGGATTTTCTTCTTTTCTATATTCAAGCACATACTAATTATACACATTACACCATAAGTTGAATTTTTAAAAGCCTTTCATATGCAAATATAAATATATGTCTCTATGTATATGTTTATATGCATACATATATTCTAAAAATCCATTACATATTTATATTTTTAGACATTTATGCTCACACTGGATATGTGTATACCTAATCATTTTTTTTTAATGTTAAAAATCTGATAAAATGTATCATAAGAAATCCAAATTATATTACCCATACTTTGTGGCTTGTTTTCATTACTAACCCTGAGGGAAAATGAGTCACAAAGTTACTATTGACTGGGGGGGGGAAGCATTTCATTTAGACAAATCATGAAACTGGGGGGGGGGGATGTGAATCAAGAAGTTTATACTTTTAAGTTGTTTTAATTCCATTTGCTTCAGCAAGTCATCTAGAAGATTGGAACCAAGAGGCTATAAAATAGAGGCCCTCAGCACAATGAAATCGGTCTGCTATAAAAGGCAACACATGCCAGTTTTTCCTCCCCAAAGGCAGATGCCACACCCAAAGCAGACAGAAGGCACTGCAGTCTGTGTAAGTGAAGCCCAACACAAAGCATCGAAGACTCAGTTTTGTCTCCGACCAGGAAGGATTTGCAAATACCTTTTCAGCATCCTTGCTGAAATGAGGAGAAGGCCCACATCCTGTTCAACTTGGGCTTTTCAAATGCACTTTTCCAGGAAAACAAAGTAAAAAATCTCTTGTCTTTATTAAGAAATCTAGTGTCTTAATAAACAAAACTAGAATTGCCACTGACCTGTTAGAAAGCAACAAAATTGTACTTTAAAGTCCACCAAAGTGCCATTGCAACTTTGTGTTGTAATTCATACCACCTCTTTTTCCTTAATCTGCCTACAATCATGGTGCATTGTTCGCCCTAGTTTCTTTTCTACAAATTAAAGTATTGGTAAGCACTGCATTCATTTTTATACCAAATCCCTTGCTTTTACCTTTTTTTGCCTGCCCACAAAAGACATTTTAACTTCATCACTAAACAACTAATACAACACCAAAAAATGAAAACAGTGCAAAAATCCACTGTGCTCCAACTTCCTGTCCTTCAATGTGCCCATTCCGGCCTCAGATCCCAGCATTTTCCATTTAAGTGAAGTTATTGCTCTTTATTTTGTTTTTATTCATATTTTATTACAAACTTATTTTTACTTATGATACAGAAAAAAACTCATCTTCAAATACTGCTCCTTTGGAATCAGTTTAAGGACATTGCCGAAAGCATCCTTTAATTTGCCTACATAAAGAACATTTGGGCCAGATGGTAGTTTTAGAATTTCAAAACTCTATTCTTTTAATGTTGTTAGTAACCTCTTAACTATTCTCTTTGCTTTCTGATTAGTCCTGTTTTTTTGCTCTGTTGCTTGGTTTTTCAATGACTATATATTCACTACCCCTCATATTTTTGTATGTAATTGGGAGACATTCGAAATAAGGCACTGTTAAGGCTTTATAAATAGAAATTATTTTTTAAAAAAAGCTTTGAATACTCTCTTTCCTCATAGATTGATGAAAAATTTCAATGAATGGAGCTTATGGCATTTCCCCACTAATAATAGTCAGGGAGGGTTTTTTGTTTTTAAACACCAAACAATTGTCTTTTTCACTTATAAGCAATAAGTACACATGAATACAGGATGTTTTATATCAGCCATGCAAGTTAGTAGTGGCCTATAAATTCATATTTTGAAGGCATTAAGTAGACCTTGAAAAATATCTTGGTAGAGAAAAAAAGACATGTAATAAAATCAAGAAACATGTCACCTAAGCCCACTGCTATGCTTCTTCTGAGTACTGCTTTTCTCCACCATCATTATTATGGTGCTGATAATCAGGGGTGGGGTTAGAAAAAAGAAAGTGTATGGGCTAATTAAACCCGACGTTCAGAGGTAGGTTGACTTGCTGTACAGGGAAGAGTGCATACCAGTATGGCAGGATCCAAATTTCAGCTCTGGCACACACCCACATCACAACTCCCACACCTAAACTTCCCAGTCTAAAGGCCTCAGTTGAGGGCCCTCCATGGTCCTGAAAGATCAAGGACTATGAGTAAATGAGTAGTTTGCCTTCATTATCTGTCTCTCTTATTCACCGACATATCTTGATTCCACCTCAAAACTAACTCTGTCTTTGACCCCACCTCTGAACAAGGACAGACTTGAGACACAACCACTGGACGCCTACAGTATCCAAACTCAACCATGGACCATTTGGTGTTGATGATGTGGCCAAATCCATAGCATCTACATGCTGTTAGTATGTCTAGAATATTAATGAAATTTTACACCTAACTGTTCTCTATCTCTCATTCATTAAACACAGGATCACCTTTATGAATTCTTTTGGATATAATGGTAACTAAAAAAAAAATCTTACTAGAAAACAAAGTATGTCTATTGAAATACATGTAGAGAATGACATATTCTACTGGTACTCATTCTGCTTTTTCCCTAGCTCTAGTTATGTCCATAATGTTCCTTAGAAACTAGATAACTAGCAATTTCTCTTTACAATAGCTTAAATTTATATAGTACCTTGTGGTTAGAAAATGTTTTTGTAGACATAATTGCACCTGATCCTTACAACAGCCTTGTGAGGTAAGTGGTACCTGACAGATGACCATGGTTTTCCCACCCAAATCTACTCCCTGGATTTCTACATAAGAGGCATCAAATTCAAATAGAACTGGAGCCACTAAATGGTGCATAACAAAACAGGAAAATGATAAATACTGAAAAAGATATGGGAAAATTGGAACATTAATACATTGTTTGTGGAGTTGTGAACTGATCCAACCATTCCAGAGAGCAATTTAAAACTATGCCCAAAGGGCTATAAAAACTGGGCATACCCTTTGATCCAGCAATACTACTACTAAGTCTATATCCCAAAAAGGTAATAAAAAAGGGAAAAGAACCCACATGTACAAAAATATTTATAGCAGCTCTTTTTGTGGTGGCCAAGAACCGGAAATTGAGGGGATGCCCATCAATTGCGGAATGGCTGTACAAGTTGTGGTATGTGAATGTAATGGAATGCTATTGTTCCATAAGAAAGGATGAGCAGGCAGATTTCAGAAAAACCTAGAAAGATTTACGTAAACTGACGCTGAGTGAAGTGAGCAGAATCAGGAGAACATTATACACAGTGACAGCAATATTGTACGATGATCAACTTTGATAGACTTAGCTCTTTCAGCAATGCAATGATCTAAGACAATTCCAAAAGGCTTATAATGGAGAATGATATCCACATCCAGAGAAAGAACTATAGAGTCTGAATGCAGAAGAAGCATACTATTTTTTCTCTCATTTTTTTGTTTTTTTCTTTCTTGTGGCTTTTCCCTTTTGTTCTGATTCTTCTTTCACAATGTGACTAATGTGGAAATATGTTTAATATCATTGTATATGTATAGCCTAAAAAAAAAGAACTGGAGCCACTAAATGATACATAAAAATCTCTAGGGGGCTACATATTGACTTGGAAGACCACATATTAACATTATCTGTGTTCTGTTATATTTTTAATTTTATTGAACATTTCCCGGTTACCTTTTAATATGGTTCTATAGTATTGCAGTAATGCAGTCTGCATCCTGCATGTGTTTGACACTTCTGTTCCAAATCATGCCCCAGGAACCTCTTCATCTTACAAAATCACTTCAACCCTGGAACTCATACCTCGTCAGTATCCTCTGTATCTGAGACCCCTCCATCCTTCTGATTCGAAGGGAGGAGACCTCTCCTCTTAGCATCTCCATTTCAAGAGGGAGTCCAATGCATTCATCTCTTCTTTTCCCATTGAGTCTATTCCTCACAATTTCTCTATCATGCTCCTGATGAAGCACCTTCATCTTATCTTCTCCTCTTTTCAGTTTCCTTAGTATGTTGTCTTTCCCTGTTATATTACATGCTCCTTGGGGGCAGAGATGGCCTTTCTTTATATGCCCAGTGTTTAGCATAGTGACTGGCACATCATAGGTGTTTAATAAATGTTTATTAATTGACTGCCTGGTTTCTTTCATTTTGTTCCCAACTCTGTCCCTGATTTATTATGTCATTATGAAGAATCATTTCTTGAACATCTACTTCATGAATTTATCCACTGTGCAGATATTACATATATTATCCTTATACAGGTAATCTGGATCTATCACCTAGCCAGGGTGTAAAACTCCCTGACTAAGAAACTCCTTCCACTTCCTCATGTGCAAAGAGATGTCCAGGCTGCTGAGATAGTCACAGCTAGCGCCTTTCAGAATCAGAACTGAATCCAAGTCTGCTAGGCTGGCCCTCTCTCCATTATGTTATTACAACTATCCCTTCCACATCACAACTTTCCCCATGGAGATTTCAGTATAGCTCAGGTCAGCATAAGAAATTAAATGGGAATTTGAGGGGAGTTTAGCAAAAGCCACAGACAACACAGAGCCTATGACCAAATACTTAACCCAAATTTTACAGTAAGTTACTATAAACACATAAAAGAAAAAGGAAAAAATTCAGACTTCTCTGATATGAAGGAAAGGCCAAAAAATTTACGAGGATTTTCCAGATTGGGGAGGGGAGCACCTCCCTGGGCTCCACACCCCTTATCCTAGCAATGTAGAAGGGATAGCTATATCTATTTCCCTGAACAATCCCTCCCCCCCATTATTACTGCCTCTCCAACAAAATTACCTTGTATTCATTTTGTCTACCTTTAGATCTGTATGTGTTGTCTCCTCTGCTATGATGTAAGTTTCTCAAGGGTAGAGACTTGATTTTTGTCTTTGTATCGATGGTAGTGCCTAGCATGTACTAGGCATTCATTGATGCTTGTTGATAAACTAATCACTCTGCCGTGTTGCTTCTCTATTATACCTTCACATTTATGCCTTACCAAAGATATGATGATATACTTAATGCCTAGGTAAAAGTACTTTGTAGATCATTCCTCTCCAACATCTGGAAAAACAAACGTTTGAACAATAAATCCACCTGTGGCAAAAGAGTATGAGCAGGTACAGTGTATGAGACTGCAATCTGGAGGTCAGGATCATTTCATTTGTCTGGGATGATTTCTCTGAGTTCTACCTGAAGGTCAGCCTCCTCTCCTACCTGTGATTCATAATTTTACTGTATTTTTAATAAGATTTTACTTATCAACTACAATAATAAGCCAAACAACAATAATCATTTATACACATTAGAGTAATATATTCATGATTTTCATTTCACCCCACTTACAGTCAATTGTTCAGTCCCTAATTTATTGAGATATTCAGTGGCAACCTCTGGGCCCATTAATGACTGTCATCAGGCTTCTCTGGTAAGAGCCAAGGTGCAAAAGGGCTTGACTAGACTCAATTCTAAACAAAATCATTCATTTTCATTCAGGAATGTATCCATCAATATTTTTTTTCCGGTGATTTTCAAGTTCTGGAAGTCCTATACTTCACAAATGATTTTGGCTCTGTCTCCTTAATTTATAAACCAAGCACAATGGATTGTCCACATTGCAGCATTTTTATGTAAGGTTCAGATCTACTATGTGATATACTCCAATGTAACAGGTTGGATTTGGTTTTTTTCCCCATTTTTCTACTCAATGCCTAGAAACTCCATGCTACACAAAAGGTATCTTAACACCAGGTATCCCCCCTTTGCTCTCCTCTTTAGGGCCTCCCTGTATAATGAACACAGCATTGACCTTGGATTCAAGGAGAACTAGATTCAATTCCTACCTTTCAAGCTAGTTGTGTGACCTTGGGCAAGTCATTTAACTGATCCTCAGTTTCTTTATCTATAAAATGAAGATGACAAAGTTACCTACCTCATAGGACTATCGCAGAGATAAACTAAGTGATATAAAGTGACATAGAAATAATGTTATATAAAATGCCATAAAATTTAAAAATTTAAAATTTTTGATAAGTAAGATAAATAAATAGATAAATAAAATTATATAAAGTAACATATAAATAATATTACATAAAATGCTATGGAATTAAAAAAAACAACTCTCCACTTTGAAGCGATGTAGCTAGTCAGAAACTGTCCTGTATTGTCAACCAGAGCTCCAGGTCTTCCCCTTTCTTTCTTCCCCTAAAGCCTGTTTAGATAGGTCCCTTTTCTTTGATCAGCAATGCTGATCTCCCAACTCACTGTATCCACCAGTCCGGATGCTGTGAGCTCTAACTCCTGACCTCACCCCCTGCTGTATTTTGTCCCCCTTTTTTTGTCTTCTCTCTCAAGTGATCTCAAATGCAAATACATTTAAGGCACATAGCCAAATACCCAGCACATGGTTGGTTGGTTGGTTGTTGTCCTTTCTTGAAAAGGACCAAAATGACATCACTATGTTGGGGTTAAGGTACAGTGTGTCCGACTGTGGCTGACCAGACCAATATGAGCCCATAAGACTCTATCACAGGTCAGGCACAAAGAGTCCATATGGCACATAGGAGGAATTCAATAAATGCTTGCTCCCCTCTGCCCTCCCCCTTTCTCCCTTCCGTTGTCTTCATCTCATTCCCTGATCCTTAAACGAACTCTATTCAACAGGAATAGGAAGTAAGGGGCTACTCACTCTAACTATAATGAATATAGTTCTCTCCTAAGGGGTTTCCCTTTCAGTTAAATTAAATTCAACAGATCTTTGTTGAATGGTTACTGTTCATCAAATGATTAATCAGCAAGCATTTAGTAAGGAACTTACTATGAGCTAGGCACTATGTTGCAATATACATGTTACAGAGAAGTGGCCAACATGGTACCTGCCTTCAAAGATGGTGGTAGGCAGCTAGGTCGAACAGTGGATAGAGTGCTGGACCTGGAGTCAGGAAGAACTGAGTTCAAATCCAACCTCTGACATTTTTACTGGTTGGGTGACTCTGAGCAAGTCACTTACCTACCATTTGCCTCAGTTTCCCCATTTGTAAAATGGGGGTGATAATAATAGCACCTTCCTCCCAGGGCTGTCATGAGGATCAAATGAGATAATAATTGTAAAGTGCTTAGCACAGTGCTTGATATATAGTAAGCATTACATAAATTTTAGCTATCATCGTTGTTGTCGTTGTTATTATTATAGTGCTTACAGTCTTCCAGGAGAGACCAAGATGGTGGTGGGGGTGGTGGGAGTGGGGGTGGCGGTAGTAGTGGTAATGAGAGCAATGGCAGTGTGATGTGATAGTTCACATTTATATAGCAATTTAAGGTTTGCTGATCACTTTATATGTATTATTTCATTTGATTCTCATAACCCTGTGAGGTCGGAGGCCATTGTTATCATACCCATTTTACAGATGATGAAATTGAGGTTCAGAGAGGCTTTATGACTTTCCTAGAGTTGCAACCTTGCATCCTCTATACACATCTGGTGCTCTATAGACAGTAGACACTTAATAAGTACTTTTTGACCAATGGGGTATTTGATGCTCAGACACAAATGTTCAATTAAAATCATTATTTAGATTTCCTAAACAAATGTTATTTCCAGGTTTACTGAATTAATGTACCTTTAAGCAACACCATATATTCATGGGCTTGCCACTTTGAAATGGGGAAACATTTCCTAGCTTCAAATCAGTGGTATCTTTTCTTAAATAACTCAGAAAACACTTGTTATGACAATGTAAGTATTGAATGGCATTTAGAGTACTGCTAAAGGCAGCTAAAAATTCCTCAAGGCAGATTTCCATCCCACTTCTAAAGACAGGATTCCCTTGCTAATGAAAAGGAGTTTCACATACCAAAAAAAAAAAAAAGCACATAATGGTAGAAGGAAAGAAGACTGCCTTTTTATATTGTTTCATCCTTTACCCATATAATAATAAACACGCGACCTTGCCCATACTAGCCCACTTATTGTAAATAGATGTTGGAGGTTGGTTTGCCGCTGACCTCATTGTAACAATGCAGAAAATCCACCCTTATACAAAAGCACAGCAAAACTGTTGTGATTTTGAAGCCAAACGAGGGATTCATGTGGAGGCCCTTGGATTATTTAAAGTGAAAGGTTTTTTTAACTCTCATTTACTTTTCACCATATGCTGTTTATTTTTTGCATTCTGTATCGCCTGGAAAAATGAAAATAGACTAGACTACTGTGTTCACTTTGGGGCACATCATTACCAAAGAGCTTTACACAAACTGGAGGGAGTTCAGGGAGGAGCAGCAACAGTGAGAGAGAAAAGATTTTAAGAGACTTGTGTATAGCTCAGCTAAGCAAAAATGGAAACAGCAAAACTACTTTCAGCTACTTGAAGGTAACTGAACAAAGTGGCCAAGTTCATAGGGAGAGTAGGACTCAATGGCATGATTTTAGGACTTTTAGGAAATTCAGGTAACCTTGTGCCCACCCCCCAAAAAACCTACTATATGGTAGTCTGTGTGTGTGTGTGTGTGTGTGTGTGTGTATGTAATATATATCTTTTTGTAGGGGGGAAAGCAGGGCAATTGGGGTTAAGTGACTTGCCCAAGGTCACACAGTTAGTAAGTGTGCAGATTTGAACTCAGGTCCTCCTAACTCCAGGGCTGGTGCTCTATTCACTGCACCACCTAGCTGCCCCAGTGGTCTGAATATTTAACATAAGAGCTTTATTCCTTTAGCTTAAGTCTTTGAACCCCATGATATGTGAATGACAATGCTATGGTAACATCCCTGTGAATGAGAATAATTAAAATAGTGCACATTTATACCTTGGGGTGAACAGGTTTTAATAGTGGAAAGGGGGAGAAATACTATGTGAAATACTGGGAATCTGAGGGGAGGAGGTATCAGCAAAAGAGATGATGGGGAAGTGCAATAAAGAGAGCCTAGGGGACATTAAATTTTCCTTACATCTCAATTTTTCCCTCGTCTGGACATGGGTCCATAACATAACATAAAAGAGTAGAGAGAAAAAAATGCTTATCATAAAGGAAAAGGGCTGAAATCTGTAAAGGGAAAATATAAGCCAAATCTCTGGAAAATATTCCTGGCCATCCTAACATTACAATCTACTAAACTGTAGAACGGTTTCCCAAAGGACAGGATTATTGGAATTTGAGTTAAAGCCAGGCTTGATAGACAATCCCAGGGATCTCTCTGGCCCTGGCAGGGAGATGAAGTCGATAGCCCAATGTGATTGTGTTTTTTCCTTGCTCTATTTAGTTTCTGTGAATCTGTGATTAGTCAGTTCCTATTTGAAAGAGTCAATTTTACTTTCTGGGATGATGATGAAGTACTAATGCACTGCTTTCTGTATTTGAGTTATCTTCAGTACAAGGGGACGTTTACATGGCAGCATGAGGGAAGAGAGTAGCGCTGTGGGAGACTGGGAGTCAGCTAGCCCCTAATCCTCTGGCTCTTGCTGCAATCCAGGGTTTTTGTAACTGCATTGTCAGGGATCTGGTGTAGTCTCAAGAACTGAGATCTTGCTGCACCTGATGCCTGCCCAGAACCACAACTATTCTATCTACAGAAAGAAAAGCATTGGAATTAAGAAAGAGAGGAGGAAGGGATGGTAGTGGGAGAGTCCTAGACTTCTGCAGGTACAGAACAAAAAGAATCACTATCTTATTTCATAAAATCACTATTGTATTATATGTTATATATAGTTTTATTTTATTATATTTTTGTAATCACTATTATTCTAAAGAAAAAATGTTTGTATATTTTTATTTTATGGATTTTATCATTTAACTAGACTTCCTTCCAAATGGGACATTATCTAGAATTCACTCCTTAATTGCAACATATATACATATGCAAAATACACTTATATATATGTGTGTGTGTGTGTGTGTGTGTGTGTGAATCCAGCAATAATCATTTATTAAGTACTTACTCCATACCATACCCCATGCTAAGGAGTTAAGGATACGAAGACAAGGGTGAAATTGTCACTGACCTTAAGAAAAGACTGAGAAGAAACACCATCTACATAAATGAATGAAATGGTGTAAAGAAGTTGGAGGTAAGCGAGTAATGCATCTCAGACCTACAAGACAGCTAGTGCTAAGACACAGAGATGGAAGATAGAGTGTCATGTAAAAAGAAGGTGGGCATTCTGTCTGGGCCTCAGTGTAATGTGTTAAGGGTGTAAATGTAGTCCCCGATTGTGAAGGGATCTAAATTCTGAACAGAGGACTTCATATTTGATCCTAGAGCTAATAGGGAGCCATTAAGGTTTATTGAGTAGGTGAATGACATGGTCGAACTTGTGTTTTAGGAATCATTTTGGAAGCGGTGGAGAGCCAGAACTTCATTCCAGGACTTCATAAGCTTTTGTTGCTGTTGTTGTTCCCCCACTACAAGCCCATTGTTTCATTATTATTTGTACTTAACATTCCTGATATGTTTTAAAATAGTGTTAATAATTTTAAGTTCTTTGGCAACTCTGTTTTGTATAAAAATGTATTTAAAGATCCTGTAGTTCACAGGGCTCATGGTATGTTTGTTCTTTTTCTTCACTCACCGGAATTTTCATTGCTTGACCATGCTTAATGTTTGTTGATTTAAAGAAATCATTGACATGGTAGTGAAAGTGCAGCCTTGAAGACTATCCTCAGATAATTACCTCACCCATATAACACAGTTATACAAGATTGCAGCAGATAGAATTACAGAGATAATTTTGTTCAATGACCAGCTTGCAAACTGTTAGAGATATATAGGATCAGAGGTTTAGAGATGAAAAGGATCTTGGAGACCATCTTATCCAACACCTTTATGCTAGACGTGAGGAAACTGAGGACCCAAAAGATTAACGTACCAGCCCAAGATCACTCAGACAGTAAGTGACTGATCTGGGACATTCTTCTTCCTATACCAAGGTGTCTCTGGTCTTGTATTTACCAAAGGAGTTGGATAGTATCATAGAAAAGGTTTTGTATAAGGTCCAAATGAAAGGAGAATTTCCTATTGATGGTAAGACCCAACAAACACTCATCCTTGTGGCAGATGATACTGTATTAATTGAATGGAATCCTGGCAAACTTGTGAAATCCACAATAATATATAAGTTATCAGAGCATCACACCTGAAAATACTATAGATGAAAAAAAATGCATATTGCCCATACGATGACATGTAGCTAGATGGATAGCACATTTCATTCGTCTATAAATACGTCTTGGATAAATACTATATGTGGATGATGAGCTGGACCCAGATAAAGTAAAAGAGATCGGGCTAGATAATATTTGAGGAATGGAATTGTTATTTTGATGATCCCAAAGCATGCACTGTTGAAAAAGTCCCTCTCTTTTTATATCAATATTCTCTTAGTGATACCCAATGGCTGAAAATCATGAAATATCATAGTCACAAAAGAATTAAAATGACAAATAACCAAAAGGATAATGGAAAGATACCTGGTGGACATAAGCAAGCAGCAGCCTGTTGTTATTGATTACCAGCATAGAAGAAGAAGCATAAAATATATCATCAGAGATATATTTAACTAGAAAAGGAGGTGGGTGACATGTATGACTGGAAAAGGAGTGTGATAGAGAAGAGATGGACAAACTGAGTGGTCCCTTGGTACCGCTGATAGATGACATCTTCTGGGGAGGATTTATAAAATAACACAGATATGAATGCCACAGGATGAGTAGGCATGGGGAGATCTATATTAGAGGAGGGGGCTATCCACACAGATGATATCGGGAATGCTTTCATGTTCAGAGAACCAATGAAAATTCTGCAATTACCCTCCCTTTCTTAGATTTCTTTCTTCCCTCGGCTTCCATAACTCATTAGTCTCATAGTTTTCCTTTAACTTCTAACTGCTCATCATCTTTCACCAACTTCTCTTCTTCCTGCTGCCTCTCAACTAATGGTGCATTAGTTTAGTTTTGTTAATGGTAATTAGTTGAGTCTCTCCCCCCAAAGAATATGAAAGCAAGGTCATGTAATGACCTTAGAAAACTAGATGGAAAAGTGGATAGAATGCTGGCCCTGGAGTTAGGAAGACTTGAATTCAAATTCAGCCTCACTTACTAGCTGTGTGAACCTGCTCAGGTCACTCAACCTCTGTCTGTCTCAGTTTCCTCAACTATAAAATGAAGATCATAATAGCATTTATTTCCCAGGGTGGGTGTGAGGATTAAAGGAGACATAATAGGTATTTTATACACGCTTATTCCCTCCCTTCATTGCCCTCTTCCCCCTCAATGAAGACTAAATACAAAAGTGAATCATAGCTATGCAAGAATAGCACCAGGAGAGTGCTAAAATTCAGAAGGTGGTTGCTATGTCCAGGGGAATGTTGACTTAAGAGCACCATGAGCTCACAGAGATCACTGAGTCTCTGATCAGAAAAAATAAGTGACATACCCATGATTGCACAAATAGTAAGTTGCAGAACTGAAATTTCAACTGAATCTCTGGATTCCAAACCCAAAGTCAAGGACAACTAAAAGGGTTTGGTTGTTTTTGTGTGTTTGCTTGTTTGTTGGTCATTAGCTGAACGAGTAGAAAAAAGAGGATCTGAAAGTCACAAGCCCACGGTTCACGGTGGGTGATACTATAACAGACGATGTGAAGAAGGCAGCTGTTGAACTCTTATTTTGCTCTGGTTTTCTTTGCTAAGGAGAATATTTTTTGGACTGGAAAGGACAAAACAAAAAATGACTTAGAATCGAAACTCAAGATAAAAAGTGAGATATGAATGGAGCACCTGCCCTTGATTAGCTAAAGTCACTGGGCCCAAATGAAGTGTATCCTTGGATATTGGTGAGAAAAAAAAACCCAATTGATATAATTGCTAGAAGACTATTCAAGATCTTTTAAAGACTGCAGAGAGTGGAAGAGATGCTGAATTTCAGGAAGAACAGAGACAAGTGGTGGCACATGAAGACCAAGGCAGTTAAATATGGAGATAGGATTGTCCAATATGCTATATAAGGATCTGTTGAAGGAACAGGGAGTTTAACTGGGCTGGGGATATTATGTGGAAAAGGCATTCGATTTGGTGAACTAGGCGCTGCAGAGATACAGATTCAGGCTTGATTAAAAAGTAGAGTGGTAGGGGGTGGCTAGGTGGCACAGTGAATAGAACACCAGCATTGGAGTTAGAAGGACCTGAATTCAAATCCAACTTCAGACACTTAACACTTACTAGCTGTGTGACCTTGGGCAGGTCACTTAACCCCAATTGCCCTGCCTTCCCCCCTCCAAAAAGAAAACAAAAACAAAAACAAAAAAAAAGTAGAGTGGGACAGTTTGGGAAGTTTGTAAACTCCACCTCACTAGAGGTTCCTAGAACAATGTGTTTAGAGCTGGAAGGGACCTGATGAGTAAATCAACCAATCCAACTCCTTTTTATACATGAGGAAAACCAATGATGAATAAGGTAAAAATAACTCAGTACGTGGGCAAGTCAGGGTTTGTTTGAACCCTTCATCCCCTGACTCCAAATCCAGACTTCAGGCAGAAGCTAGATGACCCACTTTCAGAGATGTTCTAATGGGAATTCTCATACAGGTTTGGGTTGGACTCTGTGATTCTATGTTCCTATGATTATGTGGTTAACAGAGTTGGATCCCCTTAACATAAAACTGATGAATGCCCTAATGAGAGTGACCTCCAGGGACCCTAGGATCTTGAAGAGAGTTTGGAATGCACATAACATGCTTTTGCCTCTAACCCTCTGGGTTACTGCAAAAGCAGGTTATAGAAACTCTAGTAAGAAGGAATGCAATTTACACATGACCTGACTAGACTGGAAGTATCAGGAAGAACAATTATCAACAGATCTCCCAAGTCAGTCCTTTCCTTGCTCTTTCTCTCTCTCCATGGTGGGCAGGCAAAAAGACACAGTTCTGTCCTGGCCAAAAAAAAAAAAATCTGGCAGCAGCAGACTTTCCCCTTTGGCTCTCATCTCTCTCTCTCTGGTTTCTGTGTGGGAGGTACAACTGGGCGGCCCAGGACAGGTATCTTTTGGTAATATCATTCCATCCTACTTGTAGGAATGTTTGGATGTCTATATCTTCAGGGTTACAGATAAAAATATGTCCTCAATTTGTGTGTGTGGTTTTAAAAAATAGATTTGCTTGTTACTACTAAGTTAGAAATTTACGCTGAAGGTACCTATATAAAAGTATGTTTTTATTTGGTGGAGTTGAACCAGTAAAGAATCCTTTTATTGACTTTTAGAGATTCCTGAGAGTCAGAGTACTAGTGTGGGGGCAGGGTGGAATTATATTCCCAGATCTCTTCCCAGAGCAATGACCTTTACGATCAATGCAAATCTCTCACCTGGTCTCTCTAACTCTCATCTCCCATGTCAGTAAATCCTGCACTCTGCTGCCACCATTCTTTCAAAAAATGATTTTTTTTTTGGTAATTTTCCCGTTTTCTCAATATTTATCAGGTGCTCCTTGTTTCTACTAGATCAAACCTAGACTATTTAGTGCACTATTTGAGGCTTTCCTCCAACTGTCCACCCCTCCACAGCTGTCCAGGTGCTTCTTTCATTACCGCCCACATGGCTCTCATCTCCAGCCAGAACCATCTCGTTGCCATTTCCCAAATGTATCACTGTCCCTGGGCTCATGCTGGTCATGCTACTAAGTCTATCATTTCCTCAGAAACTTGCCTCAACTCACTCTCTTCCTGGGATATTTTCACTGTCTAATAACACAACTTGATCAACAACTTGTGTTTCTTGCACATTTTGCATTTAGGTTGGACTATGTATTTCATCTGCAGAACTCTAACTAGAAAGGTTTTCACTTGGAACAAAATCATTTGAGTGAAAGTTGAAAACTAAAAATAAATAAATTAATTTATAAGAAAAAAATAATGTGCTATATGTATTTTTTTTAAAAATCATTTGAGGAAGAGTGTGGCATGAACTCCAGAGATTTTGGTCCTTTTTCTCCATGGGAATTTGGGAAGTAAAGGAGAGCACCAGGAGGGAATACCACAGCAACGGGTCTCTGGGGGTAGAGACTGATAGCGCTGGTACCCACCTAGTAGCTGTGCTGTTCAGCAGAGGATGGAGAGGAAAGGTGTAGGAACAAAGGTTGCCATCAGAAGGAAGCATATTCTCTCTGATGGTGGAATCCTGGGTAAAGCTCCATTTGCCCTGTGCTAGTTACAGCTCTGATGAGCTATTCCCTACTTGTTTCATACAGAATAGTTCATTCTGCTGATAGGACTGGATATCTTGAGGTCTGGATGCAAATCCTGATTCTATTGCTTTTTACTTGTATGATCACAGGAAAACATTTCCCCTCTCAGCTGTAAAAAATATTATATTAGATGACCTTTAAGATAACTTCTAGCATTAAATCCTATGAAGAGTTTTACATGTCTTTTCTTCCCAGTTAGCCTTATCCTTTTTGAGGAAAGGCATAATGCAAGCATCCTTCTTCGGGGATCTAAGTGGCCCAGTGGATAGAGTGCTGGGTCTGGACTCAGAAAGACTCATCTTCTTGAGTTCAAATGTAGCCCCAGACACTTACTAGTTGTGTGAATCTGGGCAAGTCACTTAACTCTGTTTGCTCAGTGTCCTCATCTGTAAAATGACCTGGAGAAGGAAATGGCAAACCCTGAAAACCCCAAATGGGGTCACAAAGGGTTAGACAAAATTAAACAAACATATCTCTTAGTCCTGAATACAATTTTGTTTGATATATATACATATGTATATATGTAGATTTATACTTATGTGTGTATATATGTATGTGTATGTGTGTGTATATACATGATAAATATATATTAAATGAATGAGCCGATTTGTTGTTGGTACAGTAACAATGAGACACGTTGTAGATTTTTGTGTAACAGTGAATCTCAGGCATGTCTCACCCACCTCACCCTAGCTTACCTTCATCTCTCTTCCCCACAAAAACAACACATCGGTATACCTTTGTTTCAGATCTTTTCTACTTGAGAATTACTTTAGCTCTTGCTAAGATTCCTAGCTAAAGAGTCTGTAGGTCTAGTCACTTACCTGTGTCTAAAAGGGAAAGTTCCGACATTTTTCTTTGGAGGGCAAGTCACAAGGCACATTCACAATCTAGTGACTAGATTTTCAAGCATCACCAGAACCCTTGCAGGTTTTCATTTTCAGACATAGCCTTGAAATTTTGAACTGATTTCATAGAAACTGAGTGAATCATGTAGCTAAATTAGGAAAGCCATTAATATGGATTGTAATCATTTTTAAGTTTTAGGGAAGGCATATGCCTACCAAAATGCTTGAAACTTGATATACAATAGTTACTATGTCCAATGCATTTCAAAATTTTTTTGAATTCTAAAACTTTGAAACTAGAAAGAACCTTGATATTCTTCTGCAAGCTCCTTGAAGGTAGGGACCATGTCTTTTGATTTTCTTTGGATCCCTAGTCCCTGGCACTCAGTGAGTGTTTAATAAATGTTTAATGGACTGACCAAGTGGATCATACTTATCTCGGTACATCTTGTATATACCATAAGCTTCTTGAGAGTAGGAACTGGGAGAGGTTTTTTTTTTTAATTTTATAATCTAAGGACATAGAAGATAGAAACCTTAATAAATGTTGAACTGAATAAAACTCTTTCATTTAACACAGAACTCAAGAAACTGAGTCCAGAGAGGTGAAATAATTTTTCTGAGGTCACACAGTTGGATGGAGCCAGAAACAGAATTAGACTTCAAGTCTCTTGATTTTGAATTTAAGGAAGTTAAAATAGAATTGTTAAGCAAATTCCATCTTGTTCAGTTCTTGTATTCAATTTCATATGAATGGTTTTGTTTTTTGTTGGGTTTTTTTTTCCCTTTTGGAGGGGGGGATGCAGGGCAACTGGGGTTAAGTGACTTGTCCAAGGTCACATAGCTAGTAAGCGTTAAGTGTCTGAGGCCAGATTTGAACTCAGGTCCTCCTGACTCCAGGGCCCGTGCTCTATTCACTGTGCCTCCTCGCTGCCCCTGAATGTTTTTTTATTAATAAGCCCTGATTTTAGCTTAGGGACTATCAATAGGTGGGTCTAAATTTTTGAAATTAAAAAGCTTTTTTAAATGGACGATAAGGGACTTGGAGATTAAATAAACAACATGAAAATTTTGTTTATTTTTTACCTATATAGTAGCAGGGCTAGGACAATAAATATTTCTGGTATGATAACTAATAAGCATGTTCTTTTGAAATGTCTTAATTTCATTGACATGGAGGAGCATAGTTTAAAATAACACACAAAGTTCTAATCGAAATTTGCACTTTGTTGACAGGTGGGTCGAAAATGATAAAAATTCAGAGAGTACAATAATAATAGTGTATATGTTTATATATTATATGCATGTGTGTATACATATACATACATACATATACACACACACATATACACAAACACATATACAGAGAGAATTTTAAGGTTTCCAAAGCCTTGTTGTGAGTTCACTTGGGCTTCACTACAACACTTTAGATGCTATTATTAACCCTCTCATTTTAAAGATGAGGAAACTGAAACTGAGGGAGGTTACATGACTTGCTCAGGGTCACACAGCTAATGAGTGTTTGAGGTGGGTTTTGAATTCATGTCTTCCTGGATCCAAATTCAGTGCTCTTACCTACTGTGCCACTTAACTGCCCTTTGTGTATGACTACTGAAAAAAAAGGGAGGGGAATAAATAGTATTGCTTTTAGAAAGAAGATGACTATATTATCAAAAAATTACAAAGTGAACTACAAGATTTGCTGAAGAAAAGCACAAGATACATACAAATCAGTTTAATTTGACAGCATTTATTAACCATCTAGTATGTGAAAGGCACTATGTTAGGTGCCAGGAATATAAGGAGAAACAAAACAGTTAATTTGGGGGGGGGGAAGAAAGGTGGGGAGACAGAGGGAAGGGGATAAAACATTTATGTAAATAGGTAAATATAAAGTATGCACAAACAAATTTCAAGGAGAGGGTATTAATGGAATCATTTTCAAAGTAATTTTACTCCCAACTTTTTTCTCCTGTCATATAAGATAAGGTGAATGTAAGATACATTTTGGAGGTAGTTTTCAAGTCTTTTCCTTTTTTTTAAATGTATTATAACCAGAATTCTCTCCCTTTTTTCAATTTTGAAAATTTATAAAATATGTCTAACTGTCTTATAAAAGTGATAATTAATTTAAAGATATTTACTACCCACAAAGTAATCCTAAAGCAAGAGTCATCTATAAGTGGAAAACAGATCTTACACAGGGTCTTCTGACAGGCTATAAAATCTGTTTACAAGCCAAGAGAGGCAGAAGCAACAGAACCAAAAAGGCTCTAATATTATTATATTCTGCTTGATAAGGACCCTAAGTATTTTGAAGGTTGATGATAAAATATTAAGCATATCTGATGTTTTACTCAAAGCATTATTTTACTCAGCATTATGACCTGAATATATCTGAAATACAAAGAGACATGTTCTAATTTTTTTTAACTGACCTTCAGTGAAAATTGTTTTGAAATCCTCTGCAACCAATGTAGAGGCCTAACCAAAAGATTGCTGGAAAACCAGGGGTGTCCAGGGAATGCCCCCAGGGATCTATGCTTGGCTCTGTGTTGTTTATCATTTTTATCAATGACTTAGATAAAGATATAGATGAAAAACATCAAATACTCAAATGACAAAAGCTTGGAGGGAGAGTTAACATAGTGGATCACAGTCAGGACCAAAAATGGCCTGGACAGGTAGAACATTGGACCAAATTCAATCAGATACAATTTAAAAGAAATAAATGAAAAATATTACACTTTGGTTAAAAAAAAACAACTCAGTGGAGCCAAGATGGTGGAACACAGGCCAGGACCCAGCTGAACTCTCCCAACATTTCCTTCCAAACAACTTTAAAATAATGCCTCAAATCAAATTTTAGAGCAGCAGAACCAACAAAAGGTCAGAGAGAGGTGTTTTTCCAGCCTAAGACAACTTAGGAAGGCCATAGTAGAGCTGTCCAGAGATGAGGGGGGTGGGTGGGGGATGTTGGACATCTGTTAAGAAGGAGATTATAGGGGACCCTTTGCTGACACTTGGTGCAGCTGGCACTGATTGGCAACTCTATTGCAGTTCTGGATCAGAGTTCCAGGAGGGAAAGGAGTATTTGTGATTGGTCACAAAGGAGCAGAGGCTCTGGTCGTGGTGCCAGGACCAAGAAGAATACTAGTACTTGCAGCCATAGGGGAGCAGGGGCCTTTCCTGAATAAAGATCAGAGTTCAGACCAGAAGAGCCATGTGCACACCTCTCCCAGGGTAATACCACCTTGGAAACACCAAAAACGTACAGACGTTCAGAACTAGCTCTGAAAGCATCAGTACATAAAACCAAACAGTCAGAAAGAAATAATTCAAATATCATGGTACCATGGTCAGGAGCACAAAAGATTTAGCAGTTTTCATGTTAAAAAGAGAGGAGGACTTAGGGCAAAGAAGGCAAAGAAGCTTAAATTACAACCAAGAATAAGCTACTCAGCAAAACTAAATATAATCCTTTAGAGGAGTAAATGGATATTTAATGAAAAAGAGGACTTCTAAGCATTCCTAATGAGTAAATGGGATGGAGGGAAACACACTGTTAACAATCATAACTATGAAGATAAATGGGGTGAGCTAGTCCATAAAATAGAAGTGGAGAGCAGAACGGATTGGAAACCAGAATCCAACAATATGTTTATGTACAAGAGACACCTTTGGGACAGAAAGACACACACAGAATGAAATGAAGGGCTGGAGCAGAGTCTATTTTACTTCAGCTGAAGTGAAAAGGGCAGGCAATCATGATCTTAGACAAAGTAAAGGAAAAAAAAGAGAGATAATCAAGGAAATTACATTTTGCTAAAAGATACCACAGACAGTAAAGTAATATCAAAATATTTACAGCAAGTTTCTCTGATATATTGAGAGAACTGAACTCATAGAACTGAGTCAAATTTATAAAAATAAGAACCATTCCACAATTGATAAATGGTCAAAGGACATGACTAGGCAATTTTCCGAATAATAAATCAAAGGTGTTTATAGTCATATGAAAAAATGTAGTAAATCACTATTGATTAAAGAAAGACAAATTATAATAACTCTGAAATGCCACTTCACACCTATCAGAAGTGACAAATGCTGGAGGGGATGAGGGAAAACAGGTACACTAATGAATTGTTGGTGGAGTGGTGAATGGATCCAGTCATTCTGGAGAACAATCTGGACCTATGCCCAAAAGGCAAAACTGTGCATATCCTTTGGTCAAGCAATACCACTACTAGGTCTGTTCAAAAAAGAGATAGAAGGAAAAGGAAAATGACCTACATGCCTAAACACATTTATAGAATCTCTTTTTGTGGTGGCAAAGAATGAGAAATTATAAGGGGATGCTCATCAATCGGGGACTGGCTAAACAAGTTGTAGTACATGATTGTGAAGGAGCACTATTGTGCTATAAGAAATAAGGGGGGGGTGGTTTTAGAAAAAAACATGGCAAGATCTATATGAATTGATGAAAACTGAAATGAGAAGAACCAAAAGATCATTGTACACAGTAACAGCAATGTTATAATGACGATCGGTTGTGAAAAGCTTGGCTATGCTGATTAATACAGGGATCCATGACAATTCCAGATGACTCATGATGAAAAAATTCTGTCTACTTCCAGAGAGAGAACTAGCGAACTCTGAATGCAAATCAAAGTATAATTTTCTCACTTTTATTTTTTTTTGCTTTTTTTTTTCAATATGGCTAACACGGAAATATGTTTTGCCTGATTTCACATGTATATCTGATATCCTATTGTTTGCCTTCTCAGTGGGTGGGAGAGGGGTGTAAGGGAGGGAGAGAATTTGGACCTCAAAATTTAAAAAGATAAGAATGTTAAAAATAAATAATTTTTAAATTTAATTTTACTTTTGGAGGGGGGAGGGCAGGGCAGTTGGGGTCAAGTGACTTGCCCAAGGTCACACAGCTAGTATGTGTTAAATGTCTTAGGCTGAATTTGAACTCAGGTCCTCCTGACTCCAGGGTTGGTGCTCTATTCACTGTGCCACCTAGCCACCCCAATAAATAATTTTTTTAGAAAAGGAAACAAAAAACCTCCAAAGCCTCACATATTGTGGTAAGTGTTGTTAGATCATGATTGGTTTGAAAAAGGGGGAGGAGTTGGTCAGTTAGTGTACTTCAAGCTCAAAATGAGTAAACAATGTGACAGGGCAACCAAAAACAGCAAGTATAACCATGAATTGCATTGAAAGACATAGCTTTAATGGAGTAATCGAGCCAGCTTGTTCCAGCTTGAGAGAGTACGTTATTCTATTATCAATACGAGCATTAACACCTTGGAAATAAGCAAATACTACAAATCAGGACTTGGTTTATCATTTTGGTTATTATCTAGACGTAAGAAAGTCATGAAGAAAATTCTTATGACGCAGGTTAAACTTAAAAATGTGTCTTGCATATATATAGAGACACACAGAGATACAGAGACAGAGAGACAGAAACATATACAGAGAGACAGAGACATACACAGAGAGACAGAGACAGAGAGAGCTGGTTGTTAAACATTTACCAACACAACCCTGCATAGCTTCTGTATTCTGCCATGATTAGATTACATCTAAAATATATGTTCAGTTCTGGGGACCACATTTTAGAAAAGACATGATAAACTACAGAGTGACTAGAGGAGGACAATCAGAACCATGACAATCTTTGAGTGCTTTTCCTATGAATATCACCTACTCTGATGCCTCAGTGTAACCTAAGGTGACCCTGGGTTCTGAGTAGGACTTTAGTGAAAGGACCCCAATATGGTCCAAGAAAAAGAGTTTCCTGTTATAGGTCAAAATCTCTTATAAGAATTTCAGTGCAACTGGGAAATAAGATATACAGGCACTGGGATAGGGAGATCCATCTTGCCCTACCAGAGAGTCAGAGGGGTGATGGGGGAGCATATAAGAGAGAGCAGATTGGGGGAGGGGGCATACAGTGGGATCGCTGCTTTGGGGGGGGGGTAGGGGAAAGACGGGGAGAAAATTTGTAACTCAAAATCTTGTGGAAATCAATGATGTAAACTAAAAATAAACAAAAGTTAATTAAGAATTTCAAAGAAATTATCTATACTTTTTCATTGTTGTAGAACCTTCTAGAAATGAGTTTGCCCCTGGTTGTATAGTTTTATTATAAAGGGATTTGTTGTAAGATATTTATGATCACCCTTTGTGGAGGAACATCACATGAAGAAAATAATGACCAAGAAGGAAGGACCCATTACACTATAGGTAGTTTGAGCACTATATTTCCTAAGGACTCTGGCTCTAGAAATCGATTGTACATCCAGTTATAAAACCTTTCAATAAATATCTCACTTGTAATATACATGTTGTAAAAAAATAATTTAGAGGAAATTTGAATTATTTTAGACCCCACTAATTTCTGATAATTTGAATTAAAGGTAAAACTTATTGACCTGGGCACAATCTAGGGAGTTCATTACCTCTACCAATGAGGAATTTACTCTGGCATTGCTATCTTCTCTTTGCTAAAGTGTGAAACCCTTAGCTTGCCCTGGTGATGTCATTAAGACCACACTGAAGATGGTTGTTTCCCAACCAATTCATATATCTGGGTTATATCTTGGCGTTGGCCTTGAAAAGGAGTATCAGAGATTGCAAAGTAAAAGGAGAAAACCAAAATTGTAAAGAGACAGAAAAGTAAGTAAGTTAGTTGTACACACTCCAGCTTTGTTTTCTAGAGAGAAGCCTGAATAGCCCCACAGATAGTCCATGAAACCATGTGCTCTAGGAAACTGTACCCCAGAGCTGGAAAAGGATGGGAAAAAAAATGCCTAAGGAGTATGGAGGTCCTGGGCCCTGCTGGGAACTTCACAAATTTGAGCAAAAATGAAATGGTAGTGGTAGAACCATGGAGTACTTCTAAGATCAATGGAGAAATTCCTGGATTAAGTGGAAGAAGTTAAAGATAAACAAGGCATAATCCCACAGAAACAGTAAGGAAACCTGGATGATTCTGTCCACTGATTCTCTGAGTTGTATGGATTGTGTAGGTGTAAAACATGAGGGGTTAGACTCTATCAGTCCTAACTCATTTCCGTTGCAAGATGGTGTTTACTTTAGGATACATAGTTGTATATACTTGGAGAATACATAGGTCCTTGGAAGACATTGAAGGCTCATTGAAAGGACGGGTGGCTTTTTGTTGTTCAGTTGTTTCAGTTGTGTTTGACTCTTTGTGGCCCCATTTGGAGTTTTCTTGGCAAAGATACTTCAGTGGTTTGCCATTTCCTTCTCCAGCTCATTTTGCACATAAGGAAACTGAGGTAAATGGAATGGAGTGACTTCCTCAGGGTCACACAGCTAATAATGTCTAAAATCAGATTTGAGTTCAGGAAGATGAGTATTTCTGACTCCAGGTTTGGCACTCTATCCACTGTACCACCTAGCTACCCCAGGGTTATTTTGCTCTCTAGTAATCCTGAGTTCTTTGCCTTGGTAGATGGGCTTCACCAAGGATAGAATTATAAGTGGAGAATCTGTATATGTCCCAGGGGAGGTAGAACCCATCAGAGAAGGAAGGAGAGTTGTCTTAACTGATTATGGGTCTGGATAATGAAAGGATCCTGGCTTTAGAGATAGAAAGGACCTTCAAGGCTATCAAGTCCAGTCTTCTCATTTTACAGATGAGCAAACTGAAAAACAAAGAGTCCAGGGTCTTAGATGTAGTAAGAACATATTGTGTAATTTGACACCAGGTCTTCCTTACTCCAAGTTCAGCACTTTCTACACTAGACTATGCTGCTTGAAAATTCTTGGTACTGCATTGACTTAAGAGTCATTTGTGTCTTTTGCAAGGTTAAATAACGTCTAGCCTATTTTTGTTGTTGTTAAGGATAGTTAAAGCTCCTCTCCACCCTTTCTTCTCTTTCTTTTTTTCTCTCATATTGTATGAGAGATGAACAAAATTCTAATGTTTCCTGACAAATAGATGATTAGCAAGAAGCTCCAATACTTAACATAGTTCCCCTTAATAAGTGATTGTTGATCTTGAACCAAGTACACGGTTCATAGAAACCAGGTACTTAGAACCCAGTGCTTTGGTTGTAGACCATGGTTTACTTTTTATTATCTTTGCTCTGTGTATGGGGGAAAAAAAACAATTTGCTAAGTAAATTAATAGCGTAACAAATACTTCTGGATAATGTTTGAATTATCCAAGAGAATAGCTCACATTCAGGGACTTCAATGTCTAACCTGGATCTTCTGATTCCAAATCCAATGTTCTACGTACCATAACTGCCATATTTATTGCTAATAATAGTTATAATAACAGCTGATATTTATATAGTACCTTACGGTTTGAAAATGGTATAAATGTATAGTTTTATCTAATCCTCACAAATGCCCTTTGATTTGGCTCAGTGTTCTTATTATCTGCATTTTACTAATGAAGAAACCTAGTCTTCCGGAGTTTGAATGAGTTGCCAGGGAGAGCACAGCTAATAAATGTTAGAGGATGCAGGTCTCACTTGACTCTGGGTCTAGTTTCCTTTTCACTTTGTTTGCCACAGTGATATCCAATTTGTCATTCTTATTGTTTTATTATAGTAAATATTCTAATGACCTCTCTTAGGAAACATTGTTAATATAGTTCTGTATGTACTGGAAAGTAATAAAGCTGAGAAGCAGAGAGGACTCAGACCCAGGAGTCAGGACACCAAGGTTCTGTTCCCAGCTCTGCCACTAGCTTGGCAGTATGACCTTGGGCAAGTCATTTCAACCCTTTGGGTCTCGGTTTCCTCATTTATCAAATAAAGTGGTTGGCCTGGATGATCTCTAAGGAGTCTTCCTACTGTTCAATGCCATAGAAGGCAGTGGGGTACAATGAGAAGCATGTTAGACTATAGAATCAGATGATCTGGGTTCAAGTTCAGTCTCTGCTGTTTACTGCCAATGTGACCTTGGATGAATTACTTACTTAACTTCTCTGGGCCTCAGTTTCTTCATGGTGAAATAAAAAGGTTGGAATTGATGATTTCTTCAGTCCCTTCTAACTCTAAAACTATGACACAAGATACAATGAAAATTATGTTTCTTGATAACTTATAATTCAAACTCATTATTTATTCAAAGTGGTTTTCCCCAATTCACTTGGAATGATGAAGTTTAATTGTATGATTAAAAAAAGGTTCTTCCCTTCATTAGCATAGGTAATCAAGAATAACTTGTAATTATTTTTAAGTCACAGTTATTTTGTTCTCTTGTCCTATCTTCATTCTGTTTTCAACTGGCCATTTTGGAAGTTTGATCTCTTAGCAGTCCTTTGAGCTAGAGATAAATGAAGTCATCACTTGTAGTCCAGTGAAGTTTGTCCATCAAAAATGTGAGCTCATTCTGAATGTTCACTTAAAATCTAGGTTTTGATATGAGTGCATGGAAAAGTTTGGAATTGATGGGGAAATTTGGAACATGGTGTAATGCCAAGCAAAGGCAACTTCCAAGGTTCAGAATACCAGCATAGCAAACTCCATTTATTCAGTGACAGATTAAGGCAAACATTCATGGAACAGAGAAAATCAAAATACTGTGTAACTCATTCACTTAGCAAGTAAATTCAATTCAAGTACTACTCCACTCCTGTATAGTACCTTCATTTAGTCAGTCTAAGTCTCTCTTCTCAAATGGAGATTAGTTTCCAATCATAAACAAAGTACATTCATTTGTTCAGTCAAAGAGCACAAAAAATCAAAAGTTTCCCACCCCTGAAGAACAGGAAGGCAAAAGGGAAAGGGTCAACCTTACTCTCATTGAACTTGGCTTAGGGAAGGAATGACATAAACTCTAAACTGGGTATCTTGCCACACAGGAGAGTAGGGGGGATAGGGATGAGAGGTGGGATGATGGAGGGGAGGGCAG
>CM053584.1:315378551-315478371 GCA_028627135.1 Pseudochirops cupreus | reverse complement strand
GTGATGAGGGAGGAAGGGAAAGAATCTAGAATTTAAAGTTCTATATTCAAATGTTAAAAATATATATGTATATCTATATACAATTATTATTATTATTAACTACATCCAACTGGGAATAAAGATATATAGGCACTAGGGTAGGGAGATCCATCCTGCCCTACCGGGAAGTCAGAGAGGCGAGGGGGAGGACACAAGAGAGAGTAGATTGGGGGAGAGGTTATACAGTGGGATGGCTGTTTTGAGGTGTTGGGTAGGGGATGATGGGGAGAAAATTTGTAGCTCAAAATCTCATGGAAATGAATGATGTAAACAAGAAAACAAATTAATTTAGAAAAAAATCTTGTGGAAATGAATGTTGAAAACTAAAAAAAAAATTTAATAAAAATAATTAAAAAAAAAAGTTTCCCACCCCTGGATCACGGCTGAATTACAATACCATCCAATAATGCCAAGCACTTTCTCAAAAGGGGCCGGAGAGCACAAAAGGTCATCTACTCGTAAGCTACAACAAGGTTAAGATATCATCACAGCATTCAATGGCCAAGGAGAGTCCTGTCTTCATCTTGACACGAGGCAAGTACTCAGCAATCCCTGTTCCTGGGGAGACAAAGCTTAACAAAGCCACAATATACATTACCAGTGTCCTCATTAATTCACTCTCTGCCTGCAGAACAGTCCCAGAACCTCTGAAAACATCAGCAAGATCATTTTCCAAAAAGAAAATCCTCCTTCAGGGCCTCTGAACCAACAGCAAGGTTCCAGGACCTCTACAACAGCAGCACTGTCCTTCACCAGCAGACAAATCTGGCAAAACAACATCAAAACAGACAGACAAAATACTGGCATCACAGCCATGCCTCCTCAGTTCTTGGCAGCTCCAGGTGGCAGTTCTCAAAAGTCCTGGGCAGCTCCAACTGACCCTCAGCAGTCTTTCTCTCAGCAACTCTGGCCCCCAGCAATTTTCCTCTCTGCCTCCACAATTCTGCTCCCCAAAAGTCCTTCTGGCCTCTTCTGCTTGGACCTTCTCTCTGCTTGGGCTTCTCCCTAAATCCACAGCACCAGTTCCTCCCAGTTCAGACCTCTCTCTTCACGTCAACAAGTCCATCCCACAAGTGGAATTCACAAGCTCTGGGTTTCAACACTCAACCCGAAAACCAAGCCAACACAGGGGGATCTTTAAATTCCATTACCATTACACACGGTTTGACAGAGAAATTGTAAGACCTTTCTAGCATGTCCCAAATGGCATAAAAGTGAGTAAATTACATAGCAGGCAATAGAGAGATTTGATTATTTTAAGGAATAAATTACGATGGGAATATAAATGTGGCAATGTAATATGGAACCATATATTGATAGAGTGTGAATCCCATCACAAAGCAAATGAAATTTGGTATAACTGGTAAACCATAGCAGGGTTCTAAAAATGGGATATTCTCTTCCTTCTTGTTCTTCCTCCCCATCACTCACTCATAAGTTGCACAACTAGTAATGATAATAGTTGGTATTTATGTAATGCTTCAAAGTTTGCACAGTGCTTTACAAATATTAGCCCATTTTATCCTCATAACCCTGGGAGGTAAGTGCTATTATTTATTCCATTTTACAGGGCAGGAAACTGAGGCAGGCAGAGGTTAAGTGATTTGACCAGGATCACATAGTTAATGAGGATGAAGTTGGATTTGATCTCAGGTCTTCCTGACTTCAAGTACAATTTAGTTGTCTCTAATACATATTACAGAGTGTAGATCTCACCTGACTCTAACTCTAATATCCCTTCCATTGTGCTATCTCTCTTCACATAAAACAAGTGATGTGTTAATTATGCCATTCTTATTCATTTGTTACAGTAAATGTGTTAATGACCGCTCAGGGAACATTGTTAATATTTACTGTGTGTACATTGAACGTAATAAATTGGGAAGGAGCTGTACATATGTTATTTCATTTGATCTTCATGCCAACCCCGTGAAGTAGACAAGGCAGGTGTTATTGCTGTTTTGGAAATGAGGATACTAAAATTCAGGGAAGTGAAAAGACTGACATGCAGTTAATAGAATAGTTGGGAAACTCCAATCTTGCTCTTCTGATTCCAAATGCAAAGTTCTACTATACTTAACTGCCTTGCACCTCATGCTCAAAGAAGAAACGCTTGTTGCATATAGGAGTTTGGGTTGTAACTTCAAGGCTCTGGTCTTGGCATTCACTCTTCTTTCTCTCTATTCTCTCATCAGTTCCCACAAATTCAATGATAATCTCTACACAGATAATTTCAAAATGTACGTATCCAGCTCTCATTTCTCTAGTTCTAGTCCTATATCTCTAACAGCTTCCTTGACATCTTCATCTGAACGTTCCGTGGGCCGCTTCAAACTCAACATGTCCAAAATCAGAAAGCATTATCCTTCTCCCCAAAACCCAACCCTCTTCCAAACTTTCCAATTTGTCAGTCAACAAGCATTCTTTAAGGCAGCGGTTCTCAACCTGTGGGTTATGTTCAATTTAAATACTTCCTGCATATCAGATATTTACATTACAATTCATAATAGTAGCAAAATTACAGTTATGAAGTAGCAATGAAAATAATTTTATGGTTGGGGGTCACCACAACATGAGGAACTGTATTAAAGGGTTGTGGCATTAAGAAGGTTGAGAACCACTGCTTTAAGGGCTTACTGTGGGTCAGATTCTGTACTAAACATTCATTAAATGCTTATTATGTGCTAGGCAATATGCTAAGCACTGGGGACATAAAGAAAGGGGGAAAAAAAACGGTCTCTGCCCTAAAATAAGTTCACAGGGGAGATAGTATGCAAAATATTATATAGTAATGATCTATACAATATAATCAATCAGTCAGTCAGTCAACAAACATTTATTAAGTGCCTGTTATCTGTTAGACTCAGTGCTAAGTATTGGGGGTTACAAAGATAGGTAAAAGACAATCCTTGTTCTCAAGGAGCTCACAGTCTAATGGAGGAGAGAGAACGCAAACAAGTGTGTATAAATGAGCTGGAAATAATCACCAGAAGAAAGACATCTCTCCATAGACTGTCTCGCTTGCTTGATGATCCAGAAAAGGTATCTTATGGACAGTAGGATTTAGGCTGACTATTGAAGAAGTCCATTAAGCAGGGATGTGGAGGGACAGCATTCTTTGAATGGAGGACAGTCGGTGAGAGGAGGACAAATTGGGAGATGGAGTATCTCATTTGAGATAGCAAGAAGGCTGGTATTGCTGGATCACAGAATACATGAAGGGGGCTAACGTGTAAAAGATAAGAAAGAGTGGACAGGTTGTGAAAGGTTGTAAAAGCCAAACAGAGGATTTATACTTGATCCTGGAGGTAATAGTGAGCCGCTGGAGTTTATTGAGTAGGGAAGTGATGGGGTGAGATCTGTGCTTTAGAAAAAGTCACTTTGACAGCTGAGTAGAGGATGAATTGGAGTGAGAAGCAAAGTGAAGCCAGAAAACCAACCAGAATGCTATTGCAATAGACCAGGCATGAGGCAGGTGGTAAGGGTCTGGGCACTGCCTAAGCTTTTTAAGTGAATAGAATGTGACCTATATGAGAGATGTAGTGCAGGTAGAAGGTAGAAACACTAAAACTTTACAACAGACTGGAATTGTGCGTAAGTGCAAGAGAAGAGTCAAGGGTGATACCAAGGTTGTGAGATTGGGTAACTGGTACTTTAGTTATATATATATATATGTGTGTGTGGACGGATCATCAAGCAAGTGGGACAGTCTATGGAGAGATGCCTTTCTTCTGATGATTATTTCCAGTTTATTTTGTGCATATATATATGTGTGTGTGTGTGTGTGTGTGTGTGTGTGTGTGTGTATGTGTACATACACACTATATATATTTATATATCATGTTATGTGGTACTTTTGACAATTATAGAGAGGTTCAGAAAGGGGAAAATTTTGGGGGGTAGGGTTGGGTTGTGGTGATGCTAGTGGTGGTAGAGATAATGAGTTTGTTTTAGACATGTTTAGTTTGAGATGCCTATAGGACTTCTAATTCAAGATATCTAATAGGCATTTGGTAACTACAGCTCATAACAGAGAAACATAGACCTGGAAATCATGTGCAAAGAGTAAGGTCCCTAGAGATTTGATGAGATCATCAGGTAACTAAGGACAGACCTTTGGGGAATACCCACAGTTAGAGGTCATGATTAATCCAAGGGGCCTCAGAGTGGTCAGGCAGGTAGCAAAGACAAAAACAAAAACAAAACAGGAGTTGAGCAGCCAGTCAACAAGAATTTATTAAACACTTACCATGTACTTATATAACTAACTGTATGTTAAATACTGGGGATAGAAATGCAAGCAAAAAGGAAGACAGTTCTTGCCCTTAAAGAGCTTCCATTCTAAAGGGGGAGACAAAACAGAAAAGCTAAAAAGGGGAATTGTGTAGGAGGGGAAGGTACCCATTTATGGTCATGGTGGGGAAGCCTGGAGAGTCAGAAGCAGAGCCAGGAGAGTAATGAAAGATAGATTGTCTCCATGATTTCCCTCCTCATCTCCAAATGAAGGTTTTAGGAGGAACTCATTATTGGAAAAAGGAGGCTGCAAGGTCATGGAAGTCCAGAGAGCAGAAAATATCCAGGAAAAGAGGATTAGTTATAGTGTCAGTGAAGAAAGATCAAGAAGGATGAGGACTGATAACAGACAATTAGATTCCGAAATTGAGAGGTCTTTGGTAACTTTAGAGAGAATAGTTTCAATTGAATGCTAAGGTTGGAAGTCAGATTGCAAAGGCCTTAGAAGAGGAGAAGGCACCAAGTCAAGTATAGATACCTTTCTAGAAAGAGCTAGGAGGTGGGGTGGTTGGATTAAGTGGGAGTTTGTTTGTTTTGGTTTTTGAAGGCTAGGGAAGACAAGGACACGATTGGAAGTAGCAGGAAAACAGACAATATATGGGAAGACATTGAAGATCTGTTAGAGAGTAGGGATGTAGAAGGGCAATTTGCTAGAGAAAATGAGATGGGATAGAACCAAGGGCACATGTGCATTTTTTATGACAAAGAGAAGGGTCACCTCTTCACGTGAGATATGGGTAAAGGAGCAGACAGTAGGGGCAGACATCTGAGTCATGCAAATGGTCTCATTATTCCTAATGTATCACCATTCTGCCTTTCACCCAGATTTAAAACCTAGGAATCATGCTTGATTCTTTATTCTCCTTTTTTCTTCTTCTTTTTTTTGGAGGGGGGAAGGTAAGGCAATTGGGGTTAAGTGACTTGCCCAAGGTCACACAGCTAGTTAAGTTTCATTCTTTATTCACTTTAACCTTCACATCCAATCACTAGCCAAGTCTTGGTGAGTTTCCCTCCATAGTTTATCTTGCATTGGTTTCTTCTTTCTACTCATACTACAACAACCTCTTCACCTTTTGCTTGGACTAATGCAATAGTTCCTAATTTGATCTTCATGCTTATATTTTCTTCTTTCAAAACTATCCCCTACAAGTTGCCAAATTGATCTTTCTAAAGTGCATTTCTGACTATGTTATACTGAACTCAAGAAACTTCAGTGGCTCCCCATTGCCTCTAAGATAAAATACAAATTCTTCTGTTTGGCATTTAAAGCCTATCACAATTTCGTTTCAGCATATCTTTCCAGGGCACAAGTTACTTTCCCTTATGCATTCTGTGCTCCATTCAAACTGGTTGACTTGCTTTTTCCCCTTTGCATCATTCCACCCGCCTTTTCAATGCCTCTCCATAGACTGTCCCACTTGCTTGAAATGCTTACCTCAGTGTCCTGGTCCCCCTAGTTCCCTGCAAGGCTGAGCTAAAGTGCTGTCTCCTTCAACAAATCGTTCCTGTTTCCCAAATCATCATATTTATTCTGTATAGGTACTTTATGTACCTACTTTTGAACAAATTGCACTCCCTTTGTAGAATGCAAGCTTCTTGAGGGCAGGGACTATTTCATTTTTATATTTGTATCTCTAATGTCTATCCCTTTAATGTTTGTGGATTTATTGTACTACTTATCAATCTGCTTATCAAATCAAGTTCATTGATTTATTCTTCTAACTAGTAAATTATTTTTAACAGTGACGTTACAGTTGAAGTAGTGTGCTACAGTGGAAAGATTGCTAGATATGGCATCAGAGGACCCAAGTTCAAATTCTGCTTCTGCTACTTATTACTTATGTGATGTGGATAAGTTTTCTCCCATGTGAATGGAGGATGTTAGACCAAATGTCTCCCTACATTCCTTTAAGTTCTAAATCTGAAATCTTATGAAACATTTTTAGAACACCTACTGTGTGCTTAAGCACTATTTTCACTTGAACTTGTCATCCACATTCAAAAGTCTATTTTTCCAAGATATTGGAGAAGGGAGCATGTGGAAATCACTCACAAATTAAGTAAACATTCCCCAGGTGCTCCTTTATTTTGTACAACAGAAGTTTATTTGGTCAAGTGGATGCATGATTGATGTTATTCAATGATTCATGCCACAGAACTCCCTTAGTTTACCCTCTGCAGCAGAAGTCTCACTCTGAAGTGCCTCATTGCTTGAGAAACTGCAGTAGGATTAGGGAGAGAAGAATTCATGAAGCAATTAACAAGAGAGTAATTTAATCCATCCACTTCCTGTTCATTTCATGAACACTAGCATCAATCTATGAACCTTCTTAACAAAAATAAACACAGGGTCAACAAAGGACTTTATCAGTACATTTGTTCAGATAGGAAAATGAGAGAAATAAAACAGATATTAGTAGAGACTCTTTTTCACTCTGTTCTTTTTCAGTACATAATAGCAGAGAATCTAATTTAAAGAAACATTTCTCAGTATATACCAATTACTTTACATCCCTCTGAGGCCACTTTGCTATCATATGAATCCTTTTTATCAAGTGATAGCCAATGTCTACACAACAGCAACAAATGTTTTCAGAAGGAATAAACCAGTCCTAATAGGCATAGGTCCTAGTGGGAATTCGATCTCCGCTTTGAGATAATTCATCACAATGTTTGCTTCAAAAAACCATTTTATACTTTAAAAAAAAATCTGTCTCCATTGTAGTACAGTAGAGAGAGTACTGGGTTTGGAATCAGAAGACCTGGGCTTGAATCCTTGGACTATGCTACCCATGCAATTCTGGGCAAGTAACTTAACCTTTCTTAACCTCAGTTTCCTCATCTGTAAAATGTAGGGGCTAGATAAACTGACCTCTGAGGTTATCTACCTTCTAGCTATAAATTTATGTTCCCTTCAATCCATTCAATAGATTTGACTGTTGTATAGAAGAAGAAGAAGAGTTGGGTCAAAATAAGTATCAGAAAACAGAAGCTAAGAAATTCCTCTGTTTGTAAGGACCACTTTGATCCTCTGACTTGATTTTAATGGCAATTCTCTATGCCATCCTTATCTTGCAAAATCTCATGAGTTATGGATGATTCTCCCAACTGTGGATTATATTAATCAACGTTAGAGAAAAGAGATCACTAGCAGTTGTTCTCAATCTTCCTAATCCTGGGATCCTTTAATACAGTTCCTCATGTTGTGGTGACTCCCAACCATAAAACTATTTTTGTTGCTACTTCATAACTGTAATTTTGCTCCTATTATGATTCATAATGTAAATATCTGACATGTAGGATGTATTTTCATTGTTACAAATTGAACATAACCCGAAGGTTGAGAACCGCTGACTTATAGGGTATAGACATAGAGCTGGGAAGGATCCTAGAGGTGATCAGGTCCAATTTCCTCATTTATAGCTGAGGAAACCAAGAGAAATTAAATGACTCCCCCAAGGTCACACCAGTAACAAATGGCAGAGCCAGGATTCAAAAAGCTGGTACTCTTTGCTGTACCATGAGTCTCCAAAGTAAGATAATTCCTAATTCTACACCTACAGTTACATGACATTTTATCATTCTCAAAAGACTTGGTACAGAGGGAGAAAGTGTTTAAAATATGGTGGGAAAATTCAGTACAAGGAGAATATCCAGTTTTACTTACCAAAGAAGACTCTATGTCTAGTGTGGATTTGATTTAGAGCATACTGATTTAAATCACTATTCATGAACCTTGATTTAATCAATTCTCTTTTTAAAAAAGGCATTATTATTTGACAGAACCTCAATATTGATATTTGATATAATGTTCATGCATAATCTTTGCATCTTGGAGATATATGTACATTGCACACTGAAAGAATAGGAAGAGAAAAGAGAAAAGCTCGAAATAATAATGATGATCTCTTTTATACCTCTTGAAGGCTTTAGGAAAAATGTCAAGAATGTGAAGGATAGAATTATAGTCTGATAACATTTATGAGGACTTTAAGCTAACACAGAATCTTCATCGAAAACTTTCTAAACATTTTGTTCAGAAAATTTTGTTTTTTGGGTTCTATGGCATAAATCTTTGCTTTTTTGACATTTCTAGATTCCCAGATCCTCCATCAGATCTACTATGCTCTCTATAATTCTCCATTTGTTTTCTAGAAACTGTATTTTTCAAGAGTACAAAAAAAAAGATTGATTTAATCACTCACTAAAGAGTGAACGAAACCTCCAGTATAAATGATTGAGTTGACTGGTACCAGGCATAGAGTAGATGCCTAATAAGTATTTATTGGCTTATCTGACCTTCCATTTCAGCATAATGCTAACAAACATTACAGCACCTCTAGAGGTAATTTGAGAACTGAAACTAGGTATTCTTAGTGCTTCATTCAGTAAAGTGTAGACTGATTTAATTTCTCTGAATTGTAAATCCCATAAGATTTGTGATTTTGTTAAAATAACTACTGTATAGCTGCTTTTGTTTAAAAACCATTCTGTTCCTATGAGTTTAAAAATGGTCAAAGGTATGGTGGGGGAGGAGGGGAGGTCCAGAGCTGTGTCATGTCATCGGTTTACTTGAGTTAGTGGTGAGGAACTCCACCCCTCCTCTACCAAAGTAGATCAGTAACTATTCACAATGTGTTTAGTCTTAGGGAATTGTATGGAACACTGATAATTTAAGTGATTTACCTAGGGTTGCATCCAATAAGTGTTAGTGGCAAAATTTGAACCCAGGTCTTGTTTACTCTTAGGCTGGTTTTCCAGCAATGTTGTTACTATACAATAATGATGATGATGATGATATTTGGCCCTTTAAGAAGCAAGTTATTCCTGATATGTTGTAAAAGTATAGAGTTTAATGATGGTCAATTATGACCCCTTTCTGTATTTTCTTGGCAAAGACACTGGAGTGGTTTACCATTTCCTTCTCCAGCTCATTTTACAGATGAGGAAACTTAGGCAAACAGGGTTAAGTGACTTGCCCAGTGTCACAAAGCTAGTAAGTGTCTGAGGCTGGATTTGAACTCAATTCTTTTTGATTCCAGGCCCAGTTTGGTAACCACCTAGCTGATTGTTATGAGAATCTGAAGATCTTCCCTGCCCCTAGGCCCTTTGCTAAAGTGGCTACGTGACTCTGAGAACCTTCCCCTATTTGAAAGTATACTCTGCCCCTTAATAGGCTGAATGTGGTCACGTGGAGCCTGTGGTGGGAGGTTTGTTCTTCGGTAATGCCCGAGCCTTGTAGCTTTGTGATTGGGCAGCGGGTCAAGATGGCCGTGATGGTCTCCCAGCCAGGAGAAGGCTATACATACACCCTGATGCCCTGATGTGAGGTTTTGCTTTGGGGCTCACTTTGAGAAGAGCTGTATGATTTGGCCAGAGGAGACTCTGGTAAGCCAGAGCCCTCTACCCCTCTCCCCTTTGAAAAACTCAGATGTCGGTGCTTCCCTCTCTGGTAACTGACTGGGTATGGATGTAATGGTCAGGTGCTGGAAGCCATCTGTCTGCTGATCTGTTTTTCTGTTTGTTTGTAACTTGTGTGTGCTTTCTCTGAAGTTCAGGGTGCTGACTTTCCCCCTGAACTAGGGAAATGATATATGTTTGATTAAGGTGAGACTGTTAACCCATTTTAAGTTGCTTTCCTTTAGAAAAGCAGATCTAAGAACCTGTGCTAGCAGCCACCCTGGGTGTGCTAGGGTACTTGCTGATACACTGATGCACCCCAATAAAAATTGAGCATTGGTGAATTGAGAACAAAGATGTCAACTGAGTAGGTTGGGAACTTGGCGGTCAATGTATTTTTTTTTATTAGAAGAAAGTCATCCTGAAGGCTTTTTATTTTTTGCAGGGGGCAATTGGGGTTAAATGACTTCACCAAGGTCACACAGCTAGTTTTGTGTTAAGTGTCTGAGGCCGGATTTGAACTCAGGTACTCCTGACTCCAAGGCTGGTGTTCTATTCACTGCACCACTTCGTCGCCCCCTGAAGGCTTTTTAAAGATATTGAGGGGGATGATATTTTTTCTCTTCTTCTCTTTCCTGTTGAAGGAAAAAAAGACTCCAGGTGCTTGGGGTTAGCAGGAGGCTGGAATAAAGTACAGTAATTAGGGTAAACAGTTAATTAAAGGTTTTTAACACCTGAAGGGGGGGTAGGAAGGAGAAAGGAGTGGGGGAGGAGGAATCTAGCTTAAATTGTAAGCTTTCATGCTGAATCATACTGTTTTTCTGAAGCCCTCAAAACAAAACTCCGTTGGATATCAAATAGATACTAGATTTTCTGACTAGAAAAAAATCAAGGTTCATGTACTCAAATGGATTTGTGCTCCCATCAAGGTGGACGTTCCCTCCCATGATTCAGATTACCACCCATCTATGCCTACCCATCCCAAGTGACTCCTGTCCATGTCCTCCCATCTGTTCACAACCAGAAGTCCTCTAAACATGCCCAGGGCCTTTCCAGCTTTCTTTTGACATCTTGAAGAAACCATCACATCCAGGCTTTCTATTGGCTCCTTTTATGATCCTCCATTAAACCAAATAAAATAAAATCTTTTATTACCATTCTTCTTTACAGTTCCCTGTTATGTGCTGTGGCCTATCCATATTGACTATGACCCCATGGCCCTCGGGATGATAATCATTTTCAATTCAGTTCAGAGAACCTGGATAAAAACAGTTGAGGTTTAGTGTTCTAAGTGATACTTACAGATACCTGTCTATATACCCAGGTGTTTGCATTTGTTTTTAAGTCACCCAGTGTTCCTATTTGCAAAATATTTAAGTGTTGGTTGTTATTTTAATAAAAAATGATACCTTTACAGAAAGAAATAATTGGATGAATTATATGGTAAATGCTGAGTCTCAGGCACCATGCTTGACGGGAAGATTACATTTATAAGATATGCTGTATTATTTTGAAGTTTCACAACTGAAAATCAAAGAGTCACAGTTCACAAAACAGAAGATCCAGAACCACAGACATCGCCTAGGAAAAAAAGAGTCTCCAGATCCATGCTTCCAATAGCGGAGTTTGCTTGAAATCTAAGGGGTCCACAACCTGACCACAAGGGAGCTGAGATCAACCAATTAGAGGGTGGGGAGATGGGTCACATCCCACTCTCTCCACGATAGCCAATCATGGGGCTTGTCCCCACCACAACTGTACTTAGCCTGATGCTCCATGGATACTCTGTAGACTTCACCCCCCATCCTCCCCTTCCTCCCCTCCCCCCCTCCCCCCGCATAAATTCAAACCTCGCCCCACCCCTCTCCAAGCCCTTAGGATGGTAATAACCTTAGGACTATCTGGGCACCTGTAGCAGCCTGGTGCCATTGGAAAAATTCCCACTCAATCTTCTGCACACCATCCCCCCTCCATACCCACTGTCTCCTTTCTGCTTAACTCTTGTTAGCAGCAGGCTGGCACTCCTTGGAAAGCCACTCTGTGACGGTGAACAAGAATCCTGTCTCCTTTACGTTTTTGGTTGGATTCGGGGAGTCTGCTGGATAAGCAGCTGTGAATGCGTTGGGATCTTCATGATCTCCTTTCGTTTATCTCTCCCCCAAAACTTCTTTTATTATTAAAGACACTACCATCCTTCTGGCCACCTAACTTTACCATCTTGGTGTTACACCTTGGAGTCCTCGCTTACTCTCCCCATACATCCAACTGGTCATCACGTCTCATAGTTTCTACTTACACAACATCTCTAGCTTGTTTCCCTCCTTCTACTCATTTAGCACCACCCTAATTCAGACCCTTCCCGTCGCCTCTTCCCTATTCTACTGCAATAGACTCTTATTTAGTCTCCCTGCCTTTGATCTCTTCCCTCTCCAACCAATCCTTCACATAATCAAAACAAGTGATTTTCATAAAGGGTAGATCTGGTCATGGTACTCCCCTACTCCATAAAATCCAGTGACTGTTGCCTCTAGGATTAGATAATATTTCATCATCTCATCCTTTTAAAATCACTATTTTATAATGCACATTATTATTAATGCAGTAATTTTGTAAATTAAATATATAAATACTAGAAGTCAAGCTTCATTTTTTTGGATTGACAAAGATTCTCAAACCCATTTCCACCTCCACTCTCCAAAGTGAAGAAAATTGCTCAAGGTTACTGGCCTTGGATTTCCAACAAATAGTTGTTTAACACCTACTACAGAGGACAAGGCTCTATGCTGGGTGTTACAGATACAGACAAAAGAAAAGAAAGTTACAAACACTAAGACCAAATAAAAAATGAGCTTACTTCTACAACAATTCAGTGACAGAAATCACTACTGACCTATTAATATAACTTTTTTTTAAAAAAAGGGTAACTATATTACTTATGCCCTGATTTTATTCCTGATAACTTTAAGATAGCCAATTAAAATTATTTTAAGACAATTTTATTTGCAAAGTTACATTTTTAAATTTTTAAAAATATTACTTTATGAAGGCAGTTCACTTATTTTTTATGGACTTTGCCTCTGTTTGAGTCCATACTAATGTTTTGGTTCCTTAGAGGCAGAAATGAACAGGAATGTAGCTTCTAATAAGTAGTAGATGAATGAATTTATTTTTACCACATAGGCAATTTTTGACCAAGTCACCCATCCTCGCTGCTTTCAATTCACTTCTAGTTGTTTGACTACAACAACTTAAAGGAAACTCAGCGCAATCACAGAAAATGAAATCATTCAACAGGAAATTCCTGTTTAAGTCATTAAAAATGAGTGTTAACTCATTTGCATGTTGGTGACATTTGCATAGTGGAAAGTCTTGGATTTCAGGAATTTACTCTTCATTTCAGCCACTGAGAGGGGAGAAGTCGGGATGAAGTTAATAACTAAAGGGCTTTAGTACCAGGACAATTATTAATAACAACTAGCACTTTATAATGCTTTAAGGTTTATAAAACATATTGCACTTATGAGCACTTATTTGATCCTCACAGCAAGGCTGGGAGGTAGACGCTGTTATTGTCTTCATTTTACAGATGAGGAAGCCGGGTAATGCCAGAGGTTAAGTGACTTGGCTACAGTCACACAGCTACAAAGTATCTGGCCTTGGATATGAACTCAGGTCTTCCTGATTTGAAATAAAAAAAGACAATTTGTTGAGGTAAATATCAAATTTATAAATGGCATATATAGCCATGCATACTGGGCACTTGATACATTTGCCCTAATATTAGAAAGTGAAGTGACAGGTAAGAAAGTATATTCCTTTTAATTTTTGATTCAAAATGGTTCGTGTTCTTTAGCCATGAGATCTACTTACAAATCTATAAAATAATTGCTGTGATAATGCTATTCTCCCTGTCTCTGTCTCTCTCCCCCCCTCTCTCTGCCTTTCTCTGTCATATTTCCCTGTCATAATCTCTGTCAAAAATATGCATCTGGATGCAGAAACTGACTTCTGCTCTGGTTGCTTTAACTTCAGGCAAGTTGCTCCAATCTGGCCACATCTATAACCTCTGGCCTCCCTGCTAGTCTCCATAAACCTCCTTAGCCCAGAGGCACAGACTTGCCATAACAGTGTCTTTATAGAACAATGACTTAGTCCAGAGGCAGAGTCTCTCCAGGAGGCTGCCATCTTGTCTTCTCATTACCACTCTCTCTTCTCCCAATCACATGAGGGCCAGTCCTATGTCATTTTTGCCCCAGCTCTCTTCACATGAGCCAGAGCATCACAGGCCATAACCAACATGAAACATGGCTCAGGATATGATGCACAGGTAACATATAAATATCTGTATAACATATATATATATATATACAATATATATAATATATAATATATACAAACATTCATATATATTGACATATATTAAATTATATATCTACATGAGCTATGTTTCAGGTGCATTTACACGCACTTACATATTCAAATGATAACTCTGGATCTATGCTTTGGAAGTAAGCAGGCCTGTTCCAAAAATCTCTTTTTAGCATTTTAAACCAGTATTATTTTTTGGAAGGAGAGTGGGTCTAGGCTTGTGATTGGATCAGTGGAGTAAGCTCTTTCAACAGATTGCTGATTAACATTGGAATGTGAAGAGACTTGCCTATGGTCATAAGGTCAATAGGATCAGAGGTAGGATTCAAAAAACAAGTCTTGTAGACTTCAAGGCTTGTTCTCTTATTATTTGCAATACAGTATTACCTTTCAAATCCTCCAATCACTAGATAGTACTATCAAATCAGTCACATTTTGACCACCTAATATTTGCAGCATTCAGAATATGGTCAAGTCCCTTTCAGGACCATTTTCTCTGTTTATGAGCTCTCCCTGACTTGAATTAACCCTTAATTATTTAAACTAATTCAATGTTCTTCTTTCCTATTCAGCTAGCTGAGGTTTAATTGTGATTAATGCATTCAAGAGCCCACAGCATCAGGCTTCATGCTGAGAAACTTTGGAAGATCTTACCAGGATGTAGTCACCAATAAATAGCATGCCTGAGATTTAACGGATGATAGGCACATGTCGGAGATCTTTGCCGATTTCTCTTAGCCATTCTCTTAGCCATTGCGGCAGGATGAGGAAGACAATTTCTATCAGTTTCCTGAAGATACATGCGTAAGAAGGCTCCTCTCTGGGGAATCACAGTAGATCTTATGGTACAACTGGAAGAGGCCTCAGAAGTCTCTCATTTTAGAGATAAGCAAACTGTGGATCAAAGGTTAGGTTGCCCAAGGTTATATAGGTACTAAGAATCAGAGGTGAATTTGAGTCACTGTCCTCTGACTCCTGAGCCTGGGTTCTGAACAGTGTTTCCCTTACCGAATAATTCATTTCATTCTGATTGAACAAGCATTTATTAAGCACCTGCTGTATGAAAAGGCACTGTGCTAGGTGCTGGTGATACAAAAAGTTTAAAAAAAACAAAAACAAAACTAGACCCTGCCTTCAAGGAGTTTATATTCTACTGGGTAATACAACATGTAAACAGATTAAATAAATGCAAAATTATTTGAAGAGGGGACACTAAAGGAGCAAAGAAGACAGCATTCTCCTAGGGACTAGAACCTCTGTTGAACCTTGAAGGAAGCTAAAGGTTCTAAGAGGAGGAGAGAAGAAGGCAGTGCCTTCCAGGAATGTGGGACAGTCTGTGCAAAAGGTCCCATGTGGGAGATGGAATGCTGAGTTAGGGAAACAGCAGGTCAGCTGGTTTGGCTGGAATGGAAAGGAGTGTGAAATGAACTTAGTGAGGTAGGCTGGAGCCAGACTGGGGAGGACTTTAGAAGCTGAATGGAGGAGATCAAGGCTGGACTTTATGCTGACTCTCCATTAAAAGAAAACCAGAGAAGCAGACCTTGTGGTGCAGCAATTTGGATCATCTTGTCCTTCTTTCTTCCTTTCTTCCTTCTTTTCTTTCTTCCTTTCTTCCTTCTTTTCTTTCTTTCTTTCTTTCCTTCTTTCTTTCTTTCCTTCTTTCCTTCTTTCTTCCTTCTTTCCTTCCTTCCTTTCTTCCTTCCTTCTTTACTTTTTGGAGTGGGGAGGGCAGGGCAATTGGAGTTAAGTGACTTGCCCAAGGTCACACAGCTAGTAAGTGTTAAGTGTCTGAGGCTGGATTTGAACTCAGATCCTCCTGACTCCAGGGCCAGTGCTCTGTTCACTTCGTCACCTAGCCGCCCCTCATCATTGTTTCTTAACCATGCTGCCTACCATATCTAGTCTCCTAGTCCCTGATAATCACTTTATTCTTTTTCTTTGTCTTAGCTATAGCCTTGGTTTTTCTACCTCAACCCTTCAGAACAACTGTGGCATTTATGCTCTGTGCTATTTTGTGGTATCTTCTATATTTCTTATTCTCCTTCTCCATCTATTTAATAAGTTACTGTTTCTGAGGTCTTGACTTCCTTTCTCTGATCCTGAATTGCCTGTAATTCCTGGTGGATCCTTCATGGAGCAGAACCACTTCCAAAGGCTATTTAAACATGGGGCTTGGCACATAGGCAATGGTGGTTGACTGACTAACTGATGGTTATACTGGGAAGAGTGGATCTGGACCTAGAGTCAGAGGACTTGGACTTTGAAATCATGGCCTTGCTTCTTGTGTGACTGGGCAAGTCACTAAAACTGTCTTATCTATACATACTTATCTGTTTACTCATTGCTCTCAGGTTCCTTCCTCTAACTCAGCGGTTCTCAACCTGTGGGTTATGTTCAATTTGTAACAATGAAAATACATCCTGCATATCAGATATTTACATTACAATTCATAACAGTAGCAAAATTATAGTTATGAAGTAGCAACGAAAATAATTTTATGGTTGGGGGTCAGCACAACATGAACTGTATTAAATGGTCGCAGCATAAGGAAGGTTGAGAACCACTGCTCTCACTCCTAGGTAATCTCCTTGAAGGTAGGGGCTGTTTTTAAAAATTTTTATTGTCAAATGAGAAGGTTAGACCACAGGGTCTTCAAGCTCCCTTTCGGCTGTAAATCCATGATTCTAGGATGTTATAATTTTCTACCTCATTGTTACTGGGGTGGTAGTGGTAACACTATAGTTCTTTTACTTTGAAACACTTTGAAATCAAATATTGAAGTCTTTAGAATGACAGTAAATACCATTGTATTTGTCTCTTTATATAGGAGACAATAAATATGTCACTAATGCAGACTAAACCCAGAGTTTAGAGAGGAGGTTCTTAGTTGTAGGTATGAAGAGCATCGCTCTTTATCACTGCCAAATGGTAGAAACATCAGCACCTTTCTTTGTATTTCATAAGCGTCTCACATTCAACATCTTCTAAACAATCTCATTCCTTCTCTTTGTGTTCTTATTTCTGTCAAGGTCACAGCCATCTTTCCTTTTACCCAGGTTCAAAACCTGTCATCCTTGACTTTTCACGCACTCTCATCCCCATATTGATTAATGTCTGTTAATGAATTGATTCGTCTATTCTATCTCCATAACATTTCTCACTTTTATCCCTTTCTCTCCACTCAAATGGCCACTACTTCAGCATTCAGGCCTTCATTGCCTTTTGCCTGGATTATTTCAACAGTCTACAAATTGGACTCCTGGCTTCCAGCATATTCCTTCTTCAAGTCACCTTCAACACAACTGCCAAAATAATCTTCTTACAGTGCAAGTTCAACCATGTTATTCACCTGTTGGAGAAACTATAAATGACACCTAGTTGCTTCTAGGATAAAAAGCAATTGTATCAGCTTGCAATTTTTAGAGCCCCATCTCCCATCTCTATGTCTTTGTAAAGGCTGTACCTCTTGTGTAGTATGCACTTCTCTGTTTCTCAGAATATTTAGCTTCTAGGCTTAGCTCATGTGCCCTTCTCTTTCCTGATTTCCTTAGTTATTGGTGTTTTCCCTCCTTTTTTTTTTTGGAGGGGCAATTGGGGTTAAGTGACCTGCCCAAGGTCACATCACTGGTAAGGGTTAAGTGTCTGAGGTCAGATTTGAACTCAGGTCCTCCTGACTCCAGGACCAGTGATCTGTTTACTGTGCTACCTAGCCGTCCCTGTTTTTTCTCTTTTTAAATGCGTAAGCATATATTTATCAGGGGCAGCTAGGCAGCTAAGTGGATAAAGCACCCACCCTTGCGCACAGAGGATCTGAGTTTAAATCTGTTCTCAGACATTTAGTAAGTCACTTAACCCCAATTGCCTCAAAAAATATATGTGTGTGTGTCTGTGTGTATATATATGTATATGCCTATACACATGCACACATACATACACACATATACACACACACACACATACATGCAGACATGTCTATAAAATAGAACAGGTAAAATGGTGCAGTGGATAGAGAACCAGCCTCAGAGGGAGAATGACCTCGGTTCAACTTCTACTTTGGTCAGTGAATGTACTACTGGATAAAGCACTTTAACCTCTCATTCCCCTAGAAATTCTCTAAAACTCAGAGTTGTATAGCAGTTGCCTCTGCAGCTCATCGAGGAGTAGATCATACATACTTATCACTTTACTTGTTGCATTCATTCACATTCCCTCCTCTAACTGGTAGGTAATCTCCTCGAGGGCAGGGGCTGGTTTTTTTAAAAAAAATTTATTATCTTTGTATCCCTCCTGTCTAGCTCTGGGACTTAAAACATGCTCGTTGGATTGGATTTTAGTTTAAATTGAATTTCCCTTTCCAGATTTTTACATTTCGATGCCACTATTGTGCGGGTATTACAGCTGACTCAACCTATTCTTTAGTGTGTCCTAGAAAGCATTTCTTCAACTCACCTGCCTCATTTTCGTTTTCTGTAAGTAAACCTGTGGCTTCCTTATTCTGTTGTCATTGCTGACTTCCTTAAATGAAAGAGGTAATGGTTTTCTCCAGGATGAACTCCAGATTCTTACCAGTGTCATTTTATTTGATGCTACACAAAAAAGCCTAAGAGGTAGAGGCGATTGACAGGCTGTGTGTAGGTAGTAGACCAAGTCTCAGAGTATCTACTTGTATATCCAGTTGGGCAACATCATCACTTGAGCCTTTCATTTGGTCATGATTCTACATCAGTGCCAGACTTTGTCAAAGCAAGACATAGTACTTTAGTACCAATTTTCTCCTTAAGTAGTTGTCTGCAGCATTGTGGACTTCCATTAATCAAACAGTACAGCTCTCTCTTTTTAGTCATTGATAATATCAAACAAGATGGAGGCTTTCCATTAACCCAATGTGATATTCAGTTACTAGGGAGATCTTTCTCTGTCTCTCTCTCTCTCTCTGTCTCTCTGTGTCTCTCCCTCTCTCCCTCTCTCTCCCTCCCTCTCTTTCTCTCTCTCTCTGTCTCTGTCTCTCTCTTCCTCTCAACAAAACCTAATATTTAAATCTATGAATGAATCAGACCATTGTATTTTCCATTTCCATTATGCATAAATACAACCTTGCTCATGAAAGCTGAAGTTAGAAGCTAGGACCTGCTTCCTTTCAGGTTAATGGATTTCCCCTCATCAAGCTGTCCTTCTTTCATGTAAACTAGACCTTCCTTCACTTATTTATTTTTTTATAACAGTTTTTTTCTTAATAGGATTATTCATCCTTCTAATATCAACAGCAATTAGACTCACCTCATGGTGTGTCATGCCAAGTCAATCTGGAACTGTCTGAGTGGGATGATCTTAGTCTTGTCTCAGTAACAAACTTTGACAACCAAAACAAAGCAGCAGGCATAATACATGAAGAGAATTAACAATAAAGGATCACAGATGACAAGAGCTGCTTGAACACTATGGTTGGCCCTGTCTGTTCCCCCCAAATGGAAATAATGAAGTGGGTATGTTATGCCAGGGCCAGGGAGATCTGGGTCATTGCAGTACAGTGCCCAGTATGAAATTGCATTTTTAAGGAAAGGATTCATAAATTATCAAAAGAAGGCTCCTTATACATCTCTGGAACATTATCTATATCTTCAAATTCAAATTTATTCTGTAATCTTATTGGAAAACATTTGTATAGATCGTAAGTAGATTCTCTTGGGCTTGGTAATTCAACATATTGTAATTATGAGCAGAAATTTAGATTAGATGGTAATTTTTCATCTATTTAATCACTGTAAGACATTCCACTTTTTAAAAATCCTTTTAGTCAACACATTTCAAAGGTGGGAAAATACTTAACCTTCACTTTGTAGTGGAGAGAATTCTAGATTTAGAATTGGGAAGACCTCAGTTTGAATCTTGCCTCAGATGATTACTGGTTTTGTGCTCTGGGAAAGTCACTTAACCTCTGACCCTGTTTTCTCATTTCTAAAATGGGAGTGCTAATAGGAAGAAATATCCTAATAAATTGGAGAAATTATGAATGAGAGAATAGGTTTTAGGTAGGATCATTTGTTGTGATGCCAAATAATGCACAAATCCTACTAAAATTGTCATTGAATACCGAAGATAATAATGTATGTGAAGTGCTTTCCAAACCTTAAGGTGCTCTATGTGTTAGGTATTATTATTATTATTATTTTATAGTTATTCAACTTCAGCTATACCTTTATTTATCTCCAATTGTATTTAGGATTAAACTCCCAACACCAGATCCTGGTGTGGCCAATTGTGATTTTAGTGATTCACTTCAAGGAATGTTTAAATCCTTATTGTTTTCTGCATTCATTGTCTAGAACTGCTGCATGAAATGCAAAATTTAGATAAACCAGTCCCTGCCTTCAGGGAGCTTAACCTCTGCCTAGTGGTCCATAGCTAGGACAGTTAGAACCATAGATTAGAGACTTAGGAAGTTTGAACTCATTGACTATGTTATGGAAAATGCTTAGAGAATGTTCAATTCCATTCAAATTTAGCTAAATGAACTCCACAGCATTAATAGCACTTTCGCTGGCTGTGAATAAATGCCAAACGCTACAACAAGTATCTGATTTGGCCTGATAGAACCAGGATGGCCCTAGATGTGTACAAAAAAGAAGAAGACTCTGCCCTTTTTCTGCACATCTACATTTTGGAAGCCCAGGATAACAGTGAAACTTTACATGAGCACAGAGCAGCTTTTGACTTTACCAATGAAAATATAATAGCTCTTATCTACACAAGACACTGGATAAAGATTGTAGAATAGAATAGGCCCTTGACTTTTAGGCACTTTATCTAAGATGTGGGACAATGACATAGATGGTTATTAGGGTTGCACAGCCAACCCATACAAATATAAATAAGTTAGTTATGCATACGAAAGCAAAGAATTCACTAAATAGATATTTGCCAGCCTCATGGAGAATGTTTGTATAGCATCTCAGCAGAAGAAAGATTCCCTATTAATTACAAGGTTCTCCACATGCTCTGATTTGCACATGATATTTTGCTAATTGCATTGGACCTTAGTATACTTGGGAGTCTTCCCAGTGAAATCTATAGCAATAGGAAAGAACTTGGTCTAATGATCCCCATTGGAAAAACCAAGTGAATGATTACAATATATTGCCAAGTCTATGACTTGCAGCTCAACTGATGGCCCATCAAATTAGTCCATTAATATCATTCCCTCTCACTCTCTAATTAATCTGTGTATTCTGACTCTATATTTAAAATTGATGTATGTGTATGTGTGTATATGTAACAGTAAGTAATTTAGCAGATACTTAGCCCTTGGTAACTTAGGGCTAAGTACCTCTTGAGAGAGGCAGAAGGTGCGAACTCTGTCTTCTGTGTAAAGCAGAAGGCATAAACTCTGTCTCCTGTGTGAACAGAGGGTATGAACTCTGTCTCCTGTTGCTGCCCTGGCAGTTGGGGGTTGGCTGGGACAAGAGGCCAGTGTGTGTATATAAGAAGAATTCCAGAGACTCAGAATTGGGAATTTTCCTTCTGGTGGCTCCTGGTGGAGGGAGCAAAATTGTCCCAGCATCTGGGAACTGGGCTGCTGGACTGAGAACTGAGTTGGAGTTTTATATGAGACCAGAATCTGGTGAAGGCCACCTGGAAGGCTGAGAGGGCTGCCTGGAAGGCCTCCTGGAAGGCCAAGATTTCTCCTGGGTCCCAGGGCCAGCTGAACTGTTGGAAGACTGAAGAAGCATGACCAGGATAAGACTTTGTTTGTTTATGGCTTGGTTGATCCTTGAGCTCCTGGTAACAGAAGTGGTGAAGGTTCTGAGATGTGCCAGACCCTGTGAACTTCAGTGTGTACCAGGAACTTCCCGGGGCACTGGACAAGAACCTGGGAGCTGTCTGCCTCTGAATCCAGGTGACTGTTTGGTGGATTCAAGTAGGAGCTGGGACATGGAAGGGGATCCAGGGAATCAGAGAGACCCTCCCCCCAGGTCAAAGTGAAGAAAAGGCCTCCCCTTGGATGCATGATGAAATTGAAGTTTGTTGGACACTGAGGGGTGGAGGGTTTGTGTAATTTTTCTAATGATTGTATTTAGTGAAGATAACTGACTGATTAAGTTAATCTATAATTGCCCCAGGAGTGGAAGATTCATTATTGTATTGTGAGTTGATTGAATGATTAAGTAAAGAGGGTTTCCCCCATAGGGAAACCAGATGATTATTCTTTTGTTCTTTGTTCTAAATACTGTGGCCACTCAGGCAAAAACTATGTGGCCATTTTAATGTTAAAAGCTGTTGTGAACACTGTATTGTGATTTTCTGTGATAAGATGTAATGTTGTGAATATTCTATTGTGATTTGTTGTGAATGTTTGCCTTGATTCGTTATGGAATAAATGGACTGTTCACTAGATTGCATAATCCGAACCTTAAAGCTGTTCACAGTAGCATTCTTTTGGGAAGCTGCTCGTGCATGGCATTGCAGTATAAAATATATGCAAACACATACACATGCATGTGTATAGCTTAGTATCATATGTTTAGATCAGGACAAAACCTTAGAGATCATCCAGTTTAGTCTCTTTATTTTGCAGATGAAGGAGGAAGCTTTATCAGAGGGGCACTTATGTGTTCAAGTTCATACATACATGTGTGCATATGACATATAAATACATATGCATATATTTGTATGTGCAAATATGTTATAACACAAAGGGTTTTTTGGCATATGGACAAGAAGAAGAGAAAGAAGTAGGATAGACCAAAATTGGAATGGATTTCCTTAGGAGTGGTCCAGTGCCTCCCATATTGTTAGTCTTCAAATGAAAGATGACTGTTGGGTATGTTGTAGGCAGCTAGGAGGTAGAGTGGGATTGAGTGCTGGACCTAGAAGTAGGAGGGCCTGAGATCAAATTCAGCCTCAGGCACATAGCCTTAGCTATGTGACCCTGGGCAAAGCATTTAACCTTTTTTGCCTCAATTTCCTCATCTGGTAACAATAGGAAATGGTGATAATAGCACCAGGCTTGTTGTGTGGATAAAGTGAGATAATATTTGTGAAGCATTCACTAACTGCATTATGCTAGAGAGTGGATTTTTGTTCATGTACACTTTGAACTAGTCGGCTTTTGAGTTCACTTCCAACACTAAGATTTTGTGGTTCCCTAGGGAGAGCTTGTGATATATACATCAGTGGAAAGATTTTCCATATGACGAAACCAGGTATTGAAATGAGGCATGCAAAGAAAAGCATTTTGTGGAAGGTTGAATGAAGACAGTTTATTGTTATTATATGCTGAAGGTCAAATTTTAAATATAGGAGTAAGAATTCTAGTATTAGATATTCATTGATAGCGGACAGCTAGGTGGCGCAGGAAAGTAGAACATCGGCCCTGGAGTCAGGAGGCCCTGAGTTCATATGTGACCTCAGACACTTAACGCTTACTAGCTGTATGACCTTGAGCAAGTCACTTAACCCCAACTGCCCTGCATTCCCCCCTCCAAAAAGAAAAAAAGATATTTATTGATATATTAATTGTGTTAGATATAACACAAAATACAAATTTCTCCCCATACCAGTTCATTTTCCCCACAGAGCTGCCAATGTAATTTTCTTCAAGCACAGCTTTGATCTTGTCACCTCCCTGATAATTCTGTGGTTCCCTATTACAAGTAACATCAAAAGTAAAATCCTCTGTCTTTTAAAGAAAAGACATTAGCAACAAGCCTTTTTTTTTTGAGGGGAAATTGCAGGGCAATTGGAGTTAAGAGCCTGCCCAAGGTTAGTTAGCTAGTAAGTGTTAACTGTCTGAAGCCACATTTGAACTTAGGTCCTCCTGACTCCACGACCTGCACTCTATTTACTGTACCACCTAGCCTCCCCCCAAGCCATTTTTCTAATTTCATTCATTATATATCACTTTTCTTTCCACACTTTTGTTCAGCTGAACTCACCTTTCTCACACAGAGCATTTCTCTTGTCTGTTTGCCTTCCCGTGAGTCATTACCCATGCCTGGAATGCACTCTCTCCTCACTTCGACCTCATAGAATTCTTCTTTCTCTTCAAAACTGCACTACCTGATACATAAAACTTTTCTCGATCCTGCTGATTGCTAGTGTCCTCCCTCCCCAACTATCTTATATTTATTTATCTTTATATTCGGTATACACTTGCCACTGTACTTATTTTTTTTCTACTACTTAGGACTTCCCTATATAATGTAAGTTCCTTGTTGATGTTCAGATTGTTTTAGTTGCATCCAGCTTTTTGTGACCCTATTTGGGGTTTTCCTGGCAAAGATAATGAAATAGTTTCCCAGTTTCTTCTCCAGCTCATTTTATGTATGAGGAAATTGAGGCAAATTGGGTTAAGTGACTTGTCCAGGGTCACATAGCTTGTAAGAGTCTGAGGTTGGATTTGAACCCTGGTCTTCCTGATTCCAAGCTGCCCAGGAGTTGTTTTATTCTTTTTATTTTTTATCCCCTGGCACTTCCTAAATAGTTGTTGATTGCCTGTGATATCAGAGGTAGGAAACCAATTAGACTTGTTTGTTAAATATCCAACCCTTCCCTACAGAGCCGTTGACCTTCCCTGAAAAGTCAGTCCTGTTGTGAAGGACAACTCACACCAACCTCAGAGAGGTAATGAGAGCTTGGCATAGCTTGAACATCGACTTGGGAGGGTACCCATCAATTCTCTTTGACCTCCTGTCATGACCAGAATCTTCCCCAAAGACCATCTTACCTGAGGCTAGGACCCTCTTCCTTCTGCCTGAACTGAGGAGACATATCTTCTGTCTCAGAAGATTGGTTTATGTCCTTTCCTCTCTAGCTTCTGTTATCCAAATCACGTAATCACAGATTTGGAGCTGGAAGGGGTATTAGAGATTGTAAAGTCCCAACTCCTTCATTTTATAGATGAGGAAACTGATTTCTGGAGAGTGTAAGTGACTAACCCAGGTTCACTCAGCTGTTAAGTGTCAGAGCTGGGATTCAGATGTATCCTTTCCCCCTATTTTGTGCCCTCCGCTGTCTCAATATAAGTCATATCTTTCCCTGTGTGAATTAAAACCCACAAAATACAGGCTTTTTAAAAAATGGCATTTATTGTTAACAGTAAATCTACTTCTGTAAAAAAGGAACAGAAGAAAGTCTGATTCTTCTCTAAAGACCTCAGTCTCAAAAAGCAGTTATAAGAAAATACTAGGCTCAGATGTTCAAGTAATTGATACTTCTTTCTAGGAAACCAAAAATGTTAATATTAGAATGGCATAAGGAGAAGGGAAGCCCTGGCTCATACTTATCTTTTATAGAATGACAGCGTGCTCAAAGGGTTCACCGAGCTGTGGTACAGGCAGCAATACAGCTAAAGGACGTGGCTCTTCTGCAGTCAACAGCCGAATATCCAGAGGGAAATGAAGAGATCAACACTGAAATGCATTTAGAGATGGAAACCTCAGAGGGGGGTTAGGATGACACATGAAGGAGCATTTTGAGATCTATATTGGTAGAACTAGTTTCTGGGGAAAAGGATCAAATTCCTATTATCTTCTCAATGCAGACCATTTGGAAAAGGGATAAAAAAAAATTTCCAATATTTGGAGATTGCTTGATACATACTGCTGCTTATGCTCAGCAAAATATATAGTTAAGGGGAACAAAAAGATCGACCAGTAGATATCCTGGTCTTCTACTTGCATCAGAATACTGTGATAATGGCAAGAACAAAGCTTTCCATGACAACAGACCCTGTATATCCGGCACAAGCGCTATCTATTTCCCTTGAAGAAAGTGTTAAAGTTTCAACAGACAAATTCAAAATAAAGTCCACGATTCCATCATTTTGAAGTCTATTTCCCCATGAGCTCCAGAGAGGAATACAATGAAGCCTGCCTTTGCCTCATCTTTTTGAAGGCCATTTCTTGGCCTCTTCCCTAAAATGGCAAGTCAGTCTTCAGGTCAGTACATATTTTGAGGGAAAGAAGTATCACTGCCTGGGGGGAAAAGGCATAGTTTGGAGGATGTACAGGTTTATTGCTATTGAATTGCTTCTGGAATGCTTGGATTTTCTACCTTAATACAGGTTGCATTACTGGTTGTCCATAAATCCTTGATAGCGTTTCTTCCTTTTTCCATAAATACTGGCCACATGGCCATAGACCCTCTGCCACTAAATGGGCATTTCATGTATGGAAATAAGGCAGACTGCATGTGCAATAGCTTGGGATGTTTTCATAATTACACACCGAACACATGTTACTTTGCAATTGGAAATAGGCAATACAGTGTATGCAGTTCTGGGCAATCTTGATTGCATATTGCGGATTGCAATTAGATTTTTCAAAAACACTTAATTGTACAGTGTGGATGCCTCCCCTTGCTTACTCCAATTAGGCAAGTAGCATTGCCTGGGGCCAGAGAGTAATCTACTCACCATTGTAACAGAGTGGGTAGGGAGAGTAAAAGCTGGCTGCAGAGTGAACATTGTGCCTTGTTTTTTTTAACATGCAGAACTGATGTCTTGTGGACTCCATTGATTATGCTTTCTGAGAGTGGAAGCTAATGACATGCTGTGAATATATGTACTGTACATAATCCCTATTCAGGTTTGAAACTGTGTTCTTCCTCCAAAGTTCCATTCTAAAGAGAGAATGTTGGAAAGGAAAATGGATGGTTGTGTTTTATATTTCTTTTACTTTAGAATTTCTGATGCAAGTTGGGCATCTGTGTCTTTTGGGATTGTAAATTACATTTCAGTGTTTCTGACTTTCTCTATATATTTTGAAATTAAGATGGTATGTAAAAATTATTCATAATTCACGTGGCTCTGGCCTCTCTGTTGGCTCTTAGTGTGTGTGCTGTGTGCTATTCATTTTAATTGAAAATATTCTAAAAGCAAGATTGATGTGTTTTCTATCCCCCCAAAATAGAAACAGGTTCTGTGCTTATAATTGAACACTCAATGCCCCCTTTCCTTATTAACATGCCCTCTCTAATTTGTGCCTCTGTTTGCACAATATAAATGGCCTTTAACAGTCCTTCATTCATACAATGGTCTCTGTAACCCAAAGAAAATTAGTGGCAGGCTAAAACCTATTTTTTACTGACACTGAGACAAAAATGCTAATTACCTTAAAATATTCTCAAGTGTATCTCTCTGGCATGCTTCCAGGCAAGACTCAAAACTTTTTTTCCCCCTCTCTGTTTATTTAATAGTTATGATGGAAATTATTTTATGTATTTTAATACATATGTATATGCACATTTATATTTAAAATTTTACATCTCATATGTGAAGGCCAGTGCGTAGGTGATTTTTTTCCCTTCTCTAGTATGTTTGGGCAAATTGCCTACTAATAATTTTCTTTCTATTTTTGCTTTAAGGAAGAGAGGCCCTAAAATTGGATTTATTTTGTTTAAGTATGTTAATTACTGTTAAATATTAATTTTTCTACTCCAGGTCATCTTTAAATTTCTCTTGAATAATTAAGAGTTATTTGGTCCAAGTCATTACTCTGAAATGCACATTCCCTTAAAAAAAAAGTTTAAAATAAAATCTTGATAGGATAAAAGATAAAGGATCAATCTCAATATGACCCTCTTGAAACTAAGATTACTAAAATTTATACGCGGGTGAACTTTTTAAAAATTCATACATTCATTGCACAGTTATTTATTTAATGTCTATAATGAGCAGGGCACTTTGCCAGGTACTCCGGTATATACAAATAAGTATGACACATGATCCCAACCAGCAAGTAAGTATAGAATCTTGCTAGGAACACAAGATACACATGAAAAATTAAATAATGATATTAAAGCTAAATAGTAAAATGAAACAATAATATGAGAGGTATCACAAGACAGTAAATGATTAAGAGTCTGAGTTTCACTAAATAATTACAATGAATTGAAGAAGTTATCTTTTTTAACATGTATTTCTAATACATTTACAGATCTATGGTCTAATTGATATGGGTAAACTCTCCATCAGGGCAGATCCCAGTCTATCTAAAACATTTCATCCTGTGCAACTCCTGTATATAACTTCAGTCCTGAAATAAAACTTAAATATATCCATTCCAAAAAAAATCAATTGAAAAGCTATTAATTGCCAATGGATCACAAATAAACAAAATTTTACATGGTATTTAATCTTATATCTAATTTTTGCTTTTAACTGTGTTTTGAGAATCAGCAAGATATATTGGAAAGAACACTAAATTTGAAGCCAGATTACTTGAAGTCTGGAGACCTGGTCCTGATGTTATCAGTTACATGACTGTGGAAAGTTGCTTCCCTCTCCAAGTCTGTTTTCCATCTGCAAAATGGTTATAAAGAAGACTTTCATTAGTACCTCACAGGGCTATTGAGAGAATTGAATAAAACAGCCTGGGACCATAGCTAGAGAAGACCATAGTCTATAGATAAATCAAAGATTTGGAGCAACAAGAAGATTTTATTTTATTGTATTTTATTTATTTGGCTTTTTGGAAGGGGGAAGGTAGGGCAATTGGGGTTAAGTGACTTGCCCAAGGTCACATGGCTAGCTTTGTGTTGAGTGTCTGAAGTCAAATTTGAACTCAGATCCTCCTGACTCCAGGGCCGGTGCTCTATTCACTATACCGTGTAGCCACCCCTACAAGAAAATTTTAGAGATCATTTAATCCCACCTTGTCATTTTCCAGGAGAAAACTGAGGGACTAAGATTAAGGCACTTGCCCAGCATCATAACAAAAAACCCTGGAGAGATAGGGTCATTTTGCAGATGAGGAAACTGAATCTGCGACATAAAGTGGTTTGCCCAGGGTCCTACAACTAATGTGTGCAACTGCATTTGACCTTTGGTCTTTCTGACTGGAGGTCCAGCACCCTATCCATTGAACCACCCAGCTTCATACAACTGGATATAGGATTTGGACTCAGGTCTTCTCACTCCCAGTTCAGCATTGTTTCCCCTGCGTTGTGCAGACTCACTGAAGTACTTTGTAAACCTTAAAAATAAATGTGAATTCTTTTTTTTTTCACTTTCACAATCTCACAAGGTTGTTGTAGGGAAGAGACTTTGTAAAATATTATGCAAATGTTATTAATCTGACAAAACTGCACAGAGCACAATAAGTTTTTAAAAGGCTATCCTTGAGAAATGTCATCTGAGGAAAATGTACAACAAGGTGTTATCATTGACCAAAGTACCCCCAAATGCTTTTACACAGATCAGTAACTTCCATTTACCAACGAGCAGACTAAATTTAGATTCCCCCCCATTAGAAGCTTAATTACAGTATACTGAAAAGTGGCTTGTACACTTGACCACACCTCCAGACCTACTCACTTGTCTCTGTGCTCTTATTCAAGCCCATTGTAGGTTTTTTCCCCCTCATTCTAAAGTGGTCTCTTTTAAAATGTTGTAATGCATATGAGATAATTGTGCATCCAATTAGGCACATGCTGACTAACATTACATGATCCGATATTCCCCAGTAGAAAGTCGCCTGCCAAAGAAGTTGAATTAAATGTATTAACTTGATTTACATCATACCTCTCTTCAATATTTCTGTTGAAATCTCAAATGGAACTTAACAACAACAAACACAGAAAAACCAGCTATTTCCAAATTGACTTCCACTACAATAGGACATGTTTGAAGACTATGGCTTATAAATAAATAATATAAAGTAATTTGAAATAGTATGCTGTATGTTCACACTCTGTTTGGTATTTCAATACCACAATCTTACCAAAGTGGGCACTACTCCTACTGATACACATAACAATCCATTCATACTTTCTTATTCTTTGTGATTCGTTCATATCTTCCCATCAGTTCTCAATAGGTGAGCTACCTGATGTCCCGGAGACTTCTTCTAGGTTAAGAAAAAAAGTTTGGGGGCAGCTAGGTGGTACAGTGAATAGAGCACCAACCCTGGAGTCAGGAGGACCTGAGTTCAAATTCGACCGCAGACACTTGACACACTAGCTGTGTGACCTTGGGCAAGTCACTTAACCCTAACTGCCTTGCCTTCCCCCTGCAAAAAAAAAAAAGATTAAAAAAAAGTTTTGTGGGTTCTAGTGCAGCACTTGGGTTGTCCATTTGTAGTCACTCCTTGCTGTATTACCAGCTTACCTTCTTTTCAAGTGATATATTTTGTAGATGATATCTTTTTTATACCACTTCTCACATATAATTCATTGTTAGTAACATGCTGATAGCCCACTATCTCTTCATTGGTCCCTTGGGTCACCTACAATTTAGACTTTTTGAAGACTGTGTTCCATGATTCGTAGTTTTATAGAATCACTAGTACAATATTGGCATTAAAAAGATGTGGCTTTATGTCAAGGAGCAGCTTGGGATTTCTGAAAGCACCACACAGCTTCCCAATTGGGAGACAGCCTGGTCTCTTTCTCTCCATTTATTATTGCTTAAGAATTACCAGTGAACTGATATATACCATATTTCAATTATATACATGGAAGAAAGCTGGAACCAGAATTCTCTCTCTAGGCAGCATAACAAAGTTGTTAGATTTTGGTGGAAAATCTTACACACAAACTGCCTAATTCCACCATTTCTAGTACCAGGGATTAAGTTTAGATAGAACATATTCCAGATATTTGAGAATCGGGATCTTCTTAGCCAAGCCTAAAACGTTCTTCTCTATATGTGTTAGGAACATAGCCATTGACAAGTTGGTTCATTCCTTCCTAGTAGAAGATCAAATTTTGCAAACATCTGCTTTACTGACTGGAATAAATACCCCTTACGCCTTATAGTCTGTCCCACTGCATGCCACATTTTGAGCAGTCCTGGGATCTTTTTACATCTGACACATATTGACTATATACATGCAAACTTTTCATCTAGAACTCAATTGAAAGTGAAAATTTGTTCCTTGACTTAAAAAAAAAATTTTCATTCTCAATCTCCCTTCTACTGCTAATCATTTTGACCAGGGGTTCCTTAATCTGGGATCCACAGATCCCAAAGAGGCCATGGATAGATTTTATGGAGTCTGTAAATTTGGATGAGAAAAATTAAATCTTTATTTTCACTAAATTCCAATTGAAATTCAACATATACTTCAGTTATTTAAGACCATTAAAACTTGTGGGGTCCATAGGTTTCACCAGGTTGCCAAAGGGAGTCCATGACACAAACAAAATAAGAAACCCTTGTTCTAAATTCCAGCTCTACGTCTTATTCCTCAGTGCTACATGTAATGTGACTCTTATCCCCACTCCTCTACTGAAACTTCTCTCTCCAAGGAGCACTAATGATTTAAAATAAACCCACATAAATCCAAGGAACACTAATGACCATCATCAAATCCAATGGCTTGTTAAAAAAAAAAGGTATTTATTATCTTCCTTCACTTCTATATGGAATTTAATAGTGGTACTAGTAATGATAATAATAACAACTAGAATTTATATAGTGCTTTAAATCTGGCAAAGTACCTTATAATTATCTCTTTACTTTCTTTTAACTAATTAATTTTATTTATTTATCTATATTTATTTTTAGTTTTTAATATTCACTTCCATAAGATTTTGAGTTCTAAAATTTCTCCCCCTCCCTTCTTTCCCCCTTCCTTCCCTTCCCTCCCCCTTCCCCAAGACACCATGCAATTTGATATAGGCCGTACCTATACATTCGTATTTAACACATTTTTGAGAATATTAGTCATGTTGTAAAGAAGAATTAATACCAATGTTAGAAGCATTGAAAAAATTAAAAAAGAGAAAGCAAATAGTATGCATTGATCTGCATTCAGACTCCATAGTTCTTTTTCTGGATGATCTCCCTTTACTTTCACAACAACAAGGTAGGTGATATTATTATTCCCATTTTACAGATGAAGAAATGGAAGTAAATAGTGGTTAAGGGACTTGTCCAAGGTCACATTGCTGGTGTCTGAGGCAGGATTTGAACTCCACTCTTCTGACTCCAAGTCCAGTGCTCTGTTTACTGTGCCATCGAGCTGTCTCTTTTAGCATTTGAAACTATTAACTACTCTCTTTTTGGTCATTTTTTTAAACTTTCATGACACTGAACTATGATTTTCTTTAAACTTCTTTGATCAATCCTTCCTTGTTGGAAAGGAAAAGACTGGATCCTCTTCCCTGTCTTACCACCTGAAGTCTGGATAGCCTGCAAGATTTTTTTCCTTCTTTTTCTTCCATGTATCCCTTGGTAATTCATTACCATGGCTTCGGTGATTACCTTTAAGTATACAACTCCAAAATTTTGATACCCATCCTCAGCCTTTCCTATGACCTCAGTAATACATTATCTATTTGAATGCTAGGTATTTTCCTGTGTATGTTCTGCTGGTACCTTAAACTCAAGCTGTCCAGAATCAACAACTTTCTCTGAAGACCTAATTTCTTTATTTCTGTTCATGGTACCACCATTTTCCCAGTCTGCCAAATAAAGCCTCCAGGTTATCATTAATTATGCACTTTCTCCCTTTAAGTCAGCCACCAAGTCCTGTCAGTTCTACTTCTTGAATTTCTCTTGCATCCAACCCCTCCTTTCTGTTTCTACTACCCTAGCTCATTACTTCTTGCCTGAGCTATTATAATAACTTCCTAACTGATTTTCCTGCCTTCACTCGCTTTGCTTTCAAGTTTATCCATCACAGGGATATTTGAGTGTTTTTTTAAAGCACTGCTCTGATCAAATCACCCTTCTACTCAAAAGCCTTTGTGATTACCTATTGCCTACCAAATATAGTATAAACTACTTATTTTGCCATTCAAAGACCCTCAGAAATCTGACCACAATCTACTTTTCCAGCTTTATATTAAACTTATCTCCTTAACACACATTCCTTTCCAGACAAACTACTCATTATCCCCTATTATTATCCTACACTCTCCTATTTTTATGCCTTTGATCTATCCCACATGCCTGCAATAAACTCCCCTTCTTTTTCCTCCTCTTCATTCTTTACCTGTTGAAATTCTTCCATTCTATCCTGACAAGTCAGGTGCTACTGCCTTCCATATTGCTTCCCCAAACCTTGAAAGTGAGCTCTTCCTCTTCACATTTCTCATAGCACTTTATTGTATCTCTTTTTCGAACTTCTTATATTCTTGGTTAGAGGCAGCAAAGTGAGGCTGGAGTAAGGCAGACCTGAGTTCAAATCCAACCTGCAAAACTTTACTTGCTCTGTGACCTTGGATAAGTCATTTAATCTTTGTCTCTCAGGTTCCTCATCTGTAAAATGGAGATAATAATAGCAACTATATTCCAGGGCTGTTGAGAGGATAAAATGAATTAATATTCCTAAAGTGATTGGCAAACCTTAAAGCAATATGGAAATGTTAGCTATTATTATCATTTGTATATATTTATAATAACACCTGTTTAATTATGTAGGGCAGCTAGTTGGCACAGTGGATAGAGCACTGGGGCTGGAGTCAGGAAGACCTGAGTTCAAATTTGGCCTCAGACACTTACTAGCTGTGTGACCTTGGGTAAGTCACTTAAGCCTGTTTGCCTCAGTTTCCTCATCTATAAAACGAGCTGCAGGAGGAAATGGCAAACTCCTCCAGTATCTTTGCTAAGAAAACCCCAGATGGGGTCACTGAGAGTCTAACTTGAATGAACAGCAAATTTAATTGTAAATTTCTTGAGGACAAGGACTTAAAAAAAAAACCAAGTAAACAACTTTGAAGCTACAGAACTAAGGACCTAGTTCCATGACTAGTAGACTATTAAAATATGGTTATCAAATTGAAATGTTTTGATTGCTTGGCATAGTGCCATGATTGTTGGATTGGGAGTCAGAAAATTTGGATACTAACCCTGACTCTGCTACATGAACCTGGGCAAGTCACAATCTTTGAACCTCTATTTTGTCATCTGTAAAGCAATAAGATGGAATAGATGGTAACCTTCTAGCAATGTTATGATTCAAAAAATACTTCAAGAAGCTCTCCCTTTCTCCATGGTTGGTATTCTTTTTGCTGATGCACACATATCACAACTGGGTTACACGTTAGCATACTGTCATGGTGTGCTATAATAACTGAAAAACTGACTACCTAGAAAACAGTGTTCTGATGATTTGCTTCTTCAAACCCAGCTGAACTGGCCCTCTGATAAGGAGATATACTCTCCATCAGTGGGCTTATACTTACATTTTCCATCTTATGAGGTACCTACCAGAGATAGCACTTTGCTGGGAGGAGCCTTCAAGAACCCAGGGTTACCTCCAAGATATGATGAGGCTCCAGAAAAGCTGAACCATCTGGTGTAGTGGATAGAGAGCTGGCCTAATAGTGAGTAAAACCTGGGTTCAAGTCTCATCTCTTATATGGATGTGTGACCTTGGGCAAGTTACTTAGGCTCTCAGTAACCCAGTCAACTCTCTTAGATGGTGTGCTACAGTTGTTCCTGATCTACATTGGTAGATGAGGGCTTCCTCTCTGAAAATATCCCCAGTCCTGTCCTATACCTATGAAATGACAGCACTAGGCCTCCCTCCCCATCTCTCCAAATAAGGTGTGCTTGTACATAGCACAGGCAATGAATACTTGCTTTTGCATGGGTGGGAGCTCGAGAGCACACACACACACACACACACACATACATACCTCTAGCTCTTGCCTGTCAAGGCTAATAGGTCATTAACTACCTCAACATTGGATTTCAAAGGAGAACTTTGAACAGTCTAATCATGTACTTTCCTCAATGGATTGCTCTTCAAACATTCTGCCTGAATTCATTCCTCAGTTCTTAGCACTCTACCACCTTATATTTTCCCCATCCTGGTGGTTGTGAACCCCTAATTACCAGTGTACAAGCCCCCTTTCCCCAGTGTCCAACTTCTTGATTCCTAAACCCAATCTCCCTAAACTCTGCTCTGTTAATGTCCCAGTACAGATCTTCCCATCCCTTCTACTCTGTCCTCTGGAATATCTACTGTATAATTATTAAACTTGATTTTATCTTACCTCTTCTCTGTCTTTTTTAAACTCCTGTCATCATCTGGTACTCCCTGAGACCTGGCTCATTCATGTTGACACAGCTTTCCTGACCACCGTTTTCCATGAAGGCCACACTTTCTCTCATGCCCCCTTGACTCATGGATTGAAGTGGGAGAGTCAGAATATCCTTCCTCCCCATTCCTACCACAACCACTGGGTAACCTTTCTTCCTTGGAAATTCACAAAATCCACATTTGTCACCCTACTAATCATTATCGTTCAATCCCCAGGATGTTCTCCTTCTTTCTTCAAAAAGTTCAAGGCCTGGCTCAAGTCATTCTCTTCACTTTAACTCCTGCCTTCATACCGGAGGACTTCAACATGCATACTGATGCTCTCTCCTTCCATTTACCCAGCTACACCCTTAAGTGTTTCACTGTTATGTTCACAAATCCCCAAATTCCTTTATCTGTTTATAATCATTTATCATTTTATTTCACTCAGTCCTTATCATTCCAACCATGTTTCTCAAATCTTCACTATGACCTCCATTCCCTCAGTTCTCTTCAGGGTCATTGCCTCTCGGTTGACTACACTCTTCTCTCTTCCTCTTCTTGGAGCACCGGTTCAACTCCCCACTGTCCTGTACCCTCAGACCATTCTGCTCCCTTAACCCATTTCCAGTTATCTTGCCAAACCCCAACCCTTTATTATTCCCACTGTCTGATTCTTTTATCACTCTTTTCATGTGCCTGAATGGAACAAGAGGAAATCATGAAACCATTTTGATTGAATCCACTACAAATTTATACTATCTAATCTCAACAGAGCACTCACTACAGTAAGGTAATCTTTCTATTCCTTTCTAATAACTTTGAGATCCCAATTGCCACAGCACCAAAACTTTTTCATCCTTCCTCATGCCTCCCATGGCATTGCCTTTCCCTACTCACTCAGCTGAAAATTTCAACTCAGAATTCACCAAAAAAAGAAAAAACAAATAAGAGGCCATTTGCCTTAATCTCCCTCTTCCCATCCCCTCCTCCATCTCATCACATATTAATCAGATATTTTCCCCTATTGTCTTTTCCTTCATTTCTTGTCTTTTTAAGGTCAATTCCTATATCTGTACCTTTTATTTCAAACTTTTCCCACTTCTCAACCTAACAGATTGTCTCTACTATTAGCCCTCAGTCTATTTGGTTCCTGATTGATGCCTTTATTCAACCTCAGTTGCCTTCAGAAATGAGTATACCCTTAAAGTTAAGAGTTATTGTTCAGTTGTGTCTAACTCTTTGTGGCCCCATGGACCATAATATGTCAGGTCCTTCTGTTTTTCCATTATCCCCCAAGTCTGTCCAAGCTCATGTTCATTGTTTCTATGACACCATCTATCCATCTCATCCTCTGCCTTCTCCTTTTACCTTTGCCTTCAATCTTTCCCAACATCAGGGACTTTTCTTTTTCTTCAAAAATATATTTCTTTTTTCTTTAATATTTTATTTTCCCCCCACTTACATGTAAAAACAATTTTCAACATTCATTTTCAAAATTTTTCATCTGGTTCTTTTTTAAAAAAATGAGTTCTGTCTTTTCATTATGTGGCCAAAGTATTTAAGCTTTAGCTTCTGTATTTGACCTTCCAGTGAATATTTTGAATTAATTTCTTTTTAAATATTGACTGATTTGATCTACTTGCTATTCAAGGAACTCTCAAATGTCTTCTCCAACACCACTGTTTGAAAGTGTGGTTTCTGCTGCTCTCGGTTTTCCTTGTAGTCCAACTCTCACAGTCCAAGAGAAGTTAAGACAGCTTTACTTTAATATGTTTCTACCTGCTGGCTCCTCCCCTGCTGCCTATAAACATATTCGTGTCTTCCCTATTTTTAAAAAACTCTCATTTGGTTCTAGTATTCCTGCTAGCTATCATCCTATAGCTTTGTTCCACTTGTCAGTTAACCTCCTTAAGAAAGCTGTCTACGCTAGGTATTTCTCCTTCCTCTCTTCTCACGTTCTTCTAAAACCTCTGGAATCTGGCTCATCATTCAGCAGAAACTACTTTCTCTGAATTTACTTCTGCTTTCTTAATTGCCAAATCAAATTGCCTTCTCAATCCTGTAGCATATGACCAATTTCAGAACCTCCTGGATACTCTTTACTCTAAATTGTGGTGATACTGCTTTCTCTTGGTTCTCGTCCTACCAGTTTGATCATTCCTCAGTTTTCTCTGATGATTACTCATCCTAGACTCTCCCACTAACCTTTGGTGTCTCCCAAGAGACTGTCAAAGATCCTTCTTCTCTTCTCTTTCTAAATCACCTTACTTGGTAATGTCTTAGGCTCCCAGGGGTTCTGTTATCATCTCTGTGCTGATAATTTTCCAATCTATTTATCCAGGTGCCTATTTCTCCTCTGACCTCCAGTCTCACATCAACAGCTGCCAATTGGACATCTTGAACTGGATATTTAGTAGACATGTCAGACCTATCTCATGACTAATCGGCTGCAATTTTTATGTTGTTCTCGACAGCTCATTCACATTAACCCTTTATATCTGATCCATTGCCAAGTCTCATCATTTTTGCCTTCACAATATCTTTCATATACATCCCACCAGAGTTCAGAACATCATCATTTCTTGCTTGGACTATTGCAGTGGTATCTTAATTGGTCTCCCTGCCTCAGGTCTCTCTTCACTCTAATCTGTCCTTCACACAGTTGCCAAAGTGTTTTCTGTTTTCTAAAGGGGAAGTCAGTCCATAACTTCCCTCTACTCAGAAAAATCCAGTGAAATTCCTGTAACCTCCTTTCATATATGACACTCCTCCACATTCTGTGTCTTTTCACTGGCTAGCCTTCATGCCTGAAATATTCTCCCTCCTTACCTATCTCTACTAAACTTCCCTGACTTTTTTCAATACTTAGCTCAAAGTACTCCTTAGAGGAGTCTTTTCTGCTCTCTCCTACCAACTGGTAATACCTTTCCTTCCAAGATTTTTTTCTAAAATTTCCTTCCATCTATTCTGTATAATCATAAGATCGTACACATTATATAAATATAAACACATAAATGTTTATAGTTATTTGCATATTGCCTCTTCCAACAGAATGTGAACTTCTTGAGGGCAGGGACAGTTTTTGTACTTTCTTTGTATCCCAAGCCAGTGCTTAGCACAAAGCAATTATTATTTTATAAATGCTTGTTGACTGAATGATTCAAGTGTACACACACACAAATGCTTAGATACACAGTTATAAGGAAATTTTTACTATCTTAAATAGCATCTTTCCTATATTTACATTTTTATGATTCAATGATTTCCATCATTTCATAAAATTAAAAAGACCTAAAAAACATCAGTTATGTCTTTCTCTCAAAATAGTCTGATATCCTACTTACATATGTTACAATATTATACCGTATAATGTACAAATCATCCCTTAAGTCATGCCATAATGTAAGTAGTGCCAGCATACAATCAAAGTCAGGGAAATAATTTTTTATTAAAGCCCTCTGAATTACTCTAAATGACATCTTATATTTAATTTTACAGTATCCCTGGACAAATCATCAAATACTTTAATAACTATACAAATATTAATATTTAATACAAGGGATCCTCTCAGTCACTGAATAATCATAACTCTGGATTGATAGGGTGCTAAATGGGAAAATCCTGTTTAGACAGTTGTAAGTGAAGGGAGGGTTTTTTTTAAAATGAAACAAGTTTGATGGTCTTGTCATCATAAAACTGATAGATATTTGGCACAATTTATATCTTTGCTGAAAAGAAGTTTGAGAAAGAGAATGATTCTAACATAGCTGAATTCCACCCGACTCTCCCTACCCCTTATGCTGTGAATGAATAGTCCTTTTGGTCATTAGCTGAATGATGTAGCAAAGTATGATGAACCCTATGATTTTATTTTTTTATGTACACATATTGATCTTAGCTTCTGAAATGGTGGACTCTGCCACCTTGAGTATCATGGGTTTTCTGAGTTATGGTTTTATGACATAACAAAGGAGGGAAAACACATAGAGGGATGGATTATTCTCACTTCCATCTTATTTTCAGGCTATCCATGAATCTATTAATCCATCTGGACATAGGCATTATATTTCTCAGGGAGTTTCTGTTTAGCCAGCAAAGGATAAGAGATTTCAACCACAGGTTTTTCTTGTTTCAATAACTTGGTAGTTCATATACTTCTCACAGTAACAGGCAGCTAGTTTGTTTTAGAAAGTGCTTTGGGGACTACAGAGATAAGTGCCACATAAATAACTGCTCTATTGGGATAAAGTAGATTGGAATCCTTTGAGTTCATCTAGATAGAACACCCAGCAGTAAGTAGCAGGGATATGTACATAGACCGTTGCTATGAACACTACTGAGAGTTAGCAGTGGGGTAATTTCCTATTTTGCTTTATATCCCATGGAGCTGACAGTGTGGAGTTGTTATCAATTTGGGATTCTTTATTCTTCAGGCCTCATTTCTAGGAGATATAGGTCACCTTGTGAAGAAAGAAGTTAAGGGAAAGAGAACTATCCTTTGTTTTGGGGAATTGGTTGCTCACTTTTCCGTTTTTAATTTTCTAAGTCTCATCCACATTTAAATGGTTAGAATTTAAAAAAAAATAAATCCAACAAAGTCCATTGTATGTAACTTGTTTCAGACTCCACTATGGACTTATAACTGATATAAATGTTTTCCTTGTGGAAACACTTGAGATCTGGTATGTGTGTGTGTGTGATGAAGACCCTAGCAGAATCAGAACAAATATAAGGTGTCCAGAGCTGTGTTTCAAGGTATCAGCATCATAGGGGAGCCATGTTGCGCATCATTTCTTTTACTATGTTTTTTTGCTGTTAATAGTATCTTATTTTTTCCCCAATTACATGTAAAGATAGTTTTCAACATTCATTTTGCTAAGATTTTGAGTACCAAACTTTTCTCCCTTCCTCCTTTCCCTCCCCAAGATTGCAAACAATCTGATATAGGTTATACATGTACAATCATGTCAAACATATTTCTGCATCAGTCTTGTTGTGAAAGAAGAATCAGAACAAAAAGGAAAAACTATGAGAAAAAAAAAAAAAACTCCAAAACTGAAAATCGTATACTTTGATCTTCATTCAGACTCTATAGTTCTTTCTCTGAATGTGGATAGCACTTTTCATCATGAGTTTTTTGGAATTGTCTTGGATCATTGTATTGCTGAGAAGAGCTAAGTTCTCATAGTTGATTGTTGCACAGTGTTGCTGTGCACAGTGTTCTCTTGGTTCTGCTCACTTCACTCAGCATCAGTTCGTGTAAGTTCTCCCAGGTTTTTCTGAAACCCTCTTTGAGCATCACTCTTCTTCCTTGCCTCAAAGTCCAGTAGTCTGGGATGCTACACAGTGTAGCCTTAGGTTGTTGGTACCCCAGTAACGATTTCTTTTTTATTGTATTGCTCTTTTAATTATTTTGTTAAAGATTTCTCAGTTTCATTTTAATTTGGCTGAACAACACTGAAGAATTTTATGGGTGGCTGCAGGCCCCCAAGTTTGATATCTCTATGATAGGTAATCTACATATCAATATATTTCAAATTATTTACCTCACAGGATCTCTGTAAGAAGCACACACTATGAACTGAAAATTGTCTTTAAATGAGTTATGTTTTTTAATAACATGATTTGGTGAGAAGTAGAAGATATGATTTGAAAGGAAAGTTGAAGTCTTATTCCAGAAGGTTCATTTTACTTTAAATAATAGTCAGAGTTCATCAAATGAAATACCTTGTTAACTAAACTAATGACAAATTCCAAAACATATTAAAGCATAGGCTGCAGCACAGATTATATAAAGTAATGTTATTTACTGTCTTCCTTTCAAAGAAACTACTTTGCTTTGCCTATGACTGTCATAGTCTTTATGTGACAGAACCTGTAACCTAGACTTTTACAGCTTGGATAATGCATATAAAATAATAAAGTGACAGTATCAGTCAATTTCAAAAGACTTGCTTTCTTCTCCTCATCTCCAACACCTTGAGGGTGTGGACTAAATTTCCTGGTAGATGGTCTATGCCTTCTCCAGGCATTGGTTTGTCCTCTTGTTCAAGGGATCTTGTTGCTCTCTCCTCCCCTCCTCCCCAACTAAACATCCTCCTGAGTGCAAAAGTTTCTCATAATGGCTGCATCCCTTTAGATGGGATAAGAAGAGGTTGTGGAAAATATATTAGGGGTTTAGCATAGGGACACTGAAGCCCCTCTCCTTTTTTCCATCCTATACAGTCAGGAAACTATTTCTTTTATATGGCTACCATCCTTAAGGTCATGAGTACTCTCTTATTTGTTTAATTCCAGATCTCTTGGAACCTACCTTACTGCTTAGGGCTTTCTTGCCCTGGAACATCCAACTACCCCTTCCGTAAACTTGGAATTTCCCTAAGGCCTGTTCCCTTCTTCCAAGGGTAAGTTACTTCCAGAAGTCAATATTTGAGTGGTTGGGGTTAGGCCAGCCTTCATTTCTGTCCTAGGGAATGTTCCCTTTTGTGTAAGCTCCTTGAGGGCAGGGGACTTTTTCCATTGTGTTGGATCCCAGGTGCTTAACCATAGTACCTGACACATAATAAACATTTAATAAATGCTTATATCTTTCTTTCTTGACTTCAAGGAGAAGACCTTGCTCTCAAGTGTTTGAAGGGTTGATGAAATATTTCTCTTGGAGCAAAAATAGACAGACTTCAGAATGGTAAAGGTATAAAGGTAATCACTAAGGCTTTTATACCTTGGACTGCCACTGAGCCATTCTTCCTCATTTATCTGTTTAGATAGTAAATAAGGGGTGGTTGTGTGCTTGGTGAACCTTAGAACAAAAATAAAATTCAAATTCTCCCATCCCCCCTCTCAGTTTTATTTATTTTATTCTGAACTTGAAGAATGATAAAATGAGCATTTCCATAGAATAGAAAAAGTAGAATAGAAAAAGAGAATTGTTTTATATGTGTGTATGAAACTATGACTCTATCATGTACAGATTGCTTTTCTTTTCAAGTATATAATAAGTTCAGCATGTAACTTTCAAAGCTCTCCTGCTTGTCCATGTTTCCTTCTCATTTTCCTATATTCTCTTCTATAAACTGAAAAAAATTTCAATGACTGTTTTTTTCTTTTTTTCTTTCCTTTTTTTTCTTTTGGCAACCTTCTTCTTATTCCCCCTCTTCCTCCCTTGTGTTCCCCCTCTACTGAAAAGGAAAAACAAAACCCTTGTACCAGATATACAGTTAAGCAAAAGAAATTCACACATTGGTCATATTTTAAAAATACGTATCTGATTCTGTACTGAGCCCAGTTGCCTCTTTGTCAGGAGGTGGGTAAGCATGAAAAGCACTTGATTCTTAACCAGGCAAGTTTTGTGGCAAATGTTAAAGATGACTCCTGAGAGACTCTGGCATATGTCACATAGAAGGAGAAAGTTCCACAAACAACACCCTGGCCCCTCCACCCAGGTCTTGTTACACCTGGTTTCTCAAGAGCAGATTGCCTAGCCAATCTTAATAGTCCCGGAGGAACATCAGGCAAGAGGCTGTATTCCAGCTACCTTTGTCCTAATTTATTGAGGGCTTTAAAAGTTGAAAATAAAACTTTGAACTCAACACATCTGCAGCTTTACAATTCAGGTGTGCTGCTTGCCTTCAGGGGTACCAAAGATCATTGAAATTAGGGTGACCAGGAATTTAGCAAGCAGACGAAATGAAAAGCAAGTACAGACTAGACACAGCTGGTTCCCTTATTATATTACCTTGGCAGGCGAAGGACGGAAGTCCCTTGTTCTGTACTTGGTATGTCCTTTCCCAATAGATAGGATTTCCCCTGCCTAGAGGTCTTGAATCCTATCTCTTCTCTGCCCTTCAAGAGACCAGAAAAGAGTGATTCCCCCTGATGAGTCTTAAGTAGGAAGAAAAAGAGGGAAGCCAAAAGACAGAGAGAAAAGTAGAGGGAGGAATGAGAAAATAATAGAATAGAAGAATGAAAACAGGAGAATAAAGGCACACCCAATTTAACCATTATTAAAACTTCCATCCTCACCATTCTAAATTTTAGTTTTCCTTAGAATACAATTAAGTGACAGGTCATAGGTGATATCAATAGCTACACTTGGACAATAGGGGAAAGACTGACATGAAAGGAGGGCTAATTTCTTAGCACTATCTTCTGCATGTGTAGACCTACACTTTCTCAATGTGTATACTGTTTACAATTAAAGAGGCACTTTAAAAGTGTGACCCATCAATTTCTATGGTCCAGACCAAAATTGCCTTGGAATAATTCCAACTTGCTGACTTTAATCACTCAGAACTTTAGGTGGAATGGAAAGACATCTCTGCTCAATTCTCTAGCATAGAAAATGTATGGATATGTAGAATAGATGTAGACTATCTAGTATATATGGAATATGTAGAGTATATATAGAATAGAGTAGTTATTGAATATCTACTGTATATAGAATAAAGTACGTATCGAATATCTAGTATATATAGAATAGAATCAATATTGAATATCTAGTATAACGAGAATATCTAGAGTAGATACAGAATATCTAGTATATATAGAATGTATGTAATACATAGTATATATAATCATATATGGTATAATAGATATAATACTATATGACAATATATAGTATATATAGATCATCTAGTATATATAATTACCTAGTATAGGGGTACCAGCGTGGGTACCTATGCTTCTTAGGTGTCTTTATTTTTTGGAGTTCTTATTCTCAATCAGCTAGGATTGCAGATGGAAACATCAACTAATTTCACTCTTTACTAGTCCTTCCTACACTTAGATGGCTGATTTGAGGCTGGGGAGAGATGTAGATTGATGATTTGTTCATTCATTCACGTATTCACATTTTTATTTATTCAACAAATGGAAAGAAGGAAAGAAAGAAAAAAGTATTTATTAAGTGCCTTCTGTGCCACACACTGTTCCAAGCACTTCACAAATGTCCCATTTGATCCTCACAACAACTCTGGGAGGCAGATGCTGTTTTTCTGATGAGAAAACTGAGAGAGACAGATGTGACTTGCCCAGGGTCACACAACTAGGAAATGTCTGAGGCTAGTTTTAAAACCAGGTCTTCCCATCTCCTGGTCCAGCATTCTACACCATAAGCTGCCTAAAATGTTTATTGAGACAAAAATGAAACAGTCCCTGCTCTCAAGGGACTTTCACTGCATTGGGATTAAAGTGATAATTGAATACAAAACACATACAAAGCAAATACAAAATCATTCCTAAGGAGTGAGAAGGGCACAAAGAACTGGGAGAATCAGGCTAGGCCAGGTGTGGGAAGCAGCTGATGAAAGCTAGAGGTCCTGAAACAACTGGCTGAGGCTCTCTCCCTTGTCTTTGCAGCCACGGCCACTTGTCCTCTCTATCAAGTGCTAACTCCCTGACTTATGTTTTTGGTGACGAGCTGAGCTGCATGCAGGAGTATCTTCAGGTAAGAGTTGAGCTCCCATATGGGTAACTACGAAGAGAATTTATGTCAATCAAGTTGTATTTTAGAAGCCAAAGGTGTTTTCTTTGTAAAGGAACTCTTCTCAAGTACAGAAACTTTTTGATATCAATAATTGACTCCAAATTGATTTGCATTGTTATCTCAGGCTTTTGTATGTTTTCATCAGTTATTTCAAGATGTGATCTTTCCTATGACAGCCATTTCAAGCTGACTAAGCTTACAACAACAAAAAAAGGGAGCTTCTGGAACTATGGTCAGCAGAGTGTACCAGCTTTATAATTTCGAATTATATGATGAATGTAAACAGAATGTTTATACTCTTTGTCCCAGAGTCCTCATTGCTAGGCGTATCCCTTAGGAGGTCAATGATAAAGAGAAAGGACCTACATTCACCAAAATATTGGTGGGAAGCAATACTTTTTTTTGTAGTGACAAAGAATTGAAAACAAAGTAAGTGCCCATCATATAGAAAAATGGCAAAACAAAGTAAGATACATGAATATGATGGAATTATTACAGTGCTGTGTAACACCCTACAAGTGAAGCCAGATTGGGGCTTCAGAGGGGAAAATGTTGTGAATGACAAACATTTTGGGAATTGTGGCCTCTTATCTCAGTCTTCTCCCGTCCCATAAGAATGCTAAGGAAACATAACTTGGGGTTTGGGTTGTGGGTCTAGAAGTTTAAGAAAGTTAAGCAGAAGAAGGATTCAGGGTGAAGGGAAATGTGGACAGGACAGAAGTGGTAACCCTGGCTGGGGAGATGGGGAAGCAGGATAGAAACTGTTTAATGGGGTGGAAAGCAGTCAGACTTCCTTCAGAGCCATCTTTGTCATCATCCAGGGCAGGCAGATGGGACTGCAGCAACCCAAATGGTAGTAGACTTTCCACTCCCTCCCACCTTAGCTGGGCAGCCTAATATCTGAGGGATGTCCTTTTTCTCTTTGCATCTTTATTTCCCTTTTCAGTTTAACTGAAAACTGAACACATTTCCATTGCCCAGTTTCCTATTTTCCTATCTTTCTACTGCTGATGGTGCTTTCTAAGCTTGATTCTTTTTTTAATTGTTTTTTGCCATGGTCTGTACCTCGGATAAGAATATGCATTAGTGATGGCCACTGTAGACTGTCTAATATGCTGGGACCTTGAGGCTGGTGTAGGATGTTAAAATACCTCCCTGGGGGTTATTGAGTCACAGGTTAGTTTTATGATTGATCTATACCTATCTCAAACAGACACTGAAATTGAACTTGGGTCTTATAGAACTCCTAGGACTAGATTCTCCTTGGAAGAATTGGCAGATTGGATGCCTTGTGACACTAAGGGTGTGACCCTCAACATCCATTTGCATAAAACTGTTGTCATTGTCAAAAATTGATTATGCAGTGCTCTTGTGTCTGCTTTATGGGCCAGATTTGGTGAGAGTTTGGGAGAGTGGAGAACCTGGGTTTCTGGCTTTCACCTTTGAGAAGCAAGACCTGTGGTTTTGGACTATCTTCAGATCCCTGAAGGGAGAGAAAAACTGGAAGAAGCTGACATATGGAGAAGTCAGCTTACAACATTGGAGACATTGGGGAATGTGCCCTTGGGTGAGATCTGGAACTCCCTTTCTTGGTTGACCTGATACATTTTGCTTCCTATAGTAACACTCATTCACTCTATGTATTGTCTGGTGTATATTCTTCTTAGTATATTTTATCCAGTTCTGTTTGCTTTTGGCTTGGGCGAAAAGGTTTATTTGCTTTTTTGCCATGCATGTTCATTATGGAACTGCCCTTTGGTGAAAAGGGAGTCAAGTCTTGGATATATTGCCTGGGATTCTCCTTTCCTGTTAAGGGACAATGTGATCAGAAGCTCAGCTTGAACCTAAAAATTATTTCCCCCAAACTAATAATATTTAGGAGGACAGATACATATAATTCTAACTTGTTACTCTTTTTGTTTGGGTGAGGCTTTGGCTCAAACCTCCTGCTCCCCTAAGTCACCGGGCCTCACTACTTGTGTGACCTTGGGAAAATTGCTTCTGGCTGACAATTTGGCCATCTATAAAATAAGGAGGTTAGACTAAATGATCACAGGTCTTTTCTAGTTCTAAATTCTATGAGCCTAAGGTTACCCCTTCAATTACTCACAATGATGTTTTAAACTAAAAAGTTTGGCTCTTGATGACTATAGCAACTGAAACAATTCTTTCATTTTGGCACGAGTTCAGTGTTTTAAGGATAAGGTGAAGTCTCATATTCTCAAAAGAGTCGGCAACTAGTATTGAAAATTCTTAGTTTAGTCTCTGATTGCTCGTTGCTTCAGCTTCATGAGTACATAGTCCAGATAGGATAAGACTAGAAGTAAGAAAAATTATTCTCAAAGGTCAAGACTCTTAGAAATCTGGATTTTGAAGGTAGAAATGAGGCAAGCAGGATCTATTCTAATAGTAGGATATACCATTAATTATAAATTTTCCCAAAATGGGTACCAGCAATAACAGCCTTGCCAAATTTAACTAAGAGAGATGTGTCAAATTCTGTGTCCTATTTCCCACCTGTCCTATTTTCAGGAGGTTCAAATCTCAGTTATGAAGAATGGTAATGGAAATGAACTCAAAATACACCTTATCCCATTAAACTTGTCCTTTAGACAAAGAGTAGATTTTAGCTATCAGGGTTTCAAGTCACTCAATTTTAACCAGTGCTAAGCTCTAAAAATCAATAGCATGATCACTTAATAATGCTCAGAGATCCAAAGACAGACCATAAGAAAAGCTTAGGACAAAATAAAAAGGTTTCAGAGTAGGTTGCTTTTGTGTCTGTTGTTATTATTTTCATTTGACTTAGAGAACTATTAGTGACTTTGTGTTTCTGGTTGCCAGAGGAGAAGTCAGCCTGGAATATAGCCATGTAGGATGCAAATTTATTTTTTTTTCTTCAGGCTTTTGAAAGAAGAAATATGAAGGAATTTTGACAGAAGAGAAAAGAAAAATAATTATCAATCACTCCATCATGTTGAGATTTGTATGGCAGAGAATCGAATATTTTAAAACATGGACTTCTATGTTGAGTGTTAACTACTTTGCTATCTAGAGGATAGCAATAAATGACAATAAATCTCTTCCTAGATGGTGCCTAATGATTGCTGCTCTTCCATATAATATCTTCTCATTGGATTCAAGACTGCACTACTAGTTCTCAAAGTTCAAAGAAAAGTTTTTAAAATAGATAAGAAAGTTAGTGTTCACCTAGGTACATACGCACATCATGGTCTTTAACAAAGACAACATCAGAGATCATCTAGTACCACGATCCTTAAAATACAATTTGTTCACTTTGGTGATTCAGGAAAAAAATCTGGTGATCTAAAGGGCTGGTCCAAAATGTAAGGGAAGAAGCTGGGTTAGTATTTAGTTGGGGTTCCCAGTCATCACCAGAACCAAAGAAGAAAGAACAATTCTGGTAGCTGCCCCAAACTCTACTGAGAGCACTGAGTGCTGTTTTTTAAAAAGAACGTTTTATTTACACTTTAAAAATATTGCTGTTACCTCTCAATAGTCATCCCCTCCAGAACACTCTCTTGTAACAAAGTAGAGTTATGCAAAAGAAATTGTCTCATTGACCATGTCTGTCAACAGACACTTCCCACCACACCCACAGTCTATCAGCTCCCTACAGATGAGAGGAAGGTATATTTCATCATTATTGGTTTTTAATTGATCTATTATTTCCTGTAGGATAAAAATATAAATGTTCTGGCTTTTAAAGACCCTTACAACTTAACTACAATCTATTTTTGAGCTCAGTTTTATACGACTTACCTTCTGTGATCCAGTTAAACTGGCCTTCTTTGTTATTCACACACAGTACTCAATTGCCCATCTCTATGCCTTTGTACAAGGCATCTTTCATGCCTGAAATGTACTTTATCCTCACCTCTGCTTTGTAGAGTCCCTCTCTTCTATCAAGACCCAGCTCCAGCATCTTCCTCTTCATGAAGCCTTCCCTATCAACCTCTCCCCCTCCACATTAGTACCTTCCTTCGCAAACTACCTAGTATTTAACAACTTTGAAATTATTGTGAATGTATTTGTACATGGTACGTGTACCCCAGAGTCTTAACAGCACACTAAGACTTTTGGGACACACTGTATATGTACTTATTATCTGTGCTAGGGATTGTTTAATTCTTTGTACTTGTATCCCTAGTACAGAGCCCAGTTCTGGCACACAGTAGATGCTTAATAAATACTGGTTAATTGATCAGTTTACCTGAATTCTAGAACTACTTAGTGCTGTTACTTTATGTTATTGTTGTCATTGTGTGTATATACACACACATAATATATATGTATGTATATATGTATATATATGTGTGTATATATATTCTTCTTGGTACAAACAAATTTTTCCAAATTTCTCTGAGTTCTTTTTATTTGTTATGTCTTCCAGTACAAGTGTGCCATTACATTTATACACCACAATTTGTTCAGCATTGCTCAATCAATGAATCCTCACTTTATTTCTAGTAATTTACTACCACAAAAAAATGTGCTGACATGAATATTTATGTACAGAGATCTTCACTTTAACCTCTTTGGGGTTATGTGCTTAGAAGTTATAATGCTGGGTCAAAGGATGTGAACAATTCAATCACTTTTCTGACCTAGCTTCAGTTTGTTTTTGAGAGAGTGTATCAATTCATGATTCTACCAACAATGAATTTGTGTGCTTGTGTTTGTGCAGAATTTTCACTACGCCCTCATGACTCTTGTTCACTTGGATCAGAAGTAATACAGATGGATCCTACCTTGCTTAAGTTCATTTGCAGGCACAGGAAAGAAGAAAGTGAAAGGAGAGGAGATGTAGAAAGATTCAATGAAGGAGATCACATCTGCCATTCCCTTCCATCTCATGTTACGTTAAAAGATGACAGGTTAGTATAGTGGTCCCAAAGGCTCTAATCCTGATGGAAGGGGTTCACAGATGTTCAGGAAGGACTAGCACCTCTGATGTAAGGGCTTGCCAGGCCATTTTTCAGGCTTCTCATCTAAATTTGGTGTCTACTGGCACTCTACTCTCATCTGTGACTCCAAGAAGCTGTAGCATGTGCAGCAGCTACACCCTGACAAAACTGTCTTGGTAGATCAACTAAACTGGGATGAGGGTAACTGATGGGTTACAAACCCGTTGGTGAGTTAGAGATTTGCCTACCCCAGGCATGTGAAGACTTCCCAAGGTAGAATGGGTGGATGAGAATAATTTGTTCCAAAAGCTGTGAAGGTGATGGAAGCAGGAGCTTAGAACTTGTGTCACTTAGAACTTGGTCACACTCCAGAAGATGCCAAGGTCATCCACTACATTCTGGGCCAACACCAGTTGTCCTGACTTTTGTCTTGCCACTGGACTTTGATAACTCTGGAAGAGAGGCTGATGACTTTGTTCAACTTTGCCTCACTTAAATCCACTTCAAGACATCAAGTCAAGACATCATTTTGTGATGTCCTTGATTCTCTTTAAAAAATGTAGGACAAATGACAATCTGATACAAAGTTTTTGTTTTGGACTTTAGCGGTGATAAACAAAGACATGTAGAACAGGCGGCTTGAGAAGCATCTTTCCAATAGTTTTTATCTTTATAATGAATAGAAATCTATTTTTTCTTCTTCCTATTCCCCACCACAATGAGGAAAAAAAAAAAGGAAATCTATGTAAAAATGTACAGTCAAGCAAAACAAATTCCCTTATTGGCCATGTCCAAAAAATAGGTGTACCCTGAGCTCATTGCCTCTGTTAGGAGGAGAATAGCATGCTCCATCATTTGTGCTCTCTGGAATGCTATTGCACCATAAGAAATGATGAACTTGTTGATTTTAGAAAAACATGGGAAGACATGTGAAATAATGAAAAGTGATGTGAACAGAACTAAAAGAACATTGTATACGGTGACAGCAACACTGTCCAAAGAATAATTTTGAAGAACCACATTATTCTGAGTATTAATACTCAAATCAATTATAAAAGACCCATGAAGTAAGATGTTCTCCACCTCCAGAGAAAGAATTGATAAACAGAACTATGCATAGTATGGTTTTACAAATATTTATAAATCTGTGTCAAGTGTTAGTCTTCTCTAGTTGAGGGTGGGGAGGAAGGGGGATAGTTTGGAACTAAAATGTAACAAAAATTAAAGGAAAGAGAATCATTTGGCCTTTCAGATCTTAGTCACTATGTTGATCAAAAAGTCTTTTGATATTGCTAAAAATCTAGCCTGTCCTCCTGCTTGTAGAAAAGAATATATCTAAAACATTCAGATGGGAGGATACCTGTCTTATGGTCATATATCTTCAGGAAAAGACGCTCTCCAATATCTTTTGTAACTTGTATGAATAATTCTTAGAGCCAGCCACCATTTTTTTCCTTTGCAATTTAAGTCTATTTTCACTATTCTAACCTCTGCCAGGATAGAGTTCACCTATGTCAGTATGTCTTCATATAAATGAAGACAAAGACTGTCATTGACTCACCCTTCAGCCTTTTTTCCCTAGGCAAAATAAATGTTTCTCATTGTTCCAAATTTATATTTAGCCATATTTTTTTCTCTCTCTCTTTAGTTTTCAACGGACATTTAGGATTATGGTCATGAAATTACTTAGTGTGTAGCTTCACTACTTGTTTTTAAGCTGGAAAATGCAAACGATTTCAAATTAAGCATAATTTTGGTGGACATACAGCAATAATAGTTGAAGTAAACCTCTTCCTTCCTTTTCTCTTCTCTTCCCTCCACCCTAATACATTTGGGATGTCATACATAGAAAGGGTTCATACACAAAAAATACTGAGCTGGTACTTCCAGAATGGTGGGGCCATGTAAGAAAAGAAAGTTGGTTGGGAATTAACATGAAGGTATGAAGCTGTATGTTGGCCATAATGGTTTGGGATACCATGTAGAGGAAGTAAGGCGTCCATGGAGTAAACAGAGAGCCATGCCAAGAGAGTATGGATTGGGACCAGGCACAGACCAGAAAAATGGAACCCTTGAGAACTGCTGGAGACAGATAGACTTTCCAGAGGCTTATAAGAGTCACTCAGCCTATACTTGTTCCTGAGATGTCAAGCCTAGACTTGCAACAGGACTATGATTTTCTTCATAATTCATGGATAGCACTAGGTGTGGTGCGATGAGTTTGTGGGGACTGAGCTGAACCTCTGGAGGAGGATTGCTTTGTTAAGTGTTTAGATATGAGTTTTCCCTGTGTTCTTTATTGTCTTAAATAAATCTGCTCAGTGTTTAATGCTTTTGTTAATCTAAGCACTTGCAGGGGGAACTGAGTATATTTTAAAAGACATAAGAGAGATTTTCATGTCCCAAGGTAAAATCTTGGGTGATTAAAAGAATTATCCTCCAGGACTGAACTTGGCCTTATTTTTCAATGTTTAGGGCCTTACAACTGAGTTATAGAATGATGTATCCTAGATCTTCCCATTACTACTTGTGTGACCTTAAGCAAGTCAATTCATTTCTCTGGGCTCTAGTTTCCTCATTTGTAAAAGAAGAGGGTTGGACTCAAGACCTCTAACTTCCCTTCCAGCTATAAATCTATGCTCCTATGATTCTTTTGGGGTGTATTTTTCAGCTATGACAGCTATTAAAACTAAGTATTAGAACAAACTATTTAAAACTATACCTTTGATTTGTATCACACACCATTAAACCAAGAACTTTAAAAAGAATGAAGTATATTCAGTCATACTGAAGCATGTTCTGTCTCACTAAAATATGATTTTAGAGAGATTTAAAAATTTATGTTAATACTATTTTCAAAAGTATTGTTTATTTCATCTTTGTCTCACTCTTTTCTAATATCTATTTTTGTATATTTTTATCATGTATATATCAATGCAACAGTCCATTGTATCTATTTTGTAAATATATGCATATATTTGGAGTATGTGTTCAAAAGTTGGGGTTTTTTTATTGATAGGGTTATGAGAAGTTTGGAGACCACCATTATACAGATGTGGCCTTGCCCTCAAGGAACTTGGAGTTTAGATAAGATAGACACAGGATAACTGAAAATATGAATAATCATCAGTTTGGCTACCCCTTCCATTAGTCTTCTTACTCTCCTTCTCTATGTCATTTGTCCTGGGTGATTCTTGATCATATTTTTTTCATTAGTCTTCAAATAAACAGATACTACGCTTTTGTTAAATGGACACCTTTTGTTGCTGAATGGGGCAGTAAAAAATGTTTATGTGTAGAATATTAATAGAATAATATGAAACCATCAGAAAAAATTGCCTAAGGAGAGACATGAGCTTTCTGAGAGGACCAGAAAGAGAACAATCTCCTTCACACACAAAAGCCTTGACTTAAGGTGAGGATGGCAACAGGTCACCATTGTCCATCAGTTCATTTACATATGTCTCTTTTCAGAGTTTTGAAGGTTTTAACTGAAAACATAATTCAAACAGTTTAGGGAATATTTGTTATAGAATTCTTTCCATTGTGTCCAATTCTTCATGACCCCATTTGGGGTTTTCTTGGCAAAGATTCTAGAGTGGTTTTCCATTTTCTCCTCCATCTCTTTCTGCAGATGAGGAAACTGAGGCAAACAGGGTTAAGTGACTTACTTGCCTGGGGTGACACATCTAGTAAATGTCTAAGACCAGATTTGAACTCGTGAAGATGAGTCTTCCTGATTCCCAGCCCATTGCTCTATCCATTGGGACACCTAGCTGCCACACTCAAAGAATATAGGATGATATATAAGCAGACTGACAGGGCCTGGGCTCAGACTGCAGGCTGATTTTGTGGTTGATTAAAGCAGCTTTTTGATTGTAGGAAAGCCTTGTAATAGCTTAGAGCTGGTTGGAGGAAAGTAGAATGCTCCTCCTGCAAGAAGTACTGATTGGGCTTCCTGCCCTTTGCACTATTTACAGTCTCAGAAAGGGGGAAATTTCTCAAGAGTTTGCCTTGGTTGCCCTTTTCTGTCCCCCATGACTTGAGAAGGAGAAACCAAAGAGTGAAAGACAGTCTTAGCATTTGCTTTACTGTGAGTGGCGTTGACTGGAGAAAAGGCATTCCTAGATCAGCCCTATGGAGAGAAAACATAATCTTTAACTTTTTGAAGAGTTGGCTAGGAGCTCTTTTTTTTGCAATCTGCAACTTGAAAGAGAGGAAACCCCTCAGGGGCTTACCAATGTTGACCTTTACTGCCCTCTATGGTTTGAGAAGGGGAAGCCCCTCATAATCCATCGAGAATAGACCTAATTAACTTGGCAGATTGCAGATTTCCAGTATGTAACACTGATATATTTTTGCCAAACAAGCATAGCACGCTTTTAATAGCTATTAGGGGTAGCTACGTGCTAAAAAAGTCTGATACTGCCTTAGTGGACAAAGAATAGTGGGGAAGAAGCTTTGCCCAGCAAGAGAGCTATGAAGACCAGAAAGACCAGGTAGCAGAGAAATGATTTTGCCAAAAGGTGGTGCAGACTGTTCTGTGACCAAGGACATCAAGGCTTGGAGTGCAAAGTTGTGAGTTGTCTGAGTATGTGGGTTTACTGACTCATGAGCTTTTCTTTTAGGTTTCTATACTCAAATGACTACTCTTCTTCATTGATACTGCTTGATTTGGTGGAAGAGTGTGATCCAAGGTTATGAGTGGAATATTTTCATGATGCCTACTTGGCCTTCTATTGGGTATATGTTATAACTATTTTTGCTTTTGCTTTATACTTTAATAATTGTTTCATGTTTAAGATTTTGTGTAAATGGGAAGTGTACCAATGGGGGCTCAGGAGCTACAGTATATTCTCCCCACTCCCAGAAGGATTACCTTTAGGATTCTGAGGAGTAGTAATTCCTATGTAGACATGATCCAACATCTCAAAAAGAGTATAGGTGGGATGAACAAGCTAACTCCAACTGAGAGAGAGAGAGAGAGAGAGAGAGAATGAATGAGTGTGTGTGTGTGTGTGTACGCGCGTCTAGGAAGAGTTGGGAGTCAATGCCAACCTGGGCTGACATTCTGGAGACCTTTCTCTGATTAATCTGTTTATGGACTATTGACTTTCATTCTTATTGTATAATCAGCACACCTTGTTTTCTACTCATAAATGTTCTCAACCATGTTTTTTATACAACTTCTCATATGTCATTCACCATACATAATATGTTACAATCTCCTTATTCCCACCATGAATTTTTCTATTGTTCTTTGTGTCCTATTTTTCATTCTGATTCTTCTGAGATCATGGTGTTCTGTAATTTTTAACTGCATTGCATCACTTAGAGGATAAAGATAAAAAGATGAGTTTTGGTGATAATAAGCAAATCACCTCCAAATTTCACAAAAATGATCTAAGCTGACCTCTTTCTGCTTAGTTTTGGGCCAAATCACTGTCCATAGTCAGGGCCTAAGATAGATATGAACATAATACCTCCTTTGCAAGGGTGTACGCGTGTGTGTGTTTGTCTGTGTCTTTGTCTGTATCTGTGTAGTAATGGCCTGGATTCTCATAGACTTCTAGGCTTCATAGCTTTCACTCTTCTCTCAATATAAGGAAATATGGCATAGCTTTGGTATGGGGAACCTCTTGACAAAAGACCACAAAAGGAAAGAAAAAACACCAAGAGTGTAGAGGAGGAGGATCTCCCCCAAAAGGGCTGGTAACAAGGACAGCAGCAACATTGGAACAGATAAAAGCTGCTGAGAGCATTTTTTTAAAAACAGTAGTTTCTCCTCCCCAAGCCCACAGGGAGAAGTGATAGCTGAAGAAGCTATAATACTTTTTTTTAAAACTAGAGCTGCTCACTTGGGCATCTGAAGAGCTGGTCTGAAAGCACATATGTTGTGGGGAAATGTGGATGACTGATAGGCTGCCCTGTTTTGGGTGGGTGTACCTTGATCTGAAATTGTTCATTCATTCTACTCAAGTCAGAGTTTTACTGACTTAATCTTACTTCTCTTAAAATTCTGTGGTAGGTGTCCATGTCCATTACATCCTTTATAGCATTGAAGGCTGCGGTATGGCCCTGGGAGCCACACAGGACATACTGATTTTTCCTACTGTAAGGCTGGGGTTCCAACTTCCAAGACTTTAAACCATCTTTCTCTCTTACTGGGAACATAATTATGAAACATTTTTATGTTCCATAAATAAATCTTCAAAGACAGAATTAAAATGAACCCAGACTTGTCCTTGAGTCTACCACCATCAAACTATAAGCCTAACCTTCTGTTTTGCCATATAACTCAAGTGTCTGGCTTACAAAGAATGGAAGAGCTTTGGGGGTTCATGGTGACACCTGACATTACACATTGATAGAATAACTAAGTTGTCCATCGGCTGAACGTTATAGCCTGGACAAAAGAGATTTTTTTTCATCTACTTCCCTCCCCCATTCCCACTCCCCCCAATGCGTATTATTAAATGGATCCTTTTTAAAAAATTCCTGTGGATTTTACTGAGTTTTTCTGGTGTTCTAGGTCGTGATGCAATTATTGTGATGATTAGTCCTTAACATTTAGAGGTAGGCTTTGATTTTAATTTTAAAAATTGACCTATCTTGTTTTTACACAGTAAACATATCTCAACAGATGCCCTCTATAATGGAGGTTCTTCACTTGGGGTTCCCCAAGGGTCCATGAGTTTGGTTTAAAAATATTTTGATAATTGCATTTCATTATAATTGATTTCCTTTGTAATCTTAGGTACTTAGCATCATTATTCTGAGAAGGGTTCCATAGTTTCATGGTATGGCCGCAGGATACCACAAAACAAAAAGGGTTAAGGACCCCTTCTCATTAACAAATCTCTCTATGACACACATTCTTGAGAAGTTAAACAAAGCTGCCAAGCATTGTGATTACAATTGACAGGCATATCATTTTCTACTTTTGTACTTTGCCTTTTGTTAATACAAAGGAATGATGTATACTTAAATTCTAATGATTTAGTATCAACATTGTGATTTGTACTTGACTTGAGTTTTTGTTACCTCTTGGTATTGCTATAGTCATTATGTATTATGATATACTTTTGACTCTGCTTAATTCATTCTGTATCACTTTATATTTCTTCCTATGTTTCTCCTAAACTTTCATATTTGTCCTTCCTTATGGTACAATAATATTTCATTACCTACATAGACCAGTTTGTCCAGCCATTCCCCTGCACAGTTTGCTTACAGCTTTTTTTCAGTTTTAGATTGTGCAGACAGAATATATTTGCACGTGATTCCATTAAAAAAATTATTAAAATCTTTTGCTTTTACATCACCTACGTTTCACATTTTGTTAAAAAAAAAAAAAGAGGGCAAAGAGAAAACTAAACAGTAGTCTGAAAAAAAGGCTACCATTACATATAGTCTTCCACACCCTTGGTATTCCATGTCAGCAAAGAAGTAGAAGAAGATGCCTTCTTATATCTCTTCTTTGGCCAATCTTGGGCATTAAAATTTTACAGTATTGAGTTTCAGGTGTTTTTTCTTGTTTTTATGTCCATTGTCAGAGTCACTGTATATGTTGTTTTCCTGGTTATGCTTACTTCATTTTGCATCAGTTCATACAAGTCTTACTGTGTTATTCTACTAGGCTCTGTATTAATCATATTCAGGTCTCCTTATATCACAGTAATACTAAATTCATTTATATTGTACAGCTTGTTTAAACATGCCTCAGTCAATGAGAAGAAACTTTGTTTCCAATTCTATGCCATTATAGAAAGTGCTACTATAAAGATTTTGGTTCACATGGATTTCTTGCTGTCCTTGTTCTTGAGGTATAAACCAGTATGTAACCAGGATTATCATGTTTTAACAATTTAGTGACTTTTCTTGCAAAGTTATGAATCATCTTCTAGAATAGTAGGACCAATTCATAGCTCCACCAGGATAGGCTTAAGGTCTCTTTGTAGTTGTTCTTCAATTGTATCTGACTCTTTATGACCCCATCTCAGATTTTCTTGGCAAAGACAATGGAATGATTTGCCATTTCCTTCTTTAGTTTGTTTTTACAGATGAGGACACAAAGGCAAACCAGGATTAAGTGACTTGCCCACGGTCACACAGCTAGTAAGTATCTGAAGCCAGATTTGAACTCAGGAAAATGAGTCTTCCTGACTCCAGGGCTGGCACTATATCCATTGTGCCATATAGGTCCCTCCTTCTCTATAGTTCCTTCAACATTGAATTTTTCCAATTTTCACCAGTTTTGCTAATTTGACCAGTATAAAAGAATAATTTAAAGTTGTTTCAATGTGGTTTTTCTCATATTAATGATTTGGAGCTTTTTTCAGTTGATAGTTTAGATTTCTACTTTTGAAAACAACTGGTTCATAACTTGACCACATATACTAGGGAATGGCTTAATCTTATAGAATTGTGTCAATTACCTATAGGTTTAGGTGTCAGACTTTTATCAGAGATATTTATGGAACATTTTTGCCCATTTTATACATTCTTCTTCTCCTAGTGGCATTGATATTATTTATTTGTGCAAAACCTTTTCGATTTTATACCACTATGATGGTCTATTTTGTCTTTTAAAATCTCCTGTACCCAAGGTTTAGCTACTAATTCTTTCCCTATTCATAGTTATGGCAGATATAACCTATTTTCCTTAAACTTTTTAATGCTATTTTTATATGAAGTTATTTTATCCACTTGCAGAATCCAGATGTGGAACATGATATGAAATAATCTAAACCTTTTTTCAAACCAAGGAGATCATGTTCTTGGATTTGTTAAATAATAGGCTGCTACCATGAACATTTAATTTTGCTCTAATTATTTTAGTCTTCTTTTCTGACTATGAAAATTACATGGTTTGTGTGTTTTCTTGGTAGGTAAATTCCCAGATACTTAATGAATTTTCTCATAATTTTAAATGGCAGTTCTCTTTCCATCTCTTCTTGGCTAATGCAAACCTGACTGTTCTCTCTCTTTACTTTATCTATCCCTGGTTTGAGTTTCAAGACCATAGTGCTTTTAAAAAAATTTTTAGTAACAGTTTATATAGTAGAGATTTTTTGTTCTTCAAACGGTTAATAGAATATTTTTGGAATCTTCTGGTCTGTGATTATTGTTCAGTAAGACTTCATTTTTGACTAGGGAATTTTATCTTTTCTATATTTTACTTGTTTAGATTTTTATATTTCCTATTTTGTTGATTTTTACATTTAATATTTATTGATATTAACCCCTTTAAAGTTTTTAGTTTTGGTCCATATAATTGGATATAGTATCTCCCAATAGTTTTTCAATTTTTTTTTCCATTTTCTGTACATTTTTCTTCTTGATTTTTTGATATTGGTAATTTATTTTTCATATTTAAAAAATCAAATTGGCTAATGATTTGTAAGTCTTAATCAATTTAATTTTTTTGCTTTTACTTTTTTCTCCCTTATAATTTTTAAAATTTTTCTTGTTTTATACTCACTTTGGGACTGTCAATTTATTGGTTGATTTTCTAGCTTTTAATATCACATACCCAACCACTCTCACTTTTTTGCATAGGTAGGGGATTATCTGGGTGTTTTTCTTTTTTGTAAGGCATAGTTCATTAGGTACAGAAGTCAAGTAGAATATGTTCCAAAATAAAGATGATATGAAAATAGAAGATATAAATGAATCTTTATTTTAAAAATTAAATTTCATACTCAATTAGTCTATATATTTTCTTTATTTTTGAAAATACAGATGTTGAGGAATATAAATTTTCCTATGACTACTTTAGTTTTAAGTCATCTATTTTGACATATCTTTATTCTTTCTAATATACTTTTTGGAAAGTATGTTGTTTCTATGATGTGTTCTTTGATCCACTCATGCTTTGCGATATTGTTATTGAACTTCCATTCAGGTCATGGGATCACAGATTTAGAATTGTAAAGAACTCTAGAAACCAGTGCTTTGATTCCTCTCTTGAGGAAACTGAGGCCCAGAATGATCAGGCAAATAACAAGTGGCACAGCTGAGATTTGAACCCAAGTCTTCTGACTCAAAATCTATTGCTTTTCCCACAAACTTCACAGAAGTGGATCCAATTCTGTTTGTATACAGTTTGGATTCAGTCAAAGGGCTGCACTTGAAAACCTAGAGGGCCACATGTGACCTCGAGGCTGCAGGTTCTCCACCCTTGCTTTAAACCATCCCCACCTTCTACCTTTCCTGTTTTTGTAGAGGGCAATACCACACTCTCCCACTCCTTTAGGCTCATGACTTTGGAATCATTCTGGATTCCTCACCCTCTTTTAACACTCCCCCATCCCTCATATCTAGTTTGTTACCAAGGCTTGTTGATTTAAACATTTCTCTTATATACCCTCTTCTCTCTTCTGAGACCATTACCAATCTAGTGTAGGTCCTCATCATCTTATCCATAAATTATTGCAATAGCTTCCTGGAGGGTCTATTGGTCTTAAGTCTCTGCACACTCCAATCCACCCTCCATTCATCCATTAAAGTGATTTTTCTAAAAGTGCAGGTCTGATCATGTGTAAAGCCAAGCACAAGCAGCTTTCCAGAGGACTGCTGCTGTGGATAGCTCTAAGGTTCTGATCACATAGTTTAGTGAACTCTATTTATTCAGTAATAAGCTAAGACAAAACATTCACAGAAACCAAAGTACAGCATTCACAATGTTATAATATAACAACTTATCACTAAAGTTGTTTAGTGATAAGTTTTCAACAAAGTGGTTACATAGTTTTAAGCAAAAGATATCATTCAGTAAGTCCTTAACTCAATTATCCTTAAGGAACAAGCCTCTGTAAGAGACACAAAATACAAAGGTCAAAGTTCTCCACCCCAGGTCACATTGTCTTAATCTCTCAGTCAAAAAGTCTTCTTTCTTCTTGATTGGACATTAGTTTCCAATCATCCTTAACTCAATCATTCTTAAGAGGTACAAGGTACAGAGTACAAAGTGCTCTTACCCCAAGGCCACAGTAAATTATGATCTTCTCAGTCAGCATTAAGTATCCAAGGAGAGATCTTTTTATCTTGACTCAAGGCTGGTGCTCAGATTCCGTGGTTCCTCTTCCAGGGTCCCAGCTTTTGCCTGAATTTACCCAACTGTCACCTGGATTCAAAGGTAGGCAGCTCTCAGCTCCTCGTCCAGCTTCTCATCCAGTTCCTGTTCCATATTGAAGCTCACAGTGTCCAGTCCACCTCAAGTCCTTCACAGTTTCTGTTTCTGGGAAGACAAAGCTTAACGGAGCCAAAACAACATTCATATACATTGTTGGCACCATCATCAATTCACTATCTGCCTGTGAAATCAACACAGACCCACCAACAAGGTCTAAGAACTCAACACCCATCATCAATATGGTCCCAGGATCTCTGAAACCCTCCTCCAAGACTTCTGTAAACAGATAACAAGAAAATCCTCTTTCAGGGCTTCCAGTAAGGTCCCAGGGCTTCTGTACAAAGTATCACAACAGAACAGACAAACAGAGTGCTTGGCCTCCATAACTGTTTCCCTTCTCAGTTCTGCTCTCTCCCAGTTTGAGCTTCTCCTTATATATGGTCATCAGTTCCTCCCTGTTCCACCCCTTCCTGTTGTATCAGCAAGTTCCTGGCATTGTGGGATTCACAGGTTCTGTTTCTTAACAAAGACTTTATATAATCAGGACAAGGCTCAAAGACATTAGAACTGAAACAAGGTGCTAAATAATTAAGTAGCTGAAACAAGGTGCTAAGTACTTCTTTGCTTGCCATTACATCATATCACTTTTCTACTTAGTAAATTCCAGTGGCTCTTTAAGGCTTTCAGGGTTGAATACAAAATGCTATTTGGCATTCAAATCCCTTCATAAGCTTGTCCCTTCCTACCTTTCCAGTATTCTTATAACTTCCTAAGACGTACCCTTTAACTGGCCTGGTCATTCCATTAACAAGACACTCCATCTTTCAGCTCTGTGCATTTTCTCTGGCTGACGTCAATGTCCAGAATGCTCTCCCTCATCTGCTTTCTCTACTGACCTCCCTGGCTTCCTTTAAATTCCAATTAAAATCCCACCTTCTACAGGAAATCTTCTCCAATCTGTCTTAATTGTAGTGTCTTCCCTCTGTTAGTTATTTTCTATTTATCCTATATATAACTTGCTTTGTATATATTTTTATGTTGCCTCCCAATTAGATGGTAAGCTCCTTAGTGTCAGGGACTATCTTTTTCTTCTTTTTGTATCCACAATGCTTAGTTCAGTGCCTGGCACATTTAATAATTATTTGTTGATTAAGTGATTGAATGACTTTTATATTACCTTAAAAAATAAGTGCAAAATAACATTAAGCTTGTTTTGCTTGATACATTCTGATCTCAGTTTCTGTCTTCAACTATCTACAGCTTTCCTCTGCTTCTATCTCCTTCCCAGCTCACACTTAGGTCCATGATTTTACATTTGCTGACAGTCTTTTTTTATAATTCCCTTGCCAAGGGAAATATATAATTCAATAACACTTTTCTCTTTGATATGGAAGGTCTTGGCACTTGGTAACAATATGTCTGAGTAAATTAAATGTGGTTCTCCTGCCTGCTGGTATCTTTTGGATTTTATTGTTCTCAACTTTTACATCTGTTTCCAGCATTTATGGGCATGTTTTTGGTATAATTTTGTGGAATATAGCATTCCAGTCCTTTGTTTCATAATGTTTTTTTCCCCCATGAATCCAATAATTCTTATATTGTAACACTGAGCTTTGTCTTTAAGGTCAGGTGTTTTTGTACGTAGTAATATCAAGTATTCTTCCAGTTATTGTCTTTTCAATCTATTTTTTATATTTTCCTGAGAACATTGAAAGTTTGAGTTCTAATTCTGCCTTTTTTCTCCCAATTATTGTTTATAAACATTTTGCAAGTCTGTATTTTAAGTAGAATTATTCTAATTCTAATAATTCTAATTTACAATCTTAAATATTTCTTAAATTCTCTTCTTGAATACCTAAAGTGTTCTGGAAATTCTAGTAGTTGTTCCATTCTCTTTGATAAGGATCTATTTGTTATTACAATATTGTTTTTGTATGTTCTCTTGGTATATTTGGTACATTTAATACTATTTTGATCTGAATAAAATATGAACACTTGCATCAATTCCTCACTCCTAATTATAGCTATACTTCAAACATCCTTTCCTTGCTCTCTCTAATCAGGGGGAAAAAAAGTAACACTTCTTTTTGCTAAGGCTACCTCTATCATTTGTACTTTTGATTCTATATCCTCCCTTCTCTTTTGTGATATCTTGTTCTTTTACAGTTCTCCCACTTGCATAATTAATTTTTATTGGCTTTGCTGCCTCAGTCTTAAAACATATTAAGGTCTACCCATTCTAACAAGAGTAAGACATTGATCCCACTTTTCCTCAAGCTACTATTCTTTCTCATTCTTCTCTTTTACTGTTAAAATTATCAGAAGAATAAACTACAATTACTACCTACCTCTACTTTTCATCCATTAATTCTTCAGGCCCTTGCAATTTGACATCTCTTCTGATGATTGGACTCAGACAACTCTCTCAATATAATTAATTATCAACAAATCTAGTAACTTCCCCCTTTAAGTCCAAATGCCCTTAACTTTTCTGCGTTATTTAAATTGTTAATAGTCCCTGCATATCTTTGTCTCCCTCACTGATACCTCCTCTTTCTCCTGCTCTATATACATGAGTTCCCCCACATTTTTGTCTTTGGACCTCTTTTCTCTCTACAATTTCTCCTTTAGTGAGATTATGATAACTTCATTTTCTTTAATACCTTGACATAGATGATTCAAACATCTTAATTTTGAGTCCTAATCTATTGCCAAAGTTATAGGTCCTATATTTTCACGTCCTTCCTTCATATCTACATCTTGATGTGCTGCTGGTGTCAAAGTCAACATCTCAAACAGAATTAATCATTTTTAGTCCCAAGCCTTCCTTATCTATTTATGCTTTCATCTCTCTAGTCACCTAGGATTGAAATCTTTCCCTTTCTTTCAGACATCTGTCTTCTGATTCTTCCATGTTCATTCAGCTCCAAAAATTCTGTATTAGTCGAAATTAGAGGATTTAGGAGTTCTAATTAAGATGGCAAAAGGAAAGGATTGAAAGGAGCCTTGCTGCTCTATCCATCTACTCTGGCCGTTATCTAAAAATGGCACCAAATTTAAAAATTATGAAGAAATCTGAAGAGAAACATTAGAAAGTATCTTCATCCAGCCCAGTACTGCACAAAAAAGACAGCAAGAAGTCATCATGCTGGAAGATTTGTCCTTGTGGGAAAGTCAACACATGCTCAGGTAAACAGGTCAAAATACCAAGGCAGTGTCCCAAATTAAGATATTCCATTGGGAAGGGAAGATGGCAGGCCTTGGCAGTACCCCAGCCAGGGAAACTCCAGGGTAGAAGCCCTTAACAACACTCTTGCCAGGATCAGCCACCTACAGGGTTTTAACTGAGAATATTGAAGGCTGCCACTGCCCTGAGCCCAAAAACACCAGAAGAGGTTAAATCCAGTGGCAAGAGCACAGAAAATTGTGTAGAAGATGGAGTTATTGAATTAGAAGAGAATACAATTAGACTAGAGCAGAACTGATTGAATGACCAAACTGAAACAATAGTTATTAATGGTTCTGTATCAGTGTAACAGGAGCTCTCCAGTAGAGTATTCCTGAAACCTGTGCTTGGCCCTTTGCTGTTTAATATTTTTATCAGTGACTTGGAGAAAGGAATAAATGGTATGCTTATTAAATTTGTAGATGACACAAAATTGGGAGGGATAGCTAACATTTGAGTGATGACAGGCTCTCAATGAATCTTGACAAGTTAGATCATTGACTGAATTTAATTAGATGAATTCCAGTAGGGTTAATTGTGAAAACTTTTAGTTGTGTACCAATAACCAACTTTACAAGTACAATATTGGGGAATCATGGTTAAATAGCAGTTGTTCTGAAAAAGATCCGGGGTTTTAAATGTACTAGAAGGTCAAGGTGATTCAATGATATCATGTGTCAGCCAAAAAAGCTAATATAGTCTTGAGCTGCACAAAGAGAGGTATACCTTCTAGGAATAGAGAGGTGGTAGTCTACCTGTACTGGGCTCTTGCCAGACTTCATCTTGGTACTCTATGCCATTTGGGGTGTCATCATTTAAAAAAGGATATTGATAATCTGCAGAATGTCCCAAGAAGAGGTACCTGGATAGTTAAGTGTCTTCAAGTCATGTGACATGTGGAATATTTATCCTGGAGGCATATTTATCCTGGAGAAGAAAAGATTCAAGGGAGACATGAGAGCAATTCTCAGTTGTTTGAAGGACTCTTATGTTGAAGAGGGACCAGATTTGTTCTGTTTGTCCCCAAAGGGAAGAACTAGGAGTAGTTGGTGGAAACTACAAATAGTTCAATTTAGTATTTAATGCCAGGAAAAACTTGCTAACTATTAGAGCTGTTCTAAAGCAAAGGGGATTGTCTAGAAAGGTGGTAAGCTCTGCTTTCTTGGAGATGTGTCAAGTAGATGTGGATGACTTGCCTGGTGGATTACAGTGGGTGTTCCATTTCTTCAGGCATTTCCAGGGCTGTCACATAGATCAGGGTGTTAGAGTTGGTGTGCTTAGACACAGATAAATGGCTCATCTGTAGCTCTATCAAAGATGCCATAGCATGTACAGTGGCCACACCCTAGTAAAACTGTTTTGACAGATGGGCTAAACCAGGTTGAGGGTAAACAACAGGCCTCAAATTCAATAGTGAATTTTACGGAACGTCTACCCAACCATTTAAAAACTTCCCCTGTTGGAATGGGAGGATGAAAACAATTTGTTCCATGGTCATGAAGGCAACTGAAGCAGGTGCTGTGGAGTGCTTAGAGATTGGTCAGATATAAAAAATGCCAACATCATCCACTGCATCCCAGGCCATCACCAGTGGTCCCAATTTTTGCCTTGCCACTGGGCTTTGATGACTCTGGAAGAGAGAGTGAGGCTGATGACTTTGTGCAACTCTGTCTCACTTGCATCCAATTCAAGTCGAGACATCACCTGTCATACTTTATGTTACCCTAATGTTGTAATGTCATTGGTTCTCTTTGAAAAGGACAAATAAGAACAACAGCTTAGACATAGAGTATAGAACCAGGAGCAATGGTGGAATTGCAGAGTAAAGTTCAGACCTAATAGAAAGAAAAAACTCCTTATTATTGCTTTATTAGTTATTAATTAAACAATTAGTTATTTAAAAGGTGAATGAACTTTTTTTGAGAGATCTTCAAGTGAAGGCAGGCTATTTGCCAGCTATGATGTAGAATGGTTTCTTGTTCAAGTAAGGATGTGATTTGATGGCCTCTGAGGTGTCTTACAACTTTGACAGTTTGTGATTCTATGAATATTGAAATAACCTCCCAGTTGCTCTTTCTCTCTCCAGTACCTTGCCTTCCCAATCTATCTTTGACACAACTGCCTGTGTAATCTTCCAGGGGTGCTACTCTGATCACATCACTCATTTACTCAGAAACCTTTAGTGTCCCTCTATTAGCTACAGAATAAAGAACAAATTCCTTATCCTTGTGTAAAAAGGCCTCCATAAAATGTGATCTCTTCTCCATTAATATGACTCCAACTTACCTTGACAGTTTTATCTAATATCATTTCCCTTCATGCACTCTGTTTCAGCTTGCTGGAGCACTTTCTATTCTCTTTGCTCATGATGTCTTCCAAAACTGCAACTGACTTTTCACCTTCATTTCAGCTTTTTGAAATCCTTCCCCAAGAACTAATTTAGGTGTTTCTTATTCCATAAAATCTTTCCTATTTCCATTCCTTTCCTCTGATGAAAGTGATCTCTACTCAATTTTCTCATAGTCCTTTGCCTTTCCTTTGTAATTAACACATTCTTTTTATAGTAGCTCTCTCTGCATATTTCCCTTTATTATTAGATTGTAAGTTTCTTGAGAACAAGGTTTATTGAAAAACTAGTTCTCCAGAAAAACAAAGGCTGTATAACACACTTAAATTTAATCTTCATGATTAACATTTCTCATCACTTTATTCATTTATTTTTGTGGGGAGGGGGGAAGGCAAGGTAATTGGGGTTAAATGACTTGCCCAAGACACAGCTAGTAAGACTTTATTAAGCACTGATTTATCACATTTATTTATCCCCAATTACTGAAAATTTAATAATTTGCTTTCCTGAGCTGGTTTGAACTTGCTCCAGCACAGCCCTGGATATGTCCAGAGGGTACTTAGCACAGTGTCTTCCACCTAGTGGGAATTTAATAAATTTTTAAAAATTTGAATAAAACAAAAAGTCTTTGAAAATGAGAGTATTCCCAGACAAGAAGTAGGACTATGAGGGGTCTGTAAACTGTGGCATAAAGGAAATGTTTGAAGGGATTTGAGAAGTTGAATTTGGAGAAGATTAGATGATGGAATAAAATGAAATTTCATGAAAGCAATCATTTGCTCCCAAAGGCAGAACAAAGATAGATGGGTAGAAAATACAGGATGTAATGTCTTCTTGTCTTTACTACAAACACCATAGCTATTTCTGTTTGACCCTTAATCTGAAGCCTTATCTAAGGGCTTGGAGTCATTTTGTTCTCTAGGCAAGTGTAATGGGAATTGGAATTTGAAGATCTTCCATGCCCCTTGATAGACCTAAGGGGAAGTTTGAAGACCTCTCCTGCTTTGAAAGTAAACTCTGCCCCCTATTAGTTTGAATGTAATCACATGGAGCCTGTGATGGAGGGAATTTGCTGAAGGGAGCAGCAGAGCCCACAGGAAGCTTCCCCGCTGTGAAGATAAACTCTTCCCCCTAATAGACTAAATGTAGTCACATGAAGCCTATGGTGGGAAGAGTTTGCTGAAGGGAAGCAGAGCCCACAGGAAGCTGGGAGACAGAGCCAGAGATACGGTGGGAGAGAGAGATGCTAAGGTAAGGAGAGAGAGAGGTTTGTGAGTAAATATTAATCTTGCATTGGTTTGTGGGAAGACTGAAGTATGCTGTGGCTCTCAGTGTTATTATGGCTTCCGAATATCTTTGGTAGTATGATGGAATTGGCTTACTGGTTTTAGGATTTGGTTTTCTGGTGTCTAAATAAATGTTTCACTTCTGTCCTCTATCAGGAGAGTTTGGTATGTTTTGCAATTGAATGTCATGTGATATTTATTGTCATGGTCTTGATTGTGATTGTGAGTGCTATAAATATTGCACTGGTGCTACAGTAAGTCAGCCTTAGCACTGGTTCTATCCTGATCTTGCATACTGATTTTAATAATAAAATTCTCAGTGATCCTTATGACAAAGCCCCTGCCTTTTTCTTCCCATTTCTAGTAACTAAATCCCTTTTAATTTCCTTAAGTTGTGTCCCTGCCCAATGCTCAATTTTCAAGTGAGACTGGGATCCTCTCCTGGAACCCCAGTCCTTTTGTTTAGCTTCCCGATACTTGCTGCCAGACCTCCCTGATCTCAACCATCTGCTTACTTGGTTCACCGACCATTATCCACTGTTGGAATTTCCTGATGCTGACCTTCTGAACTTCCCATTGCCTGCTGTTGTAATTACTACCTATGCCTTTCTACACCTCAATGGATCTATCTAGTCTTAAGATTCTGGTCATCTTTTATCCATCCTCTGTTCCACCTACTATGAGGATCCCATTATGACACTCAATTATCTAAAGGCTTCAGACTCATGGGTACTTAAGTAGCAGGAGACATAGCTTATTTATAGTAAAATAGAAATGAGTTCATTCTGAAATGATCAGCCATATGATACTAAATAGCAAAAAGGATGAAAAGAGACATATATAATATACACAAAAAGTTATGTAAAATCATTACTTCACTTAACTACAATAACTGCTTTGACCTTCTCTTTTTTCATCCCATAAGTTAAATATCTTACTAAAGAGTGATAATGTCTCAGCCAGTTTTCTTTACTTCCTCTATCAGATTCTTTCTTCCCTCTCAAGATAGTCAGCTTCTTAGAAAAATCTATGAATTTTTTTTATGCTAAAAAAGGAGCCCCCATATTTCTGAAAAGCCTGGGAACCAATGCTCTAGAACAACATTTCTTCAAGAACAACCATCCTCAGGGCAGCTAGGTGGCACAGTGGATGGAGCACTGGCCTTGGAGTCAAGAGGACCTGAATTCAAATTTGGCCTTAGACCAGCTTTGTGACCCTGGTCATGTCACTTAATCCTGATTGCCTCAAAAAAGGAAAAAAGAAAAAAAAAGAATGGCCATTCTCTTCCTTTTTGAGGCAGCTTGATATAATGGATAAAGTGATGAACTTGCATTCAGGAAGACCTAGATTCAACACCAACTTCTGATGCTTACTTTCTATATGAATATAGGCAGGCCACTTGGTCCCTTTTCCTTAGCTTCTTCATTTGTCATATGTGTTTGTAACTTAAAGGTTTTTTTAGACTCAGAGTCTTAAATGAAATAATGATAAAAATACTGTAATAATAACAAAAGATTATTTTATGGAGAAGTCACACAAGGCAAGTGCTAACATGGAGGTCAGAAGAATGAGTATGAGGACACTCTCAAGGTCTCCCTGAAGAACTTTAGAATCGGTTGTGAGACATGGGAATCATTGACATAGGACTCTGCAGCATGGTGGGTCGACATCAAAGAAGACACTGTGCTCTATGAGCAAAACAGAATTGTAGTAGCTCAAAGGAAATGTGAGCTGTGCAAATTTGGAGCCGTCTCCACTCCAAAAGTTCATATGGACTATTTGTACCCTACCTGTGGTAGAATTTGAAGCTCCTATTGGTCTGATTAGCCATAGTCAGACACACTGTACCTTGACCCCAACATAGTGATGTCATTTTGTCCTCTTTGAGAATAAAGAGCAACAACCAACCAAATGAAATAATCTATGTAAGGTGCTTTATAAACCTTAAAATGGTATACAAATGCCAGTTGTTATTTTTTTCTCGTCATCTCTAGAGGAAATGTGATGTCACTGTCTGCCCAGAAGTTTTCAATAAACAACTCCCCCATTCTGTCTCTGAGTGAATGAATCACCAACCTGACCTTTTTCAAGGAAGCCAGACTATTTTACAACATGACTTTGTTTTACATATATAAACATATGTTAAGACAAACAGATTTGTCTTTCTAAGTAAGATTCATTCACTCAGTGTTCCTGAGCAGGTATAAATCAGTATGGGCCGAAGTTATCAGGGATGGTTTCAGGGAGAAGGGGATCCAGAAAGATAAGTAGAATTTACAAAGATGAAGGATTTAGGGCATTTGAAGAAGGGGGAATGGTGTGAGCAAAGGTGTCTATGAGTATGTGAAATATGCAGGATGCAGTGAGTAGGACAATGTTTGGAGTAGAGGGCCCTAATGAACATAAAATGGTTAAGACTGCAGTGCCTTTGTATGTTTGTTTTCCATTCTAAACATAAGGACGATGAAACTAGCCTGGATAAGGAAGAAAAATAGAAAATAACTAAAGACTGAGGGAGGGGGTAAACATGGAAAAAAAATAAAAATAAAAAAAGAGTGCTCAGAAGAAAAAAAATAACTAAAGACTAATGAAATCAAAAAAGTAAAAGGGGTTTTGGATTCGTTTCTACCAATTTCAAATAAAATGCTTATAAATAAGATTTTAAAAATTGAATCTGAATTTGATAAATGTGCTAGAAGAATACAACATAAAACTGATTTTAGAAACATTGGAATTAAGGAAAACACATCATCATTTTAGTCTTTTCTCGTGTTAAGATTTAATTCTTGAGATAATTTCTTCATGATGCCCAAATTATTACTTTATGCTATATCATTAATAGAAAGACTATAAGATAATCTTTGGATTTTTGAATACTAAGGCCCAAAACCACTATTTCAGTACCTACTTTTTTTCTTCTTTTGCTTCAATCATCTTTGTATCATTCTAAAATAACTCTCAACTTCCTTGTATGTAGTGATAAATAAGACTTTGCTGAATAATACAGTGACTTTGATTTTCTAAAAGTTCTGCAATCCAAAATGACTTATATGGAAATGTTTTATATGTCTGCACATGTATAACCTATATCTCATTGCTTACCATCTCAGGGAGGCAGGAGGAATAGAATTTGGAATTCAAAACTATTAAAAATGTCAAATAGTTTTAATGTAATTGGGGGAAAATACAATATATTTTAAAAATTCTATAATCTAACTCCTCCATGGCTAAATGTCAAATCCAAAGAGAAATTTGTTATTGTGGAAAACATACATGATTCCAGTTGCCACTATTACACTAACAACATCCTTTGCACTTAATTTTATTTAAAAACCAAATGCTATCCTTTCTGTATTCATATTCTAGCCTTTTTTCACACCCATCTTATATCTTGTAGAAATGATGACATTTTTACTAGGCCCTTCCTAGAAGAGTGGTACTGCCTCTATAGCCATGTTCGATAAAAATAAAAAAATAACTTAAAAAGATAAAAGTAACCACTTCTTTCTTCTGTTCTGCTATTTTTTTTTCTGTTGAATCAGCTGTCAGCTCTAGCACTAAGCAGCTCAGAACACATGGGACTTATAACTCATTATCACATAGAAAAGTCTGCACATCTCAGTGATTCACATGCTCTGCATTGGTAGAGGAAGTACCTCATCAGAATCACCAAACACTGATGAAATTGAAGGTCTGGTACAAGAATTAAATTAAATGATAAAATTGAATCTTCTAACATTGATCTGTATGACCAGTAAGGACAATTTGTGTAGGGTAGAGTTGAACATCATCTTGGTAAATGTACTTATTGTATATATTAAGTTATACATTTAGCATCACACACAATTAATCTTTAAGATGGTGAAAAATCAGCTGAACCAAAAGCAGAAAGGGAATGAAAGCCGTTTGGTTTTAGGATGAAATGAGATGAAATGAAAAGCATCAGTTTTCACTGTATGTGGAATGCATGAGGTGCCATATTCTGAGTGGGGGATGAGTAGTGAAAGCCACCATTTCTCCCCAGGGCATTCTGGGATGGTGGTGGAGTTGGGTAGTACTTTATGAAAGTTGTCTAGGTATGCCCATCAGAGTTATATGTTAAATGGCAGTGGTACTGGTGAGTATTGCATGTTAGTATAGTTTAGTCATAACTAAAGTGAGTTTTGAACTTTTATTTAGAGAATGAGAAACAACACAGCAAAGTAGAGAGAGGTTCAGTCTTGAAGTAAGGAAGAGCTAGGTTAATGTTTTGCCCTGATGTATGTTTTCTGTATGAACCTAAGAAAGTCACCGAGGTCAGTATCCCAGTCAGTTCTCCTGATTTCATCAGTTGGGGACAGGGCATCACTGTGTATTTAAATATATGTATATTACATGCACATGCACATATATGATATACATACACACATAGATTATGTCATATATGCATACATATGTACACACACATATAACATACAGGCATATGAATGTATATGATTTTATTATAGTACCTACTGTGTGCTAGGTGCTGTGGTAAGGTCTTTATAAATATAATCTCATTTGATCCTTGAAACAACTTTGAAGGGGTAGGTACTATTATTATCTCCATTTTACAGCTGAGGAAACTGAGGCAAACAAAGCTTGTGTGACTTGCTCAAGATCACAACTAGCAAGTGCCTTGAGGCTGGATTTAAACTCAGTTCTTCCCGACTACAGAAGTCCAGAGCTCTCTTCATCTCCTGTAAATCCTAGCTGAGACACATGCATACATACATGCACATATGCATATTTGTATATGTATATGTAGGTGTGTATATGTAGATGTATATGTGTGTATATATGTGTATATATGGACACACACATTTTCAAGTTTTTACTTATCTGTGAACATCCTGAGTAAATGTAAGCACTTTAAGGACAGAGACTTGTCTTACTTTTGTTCTTGTATTCTCAGATAATTACTAAACATCTGTTCAGTGGGTGATGATTGATTTTAAGTTATAGACAAGTTGCCAATATCCACCCACAGTGCTGAGATGACATGGGGGTATCCCCTCTCTGTCCTTTTCCTTCCACCAAAATAGAGATAGCTACAGAGAATGTATATTTTAAAGATGACATTTCCTTGTTTTTTTAATCAGTTTTCTCATTGTTATTCTGAATATTTTTCATTTTACTATTTTTTTTTTGGTGGGGGGACAGAGAGTGAAGTGGAGACCAGACCTGTGACACTGATATCATTGATGTGGGGAACTCCCATTGAGTTAACTTCCTCTAGTCATACAGATCTGTAATTGTTCTGCAACTTTGTTGCCTTAGAGACTTGTTTGGAGAAGTAAGAGGTTAAATGTTTAGTGTGAGATCACACATCCAGGATATGTCAGAGGTGGCATTTGAACTTGGATCTTCATGATTCCAAAACTCACTTTCCATTCACTATCACTACTGTTCTTTTATTTCCTTTTTACCTCTGAAACTTACTAAGTTTTCCCACTCAAATTTGCCTTTGGATTTCTTATTAACTTTTCTTCATTATTTAGATGTATAGCTTTCCCATGAAATGTTAGATTTTTCCCAGGTTGCTGCCTTCTTGGATAGATCACATGCGATGTGTTCTCTTCATATGGAGAGGGTGGAGGAGAATTTATTTGAATTTCAATTGAGAGATTTATTTGGAAGTTATTTCATGTAAATGGGGTTTTTCCCTCAATTTGAGTGTTTTCCACGATATCTCAAAATAATAACCACTACCAAATGCAAACAAACAATAGCAATGCACATAATTTTTTTCCTAAGACACTCTGACTCACCTTTTACTCTTACAACATATTTATGCTGGAAACAAACTCATCTCCCAAGCCTGAAGTTATCTGTCTCCTTTCTCTCAATTGACTTCTGTTCTGGCCACTTCAGCCTTATGCCCGGAAGGGATAACAATATGGCTGCATTCCTTGAATGAGTAATTCTCTCACCCTGGAAGATCACTGTGCCCCCTAAGTCCCCTCCTTTGGTTAGTTCCTTCCTGAAACTTCATCTTAAGAAAAATGGAGGGGCAGTTGAGTGGCGCAATGAATAGAGCACTGGCCCTGGAGTCAGGAGGACCTGGGCTCAAAATCGGCCTCAGACACTTGACACTTAACTAGCTGTGTGGGCAAGTCACTTAACCCCAACTGCCCTGCCCTCTGCCCTCCAAAAAGACTAAAAAAGAAAAAAAAGCAAAATGACTAGGTTAGCTATGTTTCCTCCTCCATTCCTCTCCAGGCGTGGTGCCTGACTTTCTAGACTTCTCTGCCCTCCTTCCCCTGATTTTCTCCTCTCCTCCTTCCTTCCCCTATGGCACCCCCAACTCTTCAGGTTCCTTTATATATTGTATTTTCCCATTAGAGTGTAAGCTCTTTTCCTTTTGCTTGTATTTGAATTCCCTGCACTTGGCACCATGCTTGGCATATAGTAAGTACTTTATCAATGCTTCTTGACTTGGCAGTATCCAGTAGTTTATTTTTCCAACTCTGGAAGGTCATTTTCATTAGTGACTTCCCTGATGCAGTGCTATCATTGCGATACTTCCTAGCTGCACTGTTTATTTTCATGAGCCCTATTAGGAGGCTGAAATACCTCTTCTTGATCTTTGGTCAGACTTGACTCGAGAAGTGGTAAGGCCTTGAGACTTCGCACTGAATGGAGAAGAATGTTCGCACACATCTTAAGCCTTTCCAACCATATAACCAGCAACTAATTAGCTTTGTTCTTAGAAAGTAATTAAATCCAGTTTAAGATTTTGCTTATGTGGAATGTATTGTTCTTGCTCACTTTGAATAGCTCGTTTCTTAGTGGTCTAGCAAAAAACAACAAACAAAAAACCCAAAGCAACCTCTTTAAAAACAGAAAGAGAAAGAAATCATGAACAATTATGAAATACTGCATGACATCTGGACCAACAGAAACATCGTTCTCCAAGTCTACAACAGTACTGATCCTTAGCAACCCGCTGTTACCTCAGTATCAAGCTTTTTTTTTTTTTAAAGCTAAGTGTTTTAAAAACAACCCAGGTACAAGGGCAGCCATTTTATAACCAATCAGGTTCTAACTGTATGAAGAATTACAATATCAGTCCAAACTGGCATGTAACTTAAAACTCACCCCTGGGCAGCTTAAATTTACATGATGAGCTGGGGACTTGCTTTTCCCTTAACTCTGAGAATCATAACCCCATGATCAGTGTAATACACATGCACATAATCCCAGGAATCAATAAACATGGATGCTCTGTGATATTATTATTAGATCCAATTGCTTGGCAATTAACCCAATGTGACACCTATACAAATGATTTAAATAAGGAGCCTCACATTTCACAGCCAAGAATCAATAAAGGGAAATCACAGCTCCTGACAACACTTTTAGTTAGGCTTGTTACTGCCACATTACTTTTTTTTTTCCTCTCCAAGGTGAAGCCATTCGTCCACTGTGCTGAATCATAGTGAACATAACTTTCATCCGCTGGCAAAGATCGAGCTGCATAAAAACACAACATTAAAACAGGTTTGGCTGGTACCACCTAATGTTAGCTGGAGCAATGGAAAGTTCTGTCTGTGACATGCTTAATCATAACTTTATTATTTTTACCCCTTTCTCCATAATAATAGTAATTCGTAATTTATATAGCATTTTAAGATTGACAAAGTACCTCCTCTCCTCCCCTATACCCCCTTTAAGGATAATGGATAGACAACTGGGCTTAAAGCCAGGAAGAGCTGAGTTCAAGTCCTGCCACTTAGACATTCTGACTATATCACCTTGGACAAATCTCTTAATTTCTCAGTGCTCTAGGCAACTTTCTATGATTTTAAGTTAAAGAGAAGATGTTGACCTGTTGTGGTAGAGGGAGCTTCCTCACCTAGGAGTTCTCTATGCCGATGAAATCACAGGGCTAGTCCCTATCCTTATTTTTCCTTTCCATTTTCTTTTGTGTATTCATTGTGTATATTGTTTTCTTGGCTCTGCCTGCTTCCCTCTGCATCAGTTTATGTATATCTTTTCATGCTTCTTTGTATTCCTCATATTTGTCATTTCTTACAGCACAGTACATTGTTGTTTGATTTTCTGTCCTTTTTAAAAATTAGGTTGCCCAGAGTTTTATCAGTTTTATTAGATTTTTTGTAAAGAATCATCTTGTAGTCTTGTTTGTCACCTCTATAGGGTTTTTTGGTTCCAGTTTTACCTATTTGTCCTCTAATTTTTAAAATCTCCTCTTTTGTGTTTATTTTAGGTATGTTTATTTATTGGTTTCTCAGTTTTTTCTTTTTAACACACGTTTAGTTTGTCAATCTTTGCTTTTTCTATTTTGTTAATGTATATCAGAATATATTTTCCCCCTCAGAACTACTTTCATTGCATCCTAGAAAATCAAATATGTCATTTCATTATGATAATTTTCTTATGTATAATTATTAATTCTTTCTGTGAAGTGTTCTTTTACTTATTTAGGATTTCATTCTTAAACCTCCATTTGGGTCTGTGTCTTTTGTTTGTGCTCCTTGAATTTATAACTATTTTAATTGCATCATGGTTTGTAAAGGATGTGTTTAGTATTTCAGCCATTTTACGTTTGTTTGTAATATATCTGTGCCCTAACACGGTAAAATTTTGTAGAAGTTCCATGTGGTGCTCAGAAATACATAAATTTTTTGCAGTTCCATTTAGAAGATGCCATAAGTCATTTAGCCCTCATTACTCTGGCAATTTGTTCAATTCTATATTCCCTTTTGTTTATTTTCCTATGAGATTTATGCAGAATTGGGGGAGGGACACTCTTCTGCCATTATTGTTTTACTTCCCCTTCCTGTTACATTAGCAACTTCCTCCCAAGGTGTTAACTGCGCCTATGTTAATTAAATGGCTTAAACAAGGTGTTAACTTGAAACAAGGTGCTAAGTACCTGCTTATTTGCCAGTACAAAGGGGCATGGAAGATCTTCAGATTCCATGAACATTATAACCTCTTACCACCAATATAAAATTTCTCCCTTTCTTCACCCCTTTTCAATCTCTCCTTTTGCTTAGTTGCCCATTTCTTTTGTGGGCTGTCTTCTTCTTGAGATACTATAGGGATTATTTTCCCTTCATTGTTAACCTTTGAATTGGTTAAGATATATTACCTGTTTCCCTCTATCTTCTTTCTCCTTTTCCCTTTTTTACATGCCTTTGAATTCTGTAATTTAATTCCCCCCGAACAAACACACACACACACACACACACACACACACACACACACACACACACACACACACACACACACCTAAACATTGTTTCATCTATAAATGGAGTGTTGGGAAGTTTCAGGAGTATAATGGAACTGACTTAAGAGGCAGCTGGTAGTGGCACAGTGAATACAGCATTGGGCCTGCAATCAGGAAGAGCTGAGTTCAAATGTGACCACAGTTACTGACTAGCTGTGTGACTCTGGGCAAGTCACTCTGTATTTGCCTCAGTTTCCTCAATGGTAAAATGGGGATAATAATAGCACCTACTTCAAAGAGTAGTTATGAAGATCAAATGAGATATTCGTTAAAACTCACTGAAGTACCTGGAACATAGTAGGAACTATATAAAGACTTGAACAAATTCATGAGAACTAACTTTTCAGTTTTCATTGTGAGCATTTATGCCTCAGAAATTGGTACATGCTACAAATCAGGGCTTGATTTGCTATTTTTCTAATCTAGATTCATAAGTAATAGAGAAAATTTTAATGCATATTAAACTGAAAATTGTATCATGCCTACATTATCCCGCTGGAGAACTGGTTATTAAACATTTACCACCATACCCCTGGTTTTAGTCCACCATGTTTCAGGTCTGTTTCTCCACTATCACTTCCATCTGACTTTTGGAAGAAATCTTTTAACGCTCTTTCTGTTGTCCTTGGTTATTGTATTTGTTACCTGACTTGTATTTCTGTTACCTGGGGTGTTTGAAAAACAAATAATTTATGCATGTCTGGCTTTCTCTCTAGGAATGTTTTGAATGTTTCTTCTCAATTGAATGTTTTTTCATCAACAGTTAGGCTCCGGTTTACAAGGTAAGTCACCTTGGGTTGTATATAGTGTTCCTCTGCCCTTCAGAACGTATTCTTCCATTCCCTCCTGTAGTTTCTAGCGATAAATAGTCTTGTGTTATTTGAATTTCTTCTCCTCTTGAAGGCCTTCTTCTAGTTGCTTGGAGAATTTATTGTTTGTTATAGGAATTTCATAATTGAACCATGATGTGTTGGAGTTTGTAGCATGATTTTTTTTCCCTAGATATGTTTTGTGATTCTTTTGATTGACACTTCATTTTCAGTATTCAGAAGTCCTAATCCATTTTCTTGTATCATTTCTTGGTGTTTAGGGTGTTTTTTCACTTGTATTCTTCTGGGGGACCTATAATACTTAAGTTGTTTTTATGTGTCCTTGTTTCTGAGATCATTATATTTTGGTTGTGTGGAGATCATATTTTCTCTTAATGGCATTGCTTTTGATACTCTTCTCTCAGTCACTTCTGTGTATTGGCATTTCCTATCAGTTATTGTCTCTTTTGTTTGTTTGGTGAGACTGGCCACTGTGGATTCAAATTTTTCTCTTCTATCAATTATTTATGTAGGACAGAGCATATTCTGCTTTCAGAATTCTTATTTCTCTTTTAAAACATTCAGGAACTACCTGCAGTGTTCTCTTGGGAATCCACAGGGTCTTCTGCCTTATTATATGTCAATTTATTTTCCTTTTTCTGTATTCATTGAGGCCTGAACTCTTTTACCTGATCTGGAGACTATATTCCCTTGTATAATTAATATGTTTCTTTTTAGGTCATCTGCTTATGTTCTAGGTCTTTGAGCTTTCTTCCTTCTGAGATCTTTACTAATTTTAGTCTTTCTTCCTCATATTTTTCTATTGCTCACTTTCTGACTCTTGCTGCTGGTTTTCCTGGGGGCCTGATTTCAAAAATGTCTCTACTTCCTCCTGTGCTAAGTGATTCACATTTCACAAGTCAGTCTATTGTTTCAAATGACTTCTGGAGGACCAGAACTGGTCTCAGCTGAAAACTGGGATCTTTCTTTCAGACTTAATAGAGTACCACACAGCTACAAACAGGTGTCCTATCCCAGTTCTTTCTGTTACAGTACAAATCACTGTGCTTTTACTGGTATGGCTTGAATAAGCTTCTGTCTTTTGGTTTTCCTCAACAGAAGGAGGAGGAGTTAGTAGAGATGAGTTCTATTATTACCTTAAGGGTTGACTTATGCAGCCCTGTCACAAAATGGTGGGAGGTAGGGTAGAGTGACTTTCTCTTCCTATTTGTTCAATCAGATTTTTCCTCATTGTGTTTCTTTGTGTTACAGGTTATGTATATAGCTAAAATTGCTTTATTTCTTTTGCATTATTACTATTTTGGAGATGTTTGAAAGGACACAAACGTCAGAGAAAACATATAGTCTTCTATTTTGTTGATCATGTGACCTGGCGTTCTTATGATGCATTGAGATGAATTTTGTTAATCAACTCCCCCTTTATAGATAGTATTAGGGTGCTTTTTGTGGGAAGAAAGTTTTCTGCATCAGCCTGAGCAAGTCATCTTACAGGCTTCTATTTCCTTCTCCTAAAAATAAAAAAAAAGTTGAACTATATGTTCATTTAAGTTCCTTTTCAGATCTGAAGTTCTAGGATTTTATAATTCTATGACTTGCTCAAGGTCAAAGTGTTGAGTTAGTAAATATCTAAACCAGGGCTCAGTGTTTGGTTTTTTCCCTACTACAGTCATTATGGGGTGGCTAGGTGGCACAGTGAATAGACCACTGGCCCTGGAGTCAGGAGGACTTGAGTTCAAATCCAGCCTCAGACACTTAACACTTACTAGTCGTGTGATTTTGGGCAAGTCACTTAACCCCAATTGCCCTGCCTTCCTTCCTGCAAAACAAAACAAAACAAAACAAAAAAGCCTACTACAGTCATTATACCAGCTGTCTAACCAATGATTTCTTTTCCTTTGAAAAGATTATTCTGCTGATGAAAAACAAAAACAAAACATATTTGAATTTGGTGACTATGTAATTGAGGAAAAAAATTAGTGGTTAAAATATTAATATTCTTGCCTTTCTGTTATATAAATGCAATATTGTTGTTGCTATTTTGGCACAGATATGTGGTTTCACTACTGTAGAGGACTCCCTCATGGAAATTCTATCCACAGATGCATATCAGAAACTCCTCTGTAACTTAAGCCTCAAGAGAGTTGCCTTGGGTACTAAGAAAGGAAATGACTTGCTCATTTGAAAAAAATCATTTAAACTACAAACGACAACATTGCCCTTTGAGCAATTATTCTTGTTGTACTGAGATAATATCTGTCATTCAAATGACTCCAAACCCTTGGTGGACTTACTTCCTGATGAATACCAGCCATTTCCCCAAAACCAGGGTCGTCCATAACCCACTTACACCTTAAATTGACATTTTTTGTATCATTTTTGTGAATTGGATCACTTGGCTTAAATTGGAAGCTCCTTAAAGGCAGGGGTCAAGTATTTAGTTAAGTGCTGTTGACTGGTAGAGACTCTTGTTGAAGGAGTCCATTGTCTTTAAGTTTCACTAATTCTGTAGATAGGGAGTCAGGCATGGGCATTCCTTTTCACTCCTTGTTCCAGTATGGCATACAAGTATTAGTTAAGAAGATATTCTCCCCATTTACCTTCTCAGCTCCACCCTCAAGTACAGACCAGTCCTGCTAGGGCAGGACTCAAATGGAGAAAACTGCACACAGTGAGTAGGCAGACTTTCCCTCTTTCTATATAGAGTGAACAATTTAAACAAACCTCTTTTAATCCTCTGAGAGGGTTTGTTCTGAATGAGTCATGCTGTATACATAACCATGATGAAAATGTTCATTTTGAAATTTCTCCACAAATTGGGAGGAAAGAAATCTGGGCATTGGGGGTGGGAACAACTTTGTGCTCTAGAAGCTGACTGTCCTAAAACTGAAAACCACAGATAAATAAGGAGATACAAATGAATTAAGAGTAGGAGAGAAATGGTCAACAAACTCCAGGAGGCCAACGGCCAGCCACATGAAATGGCTTAAATCAGCAGGGTAGAAGCCTGCAAGAAAATATCTTTCACATGGCAACCTATTTTAGAGATGTGCTAAAAGCAAAGAGGAAACAACACATAACACCGCCCATGTTTTGGTGGAAGAAACAAGGCTTGTTGCAGGAAAGAAGTGAATGAATCATCTACAGCAAAGATGAACACAACTAAACCCAGTGACTTTTGTTTAGCTCCTAGGATAAAAGAGACCATCTTAAGAATTGAATTAGAGATGGAACTATGCACAGACAACTTTAAGGAAGGAGAGGGATGAATAAGAAAGAATAAAGACTATTATTGTACGCTATTACAAAGCTACAGATTGAAACTTCATTCTTCATACAGCAAAGCATGAGTCTGTTTTTGTTTTGTGACGGCTTGGTACATTGGAACGAACTCTAGATATGGCATAAAAGGACCTAGGTTCTAATCCTAGCTCTACCAATTACTAGTGATGTTATCTTTGGCAAGTCATTGTACGTTTCTGGGCTTTGTTTTCCTCAGTTGTTGTAATATGAGGGAACTGGACAAAATGGCTCTAAAGTCCCTTATAACTTTAAATAGACAACTATATGATAAAGAGAAAAAATAGATGATAGACAGATGATAGATGGATAAATGATAGATAAAATATATCAATAGATGATAGAGACTTAAGGTAGATAATCTAGATAGAAGATAGATAAAATAGAGGAATAGAATACCAGCCCTAGAGTCAGGAGGACCTGAGTTCAAATTTGCCCTCAGACACTTAACACTTACTAGCTGTGTGGGCTTGAGCCAGTCACTTAACCCCAATTGCCCTGCCTTCCCCCCTCCAAAAAGATAAAAAAAAAGATAAGATAGACGATAGAAAGAAAGATAAGAAGGGTGATAGATAAGATAGATGGTAGAGATAAGATAGATGATAGATCTATGGCTAGATGATAAATATGAGGTAGATGATGGGTAGATGGTAGATAAGATGGATGATAGAGAGTTAAGGTAGATGATAGATGAATAAATAAGATAGATAAGATAGAAAAAACAGATGATTGGTAAGGGAGATAAATAGAACATTTAGTAGGAGTTTACTATGTGCCAATGAATGTACTAAGCACCATGGGATTAAAAACAACAACAAGAAGAAAGTAAGACAGTCCTTCCCCTCAAGGAGCTTACATTCTAGGGGGAAGACGACATATGAAGGGGAAGTGAAAAAGTAGGAGGTAGAAAGTCAGGGATGAGGTAGAAAGTCAGGGATGCGCTAGAACTAGCTCATATCCGTTCAGCCAATTGTTAAATCTTTTCAGTACTCCCAAACCCTGCAAATCAGGGCTTGATTTATTGTTTTATTGATCTTCTAGATTTAAGAAAGTGATAGATATGATTAGTAATGCAGTTTAAACTTAAAAAGTGTTCTGTGAGTAGATCTTCCCCCTTGGAGAACTGATTGTTAAACATTTAGCAGCGTACCTCTCTGGTAGATGTCTTAGGCCAGACATGTTAAGTATGGTGTAGGCAACACTCCTGAATGCAGTCCTGAACTAGATTAAACTGTAACTGGGAAATATTCAATAAATAAGTAAATAGATTAAAATATAATTGGTAAATATTTACTAAACCAAAGAAAAACATAATAGAATCTAGGGAATGTTAATATATGGTTTTCTAAGTCAGTATAAGACCTGTAGGATTCCTTATGTATGGTGTGGTAGCCTGGGTTTCTATGTGAATTTGACACCATTATGACAATCCGTGAAATGAATTCCGTATCTCATGAAAAGAAATATCCCCAGTATTTCATGGATTACATTTTAGCAAAAATTAAATATGAAACTCTTCTTATCCAGATTTTACTATTTATCAAGCTTTACTATTCAGAACACAGACAACAACCAGGAAATAACTCAAAAGGCCTTTGAGTAGTAATAATAGTAATAGACATTTATCTAGTGCTTTAAAGCTTACAAATTGCTTCATATAGATTATCTTATTTGGGCCTCACAACAACCCCAAATAAGTATCATAATTGGATTTTATAAAGTCCATTTACTAAAATACTAATGACTTTTCTCATAAAATAGCCCCTTAAGGTTCCTACTTATAGTCTATATCAGTAATGTCAAACTCAAAACAGAAATGCCATCATGACTTAGAAACCACAAATTAACATTATTTGTTGAACTGTATTTTTATTTTTTTTGTTAAAATTTCCCAATTATATTTCAGTCTGGTTCACTGTACTTTGGAGTTTTGTAGGATATGCAGGTAAATTTGACACCTCTGGTCTATGTAACTGTTAACTCAAGTCCTTTGTGCTCTTAAGTGCATTGACACACAGGCTACACTTAACTGTGTGGAAGTACAAATGTTAGGTATAAATACAGTACTTTGCACATAGTAAGTTACAAAAAATGAGCTACAGTCTCTGATCAAAATTCTAACAAGCTTCTAACAAAATTCTAATAAACTATACAGAATTCTACCAGTTCTCTCACAGAATTCTACCAGTTCTCTCTGGTTTCCCATCCTACAGCTGATTATAGTAGAAGCAGTAAATTAGAAGGAGGGTGAAAAAGATTGCTTGCTTTAGAAGGCCCATTGACAATAGCAAAAAGCGATATCTGACAACTTAATGGTAAGAGAAGAGACTGAAAAACTATAAAAAGCAGACATAAAGATCTCAAAAACGCAACAGTCTGGGGTCATTTGGTTTAAGGACAAAGATCTCATGACACTTTGATGGGCCAGGATGGAACTGTCTCATTACAGCACAGTATGATAATTGTTGTGCATAATAATGACTCTGGCCACCAAAAAAAGGTTAGTTAAGTGTATGCTTGTAGAAGTATATAATAGATGCTTATCCAAAATGTATAATATGAGGGGGGAGCTTAGGTGTCATAGCAGATAATGTGCTGAACTTAGAATGAAGGTGGACCTGAATTCAAATCCTACCTCAGACCCCCACTAGCTCTGTGATACTGAGCAAATCACTTAACCTCAGTTAAGTTTAAGTTAACAATAAGTTAAGTCTCAGTTCCTTCACCTGCAAAAGGGAAATAATAAAAGCGTCACCCTTTTAGAGTTATTATGAGGATAAAATGAGATAATGTATGTAAAGGGCTTTACAAAACTTAAAGGAGCATATAAATGTTAGTTATTAAATAAAAAAGAAGTTTTGGTGGTCAGAGGGATAAGTCCTTAATTTCCATAAAATTACCTCCTCTCCGTACTATACGTTACCCAGAATTCCAGAGACCCAAGGTTTTTCTGCATTGGCATAAAATGAATGTGGGGGATAGAATGTGTGTGTGTGTGTGTGTGTGTGTGTGTGTGTGTGTGTGTGTGTGTGTGTGAGAGAGAGAGAGAGAGAGAGAGAGAGAGAGAGAGAGAGGGAGAGAACCTGTTCTGTGAAACTTTGGGCAAATTGGAAATGTTTTCTGAATCTCAAATTTCTATCACCAAAGTGAAGAGAAGCAGCTTGGTGTAAATAGAGAGCTCACCTCAAAGCCAAGGAGACTTGGGTTAAGTCTTACCTCTGATACATACTAGCTGTATGATTATGTAATGCTCTAAGACCCTTAAGTTGTAGAGAAGATGATGACCTGCATTGATAGAGAGAGTTTTCTCATCTCAGAGTTCCCTAAACCAGTGAAATCATAGGTCTATTCCCTATTCTCTAGAGTGAAGAGAAAAAAACAGACCAGAAGATGGATGTAGGACTATCATGCCCCAGTTGCTGACAGCAGCTGGTTGAAGGTTGCATGATCCAACAGCTCTTTCGTTCAGAGTTATATTAGCCAGGGTATTTGAAGAAAGTAGACAAAGTAAAGGGAGTTGTTATTTTGGGTGAGTTGTACACTGTAGTTTTATGGGTTGAAGAAAAGCTACCATGGAGGATAAAGTGAAGGAGGAGTCCAATGAGGCTGGTGAGTCCGTGGTCTGTAGATTCATGTGCCTGGCCATTGCCCTTCCCCCTGAAAAGTTTTGATATGCATGGTCCTAAGAGATTATGTACATCTGTGCCTGTGCTGGGCAGTCCCTGAGGGATGGAAATCTGGGCATGTTAGAACTCAAATTGAAGGGCAATGAAGAAGATGGATCCAGATTCAATGACAGCTGTATGCCTGAGCACCCTCTAAGTCACTCCATCTCTCCCAGAACATGTGACACAAATAATTCCCTCTTCTGCAAAGTGGGGATGAAGTATCAGATGTGCCTACTTCAAAAGGTTATTGTGAATGCATGGAATAAATGAAGGAAAAATCATTTATTAAGGATTTACTATGTGCAAAGTATTGTGTTGAATACTGGGCATATTTTAAAAAAACAACAACGAGCTAAAGAAACCCCAAACCAAAAAAACCCAAAAGACAGTCCCTGCCCTCAAGGACCTAACATTCTTTTTGGAGAGACCATAAATAGCAGAGTCCTCCTTATCTCCTCTTCCCCCTCCACCTTTGGATGGTGGTAGTAGCCACGTATGCCTTAGGAACAGCTGGAAGACAGCCTGTCTTTAGAGGCTACTATCCACTTCAGGTAATTGAGGGCCCTGAATAAATAGAAGAATCACTCACTCCAATACTTAGAGGGATTTGTGTTAACATGGATCTGAGGATTTCTTCCAAATGATACTGTTCAAAATCCATCCAATCCTTCCTGTCCTGCATGGTTCTTCTCTGTGTCCTCCCATAAATCCTTCAAGGGGCCTATCTAGTAGCTGTGCGTGTGCGTGTGTGTGTGTGTGTGTGTGTGCATGTGTGTGTGCATGCGTGTGTGTGTGCGCGTGCGTGTGTGTGTGTGTGTGTGTGTGTGTGTATGTTGAGGGGGAGGGTCTTCTAGTTTTCTTGATGTGGCATGGATATCAATAGAGAATGTGGGCTATTCTGGTTATCTTTTGCTCTTGCTAAATGACTAGCCTGCCCTCTTTTCCAGTCATCTCTCTTATGGCATCCTTTATGTTTCTTTTTTGTGCAAATCTTCAGTTATTCATAAATGTGTTGCAGCCTGCTCATGCCTGATACTCTGCTGAGCCCTGGACAAGACAGGAGTGTTCCCATTCTTAGTCTCAAATAATTAGTACCATACAAATGCAAGCCATTATTATTAGTACTTTATTAGTATTATAGTAATCACACAGTGTCAGTATACCAGATAAGGAAAAAGACAGGAGTATTTTGTGAAAAGAACAGACAAGAAAGAAAATGTCACTTAGCAGAGACTTGCTATCCCATCAACTTCTCCATAGCCTTCATGATGGCTTGGCTCATCTTGCAAAGCTACTTAAAGCATAGCTATATAGTTGGGAAATAGGAAGTTTAAATTGTACATGTGTATTTGCTATTCTCTGAGCATGGCAAAGTATGCCACATAATTCATAAAATCTACTATCATTATGCATCCAAGAACAGGAGGTGTCAAAAGATATAGTAATACTAAGCAGTGCATGCCTGTCAAGCCTTGAGGGGAACACAGAGCATAAGCTATCAGACACATGTGGTGGTGAGCTAGAATGGTTTTGGGAACTAGGGAAAAAAATAATGGAATCTGCCTAGTTAAACGTTCCCCACTTCAGGTTTTAAGCTCTTCTGGTTTAAGGAGCATGTCTCTGCCTTACTTTCTGTAGCATCTAGGAAAGAGCTTAATGGTAATAATTAGTTGATTATAAAAACATAAGAAATGTCATTCAGACTAATATTTCTGTCTCTGTACAGTGAAAAAGATCTTTGTGGGATAATGTGGTAATTTCTCTTTAGAACATTATCCTTGGAGGTTAAGGATGAAGCCAGATATTAATTAAATCTAACTGAGACCTGGTAGGATACAATAGAATTTGCCAATTCAAATGAAATAGTACAAACAAGACTGATTTACTCAAGAAGCCTATCAGACTCAGTTACCACGCACCATTGACTCTGGTTCATATTCTGTAGTCAGGATTTTAGGATTCGAAGACACCTTAAAGGACACCTCTCCCCCATTCTCTTCCTTATTTGTCTTCTGTTGCTATCTATTCTAGACTTTAATTTTTTAATTTGTAGTCTTATGCATATTTAGTCCCTATTTCTCATGGAACTAAAGCTTCTAAGGTACCTATTTTGGGTCCTCTCTTCTAACTAGTTTCTATGCTATTATCTTGATGATCTTATTCCATTGACCCCCTTTTTTTCTGTAGTGCTTCACTCTTTTCTTGTTCTTCAGTCATTTCAGTTGTGTCTGACTCTTCCTGAACCCATTTGGGGTTTTCTTGGCAAAGATACTGGAGTGGTTTGCCAGTTTCCTTCTCCAGCTCATTTTACAGATGAGGAAATGGAGGCAAATAGGGTTAAGTGACTTGTCCAGGGTCACACAGCTAGTAAGTGTCTGAGGTCAGATTTGAATTCAGGTCTTCCTGTCTCTAGGCTTGGTAACCCTATTCAGTGGGCCACCTAGTTGCCTCACTCAGAATACCATTTCCTGCAGGTGATAAAGAAGATTTTACTACGTGGTGGGAATTTTCCTATGTTCCTCATTGTGCATTTCATTATTGACCTTTGCTTTCCCTATTGTCATTTACCCCCATTTGTCTTGAAATATCTTTCATAGATCCATCCTCATTTCTGAGTGTCATTTGCCTCCAGGAGCTCTGATTCCTCTTCTCCTGAGCCAGGGTGAGCGGTCTCTCTGGGCACCAAATCTCTGCGGGTCATATCTATTTTAAGGTCTGCATCTTCCTTTATAGACTATCTCTCTTAACCTGTATGAGCACTCATCAGTAGCATCCCTTCCCACAAGTTAAACAAGACTTTTTCTTTGCTCTTTTTTCAATTCCTCCATTTGCCTCCTCACTCAATTTCTTTTAGGCTCTCTTCTTCCTGAGAGATTTTATTGCTAGCCTTTGAGTTGATCATGGCATATCATACATTCCTTTCTGTCTTCTTTATCCTCTCCTTTTATATGCCATCCCATTCTGTAATTTAAACGTCCCCCCTCCCAATTTGATTAACGTGTAAGCAGAGTTTTATGAGATTTAGTCAATGATTTTCCAGGCTTTTTTTTTTCCTACCATCACTTCTATTTGAATTCTGCTTTCATCATTATCATCTTGGTTGCATTTAGACAAAAATCTCCTAATGGACTCTAGTATTATTTTGTTGTTGTTGTCCTTGGATGCTGTACTTTTTTATTATTCTTTTATTTTTGTTTTTGAGTATTTGAAAAACAAGCAATTTCTTCAGTTCTGGTTTTGTTCCTAGGAATGTTTTGAATACCTCTTTTTGTTGAGTGTCCTTATTTTTTCATCAATGATTAGGCTCAGGTTTGCAGAGTATGTTACTTTTGTTTGCATCTTGACTTCCTTTGCTCTTTGGAATACATTATTTCATTCCCTCCAGTGATTACTCGTCTTGTGTCATTCAAATTCCTTTCTTTTATATTTGAAGGTCTTTCTTCTCATCACTTGCGGAATTTTTTGTTGATGAAATGTTTTAATTTGGCTATTATGTGTCTTGAATTTTGTGATGTACACACACACACACACACACACACACACACACACATATATTTATTTATTTTTCCTGTAGACAATCTTTGGATTCTTTTGATTGGCACTTTGCTTTCTGTGTTCAGAAGTTTTTGATAGTTTCTTATATTACTTCTTGCATTGTAATATTCTGGCTTTTTGACTTGTCATGTACTTCTGAGAGACCTATAATCATTAAGTTGTCTTTATACATCTTGTCTTGGGGAGCAATTTATTTTGATGGTATGGAGATAATGTTTTCTTTTGATATTGTTGCCTTTTGCTTCTCTTGCTTCAAATTGTCCATTATTTTTGGGTATTTGCATTTTTTATCATGGTCTCTTTTGTTTCTTTGCTAAGACTTGCCATTGAGGATTCAAGTTTTTTATTTTGCCAATTTTTGTATGCAATGTAGATCATAAATACCACTTTCACAATTCTTATTTCTATTTTAAGCTATTTAGAAGCATCTTGTTGTGGTTTCATTTTCTCTTGGGAGACAATCACAAAGTTGTCTGCCTCCTTAGGTGTTGATTCATTTTCCTTTGTTGCATTTTCCTGAAATATTTATTCATCAAGGCCAGAATGCTTTTTACCTTATCTGGAGTCTATTTTCCTTTTTATTATTATCTTCCCTATTGTTTTATCTGCTCATGTTAAAATTTTTTGAGTTTTCCTTTTCCTTAGGTATTTGTAATTTCAGGCTTTCTTCTTATATTTTTCTTATTATTCATCTTCTGACTCCTTCCCTTTTGATGGTATTTTCTCTGGTGGTTGGAATTCAAAGCTGTCCTAGGCTCATTATGTTGGGTAGTTCAGCTTAACAGTCCAAGTCTTTGCCCCAAATCTACTAGGGGTAGAAACTGGACCCAAATGTATTCTGGACTCTTTCCTTCAGGATTATGAGAGCTTGAAAGTGCCACAGAGACATACAGGTATATTGCTCCAGTTTCCCCTGTTCCACAGTTCTCTAACTCTGCTCTGCTGTGGTAAAAGCACCATTGTAACACTAAGTATTGCCACATTCCTCTCACAACTGACAACTCACTGTTGTCACAGCCTGAGAAATTTTTTTCCTTTGGCAATGAGATGGTAGGAGTATAGTTGAATTGAGATGTCATGTAGGTCTTTGGGTTGGCTTGTGCAGCCCTGTTGTCATAGCATGATTGGAGCTGGGGGCAGGGGGGGGGGCTACTAAGTGAATAGTGAGGAGTTGGGGATTATTATGTTTACTTCTTTGGGTTTTTATCTTGTTTGGGTTTTTGGTATCTTAGACTATGGAGAAAGTTAAAATCATTTTGTTTCCTGTGCATAAAAAAGCCTGTCCTTTGTTTTGTTGATTATATTACCTGGATGATTCCCTGAATATCATGTAGTTCAAGTTAATGAATAATTCCTGAATTCTTTTTTCAGCATTCCTCAAAAGTGATCCTCCACTTTCTGTCTGAGTACTTTCAATTGCTGGTGAACTCCCTTCCTCATAAGGCATCGTATTCTCTTTTTCCATAGCTCTAATTGTCAGGATTTTAAAAAAATTTGCTGAAATTTGTATTCATAAAGCTATCACCATTTGTCCTTGTCCAATTCAATTTAATTCAACTTGGCACAACAGACATTTTTAAGCATCTGTGTGCACAGCACAGTTCAAGGTACTAGGTGAGATATAAAATGTACGTAAGACACAGTTTCTGTCCTCATGGAGCTTGTAGTAGAGTGACAAGACACACAAATACCTATAGCATAAAATAATACATGATTATTTATTGTTTATGCTAGCAAAATGGTATGTGAGGGCCAAAGGAAGAAATGGTTTTGGGCATGAAGAAAGGTTCTTACCTGACTAGGGGAATCAGGAAAGGGCAAGGTAGAATAATATAGTTTTTAGACTATCAATAAACATTAATTTGACTATATTCTAAATGTGACCTTTTTGTTCAATGACTGAGTAAACATATTCTTGGAAAATCTTGAAATTCTTACTATAAATTTAGCTGGAAGAAATAAGGAACTTACCAGTAAATAGAATAATAGCTCACGGTTTATCTTTATCAAGGTAAGGGAAGGAATTGACAGAATAAGTTTTCTCATATGTCTCTAAGCAACAAGAAACATTATTTCATGGGATCTTTGGTCATAATAATAAATATTTGCAAAAAAGGACTACCATAGAGATAGTTGCAGCTTAAGTACAAACAATAATTGCTAAGAATGGAGTTGTAGAGAAAATCTATGAATTCCAAATCAAGTCAACCCACTCTAATACTTAGTGATATCAATGCAAAGGTGGAAAAAAGTAAATATGAAGAGAAATATATGGGAAAAGATGGTTCAAGAAGAAGGGATGAGAAGCCAAAGACCTGTAGATTCCACAGAAGTCTTACCACTCTATCTCTTGAAGACTTCCTTCAAAAAAAAGTAGGTTGTAGACATGGTAAGCACCAAGTAGCACCATAAAGCATGAAACTGATTATATTTTAACAGACAGGAAAAGACTTTATCAGTGTTGGAATTATTCATAGAGTCACGGGTCTGTGTACAGTTAGACCATCAACTCATCAGACCCAAGATTAGAATTAGTATACACACACACACACACACACACATACACACACAGAATAACAATGAAAAATATGACATATAATCCAAACAATTTAAACCCTAAACTATATAAATAAATAACTGAAAATAAAAAATGGGAAACAGACAATAGAAATGACATTGATACCCACTATAATAAATTCATCCAAAAGGTTAACAAATATAAATCAATTGCCATAACAAAAAGACTAGAACAGTCCAGATAACAAATAAATGACTCTCATGACAGAGATAGATGGCTATTTATTGCTATTCTCAGTAAGACAAAAAACTCATTTGCAAAATCTTAAGAAGGATGCTGAAAAATTTTGACCAGTATCATCTGCAGAAAGAAGCAATAATGGTAAAAATCATTTTAAGAAATGCTTGGCAAGATACTCAACTAAACCAAGACAAGGAAGGGAATGGCTGCAAAATATATTGGGATGTTGGTTTCAGTATCACCTGAAGATGATAGCTGTTTTAAAAAAGCAAACTTGAGACTGTGGAAAATAAAACAAATTCCCATTCCCTTTTGCTAAGCCTTCAAATTACTAATGATAGCAATTATGTTTTTCTACCTCATGTCTTCTTTTCTCCGGGTAAAATACTTCGAATTATGTATTCAGATGATTCTCAGCACATTTTAACTTCTCTTTAGAACTTGGTCCCCCTCCTGTGGACATGCTTCTGTCATGTTAAATCAAGTGAAGTCAACAACTATTTCATGTGTCTGATGTATGCTTAGCATAAGTCCTTGTAGTTGCAAAAGAAGTAGAAGATATAATCCCTGCTCCTGAGGAACTCACAGTTTAGCTGATGAGACAAGAATGACTTGAGAACAACTAGAGAACCAAATAAAAACAGAAAATAATTTATAAAGCAGAGGGAAAATGTGTCCCAGATTCAAATGAATACTTCAAGTACTCTCTCCAATGGTGCAGCTAGGAAGCTGTCTACACTTGATTATTGGTCAGGTGTAGCTGGGTGGCTCAGTTTAGTGAACAGAAATCTGGGGAATCAGGAAGATGTGAATTCAGATACTTAACAGTGTGATCCTGAGAAAGTCACTTAACATCTTTGCCTCGGTTTCCTCAAATGTAAAATGAGAATGGATAATAACAGCATTTATCTCCCAGAATTGTTGTGATGATCTTATTTGAAAAGCCCCTGACAACAGCGCCTGGTATAGTTAAGTGCTTAATAAATGTTTATTCACTTTCCCATTGCATTTTTTATTCTTTTATTATTGTAGTATTCCACAGTTCACCACAATACAGTATGTCCAGGTGAATACTGGTATTACTGGTGTTACAAAGATGGAATACGGAGGGAAGAAGACATCTGAACTCATTTAAAGTATTGCACAATTTCTCAGATGTGATGGGGCCCTATCCCTGCTTCCTATTTAATTCTTGGTCCAGTTAATTGTCCATGGTGCCTTTCCGAGATTTATGTACTTATGACTCAATGTCCATCTGACACTATATCCTCATCTGGGTAATAAATTTAGCTTGAAAAAAAACCCAAAAAAAGAAAAAAAATAAATTTAGCTTGCATTTATTTGTATATTAACTTATGTACATGTTTTCTCCCTTGATAGAATGCAAGCCCTTGAGGTCAGCAACTGTTTTATTTTCATATCCCTAGAACAATGAGTACCCAGCACATAGTCAGTGGTTAATAATGATCGTCCATTTGGATTATCCAGTTGGTTTTTCTCTGTGTGTTTTATTGTCGATTTAATGACTGAACCTGTGATTTCATTGATATAGGGAATTCCCAGGTGAGCAAATTCCCTCCAGGAATGCAGGTCAGTACCTTTTCTCCAACTTAATTTTTTGAGAGTTGCCTAGAGCAAAGGTGTCAAACTCTTTGAGCCAGATTAAAATGCAATTGAGAAATGTTTTACAAGATAAAAATACAATACATCATAGATATCATTAACCTGTGCTTTTTCCAAGTCAGTATGCCTTTTTTGGGAAAAATTTCTGTTTGAGTTTCACTCTACTGACCTAGTGCACTGAGAGGTACATATTGACTTAGAAATCCATATATTAATATTATCTGTATTTTATATATTTTGCCATATAAAATCCACATATTATCTGTTTTATTATATTTTTACAGATTTTGTTATATATTTCCCAATTTTATTTTGATCTTGTCCTAGGACACTTAAGAACATTGGGCCAGTGTGCTGCCTGCATGTTTGGCACCTTTGGTATAGGCCAGGCATGGTGAACCTGTGACCTCTAGGCTACATGTGACCTTCTAGGCCCTAGGGTGTGGCCTTTTTACTGAGTCCAAGTTTTACAGAACAAATCTTTTTATTAAGGGGATTTGTTCTGTGAAGTTTGAATTCAGTCAAAGGGCTATACTTGACTACCTAGAGCAGCGGTTCTCAACCTGTGGGTCGCGACTCCTTTGAGGATTGCCTAAGACTATTGGAAAACACGTATTTACTATGGTCTTAGGAACCCAGACACCGCTCCTCTATCCTTCTCCAGGTGGGTCTGCCCACATGCAGATATGCCCACATACAAGTATTAAAGAGTCAAGGCATTAGGAAGGTTGAGAACCACTGACCTAGAGGGTCACATGTGGCCTTGAGGCCACAGATTCCCCACCCCTGGTATAGACCATTCACATAATGACTTTAGAGAGGAGAAAGTACTCACTTTTGTTGATAGTTGTCAGTGTTATCTTGGTTGCCTTCTTGGGAGGGGGGAGAGATAATAATATCCTGCATGATATCTTCTATTTAAAAAAAAAATCTCCTCACCCTTTGTAGTATACCTCAATAGAATGCAACTTCTTTGGGGGGAAAGGAACGTTCTTCACTTTCTTTTTGACCTCAACATCTAGCAGAGTGTCTTCTATATAGTAGTTTCTTAATAAACGCTTGTTGAAAAAAATTATGCCCTCTCCAGCACAGATTTTTTTTCCTACATAGATTTGTTCAAGCTTGGTTATATTTCCTGACTTTATCTTCTTAAACACCGTTTATATTTCCTTGTATATAACACATTGGGTAATAGGTGTTAGAATATAAATGTGGTGATTGTACTCTGTCATCAATGATGATTATAGATTGTTATACAAATATTTGCCAAAGAAATTAGCCCCCCGTTGTTATTTGATTCATAGCAATCCATGAGTCCACATATATGTGTGTATATGAATGTGTGTGTGTATACATATATGTGTGTGTGTGTGTGTGTGTATATATACATATATATGCACACACACATTCATATACACACATATATATGTATATTGTTTGCCTCCCTTCCATAGTAATGATGGTGCTAGTTGCAGAAAGGGAGTAGAATAGCCTAGTTTATTAGGGTTCTTAAGGTGCTAAGAATAACCCAGTTTTCACAGTCTATAAACATTAGCTTAACTGTATTTTCTATCAGAATGAGTATGACCAATGAATTTATATACTAGTGGAAGGACTGAACTGCATCAATATTGATAAACTCCCAATAAATGAAACCAGAAGACAAAAGGTGCTTGTTGCTAAATGGAAGGCTGGTTCTTCTTGAACAGGCAAAGAAAGGAATTGGCAGAGTTAGTTTCATTATATACCCAATGGCAAGAAGAAGCATGACGCGCTTCTTGCTTGTGTTCATCATTCACTATAAACCAAGATGATCAAGTGTCCCATGAAATGATGTCAGTCAGTCAATAACATGCATTTATTAAGAGCCTACTAAGTACCAGATGCTGTGCTAATCCTGGAGATTACAAAGAAAGGCAAAAAACAGTCTCTGTCTTCAAGTCTAATGGGAGAGACAATTTCCAAACAACTATGTACAAACCAGATATGGAGGTGGTCACAGAGTAAGGTATTAAGATGAAGGAAGAGGGAAGGGAATAAACATTTACATATCACCTTCTATGTGCCAGGTATACGGGATGTTCAGGAGGACCAGCACCTCTGGTATGAGAGTTGCTGAGCCCTTTTCAGGGCTGCTCATCCACCTTTGGTGTCCACCTGATGCACCCAATTCTCACCCGTGTTTCCTAGAAGCTGTAGCATGTGCATCAGACACAAACTGTCTCAGTAGATGGGCTAAAGTAGGTTGAGGGGAAATGACAGACCTCAAACCTGTTGGTGAGTTAGGGGGATGTCTACCCCAAGCATGTGGAGACTTCCCCTAGGGACCTTGGTGGACGAAAATAATTTGTTCCAATGGCCATGAAGGGGGGCTACATTTTTCAAGGGTCATCCAAAATCCTTTAGTGTGTCCCAAGTGGCCTGCCGACCATAGGCTGTGTGGGCCTGGTTTAGAGCTTGGTCAGATACTGAAGACTCCAAGACATCAGCTTCATCAGGAGTCACTACCAATTGTTCTGACTTTTGTCTTGCACTGGACTGTGATGACTCCGGAGGAATAAGGCTGATGACTTTGTCCAACTCTGCTTCACTGAAATTCAGTTCTCTGCAAGATGAAACATTACCCATGATGTCACTGATCTTCTTGAAAATGAAGGACAAAAAACAACATGCTGTGAATTGTGCTAAGTGCTTTACAAATTATCTCATTTTGAGATTAAGGAGGACTGGGAAATAGTTCTTGTGGAAGATGGAATTTTATCTGGGACCTGTAGGAAGCCAGGGATGCCATGAGGCAGAGGTGAAAAAGGAGAAAATTCCAGGCATGAGGGATAGTCAGTGAAAATACCTGAATTTGCCAGATAGTGTCTCATGTGAGGATATATCCTGTTTTCTTTGGTTGTACTTTGAGGTCAGCTTCAGAAACACCTTTAACCTTCCACTTAATTGGAACTTCCTTATATTTTCAGTATAATATACTGAATTATATACTGTTACATCATATTATATATATCAGTGGTTCTCCACCTTCCTAATGCCACGACCCTTTAATATTGTTCCTCATGTTGTGATGACCCCCAACCATAAAATTATTTTTGTTGGTACTTCATAACTGTAATTTTGCTAGTTATGAATCATAATGTAAATATCTGATATTCAGGATGTATTTTCATTGTTACAAATTGAACATAACCCACAGGTTGAGAACCGCTGATATACATGATAATATATACTATATATAATAACATATATAGTATATATTATATACAAAATACTGTTTTATTTTTTGTCTTTGCATTCCTAGAACCTAGCACAAAATACAGTAGGAGCTTAATACATGCCTATTGAATTTGCTGAATTGCTGGGGACCCCGGAACTTTTGTATTGCTAACATAGCCCTTGGGAACCCATGATTATCTTCATACCATGACAAGGCACTGAAGTAGGACTTATCTGGAGCACTCAGATTCAGAGAAGGCACAAAGCGAAGATATTGGGGGAAGGCAATACAAGTGTCATCACTTCCATGAAGCACCCCTGACCTTCCTGATTAGTAATATACTTCTTCCCCCAGAGATCTCCCAAAGAACTTTTATTTCAGAACTCTTTAGAAAATAAGGCAACACAACAAAGCTGGTAAAGACTTTAGAAATAATTTAGTCTAATCCCTTCATTTTCCTGATGAGAAACTAGTGCTGGTGTTGGTGGTGAGGAGTAGCTTAACAAAAGTCACACAAGTAGTATAAACATCAGGGCTAGGATTCAGACCTAGGTCTCCCGACTGCTTTCTCTTCCATTCTTATGGACTCAAGTAAACTCAAGATATACTTAGTAATCACCTGATACATGCCAATCATGGCACTAGGTTGATGGATAAGTATTTTCAGCCAGGAGGGACAAGAATCATTTTTTTTAAAGTTGTATTGATACCCTTTATTTTTTGTATCATATTAATTCCAATATACTCCAAGATCCAGCAAAAGTTCCTTTGTAAGAAAGAACAAAGATTTGAAAAAAGGGGGGGGTGGTTCAGCAAACCAATACATCTACTTTATCTCCTGCATATACAATACTCTTTTCTCATAGTCTTCCACCTCTCCAATTAGAGAAGGCAGGGAATATTCTAATTTATGTTAATTAAGTAAGAGCACAATGATGGTAAACATTCTTTTAATGCTCTATCTTTTAGAATTCCACTTTTTTCTTTGTTCAGAGGGGAGGATGGCTTAGTGCTTCATTTTCAATTCACTTGAATATACCTGAAACCCAGGTAATAGGGGCTCCTATGGTGTTAACTGAAGGAGTTTCAGCAGGCTCAAATCTCCCTTTCTAGTTAGAGAAAGTGCAATAATACCCCCTACTGAGTCTTAAATTAGTGAAGACTCTCCCTATAAACCCCTTATGGATCGACCTTATGGCTGACCAGAAATTTATTTATTTGCTATTGTACTCATGCTTCTAGCCTTGTAACAGCAGAAACAATGGTTTGCCATGGCCTGAAAAATCAGAGTTATCATTGCAACACATTCTCCCTAGTCCCTTGCCCCAACCCAAAGCAGGACAGGCATCAAAGGGAAACCCCCTTGAATTGCAGCTGTGTGTGGAGTAAATTTTACACAGGCACATCCTGAGTGGCCTTTTCTCTTTGATCCTTCCAGAAAGGACAATAGAGGCGTTAAGCCTTGGGTGAAATGAGGATTGGCTGTGGACCACTACTGAATAGTCAGGCACCCACCTGCATTCAGTTTCCATCACTGGAAGCAACTCTCTACATTGCTCTAAGGCTTACTGAGACTTTCTGGGCCTTCTGATTTTAGACCAGGTCTCTTCTAGATTAGGGTAGAAAACACGGATTTAGCTGGCTGTGCACCTGCTAAATCCATTTTTGGCTTGTATGCTTGGCAATTCGACATCTCTCTCTACAATGAAAACAAGATTATCAGTAATATCCAAATGAGATTCCCTGTCTGCATCTTCTCTTCCATCTTCAATCTTATGTCAATAATAGTTTTTATTCAGATGGTCACAGTACAAGCTCATTAGTCCTGGAAATACAATGTATATGCAGTAATAATCTCTACAGCACTGAGACTGCTTCCATTTAACAGACATGGAAACTAAGGTGGTAATGGAGAGAGAATTTTCCCATTTCACAGTAGTCAGTTCAGTCATAAAACAGAATTTTAGTTTGTTAATAGACTGCTTGTTCCTGCCCACATCACCTATTTTATCCCACATTTTCCTTTAAAGATTTTTTTCAAAATGATTTTTAAAAAATTGTACCTAAATGCGGTATGGAATAAAATCAGCCAGCCTTCCGTCTTTCTGGCACACATTTCCTTTCATGTTTTTCACCATTTCTCAGGAATGTCCTTGAAAACTGCTTACTTTTACATTTTCTCTCTTCTACTCTTCTCTTTCCTCATACTCTTTTTGCTCATCCTCACTACTTCAGAATATCTAAATAGAAAATGTTTCTGGTGTCTTTGTGTTACTCAGGTGAGGGTTGGAGCAAAGTTTGGGGTGAACCCCAGGCATAGACTCAACTAACCTAGATCAGGTTTTCTAGAAATCAGCTTTCTTTTCAAATTAATCCTCCTCTTGTAAATGGACTGTGCTCTAGACAGGCCCAATAAACTTTTTTTCTTGATTATTTTTTCCCCACAAAAAGTTTGGTTTTCAGTGTCTGGGAAACAAATTTGTAGTCAAAAGACCTTGGTTTGAATTCTGGCTCTTCTATGTTTACTGCCTGATTTTGGGTAAGTCACCTGACTGGGTCTTAGTTGCCTTATCTGTAAAATAAAAGGGTTGAACTAGATCTGGGGTTCTTAACCTAGGGTCTATGAAGTTGCTTTAAAAAATTCTTTAAAATAAAGTAAGAAAATTATACTTCAATTTGTACTCAGAGTTCAACAGTTCTCTCTGCAGGTAGATAGAATTTTTCATCATGAGTCCTTTGGGATTATCTTAGATCATTGTATTGATCAGAATTACCAAGTCTTTCACATTTGATCATCACAATATACTGTTACATGTACTGTGATCTCCTGTATGAAATAATTTTCAAGTGGTTTTTTGATAACTATTTCAATATGATTGGTTTCCACTGCAATCTTACGTATTTTATTTTATGCATTTAAAGACATTCTAAGAAGGTACCCATCAGCTTCATCAGACCATCTGTGACAGAAGTGGTTAAAAATCCATGGCCTAGATGCAGGGTTCTGGACCTTTTTGTCTGTGTTGTTGGAAGTCTAGTGAAGCCCTTTGGACCACCTTCTCAGAATGTTTTTAAAATGGAAGGAGATGCTAAACTTCAGTTGGTGAAAATATTTTCTTTTCTTTTCCATTCAACTTCAAGGACTCTGGTGGTCCTGGAACGTCAGGTTAAGAATCCTTGGTCTATATGACCTGTATGTACCATCCTTTCCACCGTTAAGGCTGCATGATGCTCCTGTCTGGTCCTCTCTTATTCTATGGTTTCCTTCGAAATGGAATTTCAGCATGAAGGCAAAACCCCCAAAGTGCAATATCACCAGGCTCTATTAAGAAAAAAAATTATGTACGTCCCCTAAAGCCACTCTGAGTTCCCACCCGGCCTTTGCTCGTCTCCTTCTAGGGGCCGCCTTGCTCTGGATAGCGAAGCCGGGCACGGAGAAGCCAGACTCTTCCCTCCGTCCCTGGGCCTCCGTGTGCCAGGAGGATCCAGCCCGGGTTTTGCGCCGAGTCTTGCCGCTCCTCCAGCTGAATCCCTCTCCAGCCTCCGCGGCCTCGGCTGCTCCTGCAGCCCGGGGAGTGCGCGAGGCAGAATCACACGCAATTGCAGGATCTCTGGATCCTTACACCACCAACTCCTAAGCTGGAGCGAGCGGGCGGGGACCGCTCACCTCCCCACGTATCCCCTCTCCTGCTCCCTCGACGCTCTCCCCACGAACGCTGGCCCGTCGGAGAAAACAAGCCGACCTTGGGGCCGGAAGCCTGGGCAGAGATTCCTGCGGGGGCGGGGAGGCAGGGACTATTTTCTCTCTCCGGGTCCTCGCCTAGCAGCCCGTAATGAACAACATTCCTGGGTTGCAGCGCTCGCTCTTCCTGCTCGCTGCCTATTAGCTGTTCCGACTCCCTCCCCCTGCTGCATGTTTTCCGCCCTACTAAAGATCATGCAACAAAATAAGCATTGAATGCCCTTTGCAAAGTGAACTGGAGTTGGTGGAGGGAAGGGCCCATTTTTTTTTCTCCAGGGTGCGTGTTTCTGAGCTGCTAAAAGTCTTGTTTCAGCTTAAAAGTGGAAGGAAGGTGAAGGCGTGGGGGACACGGGGGGGGGGGGGGGGG
>CM053584.1:315309465-315378451 GCA_028627135.1 Pseudochirops cupreus | reverse complement strand
ATCCTGTGGCTGATCTGAAATTCGATCAGCAGAGGGGGCAAAGAAAAGAAAAGCATTTTAATGGGAATCAATAGAGGATCATAGGTCCTGGAAGGAAATACGTGTTGATTAAAAATGCCATGTGATTAAAAAAAAATGTTCGTTGCTTTCTTAAAAACAAAAAAAAAAAAGGAAAAGGAAAAAGCGACCTTTAAAGAGAGAGGAGAGAGGGGAGGGCAGGGGAGGGACAAGGAAAAGAAAAAAAAACACCCAACCCAACCCAGCCCTAGCAATCTATTTTCTGTGTGTGTTGGTGCCAGAGAAGCAGTCAGCAGACCAACAGTTTGTGTAATGCTGCAAGCTACAGCGGGCAAATTTAAAGCTGTATGCTCTAAACAACATCATAAATACTTACTGAAGATGCATTTCTGTTTCTAACCAGGGTTCATTCATGCATTATACAACACACCTAGGGCTGCAGTTACTAAGACTTAAGGGGACAAAACAAGGGGTTCTCTCACACTCTTAAAACTAAATTAAGCTTTTCCCAGTCTTTAGCAATTCATACTGAGAATATTTTTTATTTGCTTTCTGAAAGTGAGAGCAACAACTTTCATAGGTAGAGTTTCTACTGAATTGAATATCCTATGTTTTAAAAAGTTGTAAAAAAATTTTTTTTAATTAAACGTGAAGTTAGTTGACATAGGTAGGGGATAGGAAAGGAGAGTGAACTGTGGCACACAAACGTATTGATTGGGTTAGAGAGTGGAAAATGATTGCCCTGTAGGAAGAAATAGGGATCAGCAAGGTAATAAAATGGTTCAGGACTATTTAGCTATCTACGGACTGCAGGGGGAAATGTGGGGAAAAAATCCTTTTAAAGGGGCCTATAACAAACACATGTACCAACTTATCAAAGCTGTTCCTCATTAAGTTTCTGCTTTCTGGCCCCTGTGTTTCCCATCTTTTCCTTATCCCCATAATTTTTTTTTTTATCACCCACTGATGGAATGGAGCAAGGACATTTTATATGCATATAATTCTAACATTTCATAGTTAGAGTATCAGAAACTGGCAGTAACAAGAACCACTGTGCAGCCACATCTGTTTGTTTTCTACCTTATTATTTCTCATCACACAGTAAGGGACTTTTTTGCTCCCCTGGCAAGACCCACTTCACCAAAGGGGTAAAATCAATTAGGTTCACACTAATAAAAAGTAACATTTTTCTCTTTCCTTTTTTCTGGAGGCAATCAGGGTAAAGTGACTTGCCCAGGGTCATACAGCTAGTGTCTGAGGCTGAATTTGAACTCAGGTCCTCCTGACTACAGGCCTTGCTCTCTATCCATTGCACCACCTCGTTGCCCCCCAAAGTAGCACTTTTTAGAAAAATGTGAAACTTTCCATTTATCCATTGAAAAAGAAACGGGGGGGGGGGTGCAAATAATTGGCTAAATGAGTAAAGAAAGAAAAAAATTTGTTCCATATTATGAGCACTGCTGTGGTGCAGTAGATAGAGCAATAGTAGGCTTGGAGTTGTTTGGGATGAAAAATACCCTTCATCCTTAATTTAGTGAAAAAATAAACACAGAGGTCTCTTAAGATAAGAACAGGAGTTTATTCTCTTCCCCCGTAGAAGAGGGACTCATCATGGAGAAGGGGCGTGTTACAAAAGACAGTGCAAGAATTTATAACTTAACTTAGTCAAGCCCCTTCCCGACTGTCTCCTCTCTGATTGGTGGAGAGGCATACTTCACCAAATTCTTCCCCAAATGGGACAGCAAGGAAAGAGGTGGGGGGAGGGTCCCACCAAGGTGGGAACACAGACAAAAGAAGATAAAAAGTGATTGACAGCAGCAATGGAGGAGGGGAGGAAGGGAAAGTTAACAACTCCAAATTGAGAAGTTTTCACTCATCCCATACAGAATCAAAAAGATTCATCTTCAGTTTGGGAAGGTGGTGCAGTGAATAGAGCACCTGCCCTGGAGTCAGGAGGACCCGAGTTCAAATGTGACCTCAGACACCTAACACTTATTAGCCATGTGACCTTGGACAAGTCACTTAACCCCAGTTGCCCTGCCTTCCCCCCTCCAAAAAAAAAGAAGCAAGAAGAATTCATCTTCTGAGTTCAAATCTGGCTTGAGATACTTACTAGCTGTGTGACACTGGGCAAGCCACATAACCTTGTTTGACTCAGTTTCCACATCTGTAAAATAAACTGGAGAAGGAAATGGCAAACTGCTCCAGTATTCTTTCCAAGAAAACCCCAAACTGAGTTATGAAGAGTCAGACAGAACAGCAGAACACTATCAGTTAAAGGAAAAAGAGGGAGGTGGTGGAAATAAAGAAAAGAGAAAACAAGAGGGAAAGAGTGAGAATAGAGAAAGAATCAAGAAGCATTTATTAAGTGCCTGCTCTGAGACAGGCACCACCCTGGGCACTGGGGATACAAATGCAGAATGGAAGCAGTCCTTACCCTCAAGGAACTTGTATTCTGGTAGAGATATACAGCTCCCTCAGTGGACTGATGGCTCAGGGATTGTGAGAGAAGGTATTAGGGCAGGAGACTGTCACCAGCTTTCCAGGAACAAAGACAGTTATGATTTAATTGTTGGTCCCAGAGTAAAAGCAAGAAGTAAAAGAGGGGCAGAGCTCCATATGTGATGGATGTAGCAGAGCCAATGGCAAGATACATTGGCTGGAAAGGCCCTGGTGTATTTATGGGTGACCAGAGAGGTTGTGAAGCATGGCCCACACTCAAGTAGTGGTTCTCAACCTTCCTAATGCCTCGACCCTTTAATACTCGTATGTGGGCGTATCTGCATGTGGGCGGACCTGCCTGGAGATGGATAGAGGAGCGGTGTCTCAGTTCCTAAGACCATCAGAAATACGTGTTTTTAGATGGTCTTAGGCGATCCCTGTGAGAGGGTTGTTCAACCCCCAAGGGGGCTGCAACCCATAAGTTGAGAACCGCTGGTCCACAGTCTTGTAGCTGTACTGCTTTTGGTAAATCTTCCACTCGCCTAATAATCAGGCAGTTTGATCACTGCCCTAAACTGAGTGGATTAACTGGGAGGGAGTTGTCTCTAGAGGTCAATGAACAGGATTGGAGAGATGCTTTGTTGTTCCTGGTGGAGAGAATGTCTCTTTAGCAGGGAAGAGAGCAAGATACTCATACTGGATAGAAGCTGATGTCCTGGTAGATGACTGGGTGGGACAACACAGCAAGGTATTGATAGGCTATTGATAGAATTCAGTTTAGGCAGTGGAGTCTTTTCCCAGCAAGTCAGGGTGTGCTCCTTGAGGTCTTGGTCATCCCCAGGTATGTGTGGAGGGGGCAGGACAAGTGATCATCATTGCCCGGAGTCTTTAGATTTGGGGTGATAGTGTGCTATCACTTTTCCTGGGCTGATGAGGTTAATTCCAGAGATCTGTTTTATCCTTCAGAGATATATTGGAAGGGTAAATGGTAGGGAATTGTGGAGAAGGGGGTATTGCAAGGGAAGTAGGGATATTTTGCTATCTTAATACTTGGAGGGTTTTTTTGTTTGTTTATTTACATAAAAATTCTGACTGATCCTTTTTGCTTTTGTTCTTTAGCAGGTTAATAACATCCCAATAACTGAAGATTATGTTTGACACTAACATTTATTTTGCTACCATAGTGAGACCTGACAAACAAAACCAAATCTTTTTTTCAATCTAGTTCTTCAGTTTCTGGTGGATATAGTATATGCAATGAGACCCCTCTAATATTCGGTAAAAAATGTTCCTTGAAAATAAATGGGTTAAACAGTTTTTCAGCTGCTCTTAGAAAATCTGCATGTAATGGCTCTGAAAAGAATAGAGCTGGTGTGGGAAATCTTTGACCTTGAGGCCACATGTAGCCCTATAGGACCTCCAGTGCTGCCCGAATACAAACTGATTCAAAGGGCTGCACTTAAGAACCTAGAGTAGTGGTTCTCAACCTGTAGGTTGCCACCCCTTTGGGTGGCAACCCTTTCACAGGGGTCACAGGGATTGCCTAAGACCATCAGAAAACACATATTTTCGATGGTCTTAGGAGCGGGGACACCGCTCCTCTATCTGTCTCCAGGAGGGTCCGCCCACATGCAGATACACCCACATACAAATATTAAAGGGTGGCAATATTAGGAAGGTTGAAAACCATTGATAGAGGGTCACATATGGCCTTGAGGTTGCAGGTTCACCACTCCTGGGATAGAGTATACCACTATCCCACACTGTTGGGAAATTGTTTGACCTGTAGTGCTCCTTGTGGCCGCAGTATCACTTCATAGGATACTAGCCATGAAATGTTTCAAAGACATAGTTTACTATACCCATTCCACAGCTTCATTTATTTTTTCAACATCGGTTTTTCTTTGATGTGACCTTCTTAACCCTTTTTAATCAGTAATGATATTAGTAACTATTTTAAGAAAAATATGTTTTCTCAGCTTTCATAGATGTTGTACTACAAATGTCATTTTTAGCTTAGCAGTCCCAGACATTTCCCTTTGTCCCACATAATATCCCCAAATATTTATTTTTATAGTGTGTTTAATAAGATTTTAGTTGCACTTTACATTTTTGTAAACTTTTAGAGTAGAAATAATAGCTTATAAGAAAAAAAAAGTCCTGGAGAAGGATGCTACCGAAAGTATTACTTAAATGCATAATACATTTAAATATTTTACACCCCCACTGGGTTTTCATTTTACCTGAGTGCCTGGTGTGTTATGGAGTTGGCTGTTTGACCTGCCTCGAGTCATTATCTATGGGGTGAAAAGGTTTTGCCTGATAAAGGCTATTGAACAATCTTGATTGTATGACTGCAAAGTATATTAAGTCATGATATTCTGTCCAATCTAGTTGGATTGTATGTCTTTGTACATGTATAATAAGAAAGTATTTAAATAATCTTATTCTTTGTGCTACAATTTCTCTTTGTTACATCATTCTCTACTTAGAGTTTAGGATTATAGGACTTTGGCACTGAAAAGGCCCTTTGGGGACCATCCAGTATCGTCCTTTCATTTTATAGAAAAACAAATGAAGGCCCAAGAAGTAAAATAGCTTGCATTTGCTTATCTGTTTGCACTTATTTACTTGCATTTACTTACCTGTTTACATATAATCTTAGTTTCAGTGCCCTCAAAGAGCGTAGAGGTCATCCAGTACAGCGTGCTCATTTTATACAGGAAAAAGGTGAGGCCTAGACAGACACACAGGTAGGAATGGGCAGAGGCAGAAAATGACCTTCTGTCCTCTGATTCCAAATCCAGTTCTTTCCTTTGCACCGCTCTTTGTGTCTCCAAGTAGAATACAAAACAGGGACTGTCTCTCCCCACCCCTGCTTTTTTTTGGTTATTATCTCCCCAGCACCCAACCTAAAACCTTACACATAGAGAGACAATGAATACGTTTGATTGAATTGGAGAATTGAATTGCCTAGTGTTGCACAGGTCATAGATAGGGGGTCCTAATGCAGGTTTTCTGACTTTAAATCCGTTGATAGTGCAAGATGTTTCAAAAGAGCCTGGGTTATGAAAAGATATGTTTAAATTCATAAATTTACCTGATTATCTGGGTGGCAAAGAGGCATAGTGGATGGTTACCTTGGGGACAAGAAAGCTAGGTTTGAATCCTACCCCTGACCCAAACTAGCTATGTCATAGGGTAAATTTTTAAACTTTTCTGTGCCCCAGGCAACTCAATAAGACAATGAGAGAAGAAAGAAAAGAAATTTACCTGATAGCTTTTTTATGTATTTAAAAGGAATAGCAAGTTTTATATAATAGATGTGCTGTTTCATGTGTAATCATCTTTTTGTTATTTTTTGCTTTTTTTGGAGGGGGAAGACAGGGCAATGGGGGTTAAGTGACTTGCCCAAGGTCATGCAGCTAGTAAGTGTTAAGTGTCTGAGGCCGTATTTGAACTCAGGTCCTTCTGACTCCAGGGCTGGTGCTCTATTCACTGCTCTACCTAGCCGCCCCATCTTTTTTTTTTTTATTATACTATCTTATGGAAATGTTTGTTTTATTCCATAAATTAAAAATAAAATAAATTTAAAAAAACAAAAAAAAGAAACTATCTGCATCTAAAAAACTAATAAATACAACTAACGTAGAGAATAATTTTACATACATACATATGTGTATATGTGTATGTAGATGTGTATATACATATACACACATACTTATTTTTGTCTAATAGTAGCCATCTCTGGAGAGAAAAGAAAAAAGAAATTTACATGATAACTTCATTATATATTTCAAAGTAATAGCAATAGTTTGCATAATAGATTTGTAGTTTCATGGGCAATCATCTTTTTTATTATAGTGTGTTATGGAAATGCTTGTTTTATTCCATAAATTAAAAATAAAATAAGTTAAAAAAATAAGATTATGATTGAAAGTGGAGTTTTTGATGTTCATTGGTGGAGGGAACTTCTAATCTATGAGTTCCCTCAGGCTAATGAAATCACAGTAGGAGTATGGAACAAAAACAAATAAGTAAACCCAGAACAAGATTTTATAAATAGTAAAGATAACATTTTGTTTCTCTGTTTTGCAAACAAAAGTGTTAGGAGTCATCAAGAGGAATAAAGACAGAAAAATGGGCCCTCCTTTACTCCAATCCTTCAGGGGCCAAATTACATAGTAAGACTGTAGAGTTGCACTTGCCTCTAAGTAATTTTGCTGACAAATTACCAATGGGGAATTTTCCTTTACTCTGATTTTAAATGATTAAAAAAATCTTCTCTAAGAAAAATGAACCAGCTGATGATAAAGTCCAGGCTTTTCTAGCCTCCTGTTTTCATATCAGGATAGTAGTATAGGGGGAAAAACCCTCTTTCTACTAGAACTAATTTCTTTACAGGAATTCCAGTTCTTATGTGGTAGTAAATACAGCAGAACCTCATTAATTCTCACTTTGCTAATCCATAAACCCTATAATTTCCACAAAAATCCCTCAGCAATATCATTTCACTTCTCAGGAAACATTTTATAGCCAGGAGCTGTAGGCAAATCTCAAATCACTAAGACTTCATTACTTTTGGCAAATATACTACAGGCCATTCTGGAGCATATGATCATAAATTATTATGACTAAGCTACATTTATCTAAATAAACTAGGAAAGCAAGTTTCAGGATTTCAAATGAAGGCTCTTTTTTTTTGTTTGTTTGTTTCTTAGTTTAAAGTCCTATTGTGGACATATTTGCAAATCTCCCAAATAGAGGAACATTCAATGAGAATTTGCATTTCATTTATGAGAATAAAGGAGATGCTGAACAATTTTGCCCATTCATCATAACATAATTCTATTGAGAGATATGTGGCGGATGAGTGATAGCAGGATGCCCATGTCACTGTTGAATTACAATTGAAGTAGGGTAGTAACAAAAGCTCACATTTACACATAGCCTGAAGGTTTACAAAGGTCTCTCTTTCCAACAACAAACCTATAAAAGAGATAGGAAAAATATGATTATTACCATTTTAAAGATTAGGAAACTGAGGCTCAGAAAGCTGAAGTACTGAACCTACTGTTAACTGCCAGTAAGTATGGAACCGATTTAATTGTTCAAACCAGGGGTGTGCTGGTAAATGTTTAACAACTGGTTTTCTGGGGAAAAAAATAAGCAAGGCAAACTTTTAAGTTGAATCTGCATTGTTAACATTATATCCTTCACTCTCTTAAGTCTAGGCAGGGGTGGCGAACCTCTGGCCTCAAGCCACATATGGCCCTCTAGGTCTTCCAGTGCAGCCCCTTGACTGAATCCAGACTTCACAGAAGAAGTTCCCTTAATAAAAGGATTTGTTCTATAAAACTTGAACTGAGTCAAAAAGCCGCAACCAAGGACATAGAAGGCCACATGTAGCCTCAAGGTTGCAGGTTCCTCACCTTTGAATCACAAAATAACAAATCAAGTCCTTGATTTGTAGCATTTACTGATTTCTGGAGGTATACATGTTCACACTAAAAATTTCACTATTGGCTTCTGAGCTGGTTTGAGCTGCCTCCAGCACACTCCTTATTTGAATCCACATATGTCCTCGTCCTAAGTTTAGGGGAGTCTTGGATAAACTGTTATCTATAATAAGGAAGGACACAAGAAACATTCGGTTGATTCAGTATACGTGGTATCCACAACTGGTTGATTAAGATGCTTGACCTGTTTCTTTTCTGGAACTTGTGGACATTTCCATTGGGAAAGGGGATGTGGACAAAAGCTTATGGTCTATTGGGGTGGCTAGGTAGTGCAGGGAATAGAGCACCAGCCCTGGAGTCAGGAGGACCTGAGTTCAAATGTGGCCTCAGACACTTAACACTTACTAGCCTGTGACCTTTGGCAAGTCACTTAACCCCAATTGCCCTGCCTTCCCCCCTCTAAAAAAAAGCAAAAAAAAAAGTTATCTTATGGTTCATCTTCCTTAGGTTTCAGGACCTTCCTATAGGAAGGAGTATAGTAGTATAAGGTAAGTAGCCAGAGGTGAATGCTTATCCTCCCTCTACTTGGAAACCTTGACTTTGACACTTTCCAGTTTGTTACCTGTGAATCTCAAGGCTTCAGGGAAATAAACACATAGTATTTTCCACCTACAAAATGTTTGTGAACCTCTGTATCATAATATAATTTCTTGTCTTCTTCACCGCACAGTGAAGAGAGTATAGAACTTGTAGTCAGGAAGACCTGAGTTTGAATCCCACCTCAAATACTTCCTAGCTGTGTGACCCTGGGCAAGTCACTCAACCTCTCAGCCTCAGTTTTCCTTATCTGTAAAATGGGGATAATAATAATAATATATATATATACCTTCCTTGGTTGTTGAGAGTCTCAAACTGAGATACATGAAATACTTTGTAAACTTGAAAACATGAACACATACATATACATGTAATTATTATTATTATTATTATTATATGGGAATGTGCAGTTCTATAAGTAGTTAAAAGTATCCACATATAAAAAAAGAAGCAATATCTTACATTTGCATAACATTTTATCTTTTTTTTTTCCAGAGGGAAAGGTAGAGTAATTGGGGTTAAATGACTTACCCAAGATCACACGGCTAATAAGTGTCTGAGGTCAGATTTGAACTCAGGTCCTCCTGACTCCAGGGCTGGTGCTCTATTCACTGTGCCACCTAGCCACTCCCATTTTATCTTTTTCTAAGTCATGTTGTACTTCTTGATAGAATAGAACTAGATGGGACCCTAGAAGTCATGTAGTTGTCCTTCCCACTACCTGCCTTTCACAGAAGAGGCAACTGAGAGCCAGGGAGATTATTTATCCAAGGTCATACAGGTGGTAAGTGCTAGAAGTAATATTTGACCTTAAGCTCTCTTATTTTCTTCTGTTCTACCTGGCTCCCTGTAGAATAGGTAAGGCAGGTATTCCTTTTATTTTGCAGATGGGAAAACTGAGGTCAAGCTATTATCACAGGGAGACAGTACCCAAATTCCAGTCATAAAGATTTGGGAAAATTTCCCAGGCCAAGAATCTCTATTATCTCAATTAGAAAACATAGTGTCTTACTCCAGAAATTTTGCAGATTCCAAAAAAAAAAAATAAAAAATTGTAATATTTTCTGGATTTATTTAACTCTAACTCATCAAATTAAAAAAACAAGCATCATCACCACCATAACTTTGTCTACTCTTATTAATGCCTACTAAAAAGTTCCTCTCCCTTAACTGAAGGTTCTATAGTTTATGATTATCTTCATCTTTAAATTTTAGGTAGCAAGACATCCCATCTTCCTTGTGGTTATAAGCTGAGCCCTTTGACACCCAGAGGAAAAATTCATGTAGAGTGGGGAGGGAATATTTCTGCTTTTCATCTCTGGCTTCTACAGTAAAGAAGATGAAAGCCTTAGTAACCCCTCAAGAAGTTTTGTATCTACCTTCCCAGTCATTTCATGGTCTGTACCAAGGGATCAGAAATTCATATGAGAGGAAAATCTGAGAGGTGGGGAGTGGAAGGGCAGAGGGTGTCTCTATTCTTTGTATTGGCATGTTTTCAGCAGATGTGAGTTTATCCTTCTGAGTCTCAGAATTACTGGGATCTCAGGATTTAGTCAGTAGTAATGCTACTTTTAATATCTCACCTTTATATAGGTTAGAATGCACTTTCTGTAGAGCAGCCCTTTGAGGTAGATTTCATAAGGATTGTTGTATGTGTCAGGAACCCGAGTTTCAGAGGGGCAAAGTAGTTGGCCCATAGTCACATACCTGGTTGGTATCAAGATTTAGAATTTGAATCCAGGTCTCTTGGCTTTCCATCCAACCCTTACTCTACTATATCATCATAGTACTGCTTTATAAAACAAACTTCCTGACTACTTTTCAAGGTAATGTAATAAGGCTGGCAGGTGATTTTCTGGACTTCTTCCCGAGTTCAAATGTAACCTCAGATACCTAATAGCTGTGTGATTCTGGACGAGTCACTTAACCCCGTTTGCCTCAATTTCTCATGGGTAAAATGATCTGGAGAAGGAAATGACAAACCATCCCAGTAGCTTTGCCAAGAAAACCCCAAGTAAGGTCATAAAGAGTCATACGTGACTGAAAAACAGCTGAACAACTCCTGACTTTCTCTTCAACCCTCAATTCTACTTTGTCACACTGCCTCTTTATAGGACAAACTTCATCACTGCTTTTCCAGGTAATATAATAAGGGTCGCAGTTTATTTACCTATATCCCCACCCTACATGTGTCCCTCCTCTCTCCTTCCCCCCCACTCTCTTGAGAGTAAGGATGAGATCAGTTTTGCAGCCCTCAAACAAGGCACAAGTACTTACACATAAGGTTCAAGCAGGGTGGAGAACCAAATAGCTCTTAGGAGCCACCCAGGCAAAGAGACAGCAATGGAAAACCATTGCCCAAGGCGGCCAGGCAGCTTGTTACCTCAGGGACAATATTTTTTTTTTTGCCAGTTTTTTATAACATTGCTTGGGTCACAGTGGCTTCTTTGATCTGTCCAGCTGATCAGCGGTTGGCACACATGAGCCTCTGAGCTCATCAGTGGGTAAGGATGCTGGCAGAAAGAAAAAGAAACATTTAAGCAGGAAGGTCTCAATTTCAGCCCTGTGAAAACCAGCCATTCTGTGGTGCAATTCTGCTATATGATTTCTTCTGGAGGGGAGCAAAGGCACTGACATAATTTCATTTCAGAAATATGTAGCACATTAGCAGCTGCCTTCCTGTGATGCAAACTGGGTTGAATTTAGGGCTGTTACTTATTTAGAGAGAATGAGAACTGGACTCTATAAATTAGGTAGAGCTGACCTCAAATTATAATGGAAAAGTAATTAATATAGTGTTCTGAATTTGCAATTGAGAGAATGTATTCATATTGTTATACAGATAATTTTAACCCCCCCCCCCCAAATCTCCTTAGTCAAACCTGTGATTCATCTTCCATCCTTCTATCGATCAATAAAATGTATTAGAATATACAATGGTATTAGGCATTGGGCCAGGCTTGGGGTCCTCCCCACCCCCTTTCTGGTATGGGATTAGATGACATGTTCAACGTCTTCCAGAAACTTCAATCTAATTGAAAAATGAAACTAACAAAACACGGAAGAACAACAAACGACAAACCTGTATGTAATGAAGTCCCAAAACACGTGTTTCTGTGCCATAGTTAACAGCAACGGGTGGAATAGTTAGGGACCACTTTGTGGAAGAGGACTTGAGTTGGGCCTTCAAAGATGGGTAGGATCTTGACAGGTATAAATGATCTCAAGCGTTTTCCTAAAAGATGGTCGGAACTGCTTAGAATATGTGTTATCTGTGTTATGTGTTAGAATATGGTTATCTGAGGTTCCTCCTGAAATTTGACCAACAGAATTGTGCTTAGTGCTGTAAGGATCTTTGTTGCTGCCTATTACTCAGAGATTCTAACCTTTTCTCTCTCTTCATAACCAAAATTCTCTGTAATTTGAAATTGAGGATGTATGTTCTAGAGCAAAGGCTCTCAAAGTATAGTCTGCAGACACTTGGGGGACTCTGAGACCTTTTCTGGGGATCCATGAGACTGAAATAATTTTCATAATAATGCTAAGATTTTTTATCTATTAAAATATTCCCTTTTCCAGCTATATATCTGTGTGAGGCCACATTTTTCTTTACATACTTCCACTGAAACCTCAGATTTCAACAGAATGATTGAAGACACAGATAAGAGAATCTAGCTATCTTCTAAGAAGCCAGACATCAAAGAGGTTTGCGAAAAGGACCTAAAACAATGCCACTTTTTCTAAAATTTTTTTGCTTTATAAAAGATAGTTGTTTTCATTAAAATATGTAATTTAGTCATTTTTAGTCATTTTTCAGTTGTGTCCAACTCTTTGTGACCCCATTTGGGGTTCTCTTGGCATTTCCTTCTCCAGATCATTTAAAGATGAGGAAGCTGAAGCAAACAAGATCAAGTGACTTGCCCAGGGTCATACCACCAGCAAATGTCTAAGGCTAGATTGGAACTCAGGAAGATGAGTCTTCCTGATTCCAGACCCAGCATTCTATCCACTCTGCCACCTAGCTGCCCCTATCTATGTTGAAATTGATGTTATTATTTATCATTATTTTAAAATAACTAACAAACCTTTAAAAATGTAACAGGTTTAGTTTCTGTTATGGTAAATATTGATATAACCCACATAAACAAAAGTTGTTCGGGGCCCTCAACAACTTTTAAACATGTAAGGGGATCCTGAAGCCAGAAAGTTTAAGTACCAGTGCTACAGAGAGTTCATTCTTAACTTTTTTCCTGCTGTGATGCCCCCCTTTGGTAGTCTGCTGAAGCTTCTCAAAATGTTTTCAACTGCATAAAATGAAATAGAGGATTACAAAGAAGAGCAATCATATTGAACGAATGATATAATTTTTCTCCCCTCCAAATTCATGGACTCCTTGAAAACTATCCATAGACCAAGTTAACAATGCCTGCACTAGGGGTTGAGGACCTCTGTTTCTGCCATTTCCAAGCCAGAGCTTTTTATGGAGAAGATATCGTAGAAAGCCCTGGTGAGACCAGTCACACTGGAAGTTAGTATGGTCTGTGTTTACTCTCTTCAATATTTCAGACTGGGGGCATTCAGACAAGTTGCTAGACAGATAAGATGACTGGCAGGAGAAAATAGGAGGATACTAATAGAAAAGGTAATCTTGTTCTGAATCTCTGTAGCTCTTAATTCAGGCACTGATGAAATTGGTTGAAAAATCTATTATATATTTCAGCTCTGACTCTTGAATTTGAAATCAGTTCTAGTCAGTGGATGATTTCATAGCTTTATCTCTCATGTTCTTTCTCCTAGTAATACTGGGCATTCCCTCAAGCTTCACAAGTCTTAACTCATTCGCCTGTTCCATACTCTTTCTCACACATCCCATATATGTAGCAAAAGGTAGAAAATTGGGGACAATTTCAGTTTTCCATGTGTGTAATGTGACCAGCCCATTTTCAGGGTTTGACCTTAGAAGTTTATGACAATGTCCTTATGGTTTCCAAGTAGACTGTCTCTTTCAGATAATCTGTAGATGGACAAAACAGGTGTAGTAGACTGATTCATAGATCTGGAGTGAGAGCATCCTTTTTCCTTTTTTTTTTTTTTTAGAGGGGGGAAGACAGGGCAATTGGGGTTAAGAGACTTGCTCAAGGTCACATGGCTAGTAAGTGTTAAGTGTCTGATGCAGGATTCCAACTCAGGTCCTCCTGACTCCAGCGCCGGTGCTCTATTCACTGCATCACCTAGCTGCCCCAGGATCTAGTTTTTGAAGTATACTTGTTTGGGGTGTGTTATGGAAATCCTCTATGAAGTAGGAATGTGTATTAGATTTGGTATTTAAAAAAATCGTAATTTAACCAGAATCCTGAGATCTTTAGCAAGATGGAATTTGCTTTTTTAGGTACTCTTTCCTCTTTGCTTTTATTCTCTTCTGGTTTGCTTAAGACATGTTTTACTTTGGGGTCACTCACTTAGTCAGCTGCCATTATCTTGGCCTTTTACCACATATTGTACTACCTGAGAGAACACCTTTCCAATGTTTTTGCTGCTTCTGTGAACCCCAAGCCCTATCCGTTCTCACAGCCCAAGCCATTGCCTTTGCTTGTTCAGACCTGTTCAGTATTTAGTCCCTCCAAAAGGTGGCAACCCTGCACCTAGAGAAGGTGTGGGAAGAAAAGGAACCTATTTGGGTGACCTACTTTAGAAGACCTCTTAAGCCAGTCTAGAGAGCATACGGATGCCCTCTAGAGGTTAATGGCTGGCCAGCTGCAATATTCCAGCTACAAACTTTGGTGCTAAGGGAGGGTTGACTGCTACTTCTTTTCACAATGGGAAATCAGTCTTTTAGTTAGAGAACCATGAAGAGGGGCAAATGGGGGAAGAAACCGGAGAGAAGATGAAAGAGAGTGATTTATCTCTCAAGTTATAATTTCCTCAAATCAAGATGGAGTTGCTGTGGTCCCAGAAAGTGGAGATGGATAGCCTCCTAATATGCATTGAACCTAGTAGACCTCCATACCCAAAATTCACCTGTATAATAGAGATAAGAACGTTTTATTACTTTGGAATAAATGGCTTGTCTTCATACCAGGCTTTCTTTGTGAAGGGAAGCAAGTGAATATTTAATGCTGAAAAGTGTAGTTTTCATTTGACTTGCAAATTGTTTTCTGACCCTAATTGCAAAATTAGATAATCCTGAAGAGTGAAACATATACAGTGTAATAGGAGAGAAGCATGGTGAGAAGATTCCACTGTACCTAGTGATCGTTATGTTGTAGGATTGCTGAAGAACAAATACAGTGAGAGAGGTTTTTAGGATTTGCCCTGTTGTTAGACTGGAAAATCTGCCTGCTTTTTTCAGGCTGATGTAGCTTTTGCAGCGACTTCAAGAAGAATGTTCTTAGATTTACTATGTGGGGAGGAGTTCCCTTCTCCCAGAGGCTGGTTCCTTCTATATGTGTAGTGCTTTTGATTAGCTCTGCTGTTTTGCCTATGGCAATCATCCTGGCAAACACTCTTTTCCTCTACATCACTAACGCCTCTATCCTTCATGAGGTTGCTTCCTTTTTTCATCAAAGCCAAATAGGGTGGTGTTTTTTCCTCAGTAAAATTCTCTTTCTCCTTGGCCCTGCACCTGGCCCTTCTTCCCAAGGTGCTATGGAAGAAAGACAGAATTCAGAATACTTTCCTTTGTTCTTGAGCAAATCTTATTTGGAGAAAGCTGGTAGGAGTGTACTTCTCCTAGGGGACTTCTGTCCAGAGTGGAGCAGGATGTTCCAACTGGTTTTTAAAAATGCATTTTAATAGCATTAACATTTATTCAGCATTGACATTATGCCAGATGCTATGTAGAACACAGATAGCCACAACCTCAAGCTCATGGCAGCTTGCAAAAGAGAAAGTGTTTGCTTGATTTTTCTGTCAATTAAATACAGTACATTTCACCATATTTCCCTTCTCCATTAGCCTTATTTAGGGTATTCTAAGAAACGAATCCATCGCTGTTCATCTATGCATAATGTTGACCAACTCCAATAAGAGTTATTGAGGAAAGAAAAAAAGCAAACCAATGTTTCCTTAATGGTGGTCAGATTTTGTAGGCAATAACTGACTGAGAGGATTTCATTATTTGCCTGTTCATCCATTCGCATGTCCATCCTGGTTATGAGGTCAGATGGGAACAAAGCCAGAAATATAGAGCTTCTAATACTGAGCTGAGAAAAGTCTCATCTCTAGTGAATCTCCATGACAGGGATAGATATCCTTCCCACAGCACACCAAACAGAACCAGAGGCAGGAGAAGGGAGAGCTCTTTATCATGATGCTCAGTAATCACATTAAAGGGATATATTTTAAAGTAATTCTAAAAAACAGGAAATAAAAGAGAAAATTGACTGAAAAAAATGAGAACTGATATAACAGATTTCTTAAAAAAAAGTCCTTTCTGTTCTCATAACTGGTACAGAGTAGCTGCCTTAAAGGAACCGCCAGTTAAAAGAACACATTTGTGTGCGGAACAAGGTCATGCACTTATTGGTTTTTTGCTGCAAAGCATAAATATACTAGACAAGTAGAATCAGTTTGCTTTTACTACAGTCTTGTACTTTACACAAAGGCTGCAGCACATATATATTCTCTAATGCCACTAGCGCCAAGGTCCAGAGGAGCCCAGAGTCAGGGGTCTCAGAAATGGTCTTGTAGAGCAGAATAGTCAAATGTTTGTTGTAAGGAATAAATATATTACATGGAAATGCCCTCTGATCTTACCATCATTGGGCTCCAAGCTACCAGGTCAGCCATAGTACAGAGGAAATGGGTTAGACCCAGGTGATCCAGGCTTCTTTTTGAAAATGAAGCAGATTCTCTGAACCTCTTTCCTATAAAGGTAATGGTTTAAAAAAAAAAAGACCATTCTCAATTCCCCAAGTTTCTCCCCTTTTAGCAAATTCTAATATTTGGAAATGTAATAGAATTAATGATGAAAATCATAATGATGATATTAATAACAATAATAATGTAGCGCCATTTTCAGGCATTGTCGGGGAGGAGCTGATCTATATAGGTGCATTTTTCAACGGAACTTCAACCCTTTAATCAAGAATTTCAAAACATTTTTGAAGGAATCTTTCACTAATGCATTGTACATTTATACTTCTTAAGCTGAGTATGCAGAACATCATTTAACCTTCTTAATGACTCAGGACCATCATTATCGACATCATTTTGTTTTTGTTCAGTGCTGCAATGGAGCCCATTGTGGTACGTGGGACTATTTGCTCCTACTCTAAATAGCCCCAGAACTATGTGCACTCTCTGTCTCTGTCTGTCTGTCTCTCTCTCTGCTACCTTCCTTGTAATGTCTGTCAGCGGTTGCTTTTTGGTTGTCTGCTTGTATCGTCCCACTTTCTCTCTTCTAATTTTTGGCATTTATCTGACTGTTGGCTAGCAAACCAGATAACCAAGTTTGTTATAATCATATCTAAAATTAGAGCAAATAGGCTCTGAGTGAGGACCTCAGGAGTTCTCTTATGATAAGAGTGTGAGTTCCATAGTACATGGACTTCTAGATATTTGTCTTGGTTGTCCAAGGACCTTTTAGAACACTTCCTAGTTTTCTTCTGTGTTCTCAGTAATCGAAATGGCCAGCTAAATGAATTATTACATGGGGGTCTGGGAGTCATGGGTAATGGGGGTCTGGAATATTGGAAGGGGTGTAGTATCTCCATGTGGAGAGGCTAGAGAACTTACTTTGCAGGGAGAATCATGATCACTATAAGGAAAGTGTCTCAGAAAGACTATGGAGCATGCTTATAAAGTCTGTTACTGGTTAGTATTATTAAGGATTGGGGGTGGCTAGGTGGCACGGTGAATAGAGCACTGGCCCTAGAGCCAGGAGGACCTGAGTTCAAATCCGGCCTCAGACACTTAACGCTTAACAGCTGTGTGACCTTGGGCAAGTCACTTAACCATAATCGCCCAGCCTTCCCCGCTCCAGAAAAAAAAAAGTCAAGAATTGAAGAGGAAGCTTGTTGATAGATTATAGATGCATTCAAAAAGGCACATCAGCTTTAACCACTTTGTCTTTTGGTGTCATTTGGAGACACCTTAGCTCACTGTTGAGACTATGGTACAGGTCTTATGGTTTCCTCTCCTCTAAGGCCATGTGAATTTGAGAAATAGGCTTACATCTTTGCTAATTCTTTTTAGTTCTAGGTGAAGGGAGTGGAGTTCTCCAGCCCTGGAAGTTTTGAAATGTAGAGAGAGCCAAGAGAACCTGGGAGTCAAGAATCCAGGTCAGATTTTACAATTAGTGCAGCATTGATGCCCCAAGGAACAAGGACTGACCTTTGGGAGCTACATTCAAGACCTAGACTGGTGGTAGCTGAAATGTAGTTTATTCAGTAGTCATGCCTCTTCTAAACATGAACTTGGTGGAATCAAGTCTAGGCAGGAACTGAGATAAATTGGAATTACCCTCTCTTGAGACTGCAGTGATACAGGGTCTCCAGAGTATGCCTCTGAGGTTTTGGGGTCTGGGGAATTGCACTCTGTTTTTGCTATATCCTTAAAGTAAATACCTCTTTGTAAAAACTACTTGATGTTAAGAAGTTAAATGCAACTGAAGTGCTAATCACTGGTCCTGGTTGGGGGGGGAGGGTAAGGATTCAGCTGATGGGGGCTTAAAGCCAATGGTAGAAGAGAAGACATAACTCTAAACCCTCAGGGTACTCTAGGACTCTGGGAGGGAAGATGTGGGAGCCTGGCTCTTGGAAAGAGGACCAGAATGACTCGCTGCGACTGTAATAAAAACAATTGTATCAATTCAATTAAACAAACATGTGTTAGGCAATTAATATATTCAGAACACTGGTGCTGGGCTATTGAGGAAATACAGAGATAAAGAAGACAAGGTAACCCATCAAGATAATTTATCAGTAGGTAGACTATATACATACACAAAAAATGTAGCACGGCATAGCAGAACGAGCTTTAGATTTGTCATCAGAAGATCAGGGTTCAAATCCTAACTCTAGCCCAGGGTTCATTCCTAGTTAGTGCCCTTGGAAAAATCTCTTCCATTCTTTGAGTCTCAGTTTCCTCATACATGAAATAAAGATATTTGCCTGATTGATCTTACCATTTTGTTGAGATGATCATTTCAAATAATGTGTATAAAATTATTATTGCTTTATTTTTCTTCTGTCCTTGGTACTCGATTTGTTGTGCAGAAATTATCGCTTGTGGATACCTTGCTTAGTAGATGTCCTTAACTGTGTTTCCTCTGTTTTCCCAAGTAGAATATAATTTCAAGGGCAAGAACTATGTTTTTGTATCTCTTCTGAATTCACCAGAGCACCTTCTACAGTTTTCTGATACTGTCTTATGAAAATCCCTAGCTGGCTGAGGTAAGGGGCTACTCTTATTAACTTAAAGCCTATTCTCTGTCCATAGTGAGGGATCGGAGTCCAACCAAACTGTCTGATTCAAAAACCCTAGCAGTCTGAAGCCACTTAGTTTAGAGGAACAGCCCTTCACACCTCTTTAGTCCCCGAGGGTATCTCTGTGCTACGGTAAAACACAATAATTGAATAGTAATAAGCAGATGGAAGGAGAGAGAACAGGATGTACAACTAATTTGAATAAATCTGGGTTAGTTCAGGAAAAGTCATTGATCATTTTATGCCCTCTTGGTGGGCCACAGATCAGTGAGATCAGTCAAATGAAGAGTGAGATCTGGACCTCATCATGTTAAAGCGACATCAAAAACATCAGCACCCTTTCTTGATGCTTTCCCCTGGGAGGTTAACTTAGAATGGTCAAGGAAAATGTCAGTTCTATAGTTAGTCCTCTGATATTAGTTAGAGTAGATTTCTTTCTTAATAGAAGGAAGGACTTGCCTAGGCTGAAAGAAGCACAGTTACACATGGGATCCACCTAATGGTGTCATCTCAGAACATGAAAGACAATTCTGGATTTACACATGCATATACATGAGGAGAGCATGCTCAAGGAAGAAGGGGCAATGGTTGGCACCACAATTTGATTGTCTGCAGTGACCTTCAACCTACTGTTTATTATCCTTTTTTTGGAGGATGAGACATCCTGAAATCTCCATATACATCTCTTGCTCGCTTTAAATGAATGCCTTGGTTTAAATCCATTTCCTTCCATTTCCAGAGTCCGGGTCAATTACTTTATCAGACAGTGTTTTAAAAAATGTTTTATTAATTTTTTTTTAAAAATACAGTAATCATTTTCTTATATGCCCCTACCTCTAGAGAGCAAAGGAAGACGATTGAGCAAAACCAACTCACAGAATTCACGTGTCACTGTAGTTAACATTCGACATTCATTGCCCATTTCCCCTTTTCTCCCAACATTGTTTTGAAGAGAGAGATGTGTTTTATATCAGATTTCAGAGGAGGGAAACCTGTTCTCTATATGTGCTCTTTGTTTCTGTTTTTTAAATTTTTCTTTTTAAAAAAATCATGAGTTTAGCAATCATCAGCAAACAAACACATTTTGATACACAAAGAACAAATAAAGAGGATTGTGTATGAGTAGATGAAATTCTATTAAATATGAGTTTTTAAGGTGTTGTTGTTGTTACTTATACATTTTTCAGTCATGTCCAATTCATTGTGACCTTCTTTTGGGGTTTTCTTGGCAAAGATACTGGAGTGGTTTGCCATTTCCTTCTCCAGCTCATTTTACAGATGAGGAAACTGAGGCAAACAGAGTTAAATGATGTGTCATATAGCTAGTATCTGAGACTGGATTTGAACTCAGGTCTTCCTGACTCCAGGCCCAGCACTGTATCCACTGCACCACCTAAACAAGCTACTAATAAAATTGCCTTGCCTAGGTCCCTTTCTGAATTTCTTTTTGTTTCTTTCTGTATATTTGAAGAATGTTTTATTGATGATTTTTTTCTTTTCTTCTTCTTTTTTTTGCATCTCCTTCACTATTCAATAATTTCCCACAGTAGGAAGACCCTCCTCTAAACCCTTTTTACAAATAAGTATAATGAAGAAAAAATAAATCCACACATTGGACATGTCTGAAAGCCTATGTGCCATCCTGCAAGGTTGTCAGTCACCTCTCTGTTAAGGGTCAATAGGCATGTTTCATTATCAGTCTTCTAAAGTGATAATGATTGGCTCTTGCATTGATCAGATCATAAGTCCTTCATAGTTCCTTTCTTTTATATTTCTGTGGTCATTGTGTAAATTCTGCTAGTTCTGCTCATTTTTATTTTGCATCAATTCTCTGAATCCTTCATGTTAATTTTTTTTATGGTACCACAACATTCCATAAGCTACAGTTTGGTCAGCCATTCCCCAATTGATGGGTGCCCATTTTGTTTCTAGTTCTTTCATTCTAGTGTTCTTCAGGAAGGTGATGCCTCAGGTTCTTGACCTGATAAAGGAACAAACCCACCCAGCCATACCATAATGGTGGTAATAAGGATGAACTGGGGCTGTGCTTTCAGAAAAGGTTATGTAGATTGGTTTCTTTCTTGCAATTAGTTCTTCCTTTCTCAAGACATTGACCATTGTTTAAGTAAAACACTGGTGGATGGAGGAGTATCACTTCAGAGGGTGCTGACGAAAAGCAACAATCATCGGTACCCTTTCTTTCCCATCTCCTCTTGTCCCTGGAGATTCAATCAGCCACGCCCAATTAGGTTTTAACAATTTATTATTATTATTTTTAAAAACTTAGTGTAGGCACAATACAATATAATGCCCTCTTAGGTCCACAGGGTCCTCTCCTCTTCTCCTTTATAGAGCCTCTATAATTTTGTATTTTGGAATGGGATATAATTCCATAATTACTTAGAGGTATAACACTTAAAATAGAAGTTTGGATCTCTGCCTTAATTTAAATGTATGTTCATCTCTAGCCATCCATTAGCCTTTTTATAGTAGAGAAAAATTCAGGTCATTGCAAAGGTTTGGGTTAATAATTGAGTGGAGTATGTTACAGTGTCTGTTAGAGGACAGGTAACTGCAGGGAAAATTTGGGAAAGAGCAGATCTTTGCAGGGTGGATAAAAACAATTGCTTCAGCTCACATCTTCTATTCTGAGATGCCTAGAGGGCCAGTGGTCTATCTTAGTCTCTCCTTTCTCTTCTGCAGCTCAGTCTGACTTTTCTGTCTCCTTTTCCCCATTGCTCTTATACTATCAAGTCTTTCTGGCTTAGCTTTGTTAAGTCCTGAGTGGGATTGGAGAGGATGACCCCATAGTTGCTGTTGCTTTAGGTACTGAGGTCCCTGGCCACTTTCTCTCAGTCTCTCTACACTTGAATTTCCAGGTTCATTTTATAGAAAACTCACATTCTCTTCAGTAATTCTGAGAAGAGGTCTTATATGACATCATTTTACTTTATCCAATGACTTTTTACACTTAGTTTAAAGCCTAAAACTGATTGGTTGTTTAGTGTTGTGTAAGCCTTGTTCCTATCTAATTTATACCTCTGATCTGATTGATTCAGTCAAGAATATTTTCTTAACTAATAAGGGTATCAAGGCTAAGTGGGGTTTGATGATTGATCAGTTGACATCTCCCCACCCTTATATGCAACCTGAATATTAGCTACTGTCTTTAGTAAGAAATAGGAATTACAAAGATATGGGAATTTTGTTTCTGGTTACTCCTCAATTTCCAAAGTTAATCATTTGCTTTGTAATGAGTGACTTTTGATTAAAACTGTTGGTAAGTGAAAATATATTTGTATTTCACAATTCTTACATTTCAAGCTAGGAAACCTTGCCCAAAGTATGCTTCCTAATACATCATGACATAAAACCCTCCTGAAACAAATAATTAGCATTCAAAATAGAAATTCAATGGAACAATTCACTAATATATTAATTATTCATCCTGACTAGTGGCATTTACTTATGTTTAGACTTTATTTAAAATGCAAAACATGTGGGCAATCACCATGTAAGCTAGTTTCTTTATCATGTTTGGAACCTTATTAAATATTCTGGATCTGTTTCAACAAATTTACTAAGCACTCAAACTTTAGTCACAACTAGACAGAAAAGAATAGTGTAATGAAGATAGAATAGAATTAGAATAATTGGAAAAGCACTAGATAGAAAGTCAGAATGCCTGGATTTAATTATTACCCTGTTGCTTAATGATTTTGTGACCTTGGGCAAGTCACTAAACTTCTCTGGGCTTTAATTTCCTCATTTGTAATATGCTGACTCATTTGGTGTATTTGCTACTTCTAGACATGAACTTGGTGTGATCAAGTCTAGGAAGGAACTGAGGTAAGTCGGACCTACCCCCTCTAAAGAATGAGATGTAATAGGGTCTCCAGTGTATGCCTCTGAGGTGTTAGGGTGGAGGGAAGAGTTTGTACTCTGTTTTTGCATATCATTGAAGTAAACATCCCTTTCTAAAAGCTACTTGATGGTTAAATGAAAGTGATATGCTAGTCATTGGTCCCTAACAATGGGGGTGGGGTAGGGGCCTAAGGCAATAGCAGAAGAGAAGAGATACCCCTAATCCGGCCGCACAACATACCGATGGGTGAAAAACATAGAGTTGCTACCGCACATGCTCCTGTTTGTCATGTGACCCATGACAACCAACCATCATTAGTTTGTCTCTAGCCTAACCTGGCTGCAACTCCTGTTAAAGTTTAGCTTATTTTAATTTTAGCCCTTTACCTACTGCCAAGTTGTAGAGGTCTGCCCTAAACCTTTAGGGTACCTTAGAACCCTTGAGAGGGAAGATGTAACAGCCTGACTCTTATAGACTGCGGCCAGAGTGACTTCCAATAATTGTAATAAAATGAACCCTGAATCATTTCAATTCAACAAACATTTGTTAGGCAATTAATACATTCAGAACATTGTGCTGGGCTCTTGGGCAGATACAAAGAAAAAGAAGACAAGGTACCACCTCATACCTATCAGATTGACTAATGTGACAGGAAAGGAAAATGATAAATGTTGGAGGGCATTTGAGAAAATTGGGACACTACTACATTGTTGGTGGAATTGTGAACTGATACAACGATTCTGGAGAGCAATTTATAATTATACCCAAAGGGCAATCAAACTATGCATACCCTTCAATACAGTAATATCTGTATATGCAGTAATACTAGCTCTGTATCTCAGAGATATTTTTTTTTAAAGGGAGAAGGACCTATTTGTATAAAAATATATATAGCAAATCTTTGTGGTGGCAAAGAATTGGAAATTGAGGGGATGCTCATCAATTGGGGAATGACTGATTAAGTTGTGGTATATGATTGTAATGGAATACTATTGAGTTATAAGAAATGAGTAGGATGATTTCAGAAAAATCTGAAAAGTCTTACATGAACTGATGCAAAGTGAAGTGAGCAGAACCAGGAGAACATTGTATACAGTAATAACAATATTGTATGATGATCTAAGTAAATGACTTAGGTCTTCTCAGCAATACAATGATCTAAGATAATTCCAAAGGACTTGTGATGAAAAATTCTGTCTACCTTCAGAGAAAGAATTGGTGGAGTCTGAATGCAGATTGAAGCATGCTATTTTTCACTTTTTGTTTTGTTTTGTATGTGTGTATTTGGTCTGTGTTTTCTTTTACAATATGATTAAGATGGAAATATGTTTTTCATGATTTTACATGCATAACCTATATCAAATTGTTTACCATTTCAGGGAGAGGGAAGGGCAGGAATGAGGGAGAGAATTTGGAATTCAAAATAAAAAAAAATGAATGTTAACAATTGTTTTTATATGTAATTGGGAAAAATATTATTTAAAAAAATATGAAGGCATGGTACCACCATGGAGATTATATACTAGTAGGCAGACTGTACACACACACACACAAATAAGGCAGCATGGCATAGTGGAATGAGACTTAGACTTGTCGTCAGAAGATCTGCATTTAAATCCTGTCACTAGCCCAGAGTTGCTTCCTAGCTTGTGACCTCCAGTTGGGATACAGTCAGGCCTCCCTGTAGTTAGGGGCAGGCAAGACTCTGTGACAAACATTTGAACAATGACTGTATTGTAATTCTGCATCTTCAAGTCTGTGTATCTTTCACGGAGGAAGAGCGAATGGAAAGGGATGAGACAGCCATATTTCAGATGGGAGGGCAGTAGCTGATGATGGTGGAAACTGATAGCATACTTGCTTTGCTTTTCTCTCCCTATAAGCCCTAATTTCTACGTGCAGGAATAGAGTTGTTCTTTTTTTTTTTTTTTCCAGTAGCATTGCAGCTGGCATCTTCCTCCTGGGTACTTATTGCTCCGGCACTGAAATGGATATTGTATGTACTTGCATCTGGAAAGGGAGATTTACTCATGATTCTGAATCTTCAGCTCTTTAAGGACAAGCAAAGGGTTTGACATTATTACCAGCCCTTTTCATTTGATGTTGTTTTTACGTCTCCTTTTCTTTCACAAATCAGGTTTTCTTTAGCTCCCATATACTAGGTAAGCTGGTACAGTGTATCCTATAGCCACTTATATACCACCATGACATGTTTTGAACAAAGGATTGTCAGGAAATGGAAACCAGTAGTATTATTGCTACACAAGGGAGAGGGGCCCTGTTTTAATCTGGTATCTTTTTTTTGCTAATATTTTCTGATTTTCCTAATAATTTCTAATTTTCTATGTATTTTTCTAATATTTTACCACTAGGCTATTCATAGAGCCAATGGACAATAGTGATATAAAAAGAAATTAGAGAGATGCTTTAGTCCCTTAAAAGTGGGATATATTTCTGTTATGGAAAAATGTAGAGAGATGTTCATATCTGTCTTTAGATTTTGTTCATTAGCATAAGTGTTGTTACATTGACAACATTTTTATTTTCAAAGAGTGAATAACCCCTACTCAGAGAAGGTAGGTCGTTTTAGACTTTAGTGCTGACAAAATAATAATAATTATAATAAGTGAGTTATGTGGTGTTCTAAAGCTTAGAGAGCATTTGACCTATATTATCTCATTTAAGCCTCATGACAACTCTGTGCGGTATGTTTCATGGATATTATAAGCCATGATGTTCCATTTCCATTCTCTGGGCCTTTTCACTGTCTGTCTCTCCTATCTTCTTTCTAAATTCCATTTTTTAGACTTTCTTATTTCCTTCAAGACTATACTAAAGTATCACCAACATGTTACTTTTCTGACCCTCTCAATGTTAGTTTACATCCCCTTCAAAAAAAATGTGTATTTTTTTTTGTATATACAATTATAGGTTCCTATTGTCTTACCTGAGAAAATGTAAATTCTTTGAAACAGGGATTGTTTCATTTTTGTCTTTGAATCCCCAGCATCTATCACAGCGCTTAGGACATAATTGGTGCTTAATAAGGTTGGTTGACTTTCAGATGAGGAAACTGAGTCTCAGAGAGGTTAAATGACATTTTCACTGTCTCAAAGCTAGTAAATATCAGAAGGGATCAGATCTGAACCAAGGTCTTATTGAATGCAAAGTTCAATACTCTATTTACCATGTTTATTTGTAAAACAAAGCTAAAAATACCTGTATTACCTACTTCACAAGGTTGCTGTGAAATTTAAATAAGATATATGTGTGTTTGTGTATAAAGCATTTTGCAAAACTTAAAATTTTGTGTAAATTTCAGCTCTTATCATACAAATAGAGGTGTCTTGCTTGGTGGTTAGAGCACTGGAATTTGAATCAGGAAGGCCTGAGTTCAAATTCTACTTTAAATAGTTACTAGCAGTTTGACCCTGAGAAAGTTACTTATCTCTCAGTGTTTCAATTTCCTGATTATTAAATGGGAATTATAACAGCACCTACCTCACAGTGTGATTTTGAGTGTCAAAAGTAGTAGTAGATGTAAAGTATTTTGTAAGCCTCAAAGTACCACATAAATATGAGATATCATTTTTCTCATCATCTTGGAGCATACCTGTGCTTTCATTGGTGAAGGTAACTCCCAGGAAGGAAACTTCCTCTAACAAAACAGAGAAGCACCCTTTCTGCTACATAGGTCATTTCCTGGAGCGCTAGGGCATAAAATGTTGAGTCATGGTTACACAGCCTGTTTATGTTGGAGGCAGAATTTGAACTCTGGTCTTTCTGATTCTATGATCAGCTCTATCTACCCCTCACATTGCCACCCTGACATTTTTAGTTTAAATACCTGGGCATACACTTGATATTATGGCCGCTATTGGTGGCATAGAGGACCTATGATTAAGTTGACCTGGTTATTAACAGGAGTGTGCTAGCAAATATTTAACAACTAGTTCTCCAGGTAACATATTTTTAAAGTTTAATCTGCATTATTAATCTTTATTCCATCATTTTCTTAAGTCTATACACTCAGCAAAATAATAAACGAAAATCTGATTTGCAACATTTGCTGATTTCCTATGTATACATGCTCACACTTAACAAATGACTCCCTTGAGCTGGTTTGAGTTTATTCCATATCACCCATGGTTTTTAGCCTGTTTTCAGGATGGCAGGAATCCCAGTAAATTTTCCCTTTTTCTGGACACCCACTTGTATATCCAGGCATCCTACAAGACACCATTGTGTCTTGCTTTGAAGAATAGGGGTTTCAATATTCTCAAAGAAAGAGAGAAAGAAGTCTACCCTTGGGCAAAGCCTGGTGTATTTCTCTTTGGTTCTGATCATAAGAGTGGTTGTCATTTGTATAGATTTCAGAGATTGGAAAGTGTTTTTACAATCAGTCTCTCATTTGATCCTCACAGTGACCCTGTGAGTCAGAGCTTCAAGTATCACCTATTGCTTCATATTGTAGCTTATATTTTACATTAAGGTATTTTTACAGGTAAGGAAATTGAAGCCAAGGAATGTTAAGTGTCTTGCTTGGGGTCTCATAGTTAGGAGGGAGAAAAGCTTGTCATCTAGTCCAGTCCAACTCAACAAATACTTATTGAATGAAAGACATGGTGCTAGGTATTGAAGACAGCCAAAAGTAAAAATAATCCTTACCCTCCTGGAGATTATGCTCTTGAGAGGTAAGTAGGGAGAACTAAGCATATGCATAGGTTATTTTGAGAAGAGACAGGATACCACCAGCTTGGGGGGGAGGAGGGAGTGGTCAGGAAGGTTTCCTGTAGGAAAGACATGAGCTGAGGCTTGATGGAAGTTAGGAGTTGTAAGAGATAGAGATTGATGATTACATCAGCCACATCAGTTACATATTCATTCAATAAGATTTTGTTGAATATCACCAACAGAAAGGTACTGATGAGATACTATGACATATACACAGAAGAACAAGCTATGTTAGTGTTTTCCATGGCTACAATGCACTCCCTCTATGTTTCCACTTCATACAATACCTTTCTTCCTTCAAGATTCAGCTGAAGGTACCATCTGTTGTTTCTGCCTTAACATCTTCCATATACTCCCTTTTCTCTCCTCTGACACTGCAGGCCTGGTGCACCCTGGCAGGCCCTCATTACCTCATGTCTGGACTATTCCAATAGCCTCTCAGTGGGGCTGCCGGCCTTAAGTAGCTCCCTAATCCAGACCATCCTTCACTCAGCAGTCAAATTAATCTGCCTAAAGTACAAATTGTCTGTGGGGAGCCCTGCTGTCCCATAGCAGGGCTGAGAAAGAGTTGCCTACCCAGAGGTTGAGAGAGGGTGCATAAAAAGAGATGGGACTCTGGGAATGGTGGAAAATAGAGAGCTGTCTTTGTTACAGCACATATAAGCTTTTATAGGACGTTTCATGATTGTTTTCCCCTGAGGACATTGAGCACTTCTTTGTTCCCAGGCTGTGGGTGTAAACTATGCTTATCAAGGACATAATCCTCACACCTGTGTGTTTGAGCTCCTTCCTGGGGGATGGGGAATTGATCCAGGCCCAATAGCAGGCTCTTCAGCTGAGAGGGCTTATTCAGCCCTCAGGGTTAGAGTCCCACTGCCCTGTGGTCCTCTACACCATCACCACAACACTCAATCAACTCTAGTGGCTTTCTGTTGCTTGGCTCTTGTCCCTCTTATTAGATTGTGAGTTTCTAGTGATCATTTTAGTCATTGCATTATATCCTCAGTCCCCTAGAACAGTGTCTGGAGCAGAGTAGGTGCTTAACCAATAATTATTGACTGATTGAGGAGCTTCCACCCTAATATAGAATATACAGTATGTAATGTGCCCCTAAAGTGGTCAGGTGAAATGCTCTAGAGGTTCAGAGGAGGAAGAGATGGCTTTTACTTGGTGTGATCAGGGAAGACTTCATGGAAGAGGGAGGGGGTGGGGCTGAGAGCTTCTAGGTAGAGGGAGCAGTTTGAATAAAAACATGGCCATGGGGAAGCATGTATGACATACCTCTGCAACAGCAATCAGTCCAGTTTGCCTGCGGGGGAGGGGATTAATGTGAGATATAACTGCAGGTTGCAGTCAGATTATATAAAACCTTAAATGCTGGGACTAGGAGTTTGTACTTTAATAGGCAGTGGGAAGCTATGGAAATTTTTTGAGTAGGAGAGTAAAATGAAGGAAAAGTTGCCATTGGAAGGTTAAACTGTGTCAGCTATGTGAAGGATGGACTAGAGGGGAGGGGATGGTGGGAAAAGAGATGACTAGTAGGGAGACCAGTTAGGAGAGTCTGTGCAAAGACACCTGAACTGAGGTGGGGCAGTGAGAATGGAAAGGAAGAATCAAGAGAAATTACAAAGGAAGAATCATCAGGACTTAGAAAATACATAGTGTAGCCATGACATCTAAGGGTAAAAGATCTAATAATTGTTCTGACTCTGCCCCTCATCCCTTTAGTCTTTATAGCTAGAGACACTCAGCTCCCACTTACAGGTTTCTCTCCATCTCACTCTCTGGAGCAATTGATCCTTTGGGAAATCTAGGAACTTTCAGCTCCTGAGGTCTAACAGCTCAGCATCAAGCGAGCCTTGTACCCCAGCTCTAGAAACCGGCCCACTCCTTTGTGCCTTACAAACAAGCCTCTGCTTGCCTGGCACCCTGGTTTCCTAGAAGAGCTCATGCTAGTACTAACCAAACCTCAGGTCTGACATAAACAGTACTACTGTTATTCAGTTCTAGGGAGTATAGATGGTTCTCTATTCCATTCAATAACATTCAACAAACATGTATCTGAAATAATGATAGAATGAACAGCATTGAACTTGATTATGTTTTGACACATCGTGACTTTGTGTACTAAACTTACATCTACTTGTCTTGTTGCATTTTTAAGTTAAAGAGCAAATGAGGTCAAATCACATTGGTATGAATTCTGTTATAATGAAAATGTAATGTAAGAATTATTAAGCCCTAGGAGATGGCCTTTTATTTTGAGCAATGTTCAATATAGACACCCCTATTGAACTTTGTTGTAATTGGAGTTGACCTGAATTACTCAGTGTTTCAATAGAGAAATAGTGGCAGAAATACTTGCTCTGATTTCCGTATCTGTCCTTGACATGCTATGAAGCCTTTTCAGAATGCAACATAATATAACACAACAAATCTTTCTTATACTATTGCATGTAGAGTACCATTGTAAGCACTGGTGGAAATACAAAGTTTATCTATGATATGATTATTACCCACCAAGCAACTTCTAGTCTAGAAACAGAATGAGACAAACATAGCTAGAATACTTGATATTATATGATTAGAAAGTGACAAAACAAAATGACGTGTGTGATCATAGAGGGAATATGAGCCATAAATACAAAGCCATACTATAGAGCCATACTGGCTGAGGGTGCATATTAGAAACATCTGGGTAGGAATTTAACAGGAAAAGAGGAGAGAGGAAGGACATTCCACACACAGGGTCCTGAGCAAATGCATAAAGGAATCAGAGTATAGTGTGAGCCTAAGAGGACAGAGTAGTTGGGTTTGACAGAGCATAGAATGTGTACATGGGAGTAATACGAAATATAGTTGGAAAAGTAAGAGGTTACCAGATTGCGGAGGACCTTGAATGGGCAGAGGAGTTTGACATCAACTTGGTGGGGTGCAGGTTACCCAGCTCTGTGTATGTAAGGAATATTTTTCTGGCAACAAGAAGAAAGATTGTTTTTTGGGGGAAAAGAGTAAAACCAAGAGGAAATATGAGAGGCTATTGTAATAGTCCAGGTGGGTAGTAACCTGGTGGTAGTGGGAATAAAGAGGAGGTAACAGATAGAAGATATCGGAGATAGAATTGTCACTTAGTGGCTTATTGGCTATGAGAAGTGAATGGGAGGGAAGAGTCAGCTTTTACCCTAAGACTGCAAACATGGTGATATCTCAGACAACTAGTTAAATAAGGAGAAACAGGTGGAGGGGGAGAATCACGAACTGAGGATTTATGTGTTGATTTTGAGATACTGGTGAGACATTCTGATTTGAGACTTGAATCTGGAATTTGTTAGTGAGCTCAAAAGTAGAGATATTGATTTGGGAGTCATCTGCCTAGATGATAGCTGAAATTGTGAAAGTCAATGAGATTACTAGGGGAGAAGAGAGGAGGGGTTAGGATGGCATCTGAGAGGATGCCCAGATTAAGAAGGAGGGAGATGAGGACCATTCTCTCAATGATTCTGTTTTTTCCTCTTCAAAATGTAGACATTGCAAATAGAATTGTGTCTAAAGCGCTGCTCTTATGGGGCAGCTAAGTGATGCAATAAATAGAGCACTGGCCTTAGAGTCAGGAGGACCAGAGTTCAAATATGGCCTTCGACACTTAACACTTACTAGCTGTGTGACTTTGGGCAAGTCACTTAACCCCAATTGCCCTGCCTTCTCCCCTTCAAAAAAGCAAGGGAAAAAAAAGGATGCGTGATCTTTTCTTAAAAAAAAAAAGCAAAAAAAAGAGCTGCTCTTGAAACCAGTAAGACCTGGGTTCAAGTCCTATCTCTGAAATGTACTGGATACATGACCTTGGGAAAACCACTTGTCTCTTAATTTTCTAGGCAACTTTAGGACTGTATGTTGCAGAGAAAGTGCTGATCTGCGCTGGTAGAGAGCTTCCTCACCTGGTAATTCCCTATGCCACTGAAATCACAGATTGTAGTTTCTTTTCCTCTTCTTATTACAGACATAACCTCCTTTAAGTAAGTTTCATTTATTAAAATCTGGAATAATGAAATGAATGATGATGATTATTAAATTTACAAAAGGATTCTTCAGTTTACAAAGGCTTGTTCTTAGTTTCCCTTAAAGAATGAACTCCCCTAGTGCATGCAAAACATTGAATAACATGTGGCTTTTTAGCAACTTATCTCTGTTGCCAGGATAGAACCTTATTCTACACATATTTAGGAATCACATTTTCTTTCATTTTTAAAAATAGTATTTTATTTTTTCCAATTACATACAGAGGCAAATTTTAACAGTCATTTAAAAAAATTTTGAGTTTCAAATTTTCTCCCTGCCTTCCTCACCTCCCCCTCTCCCTAAGATGGTAAGCAATTTGATATTGGTTATCTATGTGTAATCATGTAAAATATATTTCCATGTTAGTCATTTTGTGAAAAAAAGAAACACAAAAAGGAAAAAAACCATGGAAAAAATGAAGTGAAAATAGGATGTTTCGATCTGCATTCAGATTCCATCAGTTCTTTCTCTGGATGTGAATAGCATTTTTCATGATGACACCTTTGGGATTGTCTTGGATCATTGCATCGCTGAGAATAACTAAATCATTCATAGTAGATAATGGTACAGTGTTGCTGTTACTAAGTACGATGTTCTCCAGCTTCTATTCACTTGCCTTTGCATCAGTTCATGCAAGTCTTTTCCAGGTTTTTGGAAATCACATTTGGACATATTGTTTATAAATAAGAATAGTAAAGTGTTTACTCTTTGGGGGGCAGGTAGGTGATGCAGTAGATAAAGTGCTGGGCCTAAAATCAGGAAGACCTGAGTTCAAATCTGCCTTCAGACACCTATGTGATCCTGAGCAAGTCTCTAAATCTTTATTTGCCTAAGCTTCCTCACCTGTAAAAATGAGAATAGTAATAGCACCTACCTCCCAGGGTTGCTGTGAGGACCAAATAATATATAATATACCTCCCAGGGTTGCTGTGAGGACCAAATGAGATAATATCTGTAAGAAGTGCTTAGCACAGTGCCTGACATGTGGGAGGTAGGATATAAATGTAAGCTATTATTATCATTTATTATTATTACCTTAGTATGGCTTATGGTTTTATTTTGTTTTTCTTCTGGGTTCCTGATTTCATCAATGAGGGGAACTCTTGGTGTAGAAGCTCTCAACCTCCAAGATACTTTATCCGAAAATGATGATATAAGGGACTTACCTAGCGGTAATCAGAGACTAAGGGACTTTGCCTTTCAGCTTAGAGTTCCTTCAGAGAAGAAGTCTCTTGAGACTCTTTCAGGAGGTCCATGAAATCAAAACTATTTTCATAATAATACTAAAATATTTTAATTACCATATGGTTAAATATCACCAGTAGAATCCATATAAACAAAAGCTATTGGGGGGAGAAGGTCTTCAATAATTTTCAAGATTGGAAATTAATCCCGAGACTAAAACGTTTGAGAACCACTGACTTAGAATATACTATGTATCAACATCAGATATATATGTTGTTGTTCAGTTATGTCTAACTCTTTGTGACCCCGTTTGGGTTTTTCTTGTCAAAGATTCATTTCCTTCTCCAGCTAAGTTTAAAGATGAGGAAACTGAGGCAAACAGGGTTAAGTGACTTGCCCAGGGTCACACAGCTAATAAGCGTCCGAGGCTAGATTTGAACCTGGTGTTCTATGCACTATGGCACCACCTGGCTGCACCTAGTTACAAAGTCTTGTTTCAATCATCTGGGAGACCATAGAAGAGATATTTAGCTTTCTAACATCTCAATTTTCTTATCTGAAAAATGGGATTATAATACCTGTGTTACTTATCTATCAGGGTTATTGTAAGCATATGATGAAATGAAATAGATAACACCTGGCAAACTTTTCAGCACAATAGAAATCGTCGTTATTATTATGAATCAAATCATGTTCTCTGGATTTTTCATGGAACATGTCATTATAATAGTGGGAAACCTACAAAACAACTACAGTCTTTGTCTCATTGCCCAGGTGTTATAATGGGGTTCTACTGTGTTATTATTGAAAATATTTTAAATGAAAATTTCAGCCCTATGTGTAAAATGCTGCTAGGCGTGATGTTTTTACATTAACATCATCCCAATGAGTTTTACTGTATCTGCATTCTTGTGTCACACGACACTGGGGCCTAAATAAGTTTTTCCTAAAAGGGCCTCTTCAGGAGGTAGGCTCTGTCATTTAAGGACATTTTCCTCTCATGCCTCAGTTTTAGCATACATTTCCCTATCCCCTTCACATTTTCTTGCAAGAAGGAATCATAAACCACAGAGGTGAATTACAAACCCAACTGCATTGTAAAGTGGTTATTTAAAAACCAGCAATGTACGTTTTCCGATAGCCAGTTTCGAAGAGGGAAGGGGTGGGCAGTCTAGTCATCAAAGGATAAAAATCTATACTAAATCTTAAAAAGCAAAACCTAGCACAATTTCTTTTCTCTTTCTCTGCAAACTGAGGCCATTGTGTTTCCATCCTTGGCTATGTCAGCAGCCACAGGCCCTCTCACCTCCCCCAGCCCCCAACATTGATTGTTGACTTCCCCTGACACCGAATCACAACCCATTAGTGCTGAAAACTGACAAGCCTGGCTACCAGAGCAAACTGGCAAGTTTGAAAGAAAATATACAAAGCTCAGGCAAAGAACACTATTAATAAACTAAAATTAAAAAAAAATCCAAACCAACTTTCTTTCCTGATACCTCTGTGAAGGTCAGAAGAATAAGCAGTTTTCCCTTTAACCCAAACTTCAAGGTCTTTAAAAAAAAAGTAGAAGGGGCATGACTTTATTTTCATTTTCAAATGAAGGTAGGTTGAGGAGTATGAAAATGGAGTCAGCTAAGCTGCTTTTGCTGATAATGCTAATATATATTATGTTTCTTTTCAGTCCGAAGCACTTCAGACAAATGAATAACTCAGCAGTCCTGTGCTTCAGAAGGCCAAACTCTAAACCCAGATGCTTCTTGTAAAGTTCATTTTCCCCCCGTGCATTTCTGTGGTGACTGTCTTGAGAGGTACAGTAATGGTAACAGGAAGCATTCCTTGTGATTGTACAGTTGATTGCCCTGGGGAAGGAAGTGACAACCTCCAGATTTCCAATAGACCTTGTATTTGCAGAGATAGGGGTTCAAGCAAGGACAGCCAGCTTGTCAAATCTTCTAAGCTCAGGTCCAGGCTGAATGTAACTTTAGTTTAAAAGACTGGGTGCAAGTTTTGTAGCCAAAACGACGGGTGTCAAGGCAGCTGGGTTAATTGTAAATGGTCGTCAGGTAGTGAGAAGAATTAAAAAGCAAAAAAGGGCCAGAACAGGAACAGCTCAGGAGTTTTGTGGGACACTGTTGTGGGCAGTGAGGATAAAGTAACAATAGTAAAAAGTCTGGGTTAATAGTGATGACCTACTTTGAGGAAAGAAACATTATTTAGAATCAGACTTGCCAGTTGATAGCTTTAGGGGCTAAAGTATCAGTTGTATCCCAACATAAGTCCTTATGTTCTTGCCTATCATTACAATTCTGTGCATTTGGGAGCAGTCTGCTTCTCTCATTTCTTCTAATTAATTTGGGCTCTCCTCACAAAGCTATGGAAATACCTCATGACTGATTTTTTTTGTTCTTTTTAGGAACACTGTTGTTAGTAGGGCACAGTCTGCTGAGTGGGAAGGGACCTTAGAAGCCATCAATTCTAATCCTGTGTGAAAAATCCTATGCAGTATTCTCCATGAGTGGTCATCTAGCCTTTGTTGAAGGCCTCCAGTGAAGGGGAGCTCACTCCATTGCAATGCATCTCATTACATTTTTAGACATTTCTAATTAGTACAAATTATTGAGCTGAAATTTGCTTCTCTGACATTTACCCCTCATGGCTTTTGGTTCCACCCTCTGTGACTAGGTAGAGTAATCTAATCCCTATTCCAATGAAATGAAAACTTTCTAACACTTCAAGATAGCCTCTGTGTGCACCTGAAATGGGTTCTTTTCCAGGTTAGCCACTCTTAGATCCTTCTGTTGATCAAATGGAAGTTCCTTCATTCCCACCCACCATCTTCAGAACAGTCTTCTTTTATTAATGCTTTTTCAAAATTGTGGCATCTAGACCTGTACACAATATAGATAGAGTATGGAGAGACTATTATTGGCCTCAGCTGGATATAAAACAGTACTCAGTGCAGCCTGGGATAAACACATTAGCATAAGTTCATGGAGTCATCATCTAATAAAATGTCCAGATCTTTTTGACACAAATTCTTCCCCAGCTCTACCATCCTTGATTTGTGAATTTATTGTTGTTATTTTATTTTATGTGTACTTTTTGGAGGCAATCACAGTTAAGTAACTTCCCCAGGGTCACATGGCTAGTAAGTGTTGGAAGCTGGATTTGAACTCATATCCCACTAGTACCATGGCTGGTGCTCTATCCACTGGCCACCAATTCCCCCTCCCCTCTCCCTCCCATCCAGGTTATTATTTTTTTATAACTCCTCTGATTAGCATTTATGTTGTTCACATTATTCTTGTAGATTTTATACCTATCATGATGCTACATTGGTTAACTTAGACCAAGAGTTAATAAACTTGCCCACCACCTGTTTTTTGTATGGTCCATGAGCTAAGAATGATTTTTTTTCATTTTTACTTTAAAAAAATATAACTTTATTTTAAAATAATATTCTTCTTAGCCCTCAGCTATACAAAAACATGTGGTGGCCTTCAGGCCATGATAATTGAAATATTCTTCTAAATTTATTGGGTAAAGCAAAAACCCCACTCCCTGCCTTTTAAAACCCTTGTTCACACCCTTCTTATAGATTTTTTTTACTTCTTAAGGTGTTAGGAATAGGATTTGTTTATGTAAACTTTTCCAAATTCATTGCATAAAGGGGAAACTCCACCCCCTACCTTTTTAAACCCTTATTCACATGATTTTTACAGATTTTTTTAAAATTTATCATGGTGTTAGGACTAGGATTTGTTAACCTAGATTCTTCTAAATTCAGTGGATAATGTGACAGCACCGTCTTTTTAGCCCTTCCAGTTAGTATATATGGCCTTTGATGTAGAGTTTATATTGATCATAGTTCTGGGACTAGGCTTGGTTAACCGAGACTCATCCAAATTCACTGGATAATGGGGTAACCCTTCATTTTCTTATAGAGGGTCAGGTCTGGCTGTAGTTTGGTAGGAAAGAGTTGGTGCCTTGGTCTGATGCGAAGAATTGAACAATAAATTCTGTCCAGGATAAGTGATTGCCTCAGCTCTGTCCTAGTTGACATTCCTTTCAAAGCCTTATTTTCCCCAAAACATGGAGAAAAGCGATCTATATTGCTATCTTTCCATTGAGTCATGTAATTTTAAAACTACTTAGAGAGGACTTCTGAGGAGTAATTATGAAATGTAAAAAAATTTTTTTCCCAGAGTTACACCGATACCTGGATGAAAAGATAGATTTGGAAATCACAATAATACAAAACCAAGAAAATTGAATGATTACCCCTCCTATGTGCTTATCACAGTGGTTAACAGTGGGGTGGGGGTGAGAAATGTTTTGATAAGATATAGTTCCCTGGAGGTTATAATCTAGGAGTGCCAAAAATATATACACAGTTGAATAAAATACAGAAATACTATATGATTAGGGCAGCTAGGTGGTACAGTGAATAGAGCACTGGCCCTGGAGTCAGGAGGACCTGAGTTCAAATTTGGCCTCAGACATTTGAACACTTACTAGCTGTGGGACCTTGGACAAATAACTTAACCCCAATTGCCCTCCAAAAAGCAAAAAACAAAAACAAAACAACAAAAAAAAGAAATAGTATATGATCAGTGTGTAAGACACATGTAAAATGAAATGAGGAAATGATATGTGAGTTGGGCTTCAAAGGATAGGTAGAATTTCAATAGATAGGGTATTGTAGGAATCACAGTCAACATCAGCAAAGGGTGGAAATGACTAGGTGAGCTTGGGAGACAGAAAGTAGTCCAGTTTGACTCAAGTACAGAGTACCTGGAAGTACATAATTAAGAGAGAAGGTGTTACATTCATTGAGGAGACACCCAGAGGTTGGGGCTAAGACACAAGAGGTCGGCAGGCCCCTGGTTCATGTAATGCCACATTTGAGGTTAGAATTATACAGTATTCTTGCTTTTCTCATCTTAGTATACACATAATAGAAGGGAGGCAGAGAATGACTCAATTATCTGGTGATCTGGGACCCTCCAGAAAGTAACCGTAAGTAGAGTTTGATAGGAACTGAACCTGTGATTTTACTGGTACAGGGAACTCCCAGGTGAGGAAACTCTCTACCAGCGCAGGTTGGCTCCTTTGTAATTTATAGTCTTAGAGATTTGTCCAGAGCAGTGGTTGGCAAACTATTGCCATTGTGCTGCCTATTTTTGCAAAGAATGATTTTTACATTTTTAATAATAAGTATTTATAAATACGAAAACCATTCTTAGTTCCCTGGCTATACCCAAACAGGTGACAGGTCCAATTTGGTCCACAGACCTAGAGTACTGAGCAGTTATGTGAGTTGCCCAAGGCCACATCACCGATATGTGTCAGAGGTAGGACTTCCTGGCTCTGAGACTAGTTCTCTTCCCAGATAATTGAAGCTAATAAAAATGGCTTTGTATTCAAGAAGTAAAACACACAAACAAATAAAAATCCCTGTCCTCAAGGAGCTTACATTCTACTGAGGGGAAACAGCTGTAGAGATGAGTAAAGGAACAACATATGCAAAGTATATACAAAGTCATTTGGAGGATGTGGAAAAATAACCATGTGGGAGGAAGACCAAAAAGTCTTCATGTCATGGTAGTCTTGAATTGGGTTTTAAATGGAGTTATAGGATCCTAAATGGGGAAATAACTTACCCTGCTCTAAACTTACTGGATAACTGGGCCTTTATTTTACATTGCCCAGTTAGAACTGGCTGTCATTGTGTGCTATAGCACTCATGGCTCTCATTGATTGGTCAACAATAGGTTCCAGACCAAGCCCCACTTGGTCATTGTTTGGGCCCTGATTGGCTCAGAAACCCTGAGGGTCTTTCTCTCCCAGGCTGTGTTTTTGCTTTTTTCCTTTTGACTAGGTTAAGAGGCTATTCTTTGCTTCATTTCTTACCTAAACTTAATCACTGAATGGGCTCAGTCATACTGAGACCTGTCAGAGACCTTAGCTTAAAAAAGCCAAGGACTCCCACTGCATCCAGGACCATCTCCAGTTGTCCTGATCTGTATGTCACCACTGGACTCACATGGCTGTAGAGGAAAAAAGTGAGGCTGGTGACTTTGCACAGCTCTCCCTCTCTTAAATTTAATTCATTTGCATGTCATGGTATCACCTCCCTGATGTCATGGTTCTCTTCAAGAAAGAAGGACAAACAACAGCACTGTCTGAAAGATTTCTTTACTATGGGAACTCCTTCCACCTTATCTAATACATCATTTAATAGCTAAGCCTTGGGACTTGCCCATGGCTTAGAATTTAGTTGACTTGCTTGGCAGAACTAATGTCAGTGCTCAGATTCAAACCTAGGTCTTCCTGAGTCCAAGTGTAGGACTTTATCCATCATACCAAGCTGCCATTTTATTGAGGTTAAAATATCTCAAAAAAAAAAAGATGATCCAATATGCTCAGTGTAGCTGTGTGACCCAGTATTGTAATTATTCCACTGGGATGGAACAATTCCAAATGCTACTCTCATTGTTGGAATACAGCCACTGTTACATGAGCACGCTCAGCCTTTCATCAGGTAGGGACCGCAGAAACATCCAAAGACCCAAGTGTTTATAGTACTTGATATATACCTGACCTTTATCAACTGATCAGGAAAAAAAGAATGTCTCAAAGCCTCTGTTGGGCTCAATCTTGTTGTTAAAGAGTTAATTTAAATTTACAAGTTCTATAAATCTATATTACATTAACTAACTTTCACCAATTTAATTTTAGAATCATTAAGAAATTCTCTTCCAAATAGAAAAACATGGGCAGCCTACACCCTACCCATGAAAATGAGCTCACTCCTTTGTTCCTTCAAGGCTCTACTCACAGATGCATCTTTGAAACCCAGATATTTTTGGTTAACAGTGCTTTTGGTTGATCATTGTTGTGTTTAGAGCCAGATGTACTGACTGAGCGAGACAATGGTCAGGTTTCCAAAGGGTTAACCATGAAGGGATGAAGCAAGCCTGGTTTCTTTGAGGCCATAGGAGTAGAGAACAGAGACTGAACCCTATGATTTAGAGCCCAAGAAGTCTACTCGGTAGCTATGAGACCTAGGGTGAGCAGGGTAACATTGGAATAATCCTTAGGGAGACTGAGGTAAAGTAGTAGTCACAAAGACAAGTTCATAACAGTCTTTCATCCACTGAAGGTCTGGGACTTCTGCTGCCTTTTCAACTGGGCAAGCTTTGGACTAAAATAAGCTGAATTCACCCAGATTGGCCACCCCATTGGAATTTAAAGACTGCCCTCTCACTCATTTCTTTCTAGATAGACTCTCAGTTTCTTCTAGAGTAGGCACCTACTTGAAGGAAACAAAGGAATATGAAGTAAACCTCAATGATCCCTCCCTGTCTTCTCCCCTCTCCTTTGCTGCTAGTATCCTCTATAAAAGCTTGAGCAAAGATTCTGATTATAGGAAACCTTACAATTTCCAGTATCCTCTTTGTATTATTTCCAGTGTTTGGCAAATAGTAGGCACTTAAAAATGCTTATTCAATTGAGTTTCTTTGTTATGAAGAGCAAGAGAAGTCAGCCCGGACTCTACTGTAGACCTGTCAGAACATATTAATTACCTACTTGGCTTCTTGCCCTGAAGCTCTCTAACTTTCCCAGCTGGGGTAGTTTCAGCCCCTCCCTTGATTCTGGGATCAGTCCTGTCAGGAGTTAGGGGACAGCAGCTCAGTAGTGAGTCACTGTGTGATCTTGCTTTTTCAGTCACTGGGCTCTTGCTAAATTCTCTGGTTCCCTGCTTTCTCCTCACCCTGGGAAATTAGGCATTGATAAAGCCCGTTGGGATTCAAAAGGAGCTACTTGCCTATTCCTTTAAACCCAAATCACTATGGCTCTTACTGATTGGTCAACAACAGGTTCCAGCCCAAGTCTCACTTGCTCATTATTTGGGTTTTGATGGCATAGCAATTATTTCAGTTCTGGTTAGAAACCCTGAGGGTCTTCCCCTCCAAGATTGATTTTTTAAAAATTGATAAAATGGGCCATCTTTTGCTTCATTTCTCACCTAGACTTGAATCACTGAATCACTGAAAGGGTTTTACCTCAAACAAACGGACTTGTTAAAGACCTTAGCTTAAAAAGGCCAGGGTCTCCCACTGCATCCAGGGCCATCTCCAGTCATCCTGATCTATATCTTGCCACTGGACTCTTATGACTCTGGAGGAGAGAGTGAGGCTGATGACTTTGCAGAGCCCTGCCTCACTTAAATCCAATTCACTTGCAAGTCAAGACATCATCTTCCTGATGTCATTGGTCTTCTTTGAGAATGAAGGATTAGATTTCCTTACCTTGTATCCTTTTCTCCCTGTGGATGACTACCAATACTTGTGGCTGGATTATAGGATTTTAGAAACAAAATAAACATTTTTACTTTAAATGTAAACTTTAGTAAACATCTGGTGCATTTTGCAGATGAGGAAACTCAGGTCTTTAAGGTTGTATTTTCCCTTTGCCAGTTGTCTTATTGGAGCTCTGCTGATTATCTGTTAACTGAATTTCTGTTGCTATATATCTTTTGGTTTTCTATTTGAGCATCCTAGACTTCATCGCTGGTTTGTATCTTTGATTATTGAAACTCTTTATTTCATCATATTTTCCCCCTTTTCATAATCTAATATTCTGTAGCAGCTCAGTGGTGCAGTGGATAGAGCACTGGAGCTTGAATCAGGAGGACCTGAGTTAAAATTTGACCTCAGACAATTACTAGCTGTGTGACCCTGGGCAAGTCATTTAACCCTGTTTGCCTCAATTCCTCATCTGTAAAATGTACTGGAGAAGGAAATGGCAAACCATTCCAGTATCTCTGCCAAGAAAACCCCAAATGATGTCACTGAGAGCTGGACGTGACTGAAATGACTCAACAATCTACTTCAGATCAACCTTCACACTCATGTTGTCCCTGTGAGGGACAATTTGCAGTGAAGTTTCCCCATTCTGAAAAATCAAATCTAGAATGGCTTCAGTATTCACTAGGCCTAGGTTTAGAGGTCACCTGACCTTCCAGCAATCTGGGGCTTAGAGCAATGGAGACCCTCCTCAGTCCACTTCAGCACAAGATATGCCAAATAAGGTTAAGACTGCTTTCATTGGACACCCGTGTGTTTCTGGGTCCTTTGTCTCCTGCACTTAGGTTGTGGGCCAGCCTCCCTACCAATGAGAGTGAAGGCCAGTTGGGGGAGGTTGTGTTTCTGCATTAAAAGATTATATAACCGTGGGCTGGCTTCTACCTGTTGCTCTCTCCCTGCAGATGCTATGTGGGGGACAGAGGCAGAGTCCTTTCTCATGAGAAAGAATAAAGAACTTTTCTGACCTCAGATTCAGACGCCGAACTCTTTCATCTCACACATCCCTATGTGCCATCTTTTCTTCTATATTTTGAAACCTGACCTTTGCTCAAGGTCCTGATCTACTCTAAGGGTCTGCCAACCTCCTGGACATTATCTGGTCTGTGTCTTTGGTGACTGAGCATACAAATGGTGCTGATGTTCCTTGGGAATAGCTGTTGGAGTTAAGGAAGGTACCACCACAATCATCCCTGGGAGTTATCAACTCAAGCCATTAATTAGGGTAGAGTTTAGGTTGATTAGGTTGATTGGGTTAGCTGTTCACCAGGATGTGCACATAGTACATCTCGATCATACTACAGTAATAGGATCTCTGGATTCTGGGATATTTAATGACACAAGATGTCATCTCAGCATTCACTGGGAATTTGGCAGGCAGAGCTTGGAACTGAGTGTCTAGGCTGAAGTGACTCAATGTTGGTGACAATAAGCGAATGCTTTTTATATAGTCTCAAACAACATTAGTCAGCAAAAATCATAAATCTTACCTCAGTTACTTCATAGCACTGAGGAATGTCTCAACAGAGATGAAATATTGTACTATTTCTAATTGTAGGCAAACATTAGGGCTTGCCAATCTCAGTGGGGATAATCGATACTACCTAATCAGAGTTGAATGGGGTTGAACCAAAATTATATTATATGTTGTAAAGAAAACAAGAGTCATCTACTTTGGGTCAGAGTACTACATTCAAGCTCAGAAATAAACAATTTTGTGAATGCTAGGTGGGGGTAAGAAACTTGAAAGCATAAATGGACAGTCTGTCTAAAACAGGGCTTCTTGTCATCAGTCATCAGATGAATTCCGCCCTACAATGTTTTGATCATTTGCATTTCAACATCTTGAATTTATTTTGTCCATTCAAAAATTTTATTCTGAGAAGAGGGTCCATAGGCTTCACTGAACTACCGAAGGGCAATGATCTTCACACAAAAAAAGTTAAAAACCTTTGGTCAAAACTGAGTCCCGTGGGCCTCTAGTGCTAACTAGGTTCTTTTTTTTTTTTTTTTTTGACTTGTTTATTTACTTTTAATTTACCAGATTTGGTTCCACATTCACCTGAGTTTCAGATTTTCTCCCCTCCTTTCCCACCCCTCCCCCCATGGTGGTGTGCAATCACGTATAGGATCTGCAAATACTTTCACATTGTACAATAGTTTGGTTATATAGAAGGGTTGTAACCAATGAGTGATCACTGGGAAAAAAAAGCAAAACCAGACATGAAAGAGAACGACGTGCTAACTAGGTTCTTGAGTGTGTTGAACCACATTCAAATGTACTTGAGAAATATTTAACAAAATAAATAAAAATATAATAAAACATAGAAAATACTCCATTTAAAAACTAAATCAAACATAATGCCCTCAGAATTCCTTGCATTCGGTTTAGTGGCCTTTATTTCTATTTGAGTTTGATACCACTTTCTCTGTCTGTCTGTCTGTGTCTCTCCCTCTTTCCCCTCTCCCTCCCTCCTCTACCCCTCTCTTTCCTACTCTTTCTCTCTCTCCCTCCTTCTCTCCCTTCCTTCCTCTCAAATACTCTTTCTCTGTCTCTCCATATATGTACTTAAACAGTCATCCCTCTGCATTCATGGGTTGCACATTCATGGTTTTGGTTATTTGTGGGTTGGCCACTGATAATTAAATGAGAATTTTTGAAAATTTGCAGTATATTGTGGAAAATCACAGACAATGTGCATATGTTTAGAAAACTAAAAAATTTACTAAATCAAATGCATAAAACTATATATTATTAATCTATTTTATCACTGACTGCTCTAAGTATACATACATAAATTGATTATAGATAGTTTAATTTTGTTAAAAGTTTCAGTGCTCTAAAGGACTGTGGGCTACATACTCTTTTGGGGATGGTCTTCTCTTTGTCTCTACCATCCAGACTGTCACGTGATTTTCTTACACAATGATTGTTGTATCTTGCGCTTTTTTAAGGAGAAGGAAATCTGTGAAGGAGTTGCTGCAGCTAGGAAGACTCTCCAATAAAATAGTACGATTACACTCTGTCGAGGGGACCTCATGAGTATTCCTTGGAGAAAATGCTTTTACAATCTCATTACACACATGAAGGAGAGTCAAGCCAAAACAGGTCAACAAGCGTTTACTAAGCACTTATGATATGCCAGACACTGTGATAAGTGCAAAGAAAAGCAAAGCATGCCCTCAATGGCATACAGCCTAATGGGGGAGATTATATACTAACAATGATGTACAAACAAGGTATACGTATCATAGAACTCTTTGGAAACATATATTCATGTTAGCCCATGTAAAGTGGAGATAAAGAATACACCTCTAGATTCCTACTGGAGATTTTTGGCTTTATGTAGTGGGCAAAATATTGAGCCAAATTTCCATCATCCTTTTTACACTTTTGCAGAATATGTCTTTGATCCCAAGGAGAAACTTCAGTGACTGAAGAAAATGACCAGCATGCTAACGTTTAGTAATTTAACACCCACCACTCCCTCATGTTGCTTCAATATAACTGGTGGTGTATTGAAAAAGATGACTCTACAGGAGAAAAATAATTTAGAATTCTATTTAATATGCTTCTCAGTTATTTTAATGAAGGCAAGAGCTTTCCATGATCATACTCGGTGCTTAATTAATATATATTTTTTCTTTTTTAGATTGGTTTAAATTTGACAGCCATGGATTGTACCAGTGAATTGCCTGCACTATTGCAATAGTCACCCACTTGATTTTCCTGTTTCAGATCTCTTTCTTCTCCCATTCATCCTCTACCCAGCTGTCAAAATGGTTTTCCTAAAGTATAACTCTGAGCAGTCACCCTTTTCCTCCCCCACCCTCAAGTCAATAAATTCCAGTGGCTCCCTATTATCTCTAGGATCCAGTACAAATACCTCTGTCTGACATATAGAACTTCATACCTACCTGCCCAGCCTTATTATATCTCCATGAACTGTATAGTCCAGCCAAACTGGTCCTGCATGGTAATCTATCTTCTATTGATGTTTCTTTGCAGACAATCTACCTCCCATGCATGTAACATGATCCCTCCTTGCTCCCTTCTCTTAAAATCCCTAGAAAGCTCAGCTCAAGTACCACATTCCACATGAAGCCTTTCCTGAACCCCCAAGCTACTGGCACCCCACCCCAACTCCTATTACTTTGTGTTTACATTGTATACATTAGCATATCCTCGACTACCTCCTTTTCCTCCATATATGCAGCATATGGGGTAGAAAGGTTGCTTAGTAGATAGAATTCTGGGCCTGGAGTCAGGAAGACCAGAGTTCAAATCTAGCTTCAGATACTTACTGGCTGTTGGAGTCTGGGATAGTCATTTAACATCTGTCTGTTTCAGTTCCTTCAAGTATAAAATAGGGAAATAATTGTGCCTATGTCCCATGGTTATTGCAAAGATCAAATGAAGTATCTGTAAAAGCACTTAGTATGTGCCTGGAGCATAGTAGGTGCTTAATAAATTCCTGTTTCTTTCCTAAGGGTGGTTTATTCTAAGCTCAGAGATTGACTGACACCAGTGGGTTGATGAGAAAAATGATGAATAACATTGTAGTCATCTGGAAAGTGCTGCCCCAGCCAGAGACTGTGGGCTATCAGAACTAATTGTTTTTGATAAGCACAGAGCCAAAACCGGCAATGTAACAATGCTGCTGTGTCACTTGAGACATTTATAATTAAACTGGTCCAGGCACTCAAGCACATTATTAGAATTTTACTACGTTACCCTGCAGGATACCACAGACCTGATAATTCTCAATAAAAGGATACATTTTAACAAAATGTTAACTCGTCCCTGCTGCAGCTCCCACTGTAGGCTGAGCTGGTGCAGCCGTGATCAGCAGGCACAGCAGGGCTAGGCATAGTCTGGTTCATCCTCTTGGGTCACATTCCATTACTTGGTGCCAGGTAATTTTTCATCACACAGTCAAGCGCTTTTCAGTGTCCTTAATATATTTTCATATTGTATTCATTATTGGGATGGGAAAGTCTTGATTTGTTTTGATCATGTCATTCTACTTGGTAGCTTGAAGTGACTATTGTTTCTCATACTTCAATATTTTAATATTTCACCAGGATGCATTCTTCCTCTATTGTTGCAGAGGATAACCCCTCTAATACTTTAAAAGATGGTCTTCAAGGGTTGTTGTGGATGGAAAAAATTTCATGTAGTGGTCAGCTTTCCATTGTAGGGCTTCTCCAAACTTAATTGGGTTGGTCCTCAGAAGACAAACGACCTTACAATCCATCACTGGGCCTGTACTTTAAGCCTTATCTTTTCTTTTTTTTTCTCAATGAAAAGGTATTTATTTTTTCTCATTCCCCCTATTCTCCTACCATTTGAAAAGAAAAAGAAAAACATCGTAAACCAGTATGCATAATTAGGCAAAACAAATCCTTACATTGGCCTTGTCCAAAAATATGTGTCTCACTCTGCCTCTTGAGTCCAATCATGAATCTGCCAGGATGCTTCATCTTGGAAACCTGGCTGGTCACTGCATTGATCAGTCTTTCAAAGGTTTCTTTTCTTTTTCTTTTTCTTTTTTTGGCTTCATAATGTTGTTGTTACTGTATTAAATTGTTCTCTTGGTTCTGCTCACTTCACTCTGAATTAGTTCATACAAGTATTCCCAGGTTTCCCTGAAACCATCCCTTTTGTCATTTCTTATATCATGATGGTAGTACTTGAAGTCTTTTCAATTTTGTTAAGATGTCATCATTTATAGCTTTCTGGCACAGCCTTTGAGAATTCAGGGTCATCTTCACACCAGAAGCCAAAGGAGGAGTATTTTAGAGAAGACATAGATAGGCAGTGGGGTGCAGCATAAAGAACCCTGGAGTTTGAGTCAGACTGTCTAGGTTCAGATCCTCCTTCTGAGGCTTCCTCTTTGTCTGATGTTGGGTAAGTCTCTTAACAGTTCTGAGCCTCAGTCTCCTCATCTGTAAAGGGATTGGATTGGCCTAGATGCCTTCTAATATCTCTTCTAGCTCCAAATCTCTCATCCTGGGTTTCTCGGTTCTCACTTAATATCTTCCCTGATAAGGAGAGTTGGCTTCTATTCAGTTCAACAAGCATTATTATGTACCTGCTAAGTGCAAAATTTAGGCACTGAGGAGATACAAAGACAAAAGTGAAACACTCTTTAAGCTATAGAACTTACAATTGATTGTGGGTACATAAGTGAACAGACAAATAAGTCCCAGGTGTTTTGGGAAGGGAGAGCTCTTAACTCAGGGAATCTACATTCTACTGAAATTGACCCTGGGTCGGTTGGTACTCCTTTCACCCTCTTCTGATTGTCTGCCATTACCGTCCAGTTCATCTCTCAGTAGGATTTTGGAAAACCTGTGACAGATCAGTCTACTTTAGCTGGAAGAGACCAAAAAGATTGTCATCTCTCATTTTATAGAGGGGGAAACTGAGGCATAGAGGAACAAGGTGTCACACTGTATTAGTGGTTGAGCCAGGATGAAGACCCTGGTCTCCTAACTCCTAGTCTAGGGCTCTACTTACTGGCTTCTGAACATGCTTTATCTGTTCCTGCCTCTTAGTTACAGTGTCCACAGTTCTCCCTATCTGGAATGTCTTTTTTGTTCCTCTGCCCCAAACCAGTGTCCTTTTATTTTGAAGATAACTCTACTTATGCTTTACTACCTTCTTGAAGATTTTCTGGGAATGGCAATATGGCATGGGAGAAACACAAGGCTGTCATTGAATGAGTATTTCATTTGGAGTCGGAGGACATAGGTTCAAATTCTGACATTATGTCTGACCTGTGTACATACTTTTCACAAGTCACTGAGCCTTTTTGGGCCTATGTATCCACATTTACGTATAAGTAGTAAGGGGAAGATAAAGGCTCAACATGTATAAGTAGGATTTGTTTCTTTAAAGTCCTTGGGGAGAGGACAGCATTACCATAAGCTTCCATATATAAGTAGATGTTTCTGTGAGTTAACACCACCACCACCTGTGGGGTTTATCCTTTCCAGGCTTGAGTTTTCCTCAAGAAAGAGCTTATCTGTAGGTTACAAGTTATGTTTCATATTTAGACACTTTTTTTATGTGTACCTTATATTAATTTAGAGTATATGATTATGGTTTTATTTATTTTTTAAAGTCATTTAAGTCACGTCCAACTCTTTGTGACCCCATTTGGGATTTTCTTTGCTGAGACACTGGAGTGGTTTACCATTTCCTTTTCCAGCTTATTTTACAGATGGGGAAACTGAGGCAAATAACCCAGTTAAGTGACTTGCCCAGGGTCACGCTAGTAAGCTTCTATGGCTGGATTTGAACTTACGTCTTCCTGACTCCAGGCCCAGCATTTTTTCTATCCAGTGCCACCTACCTGCCCATGATAATAGTACATCTCTCCTTCATATGGGAAATCAAGGGGATCTTCATTACTCTTCTTCCTCTGTGTCACAGAGAAAGAAGGCTTGATTGAATTAATGAATGAAAAAGCATTTATTAAGCACTATGTGTCAAACATCATGCTAAGCAACAACATCTTGTGTCCTTAAAGGGTTAAATATCTTTGGAAATTTCTGTCCATATTGACATTAGTCACACAAGAAAGTTGTAAGCAGCTACTTGGTCTTCTGTTTATAGACACATGGGTATACACAAGAATGTGAAAGGTATAGGTGGGGCTGGTAGCAAGTGCTCAGAGTTCAGCTGGGAATGAGGAGGATTTTAGTTAATCTCCTTAGTGAGGGTGGTAGCGGGAAGAATCTCATTGCCAAGCAGCCCAGATAGTTCAAATCTCACCAATGTGCACGTTAGCACCTTTTATTTTCTCTCTATTTCATCAGTTCTGATTTTGACCATCTTGCAACAATAAGCCACAAGAGTCCTGGTAAGCAGGAGGTTTAGGGATTGGGGAAGGTACTTCACATCAGAAGTGTGCCACCTAACATTCCAACTTGGTCTTGCCTTTCCATGTAGCTCCCAAGATAGAATCTCTTCTAGATTCTCCTTCTCAGAGGCCTCAGTGACAAGTTTAGAAAATATCATTCTGGGACAGATTCTACTTAACTATTTCTAGATTCTGATGCCTCTAAGGCAGTCATCACTCAAAATTGGCCAAGCACATTTTTCAGATAAAGAAATAAAAGCCAGGTGGCTAGGTAGTGCTGTGAATAGAACACTGGCCCTGGAGTCAGAAGTTCCTCAGACACTTAACACTTACTAGCTGGGTGACCTTGGGCAAATCACTTAACCCCAACTGCCCTGCCTTCCCCCATCCAAAAAGCAAAACAAAAAAAAAATACAAAAAACAAGAAATAAAAGCTCTCTGTAGTTACAAGAAAAAGTGTTTTAAATCACTATTGAATAGAGACATAAAAATTAAAACAACTCTGAGGTACCACCTCACATCTATCAGATTGGCTAATGACAGGAAAGGAAAATGACAAATATTGGAGATGTGGGAAAATTGGGACACTAATGCATTATTGGTGAAATTGTGAACAGATCCAATCATTCTGGAGAGCGATTTGGAACTATGCCCAAAGTGCAATGAAACTGGATATATTTTTAGACCTAGCAATATCATGACTAGATCTGTATCCCAAAGAAATTTTTTAAACAAGGGAAAAGACTTATATGTGCAAAAGTATTTATAGTAGCTCTTTTTGTGATGGCAAAGAATTGGAAACTGAGAGGGTGCCTATGAATTGGGAAATGGCTGAATGAGTTATGATACATGATTGTGATGGAAAACTACTTCTGTAGTATATAGTACTATTACTATAAGAAATGATGAGCTGGATGGTTTCAGAAGAACCTGGAAAGACATTCATGAACTGATGCAAGTGAAGTGCACAGAACCAGGAGAATTTTTTTTTCTCTTTTTAAAAATTGATTTGTTTGTTTACTTTTAGTTTACAAGATTCAGTTCCACAATCCCTTGAGTTTCAAATTTTCTCCCCTCCCTCCCTCCCCACCTCCCATGGTGGCATGCAGTCAAGTATAGGATCTGCAAATACTTTCACATTAGACAATAGTTTGGTTGTAAAGAAAGGTTGTAACCAATGTAATAAACAACGGGAAACAGGAAACAAAACCAAACATGAAAAAGAAAGAGAGCAAGTAGTTTGCTTCAGTCTACATTTAAACTCTGTTCTTTCTAGATCTTTCTCTGAATGTAGACATCTCCTTCCATCATGAGTATTTTGGAGTTGTCTTATAACTGGTCTATCAAAGTTGGTCATCACACATATGTTATATCTGTAATTGTGTACAAATTTCTCCTAAAGTCATTCATTCATTCATTCATCCATTCATTCACTTTTTGCTTTTTGGAGGGGGGAAGGCAGGACAACTGGGGTTAAGTGACTTGTTCAAGATCACATGGCTCGTAAGTGTTAAGTGTCTGAGGCCGGATTTGAACTTAGGTCCTCGTGACTCCAGAGCCAGTGCTCTATTGACTGTGTCATCTAGCCACCCCTAACCAGGAGAATCTTGTACATAGTAACAGCCATATTATGTGATGATCAACTGTGAATGACTTGGCTATTCTCAGCAATACAAAGATCCAAAACAAAGCCAAAGGACTTAGGATGATAAATGCTATTTACCTTCAGAGAAAGACCTGATGGAGTCTGCAGGAAGATTGAAATATACTAATTTTTTCCTTTTTTTTAGTGGCTTTTTTTTGGGTCTTTATTTTCTTTCACAACATGACTAATATAGAAATATGTTTTGCATGACTGCACATGTCCAACCTATGTTAAATTGCTTGCCTCCTCACTGAGAGGACTGGGGAGGAAAAGGAAGAGGGAGAGAATTTGGAACTCAAAATTTAAAAAAATGTTAAAAATAGTTTTTTGCATATAATTGTAAAAATAAAGATATTTAAAACAGTAAAATAAAATATTTTTAAAATAACGGAAAAAATAAAATATTTCAAAACAGAATTTTTTTTTTGAGAAAACAAAGTTATCTACAAAGTGAGGGAGATTTGATTGGATGGCCTCTCCAGTACTACCACTTCAATTTCAATAAGCATACACTGAATGCCCATACATGTATCAGTGTCAGGGTGAGGTGAAATGAATAATCCACCTTGGCAATAGAAATCAGAGGGTCATCCATTTAGAACTGGAAGGGAGATTATCTACTCCAACTTCCTATTTTTATAGGTGTGTAAAATGAGGCCCAGAAGACAGGCCAAAGGATTTGTCTAATGCTACAAACGTAAGTAGCAGAACTGGGATTTGGACCCAAGTTCTCTGACTTCCAAACTGACGTTCCTTGCCACTGCATCAAATTGAATTGAATTTGTTGATAACTTTAGTAATTTTTGATAACATTTGATGCTTTCTGAGAGGACTAAGCTATATTAAAGGGCAGGAAGATACATTACGTTTGTTTTTTAAAAAATAGTTTGGAAACTGAATGGCAGCTAAATTTTTCAAATATAATGGGCATAGGTGGTGCATACCTGCAGTCTTTGCTACCAGGGAAGCTCTGCTTGGTGAATTGCTTGAGCTCTGGAGTTCTCACCTGCAGTAGGGCTAAAGTAAATTGAGTGTCCAGGATAACTGAGTATCCATGCAAGGTCAAGCACCACCATGGTGAGTCTCCAGGAGTGGCAGGGCATCAAACTGCCTAAAGAGGGATAAACTGGCTCAGATTGGAAATGAAGCAGGGCAAAGCTTCAGTGCTGAACATTGGCATGTAGTAGGTATGGGTGTTGTAAGGTACTTCAAGCCTGAGCATGAGAGGGAGACTTAGTTTCAAGAAAAAAAAAGATTTTTTTTCAAATAGATGTTATCATCTATAGTTCAAAGAAATAATAACAATAAAATTTGGTTACTGTAAGGTAGCTCGGGGATCATCCAATCTGAATATTTCACAGATTAAAACACTGAGGCTCTTGAAAGGTTGCGCCCCTCTGAATTTCTGTGCCTTCCCTCTTTTATTTATTTCCTATTTGTCCTGTATGTAGTTTGCTTTGTATATAATTGCATGTTGTCTACCTCGTTAGATTGTAAGCTCCTTGAGGGCAGGGATTGTCTTTTGCTTCTTTTTTGTATCTTCAGTGCTTAGCACAGTGCCTGGCACATAAATGTTAACTGAACTGAATTAAATTGAACTTGCCCAAGGACACAGAGTTAGCAAGTGGCAGAGTGGGATGAGTCCCAATCCATTATTTTTTTTTTCTTTGGCTTGTATTGAGTGACTTTACATTTTTCCATATCTCTTTATTTAGCTTTGTAAACCTTAAAATTATCTTTGTGTAAGTATTATTATTATCATCACAGCCTTAGTTGTTTGTATATAATGTTTTTTTAATTTTGTTCACTGATGCTTACACTTTACATGTTTGTGTGTGGACTTTCTCTTCTCCATTAAACTGTAACTCTGTAAAGATAAGGATTTCATATTGTGGACTCATTTTGCAGTTGGAGTAAATGAACTTCATATAAGAAAATGTTTCCTTGAAAAACATTTCTACTCATAAAATCATTTAAAAAACAGATATGTATGCAGGTGACTCTGTACTAAGACAACAAAATTTTGGAGCAAGAAGGAATCTTAGAGATCATTTAATACAAGTCTCTCATTTTATCAATAAGTAAATTGAAATGAGACCCAGAGATTTGAAGTGACTAAAGTTGTCACAATCTAGTTGTATTTCTGAAAAATTTTGAGCAAATCATGATTTTGTAATCAAATGGCGTTTTCAATAAATATGAGAGGGTTACTGCTATTGTGAATCCAGTTGAAGCCTGAGTGAATACTCTCTAATTTATCTGTTTTGTAAATCTTCATTTGCATACTGTAGGCTTGCTTGACATGGGATACGCTGATACTCCTCAGTGATCACCCACCATCCTGTTCTATGCTTATGCTCTCTTTTGCAATCAATCTTTGTGTATTAGGTAAGAATGCTCCATTCTGCAAAGTTGCAAGAGTCAACAAAATGAAAGGCAGAAAAAGGAGACATCAAGAATTTAATCTGTAGAATGGATAAGCAATATATCATTACCACAATTAGCACTAGATGCACAATTTTGATTATGGCATGTGCATTTACTGCATTTAAAGTCCTGAATGTTATGTTTTTCAAGGAACACTATTTTATCGAGATTCATGTTTTGGTATTCTGTTTTTAGTCTCTTCTGAATAAAGCTTTGTCTAATTATGCATTATCACTTCCATTTGTGTTCTCATTTTTTTTACAATAGCATTAGGAGTTCCTTCCAAAGTACACCCTTTCAAAGTGCGTTTCCTAGAAACTTAACTAACCTCAGCCCTTTCTTATTAATGATTTTGAATATATTTCATAAATTTATATGTTGATCTCTGGCAGTTCTTCCTCTGAAAACCATATCCTTTGACTATTGGGGAATGGCTCTTGGGTTTTTTTTTTAAATTAATGCCTGATCAACAATTATCAGACATAAACCATCTATGGCCACGCTCTTGTGTTCAAGCTTCAGTTCCTTCCAGCATGCCAAAAAACTGCCCTGGATCCCTTGGCTTCTGGAGAACTTTCACCATTTACAATTCAACTCATACCTATGTTATTGTTTCCCCTGCCTATCTTCAGTTTAGGCTCCTACACTGTACAATCTCCTTCCTTTCTGCTCTTCTTTTCCAAATACTCAAATCAACAGTACTACTTCTGGAAAGGGTATGTCAATCAATTATTCTGTGATCCTATTCACCATCCCTTTGATTTTTTCTTACTAAGACTCCCTTTCCTAGTTATCACTCTTTGTGTTTGTTTTTAATCTATTAGAATGTAACCTCTTTGAGGGCAAAGATTGTCTTTTTCTCTTTGTATCTACAGTGCTTTGCACAGTGCTTGTCACATCATTAGAGTTTAAAAAATGCCTTTTTCCTTTGTTTTTCATTGATATTTCCCAATTGATAGTTTTCCTTCTTAGTCTTGCTATATTGATTTTGTTTGTGTAAAAGATTTTAAATTTTATATAAGTGAAATTTCAAATTTTATCTTTTGTGATCATAGCCCCTGCTTTGGTAAGAATTCTCCTCCTAACCATGGATTTGAAAGGTACCTCCTTCTATTAGGTTCCTTCATTCTATTCCACTCATCTGTTTTTTATGCTACCTTTTATATTTAGGTTATATATTCATTTGGGGCTTGCTGTAGCATAACTTCCCTGTTTCTCTTGAGGGCAGCACCATTCTTATAGCCACCCATGTTCACAGTATTAGAATTAACTTGAACTCTTTACTTTTCCTTATTCTCACATCCAATAAGTTATTAAGGCTTTCTGAGTCTGCCTCCAAAATATCTGTTGTATCTTGTTCCTGATTCTCCATTCATACAACCACCAGCCTGGTCTAGGCCTTCATCTTTTGCCTAGATTATTGCAATTACCTTCTAATTGGTCTCTGTGCTTCGAATCTTGCTCCTTTCCATCTTCACCCTCAAGTTCAGTGCCAGCTCTTATGGGAAGCAACTCTTGATTCATATGCTCTCTAGTACTAATATCCTTCCCCCAGAAATTGCTTTGATACATTTTGTATTTAATTATATGTACATGTTTTCCCTAGTAGTATGTAGTTCCTTGTGGTCAAGAATGGTTTCATTTTTGTCATTACATCCCCATTTATACCGTGAACATTAAATGCTGGTTGAATGAATTAATGAAATGAATGGTATAAGATTCTTGACCAAACCTAATTTCCGTCAAACCTCTATGCCAGTTCTTCAAGAAACATATTTAAAAGAAATTCCCAAATCTATTAAAATGTCCATGTCTCCAAGTACTGTGAATAATCTAACCCCATCACTGTGGGATTACTGCATGTTAGATTTGATGAAGATAGGGAATGACTTTATTTTGCCCCAAATAAATGATCAACAGAACTGAACAGAATGGTGAGTGTTAGTAGTGTGTTATGTATTGGTATCATAATTTGCTGGCAAGAAATTGTGTAGAGGGTATCATAAATGACATTTTTCAGAAAAGGAGTTGGATTGATCAGCTGGTAAGAATGAGGAATGGTGGGACAGCTCAGGTGGCACCTTTGTACCCCTGATATATGTCAGCTAATCAAAAAGTACTTATTAAGTGTTCTACTATAGGATTATAAAGGCAAAAATGAAGCTGTTTTTGTTCTAGTGGAACTTAAATGCTATTGAGGGAAAACACATATAAAGTTACAAATACATATGGAATATACACATAGTCAGTATAAGGTATTTTTGGGAGGAGGCTCTAGCAGCTAAGGGGAAAAGGAAAGGCCTTCATGTAGGAGGTGGTACTGGAGCTGATCTTCGAAGGAAGCTAAGAATCTGTGAGATGGTGGTGATGAGAGAGAACATTCCAGGCATGGGGTGGGAGGGGAGTGAAGGCTGTGCAAAAACCTGGTGATGGGAAATGTGATGTGTGTGAGAAATAGCACAAAGGCTAATTTGACTGAACCATAGAATGCTTTAAGTGGGGTAATGTGCAATAAACGTGGGAAGGTAGCTATCATGCAAAGAGCAAGAAAGTCTTGTATTTATGAGAATACAGTGGTAAGAGTTGCACAAGATAAGATAGTATTGGAGGACTGGGATCTATATTGGTAGATGAAATGATGTATCTTTTAAATTATTTTTTTAAATTCATATTTTAGGTTCTCTAGCTCTGATTACTTTTTTCCTTACTTTCACTTGACTTCTAATGCTCAATTATTATGATTTTTAATTTTTCAGTATTCTTGAAGCTTTTATAACACAGTTATTTCTATTTATATTCCCTTATCTCTCAACTCTAATAACCCTTCTGTTATAACAGAGAAAAACAGCTAAGCAAAACCAGTGGACACAGAGAGTTAGTCTGACAGTTTATGCAATATTCCATATCCATCATTCTCCACTTCTCCAAGGAAAGAAAGAGGTGAGGTTACTTATTTCTTTTCCAGGGCCATCACTGGTCATTGTAATTATAAAACATTTGGCTATGTTTTAGTCAATTTTTTTTGGTGTTAGTGTCCAAACTTTCCTCCTGATTCTACTTACTTCAATCTGTATTGTTTCATTCAAATAGTCCCATATTTTTCTCAATTCCTCACATTTATTATTTCTTATGTTGTAACAACATACTATGATACGACATGGATTGTTCAGCCATTCTAATACTGATCAGTACCCACTTTATTTCTAGTCATTTAGTATGACAAAAGCATTATTATGAATATTATAGTATATATATTGCCTTTCTTCTTGACTTTGAGGTCCTTGGAATAGTTGCCTAACAATATCACTAGGTCAAAGGGTGTGGGCAGTTTGATGCCTTATCTGTATAATTCCAAATTGCTTTCCAGCATGATTAGACTAATTCATAGCTCCAACAGTAGTATATTCATGTGCTTGTCATCCTGCAGTTCCTCTAACAATATTTCCACCTTTTGTCATTGTCAATTTGCTGAATATGAGGTGAAACCTCTTCTCTGTTTTAATTTTTATTTCTCTTTTGAGTAGTCATTTAGCCTGATCTTTCATAAGGTTGTTGATAGTTTACAGTTCTTTTGAAAACTATTTGTTCATATCCTTTGATCACTTGTCTGTTGGGGAATGGCTCTTGGTCATTTATTTATGTTAATTCCCTATATTTTGGATAGCAGACTTTTATCAGAGATATTTGATCCAAAGATTTTTGTCACTGAGCAGTTTCTTTTCTTATCCTAGCTACACTGATTTTATTCCTGCAAAAGCTTTTTAATTTTATGTAGTTGAAATAGTCTATTTTCTCTTTTATGATCTTCTTTATCTCTCATTTGGTTAAGAATTCTCCCTTAGCCACTAAGACCTATTTCTTTTTTTCCTTAAATTCAAGCCTTTTGTTTTTATATCATATTCATTTTTAATAGTCCTTTCCTCTCACTTAGTAAACCTTGTAGCAGATTAAAACAAAAAAGAAGAAAAAAGTTTAGTAAAAGCAGTAACACATTGTATCTAACCCTATATGTAATATTCCACACCATTAGTCCAACACCACTGCAAAGAAAGGAGGAGAGGAGAGGCATGTTTTCTAATTCTTGGGCAAGTTGTTAAGACTCAATTGTCTAAAATTCTGTTGTCTTTTAAGTGAGGATAGAAGAAGTTAAATAGTTTTCTAGCATTTCTGGTAAACACAAAGTCCAATTTCCCAAACTTCTGTAAATTCTCAACTTCTTTCCAGAAAGCAACAACCTTTTTTGACTTTTGCTTTTTGGAGAGGGGAAGGTAGGGCAATTGGAGTTAAGTGACTTGCCCAAGGTCACACCTAGTTTTGTGTTAAGTGTCTGAGGCTGCTTTTGAACTCAGGTCCTCCTGACTTCAGTGCAGGTGCTCTATTCACAGCGCCACCTAGCCACCCCAGAAAGCAACAACCTTGATAATAAAATAATGCTCTAAGTCAACAGGGTCTGGATAGGATCTTTACTGCAGTGCTTTAGGCATCAAACCCCAAACCTTCTTACTTGTTGAGAAAGAGCCTGTTTCTTAGAATTATGGGATTTTAGAGCTGGAAACCTTCTAGATCATCCATTTAACAGATAGAGAAAATGGGTTTTTGGGACCCAAAAGTGACTTGCCTAGGGACACATGCCTAGTTAGTGGCCAAGCCAAAGCTAGAATCCAAGTCACTGGTGATCTTTTCGCTGTAAATTACCTTATAGAGGCTCTGATATGGATCTAATTCATACACCAAGAGGCTGTGCTCTATAAAGAAAGCTTCACAACCAAATCTCTCATGCCCCACTTCCTCCTCTCCTCCCTTAGCATCCCTAGCATCTTTTAAAGTATACTTCGGTTGCAGCCTCCTACTGAGACCTGGCCTGATCCCCTTCTGCTGTTCTTACTCTTTACTTCTTGAAATTCCTTTGTATTCCTTGGTATAATTTGCATTTACTTATCTGTATACTTGTATTGTCCTAGTAGTACATATTGAAGGCAATGAATTATTTGTTTTTGTCTCTTTTTTTCTTGGAAAGGCAATTGAGGTTAAGTGACTTGCCCAAGGTCACAGGCTAGTAAGTGTTAAGTGTCTGAGGCCAGATTTGAACTCAGGTCCTCCTGACTCCGGGGCTGGTGCTCTATTCACTGCGCCACCTAGCCACCCCTTGTTTTTGTCTCTTTATCTTGGTACATAGTAGGCACTTGGTAAAGAATGGTTGAATTGAATTGAATTGGTCGGGTTATGTTTTTTTTTTTTTTTGTGAGAACTACGAGTGAACAGTTCCTTCAGACCAACTTGGATAATAATTTTATCCATGTAAGCCTATCTTATTGAAGCAAGGAAAGGGGTTAGACTCACACCTAAGTGAGTTCATTACGCTGTGATAGATTGTAGCAGCTCATTTGAAGGCCCATTATATAAATCATTTAAATAGGTATTCAGACAATTTTTAAAAATTCCCATTAATTACCACAAAGCCAGTAATGATGCCAAGGTTTCAGTTTATCCTCTACATGTGAACACAGACACTTTTAAAAACAGATAATTACTTGATGGACCAGAGCGGCTCATTTGTCACATAAAACCTTTTTATTCTTTATGTTGTTGGAAAGAGGATTGTTGACCTGATGGATCCTAATTGATCTTTTACAGCTATTAGGTCTTTAGTAGCATACTTCTTAACATGTTGCGGGAGTCAGATGGAGGTTGAGCACTGTCTATTTATATTTAAAAGATTAAAAAAAAACCTACTAAAAGACCCATGGCCTGGAGGTGATTATTCAGTCAGTCAGCAAACTGCTTTTTATAGAGTATGTCATTGCGTGGTAGAAATGTTGGGGGCAGGAGGAGAAACAAAATTAAAATAGAAATACACTTCCTCCTCAGGAGATAGAAGAGAGACTGATCTAATATAGCATCGGGGGAGGATATAGAGATTAGAACCTGGAAGTTTGGGGTAGGATGGGATAGGACGCAGAAATCTGCACTTTGCTTAGCAGCAATTTCTCTGGTTAAATCCCATGCTTCCTTTAGCAAGACCACAAAACCAAGGGCATGGCCAGCACTAGGTAAAATTATTGAATAATCCTCCTTCCAGTGGTACAGTTCCCTTTATCCCTTTCTCACCTAGTCCATGCAATCTTTCTTTCTTTTTTTTTTAAGAGAAGGGAATAAACATTTATTCAGTGTCTACTATGTGCCATGCACTGTGCTTAGTGCTTTTAAAATATTATCTGATTTGATCCCCTTACAACAATCATGTGAAGAAGGTGCCATTATGATCCCCGTTTTACAGCTGAGAAAACTGAAGTAGACAGAAATTAAATGACTTGTTTAGGGTCACATCGGAGTAAGAATCTCTTGTTGTTTATCCTTTGTGAAGAAGACCAATGATGGATTGGATTTGCTAGTGTGTTGGATTTAAGTGAGGCAGAGTTGAACAAAGTCATCAGCCTCACTCTCTCTTCCATAATCATCAAAGTCCAGTGGTAAGACAAAAGTCAGGATGACTGGTGGTGTGAGAGATAATTTATAGTGAAGTTTCTCCATTCTGAAAAATCGAATCTAGAATGCCTTCAGTATTCACTAGGCCTAAGGTCAGGTCACCTGACCTTCAAGCAACCTGGGGCTTAGAGAAATGGAGACCCTCCCCTAGAGCCAACACAGCAGAAGATATGCCAAATAAGGTTAAAACTGCTTTCATTGGACACCCACATGTTTCCAGGTCCTTTGTCTCAGAGAGATTCCCATGCTTAGGTGGCGGGACAGCCCCCCTACCAATAAGAGTTAAGGCCAGTTGGGGGGGGTCGGGTTTCTGCATTGGAAGATTATATAACCATGCAGATGCCATGTTGGGTGACAGGGGGTAGAGTCCTTTCTCATGAGAAAGAATAAAGACCTTTTCTGACCTTAGATTCAGACTCTGAACTCTTTCATCTCACACAGCGGTAATGTTAATGGGATTTGAAGATCTTCCATGTCCTTGTATTGGCAAGTAAACAGGTGTTTAGCACTTGGTTTCAAGTTAATTGTAGCAAGCCTCTGTTAAGGAACAGAAGATATGAACCCTTGTTGCTGACATAACAGGAAAGGATGGGACAGGGAGCAGCTAATACCATATATAAGGAAAAGCACAAGCTAGAGAGTCAGAACTTCTTGGAGCAAGCAGAGTGGAAGCTGAGGAGGAGAGACCCAGGTTGGAGAAAGTGATTTTGATTTTGAGAATGGAGCTTATGGTGGTAGAGCTTCTTCTGAGAGCCAGCCAAAACTTCTGCTGAGAGATTCTGAGAACCAGCCTTAGCTGCCAAAGACTTCTGAGGGCCAGCTGAGCTGCCAGAGGAAACATGACTGTGGTGTCAGTACTTTGTCTGTCTGTTTTGGGTCTATGTTGATTTCACAGGCAGAAGGTGATTTTGATAAGGGTCCTGGAAATGTTTCTGAATGTTATTGTGGCTTTGTTAAGCCTTGTCATGCCAGGAACAGAAACTGTGGAGGACTTGAGGTGGACTGGACATTATGAGCTTCAATATGGAATGTGAACTGCACAAGGAACTGGGAACTGCCTGCCTTTGAACTCAGGTGACAGTTTGGTGGATTCAGGTAGGAGCTGGGACCATGGAAGAGGAACCATGAACACTGAAAGCCTGCCTTGAGTCAAGATGAAAAGTCCTCTCCTTGGGCATTTAATGCTGACTGATGAGATTGTAACTTATTTGTGACCTAGGAGTGGATGGCCTTTGTACTTTCCACTACCCCTTAAGAGGGCACTTAGTAGTGACTGATGATATTGTAACTTAATTTCACCCCAGGGGTGGAGGACTTTGACCTTTGTATTTTGTGTCAATTAAGGAGGCTTGCCTAAATGAAAGACTTAATAAATGAATGTTATCTTTTGCTTAAAACTATGTGATGTCCCCCTTCGTGAAAACTATGTGGCCATTTTAGTGATAAGTTGTGAAGTTAAAACATTCTGAATGCTGTACTTTGTTTTCTGTGAATGTTTTGCTCTAATTTGTTACTGAATAAATAAGGAGTTCACTATACTGTGTAATCAGAACCTTGAAACCTGTTCATAGCAGCAGTCCTCTGGAAAGCTGCTGGTGCTTGGCTTTACGCTGGTAATGCCCCTGGATGCAATGGATGATTTTTGGTATCATCAATGTCTGATCAAGCTCTAAGCTTTCCATAGTGCCTACTTTAGTCTTCTTCATAGTCATTGAATAAATCATTCTCAACTGCCTACTCTGCTGGGGGACATCATAATATGCTTGGTATAGACCTCTCTCTAACTCACTGACAGGTCTGAGGCTTGGTGGTTACCCTCAACCTGGTTCAGCCTGTCTGCTGAGACAGTTTTACTATGGCGTGACCACCGTGCATGGTACAGTTTCTTGGAATCACAAATGAGAGTTGGGTGACTGGTTGGACACCAAAGGTGGATGAGCAGTTCTGAAAAGCACTCACCAGGTCCTCACATCAGAGGTGCTCATCTTTTCTGGACACCCCAAACACTCCAGGAAGAATCTGAGGCTGGATTTGAACTCAGGTCTTCCTGATTGCTCTTTTCTCCTCTCCAGTATCCAGGTCTGTGGTCAAAAAGACTCAGATAAACTGATCCACAGTGAGAGAGAAGTGATAATTACACAATACATTACTCCTTCTAGAGATATCTGCTTTTGAATAGTGTGTAAACCATTAGGTGAAGGTATGTCTGTCATGATAGAATTTTAGCTAGATGTTGAGGGAAAAATGTTAAAACTAATTCTCCCTAATCTAAACATTAGCACATACTGTGGTGCAAAATGTTAGAGATGCAAAGTGCAGAATACCAGCTCTGGAGTCAGAGTGCTTTGGTTCAAATCCCATTTCTGGTACCTCCTACCTATGTGACCTTGGACAAGTTACTTACCCTCCCTTGTACCTCAGTTTTGCCATCTGTCAGATGAGATGCTTGGACTAGATGGTCTCTGAGGTTCCTTCTAGCTCGAAATCTATGATTCTATGAAAAACAGCCTCTCACTTCAAAGAGCTTATGTTTTACTAGGGAGATTCAGTATGTAGATAGTTAAGAAAACAGATGTCAGTTTGAGGAGGGAGAGAGTATTAACATGGGCAGGAATTTCTTGGGCCTCACCTAAATGGAATCTTAGGAGGCATTTTCCTACTCCCATGTATGAGGCTGTATGCAGTGAGACATTTTGAAAATAAAATGTGCATTCATGTCCTTTGATCATTAATATTCAATGGCTTTTATCTTAGATATTTGTATCAGTTCTCTATGTACTTTGGATTTCAGGCTTTTAATCAGATATATTTGCTGTGAAATCCCCCCACCCCCACCCCTCCACCATTAACGGCTTCTTTCTCATGTCATTGATTTTGTTTGTACAAAAACTTTTCTATTTTGTATAATTTAAATTTTTAAAAATCTTTTATAATTGTGTCTATCCTTTGTTTGAGAGGCAATGGCCTGTGATGCATAGAGAGCTGACCTCTAAATTGGTCAAGGATAGTAATCATTCAGTCAACAGGCAGGTATTAAGCTCTTAGTGTGTGCTAAGTATTGGGAGCACAAATAGAGCAGAATGATAACCCCTTCCTTCAAGGAGCTTACATGAGAAAACGGGAAGACAACACATAAATGGAATCTGGAAATGGGAAGAGAGGGGTATCTGATGGTGGGGGAATAGAGTACCCTAGGAAAAGTATGGAGTGGAGTCTGGTGAGAAATGACTTGGCTCCTTAAATGGAGGTTCTGGAAGGAGCCATTCCACCAGAGGGAGAGGATACATTGGGGTAGAAGGTAAATCCTCAGAGGTGAATTCCAGGGCAGGAGTGAGCTTTCTGGGACATTGTGGAGAAAGTTTGGAGTGCAGTCTGGAAAGGAGTGAAGCCAATAGTAATGTAGCTGGCCATCCTTGCTTCAGACATGCAAAATGGAGGCACATATAAAGTAGGAGAGCTCTTCTCATTTAAGATATACAATGCAGGTTAGGGAGGGGAGATCTAGATGGTAAGCAATACCACACAGACCTGTAGGCAGCAGAAAATGCAGATAGGACCTGTTATGAGGGTCAGACATACCTAGCTACATACAAACCTGGAGAGAGACCTGTGCTGAAGGCTACTACATGCATGCAACACCCCTAGAAAGAGCAAACGGTGCCAGATAGAGATGGCAAATGAGCAACAGAATGAAGAATCATCAACAGGTGGAAAAAGATTGGTTTAGCAGGGAACTATGGGATAAGGGATATAAGAAAGAGCTGGAGCCAAAGAACAACTTGGCACAGAGCTCCAATATGGAGGAACCAACTGGAACCTTGCCCTTTTCTGGTATTGCAAATATGGACTATATCGGATCATTGTGCATAAAAGGGAAGGCTGAATGAATGAAAAAAGCATTTATTAAGCATTTTCTCTGTGTCAAGCTCTGTGCTTAGTGCTGGGGTTGTAAATTTAAAAAATAAACAAAGTCCCTATGGTCAAGGAGCTGACATTCTAATAAGGGCAGAGAAGACATATGAGGGAATGGTTGCCAGGGAGGGCTGTTTTGGACTGGGAAGTCACAAAGATGGGGAGGAGAGTCATAGGACAATTGATTGACTGACCTTTCCAGGAATGGTGATATTGATTTGATTTCTGTTCCCAAAGCTAGAAGTGGGTAAGTGTTGCACTCACAGAAAGTATATGGGTAACAGGATAGCATGAACAAATCTGAAGGAGAGCAGCATGGTGGGTTTGGATCAGGCTAGTTATGGAGAACGCTCACTTGTAAGAGTGCGGAGCCCTAGGGCAGGAGCTGGAAGTTAGGTTGGAGGCAGAAAACATGACACAAAGGTGACTAGAAAGTAGGTTGTGTCTTTAGTGACCCTAAACCACATAGAATAGTGCCATAACTAGGAGGGATTGTTCAGATCTCTATGGGAATGTGTGAGGCAGGGAGGTGAGAGGAAAAGTTTTTCTTGACCCTCTGTGTTCTCAGATATGAAGCCTCATCATTTTTGTTGTACAATTAAAACTTTTTAATGGTTAATATGCTTGTTAGTCTGAGTGCTTGCAGGGGAGTTGAGGGTCCTTTGGGGGAAAAAATGATCCAGATGCTAAGTTACCTGGGATAGGGATGTGAGCTAGAGATTTTGTGAGAATGGCTCCCCAAATTATACCTTGGTCCTTGTATCAGGAAGGAAAAGTGATACCAAATTTATAAGAAGAATAATCCACATCTATGTAGTGCTTTACGGTTTATGAAACACTTTCCTCATAACACCTCTGCCAAAGAATGCAAGCATTATCATCTTACATATAAAGAAACTGAGGCTTAGAGAGAGAGGTCAATGATTTACCCAGGACTGTGTAGTGGGGAATATCAGAACTAAAATACCCAAGTCTGCTGAATCTGAGTCTTGAATTCTTTCCACTACATGGGACTGTTGAAAGACCAAAGTGCTGACAAATAGTTGGTCTTGTGTTCTATCTCTGTCCCAAGACTGTTTTTTTAAGGCAGCTTTTATGGTGGCCCCATCTTCATTTAGCTGCCTCCATGCTATTCTTGGCCTGGCCTCACAATAGACATTTAATAAATATGTTGAATTGAACTGAAATACAGGGTATATTTATAGAAACTGTGGGGAAGAAAGCACAAATAAATGATTGGCAAGATGTATTTCAGCTGTCTTTTTTTAGGTGTCAAAAGACCTCTTAGTTCATGTTATCTTGTATATACTTTGATCAATTTAATTTAGAAAGAAGAAAATGATTTGAAGTTCTGGGGAATGGAACTCTAGGAATAAAGCTCATAGACAAACTGGGAAAGCCCAGGATAGATCTTCCCAGTATAAGAGCTAGTGGCAATTTTGTTCCCTGCCTTTTTGAGTAGCCCCATTCTGCTGCTGACCCCTGGGTCCCTGAGGCTGGACTCTATTATACATGAGGCTGTATTATAAAGAGGGCTTTCTGCTACTTTGGGTAACTTAAACCTCTTTGAATCATGTCCAAGATGGGACTGTGGGAGATCCAATTTCATGCTATTGCATGTTGTGTTATAGCGAGGCTCTGGTATATTGCTGTATTTGTACTAAACCCACAGTGCCCTTTTCCTTCAGAGATGCTCTTAACTTCTGCTCAGCCACTGAAAATGACATGACTCACAGAGAGGAACGTGAAAAATTTTATTTTTCATGACCAAATATCAAAGCCTAAAGCCAGACTCAGTTTTCGCCAATACTAACTGAAACATATATAAGTCCCTTCAAAGCCTTCAGGGGCTAATCAGTGGTGAAAGGGTTGATCCAAGATGGAGGCATTCTGTCATTGCTGTGGGCTCCCTGTAGGACTGCCAACATTTCCTCTTTTATGAAAGAAAGGATTTTTTACTTCTGCTTTCTCTTGGGATGTTTCTCTTGTCTCCATCCTTATGAAGTAGCTCATCACCACAAACAAGAATAATAAGAGATTCTAGGCTCTAGTCTGGAAAATTCTGGCTCTGGAGGGGAGTGCATTTGTGGCTCTAATAGAACGTTCAGAGTTGGGTATGTTGAGTTCTCTTCCTAACTGGCTATACGCTAATGGATGATTCTTGTTCCTGCCTTTTAATTTTCCCATCAGTAGATGCAATATTCCTCTCCCCCCCCCCCCCCAGGGATACAGCGAAACATTATTACTAATATGTCTGAAATGTACTTGGTGCTCCTCAGAGAGAGGGGCTACTGTGTATCCCACAGCAGTGAGGCATATCTGCAGAACAGATGGCTGTAATTGCTTAAAAAAAATGTAACTGTAGTGCTGAACAAACTCTGCTTTTTGTCTCCTCCTGATTTGCGATGTTAGAAGATTTCAATTCTCTAAGAGGAAATGGACCAAATGCACACAGGCACTTGTTAAAAACAAATGGGCATGATTAATTTTTATCTATTTTACACAAGTGATTCCTTAAGGGTGAAGTGGGTGTTCCCTGGGTATGAAAGAAACAGAGGGTTGAAGTCAGCAATATCATAGAATCTTGGGTCTGGGCATCCTGCTGAAAAGTCATTTAGTGTCTTTTCACCTAATCTTTACTTTTCTTCTATACAATCTTACATTCATACCATACTGTGAGAATGTGAACTCCTTAAAGTAAGTTACTTCTTTTTTGTTCTCTCTTTGTGCCTGGTCCATAGTAGGTGCTTAAGTGTTAATTGACTGACTGACCAGTGTGATAGTCCTTCCCTGACTTCCTTGGCCACATGTTTCAATGTCTCATAGCTCTTTTACTACTTACTAGCTGTGACCCGTGAATAAACCACTCAACTTCTCTCAGCCTCTGTATTTCATCTGTAAAATGGGAGTAACAATTGCGTCTACCTCTCACAGTGACTGTGAAGATAAAATGAGACAACATGTGTAAAGCACTTTGCAAACTTTAAAGAAATATATAAATGTTAGTTACAACAACAGCTTCGTCATCTTCCTCCTCCTCAGAAGAGAAATAACTGGGAAAAACTTTATAACAAGTTTCTTTGATAAGATATTGGGCACTGATTTACCTATGTAAGAATAACAGTCATTCCCCAATACGCAAATCATCAGAGGATATAAATAATCTGTTCTTAAAAGAAAAGCAATCATTTGAAAAAATCTATTAAATTACCAATCATAAAAGATTTTCAAATCAAAACAACACTGAGATTATACTTTGCATGTATTAGATTGGCAAAGAAGATTTTTTTTAAAAATTTGGTAGGGAAATGTTGATTGTTAGAAAGTATGTGAGAGGACAAGAACGTGAATGAGTGCCCTGTTTCTGAAGCTATGAACTGGTCTGAAAAGCAATTTGGAACTACAACCTTCCTCTGAAACAATCACTAAATTGTACATATCCTTTTCCTCAGCAAGGCCACTAATAGATCTATATCTCAAAAATATAAAAGAAAAAGAGAAAGGGCCACATGTACAAAAATATTTACAGCAGCGCTTTTTGTTGTAGCAGAAGAGTAGAAACAAAGGGGTGTCTATCAATTGGGGAATGGTTGAACATTTTATAGTATAGGAATGTAATAAAATATTATTGCACCATAAGATGGAGTCAGAGAAAAGTGAGAAGACTTAGGTTTCTGAAGTGGTATACTGTGAAGTGATTGGATTCAGGACTCCCCCTCTCTCTCTGTGCTTGCACATGGGTGCATCAATACATACTCACACACACTGCAATGTGGTACAGAAAAAACAGCTTTGAATGACTTAAGAATTCTGATCAGTGACCAACCATGACTCTGGGGGACCATGATGAAAGCATGTTAGTCACTTCCTGACATCAAGGTACAGAGTGAGATACACATTTTTGAACATGGCTAAGACATGAATTTATTATGCTTGACTATTTTAGAGAGAAGTAGAAGAGATTTTAGAAAGGGAATAGTGATAGTGATTCCCCCCCTGCTCAGTCCCCCCCCTTCCCCAAATAGTAAGGAAAAGAGTGACAATTGAATCATTTAAAAAAATACACACAGAGGAGAGAACAAAAGTAAGTTTATAGGGAAACACAGACAGGCAGGACAGCTTTGAAATTAAACTGGCGAATTTGTATTTAACTTAAAAACAATTTGTATATAACAGATTCAAATTTTTATATAAAATCCTCTTTTTTGTTCAACTTTGCATATAAAAATGTTTATATTATTGATGATTGTTAAATTCAGAAGAACAAAAAAATCCTCCTGTCTCCCTGAGCTTTATTTTCCCTTAATTTATATTGGTCCTTTAGTGCCCACTTCTAAGCCTTTCAAATAATCTCTACTCTTTTCGTCTGGAGATTCTCCAAGCTCATTTCCTTTTTCAGGTGTAGTGCCCCAAGCAAACATGGCACTCTAATAAAAGCCTGATCACTGTGGTTTACAAAGAGAGCAGGACCTTAAAATTCCTGTTGTTTATCTCCACTTCTAATGCAATCATAGGATCAGTAATTTATAGATATAAAAAACATTTGAGACCATCCCGTGCAACCCCTTCATAATCCAGATAAGGGAAGTAAGGTTCAGATATGTTAAGTAACTTGGTTAAGATACATCAGCAGTAAGTAGAAGATCTAGTATTTGAACCCAGTTTCTATGACTCCAAATGCAGGATGCTTTCTTCTATGCTTCACTGCCTTTCTCTTGTATAAACCATCTCAACTCAATGACATTTTTTTAACTGCTTAATTTCATTTTCTTAATGTTTTTATTAATTTATTATTAGTTTTCAATATTCACTTCCACAGTATTTTGAATTCCAAATTTCCTCCTCTTCTCTCTCCTCCATCCACCCCAAGAAGGCATGCATTCTGATTACCCCTTCCCCCAATCTGTCCTCCCTTCTGTTACCACCCACCCCTTTCTCTTTTCAACTTTCCTTCTATTTTCCTGTAGGGCAAGATAGATTTCTATATCCAATTGCTGGTGTATCTTATTTCTCATCAACTGGCATTTATTAAGCACCTAATTTGTTTAAGACTCAACACTAGGTGCTAGGGATACAAAAGAAAAATGAAAAAAAAAACCCAACACCTCTTGTCCTCAAAGAGCTTACAGTTTCATTCAGGACTTACCATCCTCCAATTGCAACCCCCCCCTTGCTCTTTAGGAGCCATTGGCCATAAGCCAGGGGCCTCAGCCATTTTATCCAGGGGTCCTCTAGTCATAATGTCCTAGGATTCATAGACTCCTTTTGGTCATACTTGAGGTTTTCTTTCCATATTCCTAAGAATTGTAAATTATAACCTTATGATCTGAACTTCTGACAATCTGTAACGCCATGCACCAACAGATTCCCAAAGGAATGCTACTGTGAACAGCTTTTAGAGTTCAGATTACAAAATAGAGTGAACACTCTGTTTATTCCATTACAAATCAAGACAAACATTCAAAACATTATAATATTCACAACATTACA
>CM053584.1:315278017-315308965 GCA_028627135.1 Pseudochirops cupreus | reverse complement strand
GATCCGGATCCAGGCCGCTCAACACGAGAGCCCTGGCCTGAGAACAATTGCTCAGTCCCCCTGCTGTGTGCAGGCCGCGGGTGGGAAGCTGCAACACCGAGGCGGGTGCAAAACCTCTGCCTTTCGCTTTTCCGCTCTGGAGGCCTTCCGGCTGGACTGCTTATCTCCCCCTTTCACAAATCCCACTCGCAGCTGCTGCTAATCCGCTCACCTGAGAGGCTCCTCAGCTCCTCCGTCCAGCCGCCTCCAGGGCACAGCCACGGCTTCAGGCCAGGCTGGTTTTGGTTCGCAGTGCTGATAAGGTTCCTCGTAGCCGAGCTGACTTTAGTGGGAAGTATCTTTGTGTGCGTTTTGGAGTTCCAGGATTGGTTTAGAGTCCTATTTTATGGGTATTTTGGGGTGGCTATGTGAGAGCTGCGATATGTTGCTGCTGCTACGCCGCCATCTTGGCTCCGCCCCAACTTGTATTCTTTTAGATTTAACAAAAGTTCTTTATAAATTTCATATATGAGATCTTTGTTTGATAAACCATCTATAAATTTTCCCCCAATTTTCTGATTTCTTTCTAATCTTAGCTATATTTATTTTATTTGTACAAACCCTTTTAAATTTAATGTAATCTATTTTATACCTAATTTTGCTCTCTATCTCGTTTATTCATAAATCGTTCACCTATCCACAAGTCTGATAAGTAATGTTCCCTGTTCTTCTAATTTTCCTGTAAAATCTCTCTTTATATCTAGGTCATGTATTCATTTTGATCTTATTGTGGTAAATACTGTGAAGATATTGGTCCATGCCCAGTTTCTGCCATACTGCTTTCCAGTTTTCCCAACAATTTTTATCAAATAATGTATCCCCTATTTCTTACAGAGTCTTGCCCTGTCTAAACACATATATTAACTGGTGGGGGCATTGCTACCCTCTTCCTACTTTTCTCTTACATCTTCCTTCTGTCTTTCTTCAATGACTCTTTTACATCTTTTTGCAATTCATTCATTTATGCAATAAAGATGAATTAGATGCCTACCATTTGTCAGACACTGTGCTAAATGCTGCAGATACAAAAGAGACAAAAGACAGTCATGGAACTTACAGTCTAACAGGGGAGACAACATGCAAACAGAGATAATACAGAACAAATTATATACAGGAAGTGTAGGAATAATTAAAAGAAGGAAAGCACTGGAATTAAAAAGGGTTAAAGAAGGCTTCCTGTAGAAGGCAGGATTTTAGTTGGGACTTAAAGGAAATCAGAAAGGTTAGTGGTTTTAGTGGAGGAGGGAGAGCACTCCAGGGATGGGAGACAGTCAGAGAAAATGCCTAGAATTGAGAGATGGAGTGTCTTGTTGGTGGGACAGCCAGGAGGCCTGTGTCACTGGATGGAAGAATACCTGCTGGGAACAAGGTTTAAGAAGACTGGAAAGGTAGGAGGGGATTAGGTTATGAAAGGCTTCAAATGGCAAAGTCTTTTGTATTTGCTCCTGGAGGCATTAGGAAGCTATTGGAATTTATTAAGTAGGGGAGTGATCTGAAAAGACCTGTGTTTTAGAAAAATCACTTTAGTGGTTGAATAAAGGATGGATAAGAGTGGCGAGAGACTTGAGATTAGATAGATACACCAGCAGACCATTGCAATAATCCAGGTGTGAGGTGATGATGGCCTGAACTAGAGTAGTGGCAGTGTCAGGAGAGAAGAGTGTATGTAGGAGAGATGTTGCAGAGCTGCAATCTACAGCCATTTGAAATGTCTTGGATATGAAGGGTGATAGCTAGTGAAGAATCCAGAATGACTCCTACACTGCAAACCTGAGGGACATGCTTGATTTTTCTCAATTCTAAAACGTCTTCCTTTGAATTTTCTACCCCATCAAGCTACTGTTTCATCACTCTCATCTTCTCAAGGCCATACTTCTTGAAAAAGTTGGCTAGACTTCCTTTAAGACTCAGGTCAGATATTACCTTCTGTAGGAGGTATTTCCAGATCCCCACAACTACTAGAGCTTTCCCTTCAAAGATCACCTTCCATCTACTTGATATGTCTTGTATAAACTATTCACGTATTTTGTCTCTCATTAGAATGTAAGCTCTTTGAGGGGAGGGATTATTTTTGCCTTTCTTTGTATTCCTAGCCCTTGGCATAGTGCCTGCATATAGAAACACTTAATAAATATTTATTGATAGGACACATATCTCTGCTTCTTTAATTTCCATTCTCTCTTTGGTTCCTTGTGTTTTGATGTCTATTACTGCCACTTTACCTAAGGTCACTACTGACTTACTTATCACCAGATCCAATTATGTGTTCTTAATCATTATCCTTCATCTTTCTGCAACATTTCCTACTGTGGACTATTCTCTTTTTCTTTCCTTTCCTACCTTGTCTCCCAAGACACTATGGTCTTCTGGTTCTCTTTCAACCACACTGGCTATTTCTTCTCTCTTTTCGCTGCGGGTTCTTTGTCTTCTTTCTGACCGGTTAATGTTGGTATTCTCTGAAGTTTTATCCTTGATCTTTTCCTCATCTTTTTGTCCTCTCCCTTGGGAGTCTTCTTTGCTACCACTGTTTCAACTAAAACCTTGGTGCAAATGCCACCAAACTGATATCCTACACCCTGACATCTTCCTTTAGCTCTAGTGCTACACTTTCAACTAATTATAGGATATTTCCAATTAGATGCCTCAACAAGTGAGTTGGAGATAGAAATATTGGAGTTGTTCTCATACTAGGAAGGTCAATTAAATTCTAGAGAGTTGATGAATTTCCTTAGGAAATGGAATGAATGGAGAAGGAGAAGACCAAATGGCCCAGGATCTAGCATTTGTCTTGGATATCTATCATTTCATTGCTGGAAGACTAGCTGTGCTAGTGATGGACTAGTGCAGTGATGAACTATCAATGATCTTGCCTTGCTGTTTAGCATTCCACAGCTCGGACCAGTGTTGCCAGACATTTTTGTGAAGGTTGATATGGCATCTGTGGTAGCGACTCACATTCCACTCAAACCAAGCTTATCGTCTTTCCTCCAAAACCCATTTCTCTTTGGGACTTCTCCATTTCTATTTGCGGCAGACCATTTCCCCAATTTCCCATGTTTGAAACCTTGGTGTTAGCTTTGGTTTTCCCTCCTACCCCCCTTACCTCACCTCCTTTCTTACATTCAATCAGTACTCACATTCACTCAGTTCTCCTCTGATACTACTCGCATCTTGTCCTGACTCTCTGTTTCTGCCACCATTTCTTTAATATAGGCCCTCATTAATAACTGCTTGGACTATCATAATAGCTTCCTAATAAGGTCTTCTAGTCTCTATTCTCTTCTTACTAGACCAAGAGAGTAATTATGGAACAGTAGAAATAGCCCTGCCTTTGAAGTCAAAAGACCTGTTTCAGATGCTCACTAGGTATATGACCTTGGGTAAGTCACTTCAGTTCCCTGAATCTAAGTATCCTCATCTGTAAAATGAAGGGTTTGGAAGAGGTGATCTCTAAAGTCCCTTCTACCTATTCATCTACAATCTCTTCAATTTATGTTTCAGGCTATTGTTACATTAATTTTCCATATTTACATAGGCCACTTCTCTCCTCCAAAGCTTCAGTGGTTTCCTAGTGTCTTCTGAATTAAGGTAAAACTCTTCATTTTGGCATTCAAGATTTGCAATTGTAATCTTGCAGCACCCTCCATTTTTAGCTTTATTTTAGTCTATGCCCCTCTATGTACATTACAATTCAGTCAAACTGAACTATACCACACTGCCTCATAGAAATCAATTTCCCATTTAAGTGCAAGGGTACTAGAAATTTGCTAATTGTGTCCATATATCTGGAGAGAGTCAACTAGGGGGCATAGTGTATAGGGCACTGGGCCTGGAGTTAGGAAGACTTGAGTTCAAATCCAGCCTCAGACACTGATTGTGTGATGCTGGGCAACTCCTTTAACCCTGTTTTCCTCAGTTTCCTCATTTGTAAAATTAACTGGAGAAAGAAATGAGAAAATGCTAAAATATCTTTGCCAAGAAAATCCCCAAAAGGGGTCATAAAGAGCTGCATATGACAGAAAAACATCTGAACAAAAACCAAATACCTAGAGAACAAGCATTCAATGAATGTATTATTTTCATTGCAGTTTCAAAAACTATGGCAAGGGATTGGATTATACTCTTTGGTAAAAGGTCAGATGTAAAAATTTTTTACTATTTCAAAGTTTAAAAAACTCATGATATTTGATACGATTTGGTAGTGTCAGAATTTGACTGTTTGCAAAACTACAGAGTTTTTCCCTAAAGAATGGTGAACTAGATTCTTTAAATCATTCAACTAATGCTGAAATAAATCATTGTGTTGTGAAGAGAGAACAGTAAATGAAATCTTTCCTCTCCTAAGACTTTGACCTTCTTTTATGTTAGGATTACACAAAATTAGAGGTGCTAACATTTAAAAGATGTGTTCTAGAAATATAACAACCCAATCCACTCATTCGACAAGCATTTATTAAGCAACTTCTGTTTATAAAAGACTGTCCTAGGAACCCAGTATTATCCTGAATAGACCCTAATATGAAATGTTTTCCATATTGAAAGTGGACCTTCCTTGGACCCTTGAGATCATATAATGACTCTGGTGCAACCTTCCCTCAAATTCCCTAAGGACTGCAATCTGTATCAATGGCAGGGGCATCCATACTGACAAAATCACAGTTGCTTAAATTCATAAATTCATTAAATTCATAAATTCATGGTAGGAAATATTTCTCATTGGAGTGTTCAGTTCAGTTCCTGATCTCTCTACTGAAACTAGGGTAGCTATGAGTTTTAACTCTAGCTTTGACTTCTGAAATGAAAGTTCATGTTCAATGGTATATGATATATAGCATATTAATTTGCAAGGTCAATGGTGATGAGCTTGTCCGAATTAAGATAGCTTGCTCCTCAGATGACAAGTGTACAGTCTCCCACTGGACACATACTCACAGTCCTTCCAGATGGATAGGACTTGTTAGAGCTTATACTTAACTGGCGTTGACTTCTAGAATTTGGTGTCATTACTATGCCAAGATGGTGGAGATGTGGGAATGGTACAAATGCAAAATCTTTTTTTGAACTTCTGTTTATTTCGTGTCTTTATGATCTCCATTTAATTATTTGCAATAAATGGCTGAGTGGTATGCTTGTTTTTTTTTTTTTTTGCCTACCACATACATCGGAGGTCTGGGTTCAATTCCTGTCCCATGCATGTAACTTTAGGCAATGTGGCTTAGTGGAAAGAGAGATGGGTTTGGATTCAGAGGATCATAAATTTAGATAGTGGTCATGGAGACCAACCCCCTTATTTTTTTCAAATGAGGTTAATATTCAAATGAAGCTGAGAGACATTAAGTGACTTGACCAATGTCACATAACTGGTAAGTATCTGAGCTAGGATTTGAACTCAGGTCTTACTAAGTCGAAACCCAGCAATCCTCTGTCCGATGTGACACCTAGCTGGGTCTGAGTCCTAGCTTTGTCAATTAGGAGTTTGTGGTCCTTAGGCAAGGCACAAGCTTTTACTGAAATGGGGATCTGACCATATCACTCCCCTCCCCCCAAACAAAAACAAAAACAAAAAACTCTGCTGGTTCCCTATTACCTTCATGAGCAAATATAAAATCTTATGCCTGGTGTTTGAAATCTTTCCACATCTTACCAAAATGCTATCTATCCTCAGAGAAAGAACTGATGGAATCTGAATACAGATTGAAGTGTACTTTTTGTACTTTATTTTTCTTGATTTTTTTTTCTTTTGGTCTATGTTTTCTTTCAGAACATGACTGTTATGGATATGTTTTGCATGACCACACATGTATAACCTATATTGAATTGCTTGCCTTCTCAATGTGGAGGTGGGGAGGGAGGAAGGGAGAAAATTGGAACTCAAAGTTTTAAAAATGATGATCAAAAATTGTTTTTACATGTAATTGGGGAAAAATAAAATACTAAATAAAGAAAAAAAACCCCAACCCCTCAAATCTTTCATTACCTGCCCTCCCCCATTTTTTCTAGTCTTCTCCTTCTTTATCCCCCACCAGGGACACTGGCCTCCTTGCTATCCCACAAACAAGACTCTCCATTTCTTGGCTTTTGACACTTTTTCTGGCTGTCTTCCATGCATGGAATGCTCTTCTTCCACATCTCTACCTTCTAGCTTCTCTGGTTTCATTCAAATTCCCATCTTTTACAGAAAACCTTTCCTTACACTCTTACTTCTAGTACCTTCCTTCTGCTGATTATTTTCTATTTATCCTGTATGTAGCTTATTTATGTATTATTGTTGCTATGGTTATTTGCATGTTGTCTCTGCCATTAGACTGTGTGCTCCTAAAAGACAGTGACTTTTTTTGGCCTCCCTTGATATCCTCAGTGTTTATCATAGAGCCTTGTACACAGCAAGTGCTTAATAAGTGTTTGTTGACTGAATGACTAACCTCTCTGGGCTTCAATTTCCGTATACATGAGGACTATATTAGTGATCAATGATCTTTAAGGTCTCTTCCAGCTATAGCTTTTATTATAATGTGAGTTCAAGTGAGCTAGAGTTGGAGATGTTGGAGTCATTTTCATACTAAATCCTAGTATTGAGTAAATTTCTTGAGGAAATGGGGTAAATACCAGGGAAAAAGCCAGGTATCTAAAACTGAGGGCTTGTCTTGCATATGCGTTGTCTTACAGATGGAAGACTAGCTGTGCTGGGAATAGATCATATTGGTACAGTTGTTGGGAGCTTATGTTGGTGCTAATGAAGATGAAGTTGATAGAGGCTTGTGCTAATGCAATCATATACCATATAAAGTTAGGTTTGACCTGTTCAGTATGTGACAATTCTACTTATTTCATACTTTCTGTTCCAGCCTCCCAAAGGACTTGGTGGTTTGTTGAATAGTACACTACTCATTAATAGGTGCTATTAGATACAAAATTTGTTGACAACTTTTGGGCCTGTATCCCTGTTGAAAATCTTTGCCTGAGTGTGGGACTTTCTTGGCTGGGACAACCACCTCATCTATACTGATCTCAAAGTTTGTGCAAACACTTGATTATTAAAAGTGGCTTTAAGTCTGTTCAATAATTGTATCATTCTAACCTGGTATACCTAGGGGAACTCATGATTTTCATTAGTGTGGATATTTCTTCCACCAGTGCAGATTTCAACCCCTCCACATTTTCTCATATGGTGATTCTTATCAATATTTTCTCATACATTTTTTTCCAAAGACAATCTGACTAACGTGTTGGGGGGCAGGCTTCTGTTTCTTAGACATATATACTAATTAAACTGAAAGTCTTAGTGTGGGAAATTGATTCTACTAAAAGTTTACAATTGTCATAAATAATGAACTTCATGGCTTCTTAAGACACCCAAAAATATTTCTCAAAGACATGTCTAGATTCACCAGTGACCACATACACGAATTTCTGTGGGGTCTTTGAAAAATCCAGCCTAGAATCACTAAGTCGATTTTTCTAGTACTTCCCTTTCAGTTATTATGGCCACATTCAAAACATGTGAATAGCAGTACATCTTTAGCACAGTGACTCTCTTTAAAACTGGGATCAAATCAACTTGAACACTACCCCCCTCCCCGTCCCCCCGTCTTCCCCCCCCCCCCGTCTTTCCTTTCAATATTGCCAATGTCTGCGCATAAAACTTCCATCAATTTAGACATCTTGTTCACATTGTCAAAGAAATGCATTTGGTGTGAGAGTCTTTGTGGTAATCTGGAATGTATTTTTCTCAGACTTGACTCAGGACTAGAACTCTGGTAGCTTCTGACAGATTCAGGGCCACATCTCATGATTCTTGAATGACTACCAGTTATGCCTGTATCTAGAGTACTGTCCATCTAAATGAAAATGTGCCCACTTTCTTAATATTCTAACAGATTTTTCCAATTAACCTATTAATATCAGCATCTGTCAGTAGATTTCTGTTGTTCTTTTAGAAATGAATTATGCAAGCACTTTTAAAATCTCTTTGAGCAATTTCATAATTAAGGTAAAGGAACATAGAATCCTTTCCAAAAGAATTGCAATTTGAGAAGCCATTTCTGGGTTGACTGTTCCATTGTTATATTTGCTACAGACCTTTTACCCGAGGCACCCTTTTTTACTGGTAACATTAATTACATCATAATGACTCACATCCCTATAGTACTTCAAGATTTACAGAGCACTTCTCAGTCATTGACCTTATGAATTAGGGAGCACAAGTATTGTTTTACAGATTAAGAATTTGAGGCTCAAAGAGATCTCATGACCTTCCCTTCCTTTGGTTTGCCTAAGAGCTAAACACATTTCAGCTGCAAATTCATAACTACAACGTAAGTCCTAAGATGCAAGTAATAGTTTATAACAGTAAAGATACAAACAGAAGATAAACTATCATTTTACAAAGCACTGTAAACATTTTTATATACTTGTTAATTCTCTCTTTTAGGCAAAATGATCTTTTGAAGACAGATAAATTCGTGTCTACCCTATTAGAGTGAATTCTTTCCAGACAACACAAAAAATGGTTAGATTTTTCTTCTTGTAAACTTTTTTTAAAAGGAAGAATTAATAAAAGGGTCTTGTAGGTCAATTGTGTGTACATACCTGAGCAGCAAAATAATTTTAAGGGTATTTTGAATTTAAAATAAAAAAAATTAACACTAACATTTTCAATGATATACAATGAGTTCCACAACTGATTTTGGATTGATTGATTGATTAGTTAATTAATAACAGATTTAAGAGGTACAAGAATTTCTTCAGTGTTCATGCCAGATAGTCAGTCTTTTATATGATGGTTATGCTGGGAACTGGGTGTTAGGCAAGATACTTTCAGTGACACATTGATCAATAAAGTGTAAAACTAAGCCAAGAAGACTCAGATATCCATTGGGAGGCTTGGCACATGGAGTGGTATGCAAACCTCACACCATGCCCTATTTTGTACTGATGGACTCATAATAGTATATGAGGGCAAGGCTTGGACACAGCTGGAAAGCAGTAGAGTAAGGGCTTTGAGTTAGGCCTTCTGAGTACAAATCCATTATTGTTTCTTTTAGAAAAAATGTTTTTCAACATGTTTTTTTTCCTACGAACTGCTTTACAACAACAAAATGCATTGTGAGCCTCCAGGAAATACAACAGATAATAAATGTAATAATAATTTTCTTTTATATTTCTTTATTTTTAAAGATCATTTTAATTATTAATAATATTAAAAGTTTATATAATTTATTATATTCATTTTTTCAGTTGTATTCAGTATCTCATGCTTCTTACTGTGTTTTTATAATTAATTAATTTTTGGTTTTCAATATTCACTTCCATAAGATTTTGAGTTTTAAATTTTATCCTCTTCTATTTATTTCTAATAATAATGTTATTTATTAAGCACTTACAATTACTGCTATGATAATTTTTGCTCCCCAAAGCTCATGATGGTTTTGAATTGCCGTATAAACAAGCCCATAATGCTTCAAAAATTCATTTACTTGTTGTCAAAGATGAAAAGTATATTTCTTGCATGATTTGGAAGTTATTTATTGCTTAATGTGCCATAGAAGAGTTTTCAGGGTGAACCCCTTGGACCATTGCTGTGACTGAGCCAATGTAGCAAACTACTGCTTACTGGTCTAAAATCCCTTTCCTCTTAGCTGGTTCTGTTCTCACAGACTGATGTTTACAGAATAGATTGCTGCTATTTCCATGGAGAATCTTTATTTTTTGACGTAGTACAGGTCATCATCATAATAGTAAAAACTCATTTTTAGAATGTTTTTCACAACAACCCTGTGAGAAAAGTAGCGTAAGTCATATTTGACAGAAGAGGAAATGGAAACTCTAAGGGGTTAAGTGAATCGACTGTCTGTGTAAATGTCTAAAGTGGGCTTTGAACTTAGATCTCTCCTGGTTCCAAGTCTAGCGCTTTTTACATGAAGGTATTACTGTGGTCTATTCTAGGGGTCAGCAAACTGTGGACCAAAAGTCAAATTCAGCCTACTGCCTGTTTTTACATGGTCTTACATTTTAAAATAAAATTTTATTGCATTAAAAAATGTAAAAACCAGTTTTAGCTCCCGGATTATACAAAAACTGGCTTTGGGGACAGTATAACTGGCTTTGGGACATATCTTGGCTGCAGTTTGCTGACCCGTGGTGCAATCACCCTCCTTGCAATGGAATGTGCTCCTATTTTATTTTCACCATGGCCTGCGTGTAACAAAATTGTGACATGGGCTATGTTTCTTTGGAGTTGCAAGCCTGATTCTTTTTTTTTTTTTTGCCCTTTTCCATTTTTGCTGGCAGGTCTGTAACTAGAAATTTTGGCAGCAGACCCTGAGCAAGCAGCAAAAAAGGATCTTTAAACAAACTTTGCAATTCAGAATGTGAAAATAACACAAGTGATAAAGACAAATTCTCAATTGAGTGGGAAGGAATAATTAGTTATACCATAGTGGCCCACAGATGGGTTTTATTAACAATAATGTATACTACCTGGTAGCTTCTTATTTTAACTGTTTATTCCTATTATGATCAGGAAGGCAGCATGGCATGATGGAGAGCTGGTTTTTTCAAGATGACCTGGATTCAAAGCTGGCTTCTAGCATACTGACCTGGTTACCTAGCCTCTTAGTGTCCTAGGAAACTCTCGAAGATTCAAAAAAAGTAGTTACTTCTACTGGCAAAGTGAGTTCCCCATATGAATGAAATAACAGGCCCAGTCCCTGTCTTAGGCGATTAGATGGTACTGTAGGTTGAGTACTGAACCACAGTGTAGGAAAACCTACCTCAGTCACTTACCAGCTTTTTGACCTTGGACAATTCACTTAACCCACAGGCCTCAGTTTCATTATCTGTGAAATCAGGATAATAACAGCACCTATGTCCCAGGGTTTCTATAAGGGTAAAATTAACTGTGTAAAGTTCTTTGTAAACCTTAAAATGCTAAATTAAAAAAAAATGCTAGTTATTATTATTTTTTTAATACTCAATGCTAAGGTCAGTTGCTGAAGGAGAATGTTTTAAACCTTTTTTTGGCCCCTCCTCCCCCAATCTAAATATTGCAGCACAAAGCCCAGTTAAAAAGGGAGCTGACCAACTCATCTGTACTGCAGTGTAAGTAACTGATAATGTTTAATGTGAGACTACTCTCAGGAATATTTGCATTTCAGTGGGAGACAAAAATTATGTTATTCAGTGAAAAAAAATTTATTGTGAAATTTCAAATATCAAGCAGCAAATAGGAGAGACATTTTTCTTGGGGGCGGGGAGGAAAAAGGCAGGGCAATTGTGGGTTAAATGACTTGTCCAAGGTCACATAGCTAGTAGGTGTCAAATGTCTGAGGTTGAATTTGAACTCAGGTCCTCCTGACTCTAGGGCTGGTGCTCTATTCACTGTGCCACCTAGCTGCCCCTGGGAGAGACATTTTTAAAGAGATCAGGGTGACCCTAAAATCACATTACCTAGTCCAGCTTTCTGTGAGGTTGGCCTAGTCATTGGTTTATGTTAAGTATAAAATGCAAACATGTATCGGAAGAAAAACTGAGTATACAATGTTATATTTGATCTTTTTTGTGAAATGAAGATTTTTTTAACTTTAAAACTACTTCTTTTCAAAAGGTTGAAAATTATTTCTTAAAAATGAATCCCAGTTGTTTAAATTTAAAGTACTGGGAGAAAAAAAGGATTTGCTGCACTAGGCTTATACCATTTTTCTTTAGTTCTATCTTAGCCTGATGGTAATACTTGATTTATCTGGGATCATCTGGGAATGGGGTGTATCCGTACATAAGTTTTTCAAGTGAAGTCAAGTATATTCCTTTAAGGACCAGAATATTTTGTAAAATGTATTACCTAATACCTTGCATTCTTAAAAAGAGTATTATGAATATAACATAACATTTTCTTGATGGTTAATGAACATAATTATGAACATTAGTGTTTGTAGTAGGCTATTACCTACTGTTGTATTCAGGAATTTTTTGTAGTAAAGGCAGAAGTGTGCTGGTAAATATTTAACAATCAGATCTACAAATGAACACCTTAAAATTTAATCTGCATTATTAACACCTGCTCCATAATTTTCTTAAATCCAGACAATCCAGAAAACAATAAATCAAGGCCTGATTTGTGACATTCGGCTGTTTCTGAAGTGTAAATGCTCACACTGAAAATTTAACAATCGGCTCTTGTTCTAGCACAGCTCTGGGTATAGAAAGGACTATTTGTCTCTATGTTAAATCATCCCAGATTGATACCCTTATGTTTGTTTTATACAGTTGTTCTATGTTCTTTTTTGTTGTTAGCTATCACTTATTTTTTTTTTAAATTTATTTATTATTAGTTTACAAATTCAGTTCCACAAGTATTCAAGCTCCAAATTTTCTCCCTTTCTTCATTCCCCCCCCCGCCCCGCCCTGCCACCTGCCATGGTGACATGCAGAATGATATAGGTTCTACATATACCTTCACATTGAACATTAGTCAAATTGTAAAGAATTATAACAGATGGAATGAATAATGAGGAAGAAGAAACAGAACAAAACCAAAAAGAGAGAAAGCAAGTAGTTTGCTTCAAATCTTCATTCAGACTCTGTAATATTTTCTCTCGATGTGGATAGCCTTTTCCATCATGAGTTTTTTGGAGTTGTCTTATAACTTTGCATTGCTGGGGGGAGCCCAGTCTATCAAAGCCAGTCATCAATCACAGATATGATGTATTTAAAAAAAGATTTTTAAAATTCATTTTGAACTTGCATACAAAAAGACAAAAAAAGAACATTTCCATGTACACAGTGCTACATAAAGAGAAAATTCAGTATAAAACCATGAATTTCTATGTAATAAATACTACACATTGTTTTCAAAACTACCCTGCTTTTCTGTGTTTCTAAGTTTTCTGTTGTTCTCTGCTGTGCACTTTTAATTTTTTTCTCCCTCTCTCCCCACCCTGCCCTAGAGAAAGCTACAATTAAACACAAATATATATGTGTGTGTATGTGTGTGTATATACACACATTTCTATCTAAAAACATGCCATACATACTTTTGTTTGTCAGTTGTTTCTCTGTAGGTAGATAGCATCTTCCTTCATAGGACCCTTGTAGTGGGTTTGAGTATTTGATACACAAGATGAATAGTCATTCAAAGTTGTTCTTAGGAAAATATTTCTGTTACTATGTACAACATTCTCTTGATACTGCTTATCTCACTTTTCATCATTTCGTGCAAGTCTTTCCATGTTTTTCTAAGATCATTGAGCTCATTATTTCTTATAGCACTGTAGTATTTCATCACAATCATATGCCACAACTTGTTTAGCCATTCTCTGGTTGAAGTCTATCTATCATTTTAACCAAACCAATAGATGTGAAATTATATCTCAAAGTGGTTTTAATTTGCATTTCTCTAATCAATAGTGATTTAGAATATTTTTATATAGCTTTAGATGCTATTCTTAGTTTTGCTTTCAGTATGCTTACCTCTCTCTGCTATCCTTACTTCTTCCTAATTTCTTCTTTTTCTATAATGTGGTCTGGATAACCCAGTTCCTATGTTTGTTAGAGTCATATCTAGAATAAAAGTAAATAGGCTATCAGTGATGGAGGTCTGAGCAGCCCAGTTAGGAATAAAATGCATGGAGTTTCATAAAAAAGATTTTGAGCAGACAGAGATGTCATGAATCCTTTCTTCTCCTTCTCCTTCTCCTCCTTCTCCTCTTCTCCTTTTCCTCCTCCTTATCTGTCTCTATCTTCTTTGTTGTCTTTATCTTTGTCGTATTCTTCTTCCTCTTCTTCCTGCTCCTTCTCCTCCATTCTCATCCCTATTTCATATATCTAAGGTTATCAGAAAATTGCCATTGTAGCAGCAAGGTACATCACGATGCATTTTTCTTGATGTGTCCTAGGAAAGAACTATTTGAGGCCTGGATAGGGCATACCACTAAAATAATACTGTAATAGTTGCAGGGGATTGACATGGAAATGGGGATGACTCATAGAGTCTTAAGGGACTTTGGTTTGATCTCATACGTACCTTATTGTAACCCACAGGTGTCACTGTGCAACAAAGTTTGGCTGGACACTCACTTTGTTTTATTTATTTCTACTCCCTCCTTCGATTGTTGTTCACCCTTTGTTCTTGGAGAGGAGCAGATTCATCCCAGAACACACATTTCTTCTCTCACTAGGCAGCTCTGCACATGTGACTTTCTCTTACTTGGAGGCTAGAGATTTGCTTGAGGTGCTACTGGTATGAGTGGCCACACTTGGTTAGAACACTCGAGTTTTAGCCTGAGTGCAAAAAGAAAGCCCCAGATCAATTTTAAATTCTGCTTCTTGAGAAAGTTATTTTTTGTCGTTCAGTTGGTTTTCAGTTGTGTCTGACTCTCCATGACTCCATTTGAGATTTTCTTGGCAAATACCCTGGAGTGGTTTGCCATTTTCTTCTCCAGTTTGTTTTATAGATGAGGAAACGGAGGCAACCTAGGGTTAAGTGACTTGTCCAGGGTCACACAGGTAGTAAGTGTTTGAGGCCATATTTGAACACAGAAAGATGAGTCTTACTGACTCCAGGCTCTATCCACTACACCACCTAGCTGCCTTAGGGAAAGTTATTTAAGATTATCAGTAAAAATAATAGTTACATGGTTGTCTGTCATATATAGTTCTGGAGCCATTAAGACAGAGGCTACTGATATCTTCCATTTTTCCCTTTCCCAGACAGAATAAATATAGAGACATTCCATGAAAGGCATTTTAGAACCAATCTTAGATTTTTAGATGAAACAAAATCAGCTTAAATAGCTTAAAGAAACAGTGAGAAAAATCCTTTAGAAGCACCCATTAGCAAAAAGGCATGGGTTGGGGGGGAGGAGGGAGAAATTGAAGAGACTAAAACCTTTTAGAGCTTTCCTCAGTTCTTAAAGGGAAAGTTACATTTGGCAGCTTGAGTCTTGAGTTCTTTGCTCTGTTGAGTGGAATTTCTGCCTCGAGACCACCAGCTTTCTCTACCTCGTCCCTAATCCTGCAACACTCACTACAAAATGCCTGGTGCTATTGCCACTGCTGCCCTCTTTCCACTCCTCTCTGATTCTCTCCCAAAGGCAGACTTTCTTCCCTGCTCTCTTGCAGAGCAATACCTGGGCTCCTGGTCTGACAGAACTTTACAAGGATCCAGTCTTTCAGGGTAAGAGGGAATGTGGTCCTTCCAGGACTACAACTCCCAGCACTCCCAGAGACTTTCCAGACTATTTCCTTTGCCCAAAGGGAAGTCAGTCTGAAATCCATCTGGATGCTCTGTTGTGGTGTAAATATGGAATCGTTAGGTCATTGGTACAGCCCTTGCAAAGGCTATATGGATAGTTTAACAGAACAGAGAATTTATATGAAGTCTTTATTCATGTCCTTAATACCCTTCACTATGTGGGCAAAAAGCCTTGTGTTCTATGGGGAAAGGAAACTGCAGAGACTGATGGTCAAAGGATTAGTAGATAAAGAGAAGAAGAACTATATCCAGTGGTGTGGTGGTAAATATTTAACAACTGGCTCTCAAGATAAAGACGTATGCACAACACACTTTTATGTTTAATCTCTTTGTTCATATTTTCTCTATTCCTTTCTTAAGTCTAGACAACCAACAAAACAACAACTTAAGCCCCAGCTTGTCTCATTTGCTTATTTCTGAGGTGTAAATATTCACACAGAACATTTAACAAGCAGTTCTCAGGAGCCTGTACAAACTAACTATAGCACACTGCTAGCTGAATCAGAGTAGTTCAGATGGCCATTGGGTTAATGAAAGACTAGCACTTATGGGGGCGCCTGTTAATGCTTGAGTAGAAAGGAAAGTTTCCTGAATCTCTCTGTCTCTCTCTGTCTCTCTTTGTCTCTCTCTGTCTCTCTGTCTCTGTCTCTCTCTCTGTCTCTCTCTGTCTCTCTGTCTCTCTGTCTCTGTCTCTCTCTGTCTCTCTGTCTCTCTCCCTCTCTTTCTCTCTCTGTAGCTGGGGCAGGTGATGGAGAGAGTCTCCATAACAAGAGCAGTCAGGGAGAGAAGTTAGTGACAAATAAAATGGTTATTGATTGACTTCAAGTCTTCTCATATGTGGTTTAATTGCTTAAGGTCACACAGTAAGTGACAGGGGTCAATTCAAGGTATACAGACTCCAAATCCAGGCCTCTTTTTTCCTCATTCTTCTTCCTTTACATGGCCATTACCAAAGTCCATGTGTCTAGTAAGTTTGTAGAACCAGGACTAGAAGTTTCATTTTCTGACTCCCAATTGAGGGTCCTTTCTATTGTAATGTTGTTGCAATCAGATGGATGTATTTTACTTTAACCCATCTGGTGCTTTTTAAGGGAGCTGTTGTTGCTTGGTGGTGTCTGACTCTTTGTTGACCCATTTGAGGTTTTCTTGGCAGAGATTCTGGGGTGATTTGCCATTTCCTTTTCCAGCTCATTTTACAGATGAGGAAACTCAGGCAAACAGGATTAAATGACTTTCCCAGGGTCACACAGCTAGTAAGTGTCTGAGGCTGAATTTGAATTTAGGTCTTTCTGACTCTAGGCTCAGTACTCTACACATGGTGCCACATAGATGCCCTTAAGGGGGCTGTTAGAATGACTCATAACCAGGAATGTGCTGGCAAATTCTCACAAAAAATATGCACCCATGACACATTTTTGAGTTTAATCTGTATTACTAACACTTCCTTCTTAGTATTTTAAAGTTTAGATAATCAACAAAACAACAAATCAAGCCCTGATTTGTAGTGTTTGTGAGTTCCTGAGGTATAATGCTAAGCTAGTGCCAGCTGACTCTAGTACATCCCTGCCTCTTACACATACTGACTGGGATTCTGGGCACATCATTTAAAATCTACCTTAGGGCTGCCGGTGGTTCACTTGAGAGTATAAATTATAGGACCAGTTTCTCCCTGCTATCTGCATTGATAAAAGAAGTTTTCTTATTTAGAGTTCCCTCCACCAATGGAATCATGAGTACAATCCAAAACCAAACCAAACTTCAAAGTCTTTGCATTTCCTTGTCTGTGAACATATCTATATCTATATCTATATCTATATCTATATCTATCTATCTGTCTGTCCGTCCATCCATGCATCCATCCATCCCTCCATCCATCTATCTATCTGTCTATCTATCTGTCTCTCTCTCTCTCTCTCTCTCTCTCTCTCTCTCTCGACATATTCTCTAGAGTGTAAGTTCCCCTAGGGCAGAGACTATTTTCTTTTTGTCTTTCTATCTCCAGAGCCTAGCTCAGTGCCTGACAGAGAAGACAATTAATAAAAGTCTTTTGAATTGAATTCAGCTGTTATTTTTCGACCATAAGAAGTGATAGATATGAAGAAAAAGAAATATGGGAATATTCACATGAAGTGATAGAGAATGAAGGTAGAATTAGAATAATTATATCCATACTGGTATAGCAATGTGGAAAAAAAAATAACGATAATAATACTAAGAAATGCAGGGAAAATAAACAGAAGATATTTAGAAGGAGTCATGGAAGTAAAATATTTTTATTGCTATCTTTAATGTTTATATGCATATTTAAAAATGCAAATTATGGAGTTTGTGGTTTCACCTATAATATAAACAATTTTTTGCTTGTGTTTGTTTTTGGTGAGGGTCACTAAGTTTAGTATAAATAATAATAATTTAAAAATTCACTCAATTTTTTTTGCTTTTTTTTGGAGGAGGGAAGGTAGGGCAATTGGGGTTAAGTGACTTGCCCAAGGACACATGGCTGTCAAGTGTTAAGTGTCTGAGACTGGATTTGAGCTCAGGTCCTCCTGATTTCTAGAGCTGGTGCTCTATTCATTGCGCTACCTAGCTGCCCCAAATCAATTTTTGAAATACCACAGATTTCCAAGTCTAAAATATTTTGTTTCAAGAACAACAGTGAAATTATGGACAGGTTGCTATCCTTGGCGAAAAAATGCTGAGTTTGGTCTATCCTTGCCTCTTACAGTTTGGTATAAAGACATGAACTTCATAGTACAGAAGGGTGATTGCTTGAATTTGTAGTAGTGGGGATGACTGGTGTTCTGGGGCACCATTCCTTGGTCCTGTTACTATTTCAGGAGGATTCAGAGGTCAGGGCTATCTCTGAGACAGCTGCCTCCCTTGATTTTCACCACCTTGTCACAGTGATGCCAACATATTTCCCTTGTGAATGGGAGTCCCCCTAGGCAAACAGAGCATAGGGGAGAACGTAGATGCTCCAGGGTATTCTGGTCTCTTGCTGTGATAGAGAAAGCATTAAGGAGAATCTCTCTCTGGTCTTGTTCAGTGGCAGCTGAGTTCATCTGAAGGGAGAAAGAGGATGAACAGGCCAAAAAAGATGAAAGCAGCAGTCAGGCACAGAGTTATTTTTATTACAAAAAGTAGATTAATTTGTTCAGAATTTCTATAAAAAGTTGAACTCTTAGGGAAGGGTCCACACACTTCAGAGACATCATTCTCTTGCCTCCATGATACTCCAACCCAGTTTTGTCTGTGTTTCTGTGAGACCAAACCCACAAGTGAAGGGTGGCTGCGATTAGCTTGTCTCCCCTAGTTTGTCCTGGGGGAAAGATGTAAACAAATGAAGAAGGGAGAAAGAGACTAAAGAAAAACCTGGAATGGTATTACACACACACACACACACACACACACACACAGCGTTAAGTGATACACTGGATAGAGATCTAGGCCTGGAGTCAGGGAGATCTGAATTCAAATTTGACCTCTGACACTTACTGTGTGACCCTGGGCAAGTCACTTAACCTCTGTCTGCCTCAGTTTCCTCAGTTGTAGGATGGGGATAATAATAGCACCTACCCTGCAAAGCTGTTGTGAGGATCTAATGAGGTAATATTTGTGCAGTAGTTGGCATGGTGCCTTGGACATATTAAGCCCTACATAAACGCTTATTCTCTTTCCCACAAACTCCCCCACAAAGGTACTAGAGATTCATTCTATGTATCATCCATTATTGTCTTTATCCTATACACACCCATAAATAATCCTGGATTGCTTAGGGTGGTGGGTGTGGAGTAGTGCATGTGGGGAAGTGAGAGCTAAGAGGGAAGGAAAGGGGTTTGAGATTTCATTTTGGGCCAAATGAACCTATTGATAGTCCTGAGGTTAGTCCCAAAGACTCTAACAGGGATAGTTACCTTGGTTAACAATATTGGTAGGGCCATTGCAGATAGCAGGCATTCTCAGAATACTATGCATCTGTTGTGGTGATTTCTCTGAGAGTTTCTAGAGCTTTAGATTGGTGGAAATGAAAGATCTGGTGGGAAAAGGGGAGGGATGAAGAGGGATTGTTCATTCCAAATAAAGCCATGGATGTTTTTGCTCTGAAGGAGAAAGATTATTTTTAGATTTTTCTCACTTCATCTGTTTACCTTACCTACTTTTGCTTTCCATCCTGAAAGTGCACATGTGTACCACCCCCCTCTCCCTCCCCCCCCCTACTCTCCAAATTCTTAATACCTCCGATCAATTGGCAAATAAACAGAAGTTCAGACTTTGTGGGGATGCTGTTGAGGGCAGAACTGTCATCCTTACTGTGCTAGATTTTCTTTTGTCTGCATACAGTTATATCTCTTCACTTCAGGTAGATAAATCATTATTCTGTTAAGTGCTTAATAACATGGAATGACAATACAGAAAGTTAGTCATTCATAACTCCTAATAGAGTGAGTCTACTCTACCATTCTGACCATTGTTGATAGTCATTTGCAGTTTAAATAAATAAATCCTTTTTGATCTGGAATCCATGGAAGATCACAGCACAGGTCACCACTAACGCATAACCCAATAAGCCCAGTCTTCTGCCCACTGGAAAAATATATCTTTATGAGCAAAAAGCATAACTCTACAAAGCACCCACTTAGCATCAGCCCTAGAAGAAGGAGACGTGCAACTAAAATTCATCTCAGTTATTTTTTAATTACTGGAATCCTTTGACTGACCATTCTGTGTCTGAACATTTGCTCCTTTCCTATATATAGTTTTAATGATATTGATGTAAGGTAAGGAAATTATACCCTGGCATATTTGTGAATTGTTGGCATTTCAAAAACCTAGTTATATAGTACTGAGAGGGAAAGGCAGATTTCTACCTATACATCTCAGAGGAGGAAAAATGAGACCACAGTGAGGTATAGTAGCTTGCTCAGGATTATATAGTAAAAAAGCTTCCCTCCTTTAGATAAGAAACTTCTGGAGACCATAGTATCCATTTATGCTTCTTGTTTCTCACTTGTCTGCTCACTCCCAAACTATCTGAAATAATCATTCTACTAAAATGTTTTCTGGAGAGTTGCTGGTGACCCTCTGATTACCAAATCCAATGACTTTTTTTCCTTTAGTTTTTATCTTCTGCATCTTTCCAACCTTTGACAGAGTTAATAAAGTTCCATTTTTCTTGTTATTCTTTTCTCCCTTGGTTTCCAGGATGCTTAATTCCCCTGTGTCTTCCAACTCTGACAGCTACTCACTGTTTTCTTCCATATCTTCTCTCCTTTCAGAAAATTAAAACAAATAAATCTGGGTCTCCCTGTCTTGGTCTGGTTGAAAGTGCAGGACCTGATCCCACTAGTGATGATCATAGAGACACTGATTAGCTCTCTGTTTCCCACTAGGTCTGGATCACTCCTTCCATAGGGGACTTTATATACACACATATGCATATAAACACATAATACATACATAAAGCCTATATTTACCAAACTTAAAGTACTATATTGTTCATTGTTTCAATGGTGCCTTACTCTTCATGACTCCATTTGGGAATTTTCTTGGCAAAGATACTGAAGTGGTTTGCCATTTCCTTCTCTAGCTCATTATACAGATGAGAAAACTGAGGCAAACACATATAAGTGACTTTCTCAGGGTCACACAGCTAATAAATGTCTGAGGCCAGATTTGAACTCATGAAAATGGGTCTTCCTGACTTCAGGTCAGGCACTGTATCTACTGTGCCACCTAGCTGCCTGCTCTATGTTTTAGCTAGTATTATATTCATCTGTAATCTTGCAAAAAGTGATTAAATTGTCTATTCCCTTTGGCCAGGCAATCTCTTTATTGGGCATATGCAAGGATGGGCTGGTAAATATTTAACAGTCAGAATGCTAGGAAAAAATGTACCCATGACACACTTGTAAATTTAATCTACATTAACATTTTCTCCATCACTTTCTTAAATCTAGACAATCAACAAGACAATAAATCAAGCCCTGATTTTTAGTGTTTGCTGATTTCTGAGGTGTAAATGCTCTCACTGAAAATTTAACAATTTGGCTCCTCTGAGCTGATATGAGCTGACTGGAACAACACACCCTTGGGCATATACCCTCAAGAAATCAAAGACAGAAATACTCATCCAATATAGACCCACATATTCATAGCAGCACTCTTTGTGGTAGCAAAAGACTGTAATCAAAGTGGAGGCCGACTGATTGGAGAATGTCTAGGAAAACTTATTTTAATGTGTCAGAGAATTACTATGTAGTAAATTATGAATATCAGGATATCAGAGAAATATAGGGAGACGTGAATTGATGTAGAGTGAAAGAAAATTGAGATAATAATGTAACAATAGCTGTAACAATGTAAATAAAAGGAAGTTCATTGTGGAGTAATAGAAAAATCAACGAAGGTCATAAAGATCAGAAGTCTAGAGCTGGAAGGGGCTTCCAGAGACCAACAAGCTCAACCTCTTCATTTTACAGTTGAGGAAACTAGGTCACAGAGAAAGAAAGTGATTTGTTCAAGATCACACAGACAGGAGAGTCAGGGGCAGAATTTGAACCTTAATCTTCTGACTCTCAAGCCAGTGTTCATTCTATTGTTCAATGGAAGTCACATAGTAAAAAAAACAGATACACACAAGCTTTGGCACAGAAATCAGTGACTTTTATATCTAGGTTCTCTTCGGAATAGTCATTCATTCAGTTAGTATCTATCAAGTGTCTGTTATATGCCAATCAGTAGAAGAAGCTGAAAAGGTGACCTAAATCTTTTCTGGGGCAGCTAGATGGTGCAGATCATAGAGTGCCAAGCCCCAAGCCAGGAAGACTCATCTTCTTGAGTTCAAATCTGGCCTCAGAAACTTACTATGTGACCGTGGGCAAGTCACTTAACCGTGTTTGCCTCAGTTTTCTCATCTGTATAATGAGCTAGAGAAGGAAATGGCAAACCACTCCACTATGTTTGCCAAGAAAACACAAAATGAGGTCACGAAGAGTTGGGCATGTCTGAATCAAGGACAGCAAGAAGTCTTTTCTGATAGATGTTTCTTTCATTCTACTTTTTCTGAGTAGGTGTTTGCACCTTGCAACTCCTCATTACCTTCTCTCCAGCCTCTCCTTGCTCTCTTCTCCTCCTTCAGTTTCATCTGCCCTTTCTTCTTCCCCATCCAGAGAATTGGGAAAAAGGAAGAGGAAGGGAACCTTTTATGATCCTATCTAGAACTCTGATCTCAGTAGTAGTGTGCTGAGATTTATCAGCCTCTAATTTATGGTGCTTCTTATTACTTCTGATCAGAACACTAGCTCAGTTGAATAGATTTTGGATAAATCATAGATGGAAAACTCTGAGACCTTTGAAATTATCTTGTGCAACCTCCCCTCCTTTGTTAAACAAATAAAGGGACTAAGGAATGGAAGTAGCTAAGTGTTCCAATGGTAAGAGCTGTATTCCTAGAGTCAGGAAGACCTAAGTGTAAATCTGGCCCCAGATACCAGCTACATGATTTTGGACAAAGCATTTAACCTCTGTCTGTCCCAGTTTTCGGTAGATAATGATAGCTAATAATAGGCTTCAGGCCAGTCTTACTTGCACATTGTTTGGGTTTTGATGGCTCAGATAACAATAACAATTGTTTCTTTTCTAGCCAGACATTCTGAGGATCTTCCCTTTTCAGATGAATTCTTTTGTGAAGGCAAAGTAGACCATTTTTTACCTCAATTCTTACCTAGTCTTTAACTACTGAGTGGGTGTTGTCTCAGACAAACTGGTACCTGGGAAAGATCTTAGCTTAGAAAGATCAAGGTCTCCCCCTTCGTCCTGGGCCATGGCCAGTTATCCTGACCTATATCTTGCCACTGGACTCTGATGAGTCTGGATGAGAGAGTGAGGTTGATGGCTTTGCACAGCCTTGCCTCACTTAAATCCAATTCACTTTGAAGTCAAGATATCACCTTCTTGGCGGTGGCTAGGTGGTGCAGTGAATAGAGCACTGGCCCTGACGTCAGGAGGACCTGAGTTCAAATTTAGCCTTGGACATAACACAAAAACTAGTCGTGTGACCTTGGGCAAGTCACTTAACCCCAACTGCTTTCCAAAAAAAAAAAAAGCAAAAAAAAAAAGATATCACCTTCCTGATGTCATTGGTCCTCTTCCAAAGGAAGGACAAACCACAACAATAACAGCACAACAATAACAATGATAGTTTCTACCACCCAGGATCAAATGAGATAATATTAGTGAAGTGCTTAAAATATAGAAGTGCTCACTATTATGATGCTACCACTGCTTCTGTTATGCTACTTCCATTCAGTTTAGCTCTGGGGATTTCCTAAAAGTGACTCTCAGTTGGTATTAGTGCATAGTGGATTGGAAGACAGTTATCATTCTACCACTGATTTTCTATTCATCATGAACCTTTTATTTTTTTGTATCTTAGCATCTTCATCTGTAAAATGGGGATAAGCATAATGATAGATGATTTTGCAGTTAAACAGGAAGGATTTGGGGAAGATAGGTCAGGATGCTGAGGAGATATTCTAAGCCACTGAGGGATGGCTGGTGATAAAATGGGGGCCTCTGTACTTGAGGTCAGTGTCCTGCGTGGTGGCTATGGGCAGGAACTCCCAGAAGTCCTTTTTCTTTGAGTTCTGTCCTGTTCTTTGGCCATCTCCCATTCATTGCTGCTCTCTCCTGCTTTCTGCAGTCTCTCAGGTTTTCCTGAGAAGGAGCTGCTATTCCCCAGGGAGGTAAGTGCATTTTGCCAGCTACAGTATTAAATTGCAGCATTCCAAGGGGATTAACACAGCCAAACTAAAGGATGGAATGAACCAAAGTGTCACAAAGTAAATATTTCACATTTCATGTTAATTCATATCCTAAAACAAGTGTGAAGAGTTGGGATTAAGTGAGAAACTTACTTTTGGGGGATTCAAGTCAATTCTGTGCAAGGTTAAATTTGAAAAAATGGTTTGCCTGGGCCTTCCCTTACTCTGCACAGTTCTCTCCAAGCCTGCTCCATATATAGGTGAGTTTCCAGTGACATCAATAAAAATTTCAAATAAGGAGAAGTTATGAGTCAAAAGAGAATGTGTCAAAGGGGAGTCGATTGTCCTTCACTTTCTGAGCTTTTTGACTTAGACTAAAATTCAGGAATTTTTGGAGCAATAAAAAAATATATGGGCTGGTTTCATCTAAGGAAGAAGAAAGGACAAAGGATGAATGAACAGCAGACAAATAAATACAGTATCTTTAGACTGACTGAATGTGTCTTAGACGACATATCTGGGCTGTTTAGTATCTTTTGAGTGACTGTACACCAGAGACTTCACACAATATTTACAAATGATCACACAGAAAAGTACTGCACGAAACCATGTCCCTCTTTCGTTTTGTTGTGCCTTTTCATTTCAGAGTGGGTAGGTTTGGACTCTATCTTACACACATACACACACACACACACACACACATACAATTTTTAGCTTGGCATAGTGGATAGAGTGACTGTTGAGGCAGGAAGATATGGGTTCAAGTGCTTTTTCTGACCACATACAATCTGTGTGACCTTGGGCAGGTCATTTAACTTCTCACTGTCCTAGACAACTTCTTAACCTCCGCTCCCGTCTCCCCTCCCCTCCCCTCCCCTCCCCTCTCCTGTCCTCTCCTCTCTTCTCCTCTCCTGTCCTCTCCTCTCCTCTCCTTTCCATTCTCTGTCTCTGTCTCTCTGTCTCTGTGTCTCTGTCTGTTTCTGTGTCTCTCTGTGTCTCTGTCTCTCTTCCCCCCACCTCTGTTTGGGTCTCTGTCTCTCTCTCCCCAGCTGTAATTTTGTCAGTATAGGGAACTCTAAAGATGAACTCCTCTACCAATGTTTATCTGTAGGAGTTCTTCCTTCCACTTATAGTTGCAAGAAAGTACCTAGACCTTGGCAATTTTTTTAGGATTTAAATTACAGATCAATTGCCTTGATGATTTGCATTGGTAGAGGCTGTTTCCACACTGGGACTTCCCTACAGGAATGAAATAATAGGCACAGACAAGTAGACATATCCCACACAATATACTTAGTAACTTGGATGCAATTAATTTTTCGGTAATGGTAAGGGGCAGTTGGAACTCAGCTCAGCTCCCCTGCATATACTTCCTATAGAAGGTGAGACGGAGGAAAATTCTCAATTTAGGAATGAAAGTATCACAAGATACACTGAGAGTGGGACACTTGTCTGAGTGTTCTGGGCAGCATGTGAAAAGGAAAGATCTCTAGAACTGGGAAGAGAACAGTGGGTGAGAATATTAAATCTATTTATTTCTGATAAAATGACTGGAGAGGAGGGAACTGGGGGCTGTAGGCAGGGACAGACAAGTGGAAGAAATTCCTCAGGGCTCTGTCTATTCTTAAGGGGGTTAGTTTATTTTAAGCTGTTCCTTCTTTGTGTCTCTTAAGTGTTTGCTTGTTTAAGCAAGAGTTTCTATTATAGAATACATTGGATTGTGCTTTATCTGTTGATTTACTTCTGGTATCCTTTGCAAAATGTTTTTGTTAAATAACTCTTCTGCAAGGTAGGATATTGAGTATTCATAAACAATCCCCCTAAAAACCTCCCCAAACAATTTGTTTTCCTAATTGCTTTTCCCCATAAATTAGGATTTCTATATAATAGATTTCCTTAGTCAGGCTATTCCTGAACACACAAATGTTTGAGCATCTTTCGAGCTCCCTAAAAATGTTTGTTGCTTAATTTACTAATATTGGATCAATGCTCATGGTCAATCTTTTCTCTTTTATCCATCACCAAATCCCAGATTTGCATCCTGTTCATTTTCTGTTAGATTATTCCTCCTCCTCCCTTCTGCATTATTTCCCTACTGTTGATTCAGAAAATCATTTGCAAAAGTTCTCTCTTGCTTATGACTGATTTTCATATTTTCTTCAAATTGTCCAAAGGTAACTCATCACCTTCCACAGAGTGAAAGTAACTTGTGATAGGAAGGGAGAGATTTCGGTAGCATTTGCAAATTCTATGAAAGGCCATTCTCTCTATCTCCTTAGTTTCTCTGTTCTTCTCTTCTGTCCACTTGAATTTGCAGAGCCTTGATACTAACTGGAGCAGCCACCTGTGTGAAGGGAATCCTACCAAGCAAGTCAAGCATACATAATGTATATATGTATATTTGCATACACACCTAATTATCTTTTGAAAACAAAAGTATGTCAGGGTTAATAATCTTTGACTGTTGGCCTGTTCTTGGATGGCTCAGGCGCAGAAGTTTCAGTGGTCAAGGGATGCAGGAACTTCTGTGTCTGTTAAGGTTTTTTTTTGAAGGGGACATCGTAGGGCAATTGGGATTAAATGACTTGCCCAAGGTCACACAGCTAGTTTTTGTGTTGTTTCTGAGGCCAGATTTGAACTCAAGTCCTCCTCATTCCAGGACTGGTGCTCTATTCCCTGCTCCACCTAGCTGCTCCTGTGTTTATCATGTTGAAAGACCCATACTTTATCCATTTATGTGAATCATTAATTTTTTAAAAAATAATCTTTTGGTTCTTTTCTAATTACACGTAAAGACAAATTTTAACATTCATTGAAAAATTCGGAGTTCCAAATTTTCTTCTGCCCTCCCTTATCTCCCTCCCCTACCCAGAACGGTAAGCAATGCGATATCTGTTATATGGAGTCATTCCTTTTCTGTCATACTAGAGGTTCCTAATTTTGGATGTGTCATGGGTCTTTTGGAAGTCTGCTAAACCCTATAGGTCCTTTCTTTGAATTAGGCAGGCAGTTAAGTGGTGCAGTGGATAGAGAGCTGGGTCTTGAGTCAGGAGAATGCAAGTTCAAATCTAGCCTCAGATTCTTACTAGCTGTAAGCCCTTGGGCAAATTATGTAGCCTCTATTTGCCTCAGTTTCTTCAACTGTGGAGTGGGAATAGTGATAGCATCCATCTCTCAGGGTTGTGAGGATCAAATGAGGTAATATTTATAAAGTGCTAAGTACAATGGTTAGCATACAGTAAATATTTATAGATTAGCTATCATCATCGTTATGTTTTTGTCTTATATTTGTAATTGAAGGAAATGCTAAAGTTTAGCTAGAAATTAGTGTGAGAAATACTAACAGTTTGGTTTCCACAGTTTTTATAGGAATAATGGGTGTTGCAAAGACAGGTGTTACACAGGTCATCCAGGAAGGTGTAAATGACGATGAGGGGAGGAAGGGCAGAATGACACTTTCTAATCATATAACTGGAAGAAATCGGTAAGTTCCTCTTGAAGGGGATCCAGGCTGAAAGTGGCTCCAACTGACCAGGGTCAAGGGATAGTCACTGACTTTTTACTGATACACATGCTTAACTAGCCTTATGTATAGAAACTTATACACCCTGCATAGAATTAGAGCCTCATTCTCCAAATACGCACAACCCACGTTAGCCCATGTTTGGGAGGAGGGAACACTTCAAGGAGTAACATGCAAATGGAAAGCCAGGAAGAGGGATGGCTTGTTTGAGGAGAGCATGATGCGGGCAGGTTGGCATGTTGCACCTCGCCAATGGGGAACAAGGTGGGAAATTCTGATGGAAGCAGTATTTGTCTGAGCCCCCATACTCTCTCCTTTGAGGGGGTTACCCATTTATTCAGAAATAATAAATGTAAAACAAAGGTAATGAAAACCTTCTTGGCTTTCCAACAAGTATTGTTTATTCCTAGACTAAGGACATTTCTCATATTAGTGAAAATAATGATAAAAATTTTTTCCCATTCAAGTACATCTACAGATTCCTTGGGTCCATGGACCCTGGGCTAAGAATTCTGCTTTAGAAGCACTTAGGGCTGGGTTTCAGAGACACAGCACTGTTTCGATATTTTTCTAGATGGCAATTTGCTTACTTAGGTGATGACTCTCTTTACCCTTCCTACCTGTCTAGTTATGCTACTGCATTGTAAGCATCTAACCTTGACTTGGGCTGTTGTGTCCCTCTAACTTATAGGAAGTCAGGGGTTAATCATCAGAAGAGAGGATGTCAAAACTGAATCCATTATCTTTATTTTCCATGTTTTTAGGCTGAGGTAAAGAAACAGGAATTTTTGGAACAATGAAAACATATTGACTGACTGTACCAAAAGAAACGAAAGGGACAAGCAAAAAGCAATGATTGAACCACAGATAGATAAATTCAACATCTCTAGACTGGTTGAGTATTTGCGTCTGGGCTAAGAGATGCAAATGCTCTGGGATTTCTAAAAAATACTCTGAGTGGAGAATTGTGGTATGGGAAGCCAGAAATGGATCCAACTGTTGTTGAGATTATCACCAAGTGATAAATCTGCCAGTGGGTGTTGAGAATGACAAATACGGGCATACCTTGGAGAGATATTATGCGTTCAGTTCCAGACTACGATAATAATGTGAATATTGCAATAAAGTATGATATGTGAATTTTGGGGTTTCACAATACCTATAAAAGTTATGTTTATGGGGAGGTTAGGTGGCACAGGGAGTAGAGCACTGGCCCTGGAATCAGGAGGACCTGAGTTCAAATCTGGCCTCAGACACTTAACACAAAAACTAGCTGTGTGACCTTGGGCAAGTCACTTAACCCCCATTGCCCTACCTTCTCCCCTCCAAAAACCAAACCAAACCAAACCAAAAAGTTATGTTTATACTATAACGTAGTCTAAGTGTGAAAGTGTTATGTATAAAACAATGTGTATACCTTAATTAAAAAATATTTTATTGCTAAAAAATGCTAACCATCATCTGAACCTTCAGCAAATTGTAATCTTTTTCTTGCCTCCATATTGATGTCTGCTGACTTAGAAGGGTGGCATTGCTAAAGGTTGGGGTAGCTGTGGCAATTTTTAAAAATAAGACAACAGTGATGTTTGCCATGTGAGTTGACACTTCCTTTCACTTGAATGCTTAGAAGACATTGTAGGGTTATTAATTGGCCCAATTTCAATATCGTTGTGTCTTAGGGAATAGGGAGGATTGAGGAGAGGGAAAGAGATGAGGGAACTGCCAGTCAGTGGAGCAGTCAGAACACATACAATTTATCAGTTAAGATCTCCAGCTTGTATGAGTGTAGTTTGCTGTGCTCCAAAACAATTACAATAGTAACATTAAAGATCACTCATCACAGAATACCATAACAGATATAATAATGAAAAGGTTTGAAATATTATGAAAATTACCAAAATGCGTTACAGAAACATGATGTGAGCACATGCTGTTGGAACAATGGTGGCAATAGACTTGTCTGATGTGGAATTGCCACACATCTTTAATTTGTAAAAAAACCACAGTAGCTTTGAAGTACAATAAAGCAAAGCGCAATGATACAAGGTATACTCATGCAGGGAACAGGCAGAGATGGGATAAGAAATGGAATAAGAGGCCAGGTACCAGGGAGACAGGGATAGTGTGTCAATTTGGGGAGCCCTGGCTAAGGCAAGAGAGGGGTGCCAACAAGGCTGTCCTAGCTTAGTACTTGCTTTTCCTCTAAAACATCAGGGTATGAAACTGCCTTGTCCTGTTCTCCACCTGAATCCTTGCCCTTGTTAACCTTTTCAAGAATCTTTGATTTTTCTTTCTTTTCTTTTTGCCTTATAAGATCATTGATTTAGATTTGGAAGGGATCTCAGAGCTAATCTAGTCCAACTGTTGAACTTCATGAATGAGGAAACAAAGGTGCAGAGAGGTTGTGACTTACCCAAGGTCACAGTTAGTAATTGACAGAACTGGCTCCTCTTTCTCTAAATCCAGTGGAGTTCTTTTCACTGCATGACGTTTTCTCCTGCACTCCTACTCTCCCCTTCTCATACACCCCTTCCTTCTTTGTTAGGTCTCATCTTACTCTGAGGCAGATCAGGGAACTGTGTAGGTCATGTGATTTTCAGGGACTTGGAAGATTCCCCTAAAGTCTAATGCTTGAAATTTACCTGAGAACTGAATTCCATTAGTTTAAGGCTTTTATCCCTTAATCCTGAGAGGAGAACACTTTAAGCTGTCATCATTAACCTATACTAGTGGGAATAAAGGATCTGAGAGTTGGTTCTAATCAGGAGGTAGGGGAGAGAGAAAACGGAGACATTTGGCAACTGAAGTGCGGAGGGGAGAAAAAGCCACAGAATGGGCCATTGGAGGCAAAGAAGACAAAGTTCATTTACGAGATGTGACCTTGACTCCTTCCTACCCTACCTTATTTCTTTCCTCCTCTAAAATCCCTTTTTATGGGTTGAATTTAAGTTCTTCATGTGTGTGCAAGTAAGGGGATTGTTGCCCTCCCTTTACTCAATTATATCATATAAATTAAACAGCAAGAAACCTATGAAAGTCAATAGTGGCTTAAGATTTTGGGTACTATTTTGTAGAAAGGTCTGTTGATCCACAACAATGCTATACATCTTGGAACACCTCCCTGGTCAGGGCTTCATCTTCTTTAGCTCCTATCCATATGACTATGTTGATGCTGTTAGGAATAATAATAACAGCTGACATAAATATATTACTTTATTTTTTTTTTAAATTTTCATTGATTTATTTACTTTAGTTTACAAGATTCAGTTCCACAATCCCTTGAGTTTCAAATTTTCTCCCCTCTCCCTTCCCCCAACCATGGCGGCATGCAATCAAGTATAGGATCTGCAAATACTTTCACGTTGGACATTAGT
>CM053584.1:315267351-315277917 GCA_028627135.1 Pseudochirops cupreus | reverse complement strand
AGCTGTGCGTTGCTGAGAAGAGTCCAGTTTATCAAGGTTGGTCATCACACATATGATGTGTCTGTTATTGTGTACAAGTTTTTCCTAGTTCTACTCTTCTCACTTAGCATCAGTTTGTATAGGCCTCTCCAGGTAAGTATGAAGTCCATCTCCTCCCTATTTCTTATAGCACAATAGTATTCCATTACATTCATATACCACAGCTTGTTTAGCCATTCTCCAATTGATGGGCATCCCCTAAATCTCCAGTTTTTTGCCATCACAAGGAGAGCTGCAATAAATATTTTTGTACATATGGGTCCTTTTCCCACTTCTATGATCTCTTTGGGATACAACCCCAGAGGTGGTATTACTGGGTCAAAGGGTATGCAATTAATAAATATGTTACTTTAAACTTTGTAAAAGTCTTCCTAAACATCTCAAGGTTCCTTTTGGGCATCAGTTGCTTCAACCATGAAGTGAAACAGTTAGACTAGATTCATTGTTGTTAAGTCATTTCAGTCACGTCCAACTCTTTGTGACTCTGGGGTTTTCTTGGCAAAGATACTGGAATGGTTTTCCATTTTCTTCTCCAGCTCATTTTACAGAGGAAGAAACTGAGGTAAACAGAGTTAAGAGACTTGTCTAGGGTAACACAGGGAGCAAGTGCCTGAGGCCAGATTTGACCTCAGGAAAATGAGTCTTCTTGACTTCTGTCCTGGTGCTCTATCCATTGTGGGACCTAGCTGCTCAATTTGAACTAGATTACTTCTGAGGTAAATCTAAATCTGAGCAGCTAGGTGGAACAGTGGATAGAGTACTGGGCTTGGAACCAGCTGTGTGACCCTGGGCAAGTCTCTTAACCATGTTTCTTGACCTCAGTTTCTTTATCTGTGAAGTGAGCTGGAGAAGGAAATGGCAAATGACTCTGATATGTCTGCCAAGAAAACTCCAGATAGGGTCATAAAGAATCAGACATGACTGGAGAACAACTGAACAACAAAATCTAGATCTATGATCTTATAAGATAATCTTTGAACTAAGGTCTTCATGACTTCAAAGCTAGTGCTCTTTGTGATTCAGAGACATGTCATATTACTATGATTTTTTTTTTTGGTAAGCAACAGAGACCCTGACACTGTCAAGAAAGGGGAGCATGCTATATTCAGCTGTGAATTCTGGGAAGCACCAAGTGTTGATCTCACCCAGTGGGTGTAGTAATTAACTGCAGACTATTTAAGGGTAAGTTTCAGGAGTAAGTTGCTGGTGCTATCTAGGCAGCTGACAACATTTTATAGTGGCAGGATGAAAAGGGGAGAGAGAGAGAAAGAAAGAAAGAGCAGGGCAGAGAATGAGAATGTGTGTGTTTTCTCTAGGTTGAAAAAGCACCATTTATGTCCTCTCGAGCCATGGAGGTAGATGGTGAAGGGACTAGTTCCATGAACACATAGCAGAACCAGACACTGAGGAGATGGATAGGCTCACCCTTCTGCTATTTGCTTGAAACTTCTTGTGAAGTAAAGGTTAGTCATTCAGGGGTGGGGAACCTGCGACCTCGAGGCCACATGTCACTCTCTAGGTCCTCAAGAATGGCCCTTTGACTGAATCCAAACTTTACAGAATGAATCCCCTTAATGAAAGGATTTGTTCTATAAAACTTGGATTCAGTCAAAAGGCCACACCTGAGGACCTAGAAGGCCACATGTGACCTTCAGGCAGCAGGTTCCTCACCCCTGGTAATCTTTCTCTCCCAACACAGTGTCCAAAGCCTTGTCTTTTGTTCTTTTTCACCTAAACTCAACAATTTTTAGAATGTCGCGGAATTCAGCATGGTCTCATCATTTACCCTAACTGATAGACTTGTAAGGGATGGCATTGGGTGCTGCCATATTTATATGACTATTGCCATATACATATATACATATATACATATATATACACACATATATGCACACACACATATATAGGCATATATGTATATGTATATATATATATATATATATAGACACACATATATGTATAGATTGATATAGATGTATAGATTATTCTCTATTCCCTCTGGAATATTCCCCAGTTGTAATGAGTGCAAATTTTCTTAGTTGAGATCACTAGAAAAATATCATCATTTTTCTTCCCTCCCCAGTAGATGAACCTCAGAGGATAAACTGTGATAGGTAACAATTATTCCTATTTTGGACACAAGTATCTTTGTATAAGAAAAATACTGTACCTTTATATTCCTGACACATTTGTACAATGGATGATGGTTCCTGCTTCGCTGCAAACTTAGAGAAAACTCCCTCTTTTCCTTGGTAACATGTTAGGGTGAGAGCCAAGGGAATTGAAGTGTAAAAATCAGACAGCATCTCTTTCTCTTGCTGCTGTCTGTCTACCTCCAGGACTGAAGCACACTGCTGAATACCTTCACTATTTTAATGTCAGAAAATTGGCAAATATAGTCAAGGACGATGAGCAGATGAAATTACAAAGGGCTTTTGGAGCATTGAGGGATGTTCTAATCCTTTTAGGACCAGCCAACCTTTTCTGTTTATAGCTTCATCTTATGTAAATGATTACAGTTCAAGAAGACCTAATATTTATCATATAGGACAGCATGGGTCAGGATTTTTTTCTCTCTTTCTCTAGCTGCCCTTTTCTTTTCCATGAGTAAATTTAGTATCAGTAAACATATCAACATTTGCTGTTTAAAGGCATTTTCTCTAGAAGTTTAGCAATCCCTGCTTTTAACTCTCAGTTCCAGGATATAGCTATAGTCAATGCAACCTTTTCAAAAAATGGGCTACTGGAGTTATTGGCTGAAGATTACAAATCTTACGGAGTAGCAGATGTCACTGCAGCTTTAAGAGAGGTTTGTAAAGCTTGGCAAAGCTTTACAAGTGAAATTGAAAGTTCCAGAGTTCTATACTCCCTGCTTCCCACTCTCCCCCTACCCCTCACCCATCAGAAGGGATGTAAGTTTAAAATTCCATGACATTCCTCCAATTAAGCATAGTAGATGCTCACTAAATGTTTGTTGATTAGATTGATTAAGCTCTGATTTAAGGGGAGTTGATAGCTTCTCCTTCCCAAGGACAACCTCCCCTCAAAGGCTAGGGGATAACTGAATTAAACATTTAACGGGAATATCATACCTAAAAGAGGTATCAGTTTTTTTAAGCACAGGCAGATTTGAGGAATATTAGTCCTTAGTGATCTACCGATTGACAAGCATTTATTAAGCAGCTATAATGTGAGTGCCACTGGACAAGTTGCTGGGGAAACAAAAATAAAAATGGAATAATCCCTGCCCTCAAGTAGCTTATATTCTACTGGAAAAAAATAATGTGTATACATATAAGTAATTGCAGAATATATGCACAGTAAATAATGATCTCAGAAAGTGGTTTGCAATTATCAATGCAATTTCTTCAGTGAACATTTATCTACTTAAAAAGTTTTGACTGGAAAAATGGGACCCATACATACCCTTTGACCCAGCAATACCACTTCTAGGGCTGTGTTCCAAAGAGATTGTAGAAGTGAGAGAAAGACCCGAATGTACAAAAATATTTATAGCAGCTCTTTTTGTGGTGGCAAAGAATTGGAAATAAAGGGGATGCCCATCAATTGGAGAATGGCTAAACAAGTATGGTATGTTAATGCAATGGAATATTATTGTGCTATAAGAAATCAGGAGCAGACGGACTTCATAATAACCTGGAGAGACGTATATAAACTGATGCTGAGTGAGAGGAGCAGGACCAGGAGAAATCTGTACACAATGACAGACACAACGTATGTGTGACAACCAACTTTGATAGACTGGGCTCCTCTCAGCAATGCAAGGTAATAAGACAACTCCGAAAGACTCATGATGGAAAGGGATATCCATCTCCAGAGAAAGAACTAAAGAGTCTGAATGCAGATTGAAGCGAACTACTTGCTCTCTCTTTTTCTTGTTTTGTTTTGTTTCCTCTTTCCCATTGTTCACTCCATTGGTTACAATCCTTCTTTACAACGTGACTAATGTTTAATGTGAAGGTATTCGTAGATCCTACATTTGATTGCATGTTGCTGTGGGGGATGGGGAGGGAGGAGAGGGAGCTGGAGAAAGTTTGAAACTCAAGAGATTGTGGAACTGAATGTTGTAAACTAAAAGTAAATAAATAAGTATTTTTAAAAAGTGGGACCCAGTGATTGAGGAAGATTCCAACCAAATCGTCACATCAAAGCAGGATTTCACAGGGTCTTTTACCAGTTGAAGGCATGAGCCAAGATAATTTGTTTGGGAACTCTTTATTTTTCTAGTTTTGTTCTGACAGCGTGCCCCTCACTCCCACCCCAGTACGAGTGCCCCACTCATCATCATTGTTAAACGATCATCTCTGAGAGGGGAAAATTGATTATAACACAGCACAGAGAATCACAGAGTCACGGGGTCACAAAATCTGAAAGTTAGAAGGACTTCATCGGCCATCTGGTATAATAGTGATCACTCAATAAACATTTATTAAGCACCTATTTATTCACAACTAGGTGGTGCAGTAGATAGAGTGCCTGGCATCAGGAAGACCCGAGTTCAAACTTGACCTCATATGCTTACTAGCTGTGTGACCCTGGACAACTCACTTAACCCTGTCTGCCTCAGTTTCCTCATCTGCCTCAATTGTAAAATGAAATAGGGAAGGAAATGGCAAACCACTCCAATATCTTTGCTAAGAAAACCTCCAAAAGGGGTCATGAAGAGTTGGACATGATTGAAAATCATTCAACATCAACAACAACCACAGAACCAACCTAAATGATTCAGATATGGTTTGACCAAGGTAGGCAACAAGACTAGCACTTCCATAGCTCTGAACACCATACCACCCAATACAGCCCAAGGCTGAATCAGCTTGGTGGGCTTCCATAGCTTATTCATACTGACCCTTCAGTCCACTGAAACCCCCAGGGTGGGGAACCTTCAGCCCTTAAGGCCACCTGTGACCCTCTAGTCCTCAAGTGGGGCCCTTTGACTGAATCCAAACTTCACAGAACAAATCCTCTTAATGAAAGGATTTGTTATGTAAAACTTAGACTCAGTCAAAAAGCTGCACCCAAGGACCTAGAAGGTCACATGTGGCATCAGGCACAGGTTCCCCATGCTTGTCCAATTTGTATTCAGACAGATATTCGTTTTATCATTTCCAACCCCAAATGACCCATTTGGGGTTTTCTTGGCAAAGATAGTGGAGTGGTTTGCCATTTCTTTCTCCAGCACATTTTACAGATGAGTAAACTGAGGCAAACAGAGTTAAGTGATTTGTCCAGGGTAATGTAACTAGTAAGTGTCTGAGGCCATCTTTGAACTCGGGAAGGAGGAGTCTTCCTGACTCCAGGCCCAGAGCTCTATTCATTGTGCCACTCAACTGCCCCTTTCAGACAAATAGCTATCTAGAATGCCTCCTCTATTTTGCGCATGTGACATTTTGAACCCAGTTATGATAGCTCTATTTAATTCCATCTTATAAAATTTGATTCAACATTTTAGCCCAGGGCAAAGTATAACCCAAGGGCCAAATTTACCTCCACTTATTTTTGTAAGGCCAGTAAGTAAGAATGGGTTTTCTTTTTACATTTTTAAATACTAAAAATTATTTAAAAATATAAAAACTTTTCTTAGCTCACTGGCATAGCTTGCTGACCTCCAGTCCTGTTGAGATCTTTTTGGATCTTGATTTTGTCTTATAATATATTAGCTGTTTCTTATGTCAACTTGAAATTTGGTAAACTCACCATCTATGCCAATACTCAAATCAGTGATAAAAATGTTAAACAACAAAGGGTAAAGGACACATATCTGAGACATTAATCACTAATCTTTGGGTATTGTGATTCTATCTGTCCTAATCCTTATTGTACTATTGCCTGGTATACACCTTTACATTTTGTCCACAAAAATAGAATGAGTAATTTTACTAAATGATTCACTAAAATCTAGCTAAGCTCTATCTGTGACACGCTACAGGCAGCTAGGTGGTGCAGTGGAGAGAGAATGGGAAAGAGAGTAAGGAAGACCTGAATTCAAATCCATCTTGTGATATTTACTAGATGCGTGATTCTGAATAAGTCACTTAAACTCTGTCTGCCTCAGTTTCTTGTTCTGTTAAGTAAGGATAATGATAGCACTTACCTCCCAGGGTTGTTGTGAGGATAAAATTAGATAATATCTATAAAGTGCTTTGAAAACCACAAAGTACTATATTAATGCTAACTATATAATTACAATAATTATTACTTCCATGATTTACCAGTCTGGTAACATTGACTAAAAAAGGAAATGAAATCAGTCCATCCTGACTTGTTCTTGATGAAGCCATGCTAGTTCTTTGTGATCACTGCTTCTTTTTTTAGATGTTCACTAACCATCCCTTTAATAATTCATTCTAGAATTTTACCAAGAATCAAAGCATAGGTCATTGATTTGTAGTTGTCTTTTGTTTTTAAACAATTGGGACATTGTTTATCCTCCAATTTGGTGACTCCTCTACATTCTCCATGATCTTTCAAAGAGCTTTCTTTCTTTCTTTTTTTTTTTGAGGGGGGAAGACAAGGCAATGAGGGTTAAGTGACTTGGCCAAAGTCACACAGCTAGTAAGTCAAGTGTCTGAGGCTGGATTTGAACTTGGGTCCTCCTGACTCCAGGGTCAGTGCTCTATTCACTGAGCCACCTAGCTACCCCCTCAAAGAGCTTTCAAAGACAGTGGCTGAATAGTAATCACACCTGCCAGTTCTTTTTAGCAGTTGAGCATGTATTTAATCTCTTTTAGGTAACTTGAATTTATGAGGTAGCTATGTGCTTTCTTACTGTCTCTTAGTTTGGGAATCAGTTCCCCCTTAGACATTTTTGTTATGTCTTATCTAGGTTAGAAATAATTTTCCTTAGCAGACAAAACAGAAGCACCCTAAGAGGTAAGCAACTTCATTGATACTTCCATATTAGTTATTATTGTTCCATCTACTCCAAGCATTGACTTTATCTCTTTTTAAACATAAAGGAAAGGAGGTGGTGGTGGTGGAATTCTGGGAAGATGGTGGAGCAGGTCAGAAATTTTCAGACTCTCCAGATTTCCTCCACAGACAGGGAATTGCCATGATATGAATGTAAAGCAGCAAAAATGAAATTTCAAAAAAAATTATAAATATTTCCTTTTTTGAATTGAAGATAAAAAAATTGGAGGATTGGGTAGGACAGATGATTGAAATCGAACAAGTTGACAACTTGACACTTTTTGGGTTGGCAGTTCATTGTAATAGTGTGGGATAGTTGAAAAAGCACTGAATTAAGAATCAAGAAACCTTCTACTTACTGGTTACATGGCCTTGAGTTGGTGACTTCAATTTACTGGATCTGTTTCCTCATCTATAAAATTTTGAATGTGAATTATATAACCCATAAAGCCCCTTTCCAAATACAATATTCTAAAATTTCTTTAAACTTTCTTTGGGGGTGATGCAGCTTAGTTCATTCAAGTCCTATTTTTCCATGATATTTAAACGTATTTGTGACCAAGTGCATTAGTGTGTTCACTCTCCCTTGATTTAAAAATGACAACAACAATGAAAAAATAAAAAAAAAGCAAATTCTTGAAGTTTCTGAGAGAATCTCTTCACTAAGGAAAAAACAAGCTTGTCCAGCCAAGGAACTTACAGGGAACACAGTTGTACATCCTGGCAAAGACCCAAGAACAATAAGTCTTTGGAGGGGGGAGGCTGTACTGTTCATCTGCACCCTCTGGTGGTTTTTTTATGTCATGGTCACCAGCTTAAGAGAACATCTTTGATGGGGACTTTTCCATACACCTTCTTGGAGCAAGAAGCTTATAGTAGTGCCATTCAATTAAAGATGAGGTGAATGAGGACAGTTGCTTGGGAAAAGGACCTGCTAAGCAAAATGACTAAATCCAGAATCAGGATTGCCAAGAAGCATCCATGTTGGAATCCCATCACTACCAGTGAGCAATGATGGAGGTATCAGGGCAAAGTGTGAACTTCACTTACTGTGTTTAAATTTATGTAATATTGTACTATGGAAGGTGAAGTAGATTGGAAAAAATATGTAATCGAAACAACTTTTTTTTTTGTCCTTGGTAGAAATGTACTCATTAGGACTATACCTTTTTGCAAAGTGAGATTAGATAAATTCGAGATTAAGGAAAGTGGAACAGATGTTTCACTTCTGATAAGTATCACTCTATAAGGAAACACAAGAGAGCAGAAGGAAATGAATCAAAGAAGAAAGTCTACAAACCCATCGACTTTATCTCACATTTTGCACACATTTTGAGAAGGCAAGGAAATGCCACGCAGGACAGAGAGCTGACTAAGCATAGTGCCACACCTGGACCGGTGGACTAATATCCATAATGATACCAAAGACAATTCTGATTTTTCTTTCTTTGAATGTTTGCCAGAGCTAATGATACTGGAAATTGCTTGGGAGCCTAGGGAATTCTGTAAAGGAGAAATAGGGACTATAACAAAGGGGAAGAAGTGGGGGTGGAAGGCAGAAGTTTGACTGGAATAATAGAATATTAAAGGTAGAAGGAGCCTTAAAGAGGATGATGATGGTGATGATAGTTTCTGTCTGACAAAATGCTTTCCACAAAACAGAACTATGAGGTAGGCTCTAAAATGAGAATGTTGTACTAGATAAATTTTGAGTTTCCATCTAGTTCTAAAATCTAGGATCCTATAATTCTACTGTGAGTATCATCTCCATTCTACTGATGAACAAACTGAGACTTGGTATAGTGAAGTGACTGGCCTAAGGTCATACAAATAGCTCTAATAGTAGATACAGAACCAGAACCTGAGCTTTCTGGTTTCAAGTGGGATACTCTTTCCTTTATGTTCTGCTGGAGAGCTCTCTCATTTTGTGAATAAGGAACCTAAGCCCCAATCAATCAGTCCACAAGCATTTATTAAATATGTGCTATGTTTCAGGCAATGTGCTAAGCACTGGTGATGCACAGACCAAAAGGCAATAGACTCTGCCCTCAGGGAGCTTGCCTTCTATCAGAGGAGAAAACATATACATGTGCACACACACTTAGTACATACAAACTATAAACAAAAATAGAGATAAGGTGATTTTGATGGGGGAGAAATAAAGGCTCAAAGACTGGGAAAAATATAGACTGATAATCGGATTTGCTTGTGAATGAGGATTTCCACAAACAGGGTGGATCATTTTCTGACCTCATTACAATGGACCCTGTGTCTTTCTTGCCTGATGATGGTAATATACACTGGCTTTGACTACCAATATATTTGACTCCTAATTCAGGGAGGCAGTTCAGCATTTATGTGTCTTCTTCTGAGGTGGCTGCTCACAGAGATGTTGACTCTCAAAGGTTCCTTCTTGCTTATAGGCACTGTTTCAGATCTTTCCTTTGAAATGAGAGGACAGATAACTTTCTTGTGGGAATGAAGGTTTTGTCATGGCACCCACAAGGATAAGAGAATGAAGAAAATGACATAGAGTGTTCAGAGGAGATGGGATAAAGTAATGTCAATTATGGGACAATTCAGAAAAGTATGTATATGCTACTTACAGAAACATCATGACTGTCGGTTTAGTTGGCTACAGAAAATGGTCTTGATTTTACTCTGAAAAACCATAGTGGATTGAGGCAGGATTAGGTGCTGGATGGGAGATACTAGACGGGGGAAGAAATGGCTTCAGCCTGAGATCAGTAAAGATTTTTTGGTCCAGGGTGCCCCTTGAGCATCTGGAATAATAGTTTAGGGAGTCAGAGATTGTAGTTCATTTGTTCATTCAGGCCTGACTCTTTGTGACTCCTGTGGAACATACTGTCCATGGCGTTTTCTTGGCAAAGATACTGGACTGGTTTGCTGTTTCCTTCTCCAGTAAATTAAGACAAACAGAGGTTACATGACTTGCCCAGGGTCACACAGCTAGTAAGTAAATGTCTGAAACCAGATTTGAAGTTAGGTCTATCCTATGCTCTATCCATTGAGCCACCTAGCTGGCAGAGGAGGTAGGTCACAAATCTTGTCTCTGTTCCTTACTACCTTTTTGACTTTGGTTAAGTTGCTTAATATTAGCCTTAATTTCTTAATTTTTAAAAATTATTTATTTATTTATTTTTGCATTTGGAGGGTAAAGGCAGGGCAATTGGGGTTAAGTGACTTGTCTAAGGTCATATGGCTAATAAGTGGTAAGTGTCTGAGGCTGGATTTAAACTCAGGTCCTCCTGACTCCAGGGCTGGTGCTCTGTTTACTGCGCCACCTAGCCACCTAGCTGCCCAGCCTCAATTTCTTTTTTTTTAATTTTAATTTTTATTTTTTTAAATTTTATTTTAATTTGCAACATTCATTTCCACAAGATTTTGAGTTACATATTTTCTCCCCCTCTTTCCCCCACCCACCACCCCAAAACAGCCATCCTAGTGTGTCCCCCCTCCCCCAGTCTATTCTCTCCTATGTCACTTTTCGGTAGGGCAGGATGGATCTCCCAACCACAGTGCCTGTGTATCTCAAGTTCCAGTTGGATGTAGTCAATAATAATAATAATAATA
>CM053584.1:315242323-315266851 GCA_028627135.1 Pseudochirops cupreus | reverse complement strand
CCGTAGCTCTCAGGAAGATGCTGGGACTCTTCCTACTTACTTCCGGCTGACTGGATAATGAAGACTCCAAGACGGAGGCCCAAGACGGCGATCCGGATCCAGGCCGCTCAACGTGAGAGCACTGGCCTCAGAACAATCCCTTAGTCCCCCTGCTGTCTGCAGGCCGTGGGTGGGAAGCTACAACGCGGAGGCGGGTGCAAAACCTCTGCCTTTTGCTTTTCTGCTCTGGAGGCCTTTCAGCCAGACTGCTTTTCTTCCCCTTTCGCAATTCTCACTGACCTAGTTCTGAATGCTGCTCGCAGCTGCTGCTAATCCACTCACCAGAGAGGCTCCTCTGCTCCTCCAGTCCAGCCGCCCCCAGCCGCGGCTTCAGGCCAGGCTGGTTTCAGTTCGCAGTGCTGATGTGGTTCCTCGTAGCCGAGTTGACTTTAGTGGGAAGTATCTTTGTGTGCGTTTTGGAGTTCTAGGATTGGTTTAGAGTCCTATTTTATGGGTATTTTGGGGTGGCTATGTGAGAACTGCGATATGTTGCTGCTGCTATGCCACCATCTTGGCTCTGCCCCCTCAATTTCTTTATCTGTGAAATGAGAGATTAGACTAGATGACTACTGAGGTATCTTTCAGTGCTAAATCTTTGATCCTATGATGGGCTCAGATACCTGTAGTAGGTAGGTAGGAATAGATAGATAAGAAATCAGATAAAGATAATGGAGAATAAAAAAAATGTCAGGAGAATAGAAAGAGGAAAGTACCGTTTGGGGAAAAAGAGGGAGAATGACTAGCTCAGGGGAAAGATATAGGTTCCTTCCATTGCTGTCATCTATAGGCTTGGGTAAATTGAAGCGCTGTGGTTTGGGGAACTCCTCTGAATGACTGGCAATTGAGCAAATTTCTGGGGATGCCAACAGTGCAGGAGAAAGCAGCTCAGCCAGCTGGTATTAAAACAAATAAACTAACACCTTTCAGCTCAGGTACATTCTACCACCCCCATCCCGTCCCCCAAGTTGTCCTTTTTTTCCTTTTTCTTTTTTCATGCAACCAACAGTTACTCCCCCCCCCCAAAAAAAACCAGCTACTGTTATTGTGTGTGTGTGTGTGTGTGTAGAGGGGAGATAGGAAGGTTAAATTTATTGTCTCTACTGTCATGGAGGCTAAAGTCTAGTCTAGTGAGTGGAGGGACAGAAATAAGATAAAAACACGGGTGAGCATGAGAGAGGGTATTACATAATAAGTGTATAGGAGAACAATGAGGCAAAGGAGACCAAGGGAGGTCTGATGGGAAAAAGTCATTACCAGTGGGAAGGGGTCAGTGGTGATATTTGAGTTAGGTTTTGAGGGTGGACAGGAATTCAATAAGTAAAGGGGAGGGAAGGACGTTCCATTTATAGGAAACAGATATACAAAGACACAAAGATTGGAGGGTACGAGGTGCGTTTAGGAAGTAGAGGGTAGCATGTGGAAGGGAGATAATGAGAGGAGTCTGGAAAAGTTTGAATGGGGCTGGAGAGTGGGGTTGGATGTAAAGGACTTTGAATGGCAAACAGAGGACTTTGTGCTTGATCCTGGGGGTGGTAAGGAACCATTGGAGTCTTAGGTGCTGTGGATATTACTATTAAAATTTTTTACATGAAGAAACTGAGTCTGTGAGAGTTTAGATTACTTGCCTAGCTGGTATTTGTCAGTTGGAGGATCTTGGAGGCCAGGCAAAGGCATTGGACCTTTCCTTAGGAGGCAATTGGGACGCAGTGATGATTTTTGAGCTAAAGAATTTCATGATCTTTTTGAACCAGATTCTACCCAATACTGTTGCATGGTAAACAATGGAAATCAGTGGAATCCTGAAAGTCTGTGGGGACAGCTAAAGTGCATTGTGAATAGCTGTATTGCCATTCTGGTTTGTGGAGGTGCCATTTAGCTGGGACAGTTAAGAAGCAGAAAGGGAGGTTGCTGTTGCTGGCCATTGCTTTTGGTAGAATTGTTTTAGCTTTTGAGGGAGGAGCTGATTTGAATAAGCATTCTGTATGTGTGTGTGTGTAGCTATCTATATCTCTATATCTATGTCTTCGGAATTTCAAGCTCTTCATAATCAACCCTCCCATTTCCAGCATATACTTTATAGGTATTTTTTAAAGTTTAAAAAATATGCTTTAAATGCACGATCTTATTGGAGACTCATAACAATCCCAAGTCAGTCAGTCAGTCAGTCAGATAGTCAATAAGAATTTATCAAGTACCTATTATGTATCAGGCACTGTGCTAAGAGCTAAGGATAAAAAGAAAGGCAAAAGATATCCACATCCTGCCTTCAAGGGGTTCACACGCTACTGGGAGAGACAATAAGTAAACAAAGATATACAATAAGCTATTTATTTATAACAACTTATTATGTATACTATATTACATATATTATATGTTAATTATTATATATTATTATATAATGTATTCAACAAAATATTAGTATTCTATACTATATTAATATAATATATGCTATACTAATATACTATGCACACTATATTACATATAACATTACATATAATATAATATGCATAATTTGTTTATTCTAATTTGTTTATAGTTAAAGAACAAATACAAGGTAATTAACAGAGGGAAGGCAATAGAATTAAGAGGAGTCGGATAAGACTTTTGGTAGAAGATGGGTCATTAGTTGGGATTTGAAAGAAGTCAGGGAAACCAAGAGAAGGATGAGGAGGAAGGATGTTCCAGACATGGGATATAGCCAGAGAAACTGCCTGAAACTAAGACATGGACTGTTTTGTTTGTGGGACAACAAGGAGGCCAGTGTCACTGGTGGGGCATAAGGTTTAAGAAAATTGGAAAGGAAGGTGGGGTTGGATGTAAAGGACTTTGAATGGCAAACAGAGGACTTTGTGCTTGATCTTGGGGATGGAAGGGATCCGTTGGAGTCATAGGTGCTGTGGATATTACTATTTAAATTTTTTACATGAAGAAACTGAGTCTGTGAGAGTTTAGATTACTCGCCTAGCTGGTATTTGTCAGTTGGACTCTGAACCCGCATCTTGCCGATTTCAAGTCCCACAGTCCTCCATGCATTATGCCAAGCTGCTCACTCTAGAATAGGCAGCCAGTTCTCTGGAAAGGTGAGTGTATGATGCTATTGGTGATACATGTACAGCCTAGGCTTGCTTCTCTGTTAAAGTTATGGATTTGAAACTCTGTCATCCCTCTAGGTACATGGTTGAGTGCCTCAGATGTTACAATTCCATCAGTACCAAGGAAACGCCTTATTTTCCCTTTCACTCTAGAGGGAGTTAGTGTAAGGAATTCACAGGCTTGGGCAGCAACTGCATGACTTGCCATCTGTGTCTCCTAGTGATGCCCCTTCTGTGCTATAAGCTGCCCATCTCTAAAGGACAGCAAGGGCAGACAATGATCTTTCTTGGCTGGTGAGAGCTAGCACTTACAGCTCAGCCTTGAACTTTTGTAACACACCAGATGTGCTTTGCTTTTTGTTTAGAGTTGCTTCCAACTCTTAAAAGGCTAAGATTGAATGAAAGGTTCCATTATTTGGACCAGAAGACCAAGTCTGGTTAGATTATATACCCGTCCCTGTATGAAGAAGGCCTTTGTCCATATCTATAAAAGAGATCTATTTTTTTTTTATATTGTCTCTAAAGGTTGGGGAATACTAGATGTATATGGGAACAGACTATTTATTTAGGTGGATACCCAGTATTATTTTTTTTATACTTATGCATTCATACCCTCTTAGCTTGATTTTGGGCCACACAGCTCCCCGAGGGAAGTTTGGTTTTTTCCCCCAGACTTATGATTTATTTAGTACAGGGAATTCCTTCTACCAGTGTATACCAACAAGTACTCTGCTACCCAGTATTTGAGAGTTACCTGAGGCAATTAGAGGTTAAGTGACTTGGCCAGGGTCCTACAGTCCATGTGTGAAGACAAGACTTCAGTCTAGGTTATCCTGACTCAGGCTGGTACTCTTACCCTATCATACCACCTCAGGGAAGGTCAGTCATTCATTCAGTCATTTTATTAAATTTACTATGAGATATTCTATTACCAATAAGCAGCAATGTTACCCTGTAGGTAGAGCACTGGGCCTAGTGTCAAGAAGACCTGAGTTCAAATCCAGCCTCAGATACTTACTAGCTGTGTGATCCTGGTCAAGACACTTAACCTCTGTTTGCTGAACTCAGTTTCCTCAACTGCAAAAGGAGATAATTATAGAACCTACCTCCTGGGGTTATTATGATCCTCAAATGAGATCATGTTTGTAAACTGATAAACATGGGTCCTGGCACATAGTGAGCAGTCAATTAATGCTTGTTTCCTTTATTTCTTCCAAATGAGTGCCCTGTATTTCTTTTTTTTTGTTTTTTTGGAAGGGGAAGTCTGGGCAATTGGGGTTAAGTGACTTGCCCAAGGTCACACTGCTTGTTTTTTTGTGTTAAGTGTCTGAGGCCAGATTTGAACTCAGGTCCTCCTGACTCCTGGGCAGGTGCTCTATTTACTGCACCACCTAGCCGCCCTGAGTGCCCTGTATTTTACCAATGACTTGAACTCTCTGTAGTCTTCTGAGTAAAAGGGTGCCTGGCAATAAGGAAGAAGGAGCATGTCAGAACTTGGAGAACACCAACCTCATTTTACAGGTGAAAAAACTGAAACTCGGTTTGGTAATGTACGATAAAGTAATGGGAGAGCCAGGACTAGAACCCTGGTGGCTTGATTCCTAGGCCATTGTTCTCTCCACTGGTCCGCCATAAAGAGGTAGTGACTGTTTATGAGCCTTAAGTATGACTGCTTCTGTAGGAAAACCAGCCAGATTCTCTTTCAGGAAGTATTTCTTGGTTCCCTAAAGTCATTTTCAGTGCACAACAATTCATTCAACTGGTACAAATTTCTGGTTTTCAGAACACTTTTGGTTCTTTCATATTTCTCTAGTTGGTGCACTCCATTCCTGGCTCTGATTGATGAAGGAAACACAGAAATGGATACAGCATGGTACGATGGAAAGAACACTGGTTCTGGAGTCAAAGGACTGGGGTTCAATCCTGTCTCTGAAATGTATTATCTGTGTATTATCTTGGGCAAGTCACTTATACTTTACCTAGACTACTGTAATAGCCTGCTCCCTGCTTCACATCTCATTCATCCTCCATTGAATTTTCACAGTGATCTTTCTAAGGTATAAGTCTGATCCTGTGACCCTCTTACTCAAAAAACTCCGGTGGCTCCCTTTTACCTTCAAGAGCAATTATAAAATACTCTGTTTGGCCTTTAAAGTCCTTTATAACCTTTCTAGTCTTCTTATACTTTGCGCCCCATTTTGTAATCTATAATCCTGGGACACTGGCCTTCCTGCTATTCCTTATACATAACGCTCCATCTCCTGAATGTCTCTTTTCCTTGATTGTCTCTCATTTCTGGAGCGTTCTTCCTCTTTTTCCCTGCCTCCTGATTTCCTTCAAGATTCAGCTCAACTCTTACCTTCTGTAGGTGGCCTTTCCTGGTCGCCCACATTGCTCATTCCCAACTTCTGACCGTTCTCTCTCATTTACCCCAACATCATGATGTCATCGGTCTTCTTCAAAAGCAACGTACCTTTCATTTACCTTCTATGTACATAGTTGTTTGTATGTTGTCTCCCCAATTAGAATACGAGCTCCTTGTGGGTGGGAAATTTGTCTTTCTTTGTCTTTCTTTGTATTTGTCTTTCTTTGTATCTCCAACTGTGCTTAGCACTTAATAAATAATAAATGCTTGTTGATTATATAAGGAAATGTTGGGAAAGAAAGCACTAGCAACTGAGGATTGAGGGTGGGGAGAGAGAAGGAATAGGAGGAAAATTTTCTTGAATAATGTAGCACTTGAACTATGTTTTAAAAGGAAACCAGGGACTCCAAGAAGTAGAAGTGAGGAGGGAGAGCATTCCTGGGAGGGGCATGTAGAGGGAAAATGGAATGTCATGATTTCATGTGTGAGGAATAGCAAGAAACCCAATGAACCTGAAATGTAGAGTGTGTGGAAGGGACTAATGTGTAAATAAGGTTGGAAAGGCACATTGTGGCCAGGTTGTGAAGAGTTTAAATGCTAGACAAATGAGTTTTTATATGATCCTAGAAGTTATAGGCAGTCAGTGAAATTTCTTAAGTGGGATGGGGTGGGATATGATCAGGCCTGAGCTTTAGGGAAATCATTTTGGCAGATCTGTGGAGGATGTATTGGAGTGAGGAGAGACTTGAGCCAAGGAAACCAATTATGAGGATATTGCTATAGTGAAGGCAAGAAGTGATAAAGGCTTGAACTATGGTTGTATCTGGGTGAATGGAGATAGAGGGATGGATTTGAGAAATGTGGAAGTAGAAATGTCAAGATTTGGCAACTACTTGGACATGTGGGGTAACTGAGAGTAAGGAATTGAATATGATTCTGTTGTTGCAAACAACTTATCAATGTATACTTGTGACCCAGGAGACAGGGACTGTGAAGCTTCTTTTCTGTTGTGGCTGCTGCTGTTATTATTATTTTTACTAGGTGGATAGAATAAATCCTTTGGATAGTATGCATTAAGGTGATAAGCTCTATTCTGGTTAAGTTGCAATGTGCTTATCTACATTTTCCTTATCATAAAAAGCATTACTGGACATGTTTCAGAAGAATGGTAGACAAAAGGAAGAGAGTACCCTACTACATTTCTTGTATTGATAAATTATACAGTGTTGCTTGCTATGAAGGTATGAAAGAACTGCCAAGTCTCACTTGGGATCTGGCTGTCTTTCAGAGACTAAAGAACTTGTTCTCACATATCTTGGGTAAGTTCTCTAGGGCAGAGCATTTTCATTACAGGTATAGACATTCTTGAACCGTCCTCTCACTCTCCTGTTAAATTTCCCCATTTCTGTCAAAGGTACTACCATTTCTCTAGTTTCTCAAGTTTGGGACCTCAGCATTATTCTGAACTCCTTACGCCACATGTCCAATTAACCGCTAAATCTTGCTGTTTCTACCTCAATAACATTTCTTGTGTCCATTGTCCACTTGTTTCTACTCATTCTGCCACCATCTTTGTTCAAGTCCTCATCACCTTTCAGCTGGATTATCCAAGCTGTCTCTGTGTCTTTTCATGAGTCATCCATTCTTTATGCCTAGCATGGCCTCCCCTCTTTCTTTTCCTCCTAGAATCCCTCACTTCCTTCAAGATGCATTTCAAGCACTACCTTCTAAACTTTTCTTCATCACCCCAACATATAGTTCCCCTTCCTAATGATCTTGTAATTATTTTTTATTTATTCGGTATATATTTATTTAACATATACTAATATATGCACATGTCTTTGCCTAGTAAAGTGTAAGCTCTTTGAGAGTGGGGATTGTTTGTATTCATATCCTAAGTAATACCGTAAGTCTTTTAGGTGTAGTTTTTCCAGCAGTTTATTTAATTCTATATTTTCCTTTTGTTTATCTTTCTATTAGATTTATTGAGAACTGAGAGTGGGACATTGAAATCTCCTGTTATAACTGTATTACTGTCACAGCAGTAACTTTCTCCACCATCACTTCTTTTTTCCTTCTGCTTTTACCTCTATCTCCTTGGGTACTTTTAGAAAGAAATTTCAATCATTACTTTGCTGTTATTGTCCTCGCTTCCTGTGTATTTGTTTACTTTTCTTGTAACTCTGTTGTCTAGGGAATTTGAAAAGTGAATAATTTCAGGTCTGATTTTCTTTCTAAGAAAGATTTGAATGCTCACTCTTTAATTGAAAGTCCATCTTGTTTTCTTCAATGGTTAGGTTTATGTTTACAAGGCAGGTGACCTCGGTTTGCATCTTAAGCTTTTGTTCTTCAGAACACATTGTTCCATTCCCTCCTGCAGTTTCTGATAGATGCAGAATAGTTTGGTTTTACTTGAATTTTCTTTCCTTTAAATTTGAAGGCATCATTCAGCTTGCTCACAGAATTTGTTTGTAATTAGAATTCTTAAATTCAACCACTGTATCTTGGAGTTTGCAGCTTAGGATATTTTTAATAGAGGTATTTATTTGATTGGCATTTTGTTTTCTGTGTCCAGATATTTGAAGCATTTTCCTTGTATTATTTCTTGCATAATTGTGTTCAGGTTTTTTTTTTGGAGGGGGGAAGGCTGGGCAATTGGGGTTAAGTGACTTGCTCACAGTCACACAGCCAGCAAGTGTGTCAAGTGTCTGAAGCTGGATTTGAACTCAAGTCCTCCTGACTCCAGGGCCAGTGCTCTATTCACTGCGCCACCTAGCTGCCCCTGTTCAGGTTTTTTTACTTGTCATATTCCTCTGGGAGAACGATATTCTGTAGGTCATCTCGATGCATCCTGTCTTTGAGATCAATGTATTTTGTTTGTGGAGGGGTCTTGCTTTCTTTCAATGTTACTGCTTTTTGCTTTTCTTCTTCCTGATTGTCCTTCACATCTTTGTATTTGTGCTGCCAATTAATTATTGTCTCACCTTTCTTTTGTAAGACGTACAACCCAGGATTCAAGTATTTCTATTCTGCCAATTATTTTTCCTATGCATGCCATAAAATCTTTCACAATTTTTCTTTTTCTTTTAAACCATTCAGGAATATCCTGACATGGTTCTGTGCTCTCTTAGATCATCCGTCTGTCTTATTAGGTGTTGATATATTTGTCCTTTACCTTACAATATTTATTCATAGATATCTGAACTCTTTTAGCTGATCAGTAGACTATATTCTTTTCTGTTACTAATATCTTCTTTATATGTATTTAATTGAGTTTTCTCTCTCCTGAAATCTTTGGTAGTTTCAGTCTCCCCCCATACCTCTTCCCTTAGATTCCTCTATCACTCACTCTCTGACTCCTTCCCTTTTGATGGTGGTTGGACATCAAAACTCTCTCAATCTCTTCCTATATTCTAGGTTTACCACCTTCAGACTCTGCCCCCATGTTGTCCCCAACTAGATATTGGGCTGTTCCTTTCAGGCTTAGTGGAGTGCCATATTACTACATATACGCTGTGCTCCAGTTCTCTCAGATCCTCATTTTTTTTGACTGAACTCTTTTGTAGCACAGAATTCTGCTTCACTGCTGACCCAGCCAGAACAAGTTTCTACCTTTTCATTTTCCTTGTCACAGTAAGGAGGGGAGGTAGATTTTAGTTCTGTTGGAAGCCCAAGGGGTGTAGGTGTGGTGGTGGGGTAGGTGGTACTGAGTGAATGCCCATTAGAGTTTAGGGATTATTCTTCTCTGCTGAACCCTTTTAGAGATTTAGGTATCCCACAATGAGGAAAAAGCAGAAGCTGTTTTATCTTTTAAACATAATTCCTATTTTAGAGAAGTTTCAGAAGTCATGAGAATTGGAGAAAATTTCTAGTTTTTCATCTTGTTTGTCACATGATCTGGTAGTTATATGATCAATGAGATGATAATAATAAATACACTAAGGTAACTTATTTTTTAATGGTCTTTTTAGTTTCTTAGATTTTCAAATGTAGAAGGGGAATTTCCTTCAGTGATGAAACTGACATCCAGGGAAGTGAGGTAATTTTCTCAAGGTCATGTAGCAAGTTAGTTCATAGAGCCTGTACTACAATCCTAGCTTCCTGGATTTCATTTTACCATTCTTTCTACCATACCACATTGCCTCTTCTGGTGAGCAATGAATTGAATGGACTTGTACGCATTGCCTAGAGAGCACCAGCTTACTGAGCTTTTCAGTTTTCTTCATTAAAGAGAGATACTAGCTAATACAATATCATAATACTTTTTCAATGTTCTTTTAAGGGTGACTGTGAGTTAAATGGCATTGTCAATGCTTCAACAATTTGAGAACAGAACAGAAGAGAATTGACCAGCAGGAGAGTAGTGAGGACCAGAAGGACAGCAGTTAGCAGAAAATTGGTTTCATGTGGTACAGATGTTCCTGAATGGACCAATGATATTAAAACCTGTAGTCCAGAGTTGTGAGTTACTCTTAACATGTGTGTTTTCCTCACTCATCTGTTTCCATGCCAGATTTCTGTAAAATCTATCCACTCTTTTCCACAGGTACTGAGTTCATTAGTAGAAAAGAATGCCCCAGGTTTATGTTGGAAAGTAATTTATTGAGTATTCCTACATTTGCTTATGTTGAGTATCTGTGACATATTTATTATTATTTCTTTTGTCTTATTGTTAAGTAGATGGTTAAGTTTAAGATCTAATAGTATCATTCTCATTGTGAGTAGCTAGTTTGGGGCAAATGAAACTCACCAGTTGATTCTCAAGTGCTATAGTAGTGAGTATGGAGAGTATATTTCCCCTACAACAAGGGTTTCCCCTAGGACCCTGAGATAATTTGAGTGTAGTTATATGTGGTGGTGGTCCATCTTTGGGAACTCAGATCTGCCAGCTGAGAGAAAGAGAGAGAGAGAGAGAGAGACAGAGAGAGAGAGACAGAGAGAGAGAGAGAGACAGAGAGAGAGGAAGAGAGAGAGAGAGAGACAGAGAGACAGAGAGAGACAGAGACAGAGAGAGAGAGAGAGAGAGGGTCAGAGAGAGAGAGAGAGCAGAGACAGACAGACAGACACAGTGAGAGACAGAGAGACACAGAGGCAGAGAGACACAGAGAGAGGGGAGAAAGAGAGGGGGGAGACAGAGACAGAGAGACAGAGACAGAGAGACATGGGAAAGAGAGAGGGACAGAGACAGAGAGAGAGAGACACATAGAGAGACAGAGATGGAGAGACACGCATGGAGAGAGACACAAAGAGAGAGAGACAGAAAGAGGGAGAAGAAGAAGAGGAGGAGGAGGAGTAAAGGGAGGAGAAAGAGGGAGGATCTTACTACCATGTGAGGGGTTACACTGTTGGGGTCCAGGGAGGACCCCCCCCCAGCTTCCCCATATACATGTGTATGCATACAACCACGCATATACACACGCATACGCACACATACACATATGTTCACCTTGCTCTCAAGGAGCTTGTAATCTGTTAGGTCAGTCAGTTAGGAACCTACCATATGCCAGACTCTGTGCTAAGTGGAGGAGATGACATATATGTATGCACATAAATGAGCTTAATACAAAAGAGATTATAAGTACCATGAAAACTCAGAGTTGGGAGAAATCCCTTCCACTGGGATCTATCATGGGGGGAGAGGTTCAGAGAAAGCTTTTGACCTGGACCTCTAAGGGCACAGTTTACTATGGGAAGTTTTGGTATCAGAGAGGGCCTGAGGAGGAGATATTTTTGTCCTTCTGGCATCCCTCATGTTACAGCACATAGTCTTTGCTTCTCCTTGTCTATGTGTAAGGTTAGCTCTTCACAGAATGACAACCCTGCCTGGCACATAAGCTATGTATTCCTTTCATCTACATTGATAACGGTATCTCTTAGAGCTTCAGAGTGGAGTGGTGGCCTTGGAAGAAGAAAGGCCTTGGAACAAGGTACAGCCCTGCCTCTGACATTCTGGCTGTGACCTTGGGTCAGCCTCTTAACCTTGAAGTGCCCCAAGCAACTCTCTAAGAATTTATTTAAATGGCATAAAACCCCTAATCTGCATTGATAAAGTGGTTTTCCTTTTTGGGAACTCCCCACATGGATGACATTTTGGGTTAGAATGTGCTGGTTCCCTAGAAGTGGGGCATGTCTTTGTGAATCAGATCCCAGGTCACCCTGAATCCAATAGAGCAATAGTCTAGATTATACAAATGTGAGCAGTGTCAATGGTAGAAGGGACATAAGGCAGTGTAACAAACTCCCCAGTGAAAATCCTCTTTCTTACCAGAGGGAACAGGTCACCTCTCAGGGGCAAGATATGGACAAAATTAAGCCCTTCAAATTGTACCAAATTATTGGTTATGAACACTGGTCTATCGTGGGATGACTAGCTAAGCTCTGTAGTTTTCCATTAATAATGAAAGATTTGCTGTATTCTAATCCTGTTAAGCATACAGTTTCTCTGGAAATGTATTAGTCGCAGTGTGTGTGTTTGTGAATTAAGCCCTTGGTGTATCAGGTTTATGAGCCTAATTGTCTATTCAAAGGGCTATCACTTTATCATGTCATGAAAATTAAAAAGGCCCCCTTTGTTTGAGTGTTTTGTTAATCTTCCGACTGTTATTTTTTCCTTCTTTCTAATTTTCTCTTCACTGAGCTTTATTGTGATTTAAATGCAACCGAGGCAAATCCTATCACTAAATTGCAATTGATTATGACAATAACACTGATAATTGCATATAGGTATTAGGAAATAATACACTTGGGACTCTTTGCAGGGAGATGAAAGAGGTGGCCCCAGATTATGCCATGGGAAATGCAAAGTGCTAAAAGCATCAGAATAATGCATTTTCACATGGAAATGGGTTAAAGACTTAGTGACTTATGTCTCGTGGACACATGAGTGATTTTCCCTACGATTATCTTATGGATCCCAAAGTGGCATTTAACAAGAAATGATGAACAATTCATTTTGAAAGCACAATTAACATCGGGTACTTATGGTTGATTTTAAATACATTTAAGCTCTTCAAGAAGACACCTCTAACTTTCCTTTTTTAAAGCTATATTTTTTATGTAGGCCAAAATGACAACTTTCAGATTTCACATTTTTTTTTTTTGGTGCCTAGTCTCACTCCCTAAGGAGTATGCATGGGAGTGGTTTACCTAAATTATTTTTGGTTGCATTTGGTTGTCCTTTGGAGATTAAAAAAAAAATAATCTCTCCTTTTTGTTTGGATAACTTAAAGGTAGCTTTGTTTTTAGACTTCAAACTTGGCATACTGGCTAAGGACTAGCAGCTTTGCTTTGTTGGAAGAAATTTGCTTTTGAAAAAAATGATTTGGGGAGTCAGAAAATTGTATTCTCAGTACTCACCTGCATGTTTTCCCCTTAACCTTGTAAGATCATTTTGAGATAAGTTTGTGTGAATGTTTGTGGATGGGGACAGTAGACAGGGTAATCACTTGAATGTACTCATGAAGAGGAAGTAATGGTGTAATTATTAATTAAATAGTGTAGTAATTGGATCATATACGATAGGATCCAGTCTCACAAGATTGTGGCCAGAATCCGAAAACTAAAAGGGACTTCAGAGTCAACCAGCCCAATTTAACCTCCAGATCTGGCTTTTTTTTTTCTTTAAAGATCAGTGGTTGACTCTCCTAACTGGTCTCTCTGCTGCTAATCTTTCTCCATTCTAAGACTCCCAGTGAACTAAGTTCGAGATCTGGAATCAAAGGATTTCAGTTCAGATTCTAGTTCTGTTACTGTATCTATTTGACCTTGGGCAAGTGAGTGAAACTTCTCTGGGATTCATTTTCCTTATTTATAAAGGGGGGGTCAGACTAAATGATTTCAGAGGTGCCTTAGCACTCCAAATCTATCACCTTATGATCCACCTTTTCCATACAGATGGCAAAATGATATTTCTAAGACCAAGATCTAATCATAGTATTCATTTCTTCTGAAACCTTAAACACTTTCCCGTTGACTTTTGCTTTCTTTGCCTTTTTTTCTTTTTTTGCTTTTTGGAGGGGGAAAGGCAAGGCAATTGGGATTAAATGACTTGCCCAAAGTCACACGGCTAGTTAAGTATCTGAGGCTGGATTTGAACTCAGGTACTCTTGACTCCAGGGCCGGTGCTCTATTCACTGTACCACCTAACCACTCTTCCCATTGACTTTTGGATAAAATAGAAAACCCTTCCACAATCTGGCTTCTATCTAACTTTTCAGCCTTATTTCATATTCTTCTTCTTTGTGAATATTATATTCCAGGTAAAATGGATAATGGACTCTTCTCCAGACTTGATGTTCTGTTTCCTTCCTCCATACCTTTGCAAGAAGACATCCCTACTGCCTAGCTAGTGCAACTTACTGTGCTTTTGGTTGTTGGGGAAAGTAGGGCAAAGGTTGCCAACTACACTGGCTCCACCTGGCCCCTTTCAGCCTTCTAATCCAGTTGATTTGCATGACATTCAAGGGCATCTCTATTTCAGCTCCACTTAACTCTAGTTTCGATAGATGTAGTATCTGAAAAGATTTGAAGCTGACTCAGACCTAATAACCTATGAATACATTAAAAGGTAAAAGGAGTTTCAGGCCATTACTTAGGTAAGAGGTTAGATTGACAGAACTCACACAGCTGTAGCAGCAGCTGGAAAAAAGTCATTCAAAAGACAGACAAATATCTAAGAGCTTCTTCTCTACCTACTAACTGGGTAGGAGTGATGGATAGGAAATGACAAAATAGCTCGGTAGCCCTTGAATTATAAGCATGCATTGCACAACATAGTATGAACAAGTGTTGCCATTTTGAGGATCCACATATGAGGGAGTTATAAAAGCAGATAGATCCCCTCCTTCTATGGGGGAAGAGGCCTCACAGTTGCTGAGCTTAAATGGAGAATCAAAAAGCAGTTCAGGAGAGATACCCAGCAGAAAGCAGTAGCAGTGGAGCTCCCCAGCAGAGAAAGCAGAGAAGTAGAATGAATCAACAGCTGGGGGGGAGGGAGGGAGGAGCAAGCAGCAGTAACAGACATGAGTTTACTGGTCATATATGTGTCCCAGTTGTGTATGTTCCATGTGCATGTACCCATCTGTGAGTGTTACTGGAATGCAATACCATATTCTTCTAATTATGAGGTCATTTGTGGGAGAATATGCCTCCTTTCATAGAAGGAAGTATAACTACTGGAGGAGTATCTTGCTGTGAATCAGTGTATCCTCTGGTTGATTAGCAACAGAAACACATTGGTGGTAGCTACTGATCTATGGATTTTAGTGGATGCTCAAACCTACATGTTTTGAACATGAGTTGACATTTTGAAGGTCCAAATATGAGGGAATCCCAAGTTCTATGCATAGAATGGTTTCTATCCTCATCTCTGCCTTTCAGAATCCTGGTTTTCCTTGCAGGCTCGGGTCATCTCCTCTGTGAAAGCCTTACTTGATCCTTCCACTTGGTAGTCTTCTCTACAGCCTCAACTTACCTTCCACTATACTTATTTGGCTGCTTATTGCATCCTCGCCAGTAGATATAAGGTTTGCAGGGTTGGAACTGTTTCATTTTTGTTTTCATGTTTAATAACTATTTAAATAGTTGTGGTTTTACTGATTGGCCAGTTTTGATTTTTAAAAAACATGTATAGATTATAGAAGCAAGGTCAGAGAATGGAGAATGAATATTGTGAAGGTAGTAAAGATGAAACTCTGCCAAAGTTGGTACTTAATCCTAAGGACATGAAGAAGGCAAATTTGTCTATGATAGACGTAAGAAAGAGAAAAATCAAAGAGACTCTTTCTTTCTTTCTTTCTTTCTTTCCTTCTTTCTTTTCCTTCCTTCCTTCCTTCTTTCTTTCTTTTCCCCATTTTAGAGATAAGAAAATTAAGAAAGATAAAAGTTAAGTGACTTGCCTAGGATCACACACGTAGTAAGTCTCTGAGGCTGGAATTGCATTCAGGTCTTCCTGACTTCAGGTCTAGATCCACTGCACCAATATTTGTTGAGTTCAAATGGGGAATATGTGGCTTGAGAGCAGTTCATGTGAAAAAGATCTGGCCATTTTCATAGACTGGGGGATCAATATCAAAAGTCAGCTCAGGTGCCCCCTTCTACATGAGGCCTTTTAAAAAAAATCTCCCTCCCATCTAGTACTTTCTTCTCACAAGGGTTTCTTCTGTATCTGTTTTGCATGTACTCTGATACATGAGTATTGCTTCCTCTGATGAATGTCAGCTTCTTGAGGGCAAGACTGTTTAGCTTTTGTCTTTGTATCTCTAGCCCTTGGAACCTAATAGTTGCTTAATACATGATTGTTGATTAATTTATCAGTATAAGCTAGCCAGGTGACACAGAAGTCCCCAAATGGAATCTGACTCTATGTTGCATTCACAGTGACATGGCTTCCACAGCTAAGGGGAAGGAGAGTATTCATCCTGCTGTGCTATGTATGCTCTGGGCAGACTGCATTGGGAACATTGTCTTTGTTTTGGGGCATCCCATTTTAGGCAGGACATGGCCAAGTTAGAATACTTCCAAAGGAGGAAGATCAGAATGGCGACAAGGCTGGAGACTGTGCCATATGAGAATTGGTCAAAGGAACTGGAAATGTTTACCTTGAACAAGACAAGCCATATTTTGCACATGTTTTTGGATTTTTTTTCACTGTATTGATTGGTTGTGCTGATATTTTTCCTTTTTTTTTTCTTCAAAAATACTATTTATTATATTGGAATGGTTCTGTAGGAGGGTAAAGGGGAAGGATACTAGGGAAAACTATGATGGTGTGGAAAAAAAGACATCAATAAAAACTTATTTTTAAAAAAGGAGAAGCCTGGGGGAGACATGTCTTTGTTAAAGACATAGTTTTGTTAAAGCATTTGAAAGGTGTCATATGGAAGAGGGAATTGGACTTTTTCTGCTTGGTCCTAGAGGGCAGAAATAGGAGAAATGGGTAGAATTTATAAAGAGACAAATTTTGGTTTGATTTGACAATAAAACAACTTACCTAACAGGGTTCTCCAAACGAGAAATGGGCTGCCTCAGTGGATTTCCCCTTCCTTGCAGGTCTTCAAGCAAAATTTGAAATGACCATTGTAAAATGTGCTGTAGTGGGGATTATTTCTTGGGTATGAGTTGTACTATATTATCACTGAGGTCCCAACTCTCATATGCTGTCACTTTGTCATCTTCCAAACCAAATCAATAGAACTTTCTACTTGAGGACTTCAGTGTGAAGGTAGCCAGAGGGGAAAGTCATGAAAAAAAAATCTGTTGGCAAATATGGTTTGAGATTAAGCTATGAAAGAGGCTATAGGTCTTGATTCATCAGAAGCCTCATGTTTTAATACCATGAATGGAGCCATTCTATCTGTTCTCTAATTCCATTATATCCTGTGTGCTATATGAAGAAGTGAAAATGGCATTCATGAAAATGATGTCAGGAAGAGTGGATGGACCTGAGCAAAGTCAGACTTACTGGAGTTGACATAATTTTAAAAGCACTCTGGAATCAATTTTAAAGCTATCTCAAAATGAGCTAGATCCTAAAAGGATGGAAAAGAACATGGACAATATTAATTTCCCCTTTCCTCCCCCCACAAAAGGTTACTGTAAAAAAACTAGCAATTATTGGCATGGCATGCCCACTTTCTTATCTCTGCAAAATATTTGTGAATGTAGTCAAATACTCCAACTGAGGGTGCCTTTGAAGAAAATATGGCAGAAACCAGACAAGTTTTCACATATGCTTCTCTACACTGATCCCTATTTTCAGCATATACTTTACTTGAGAGATGTAGAAAATACACGGTTCTAATTTATGTATATTTTTTTTTAGTAATAAAAATTTAGCATTTGACTTGGAAAGCAAAGTGTAGTCTTAAGAACTGTCCTCCAGCAAAGTATCCCTCCCCAGCATATATGATATTCCTTCATCAACGTTGGTAACATCAATTTTTGTTAAAAAATCTTCTGTGCTTCCCCCCCCCAAGAATAAACTATAGTAATACAGATGGAAAGAGCAATTCGTTGATTGATATACTGATGACTTCTTGCCTTCTATCCCTTCCCTCTCCCGTGACAGTATGAAGCCAGTAAGGTTCAGTGACCTGACCAACCCTAAGAAAAGTATATCTGTTTCAGGCCTTGTCTTTGCTTTAGCCAGACAGGCTATTATGGTGTTAAATATGATGTTCCCTATAGGGCCACGGAAACTAGGGAGCACAGGCATATTACACGCTGTTGTTCATTTGTGAAAGTTTGTGTAACTTCCTTGGAGTCTACCATTTTGGGTTTGTCTTCAAGGAACTGTCATCTCTGTTTTCTTGGGAGAACGGAGTTCCCTTGGTAGTTTGTGGTCCACAGTCTGGACCTGGTGGACCTATCAAGTTAGAATTAAGGTCTAAACAAACTTAGTCATATGTGGGGAGGTGTCAAAAGAATATTAGAAAGTAGACAATGTAGACACTAGGAAGAATCTGAAGCAAAATCAGGGACAGCCTATTGTTATCAATAGGACACTGAATATGCTTATTACATCCGTCAGTCAACAAGTATTTGGCAGGCATTTAATATATGCATTGTCCTGTGCAGTCAATTAGACAATGAGGAGGTAAAGACAAAAATGAACCAGTACCTGCCCTCAAGTGGCTTATAGTCTTTTGGGAGAAAATAACATATGCATATGTGAGGGTATACAAAATATAAAGAAAGAAAAATAAAGACAAATTTATGTCAGCAAACAGGTCAGAGGTCTGGTATACAGGGAATTGTATAATGTGGCGAGGGTGGTGAACTTTGAACTTGTACTATAAGACTTGATGTTTGATACTGGTCTTTACCCATAGCCCCCCAAGCTCTCTTAGCACTACCTCGTGAACATCTCTTCAAGCTTGGAGCATCATCATTCAAATGACTAGGGGAAGCCATTAATGGAAACGTGATTCCAGATCAGGATAAATCAGCTTTTGTCTGAGTGAATACCTTTGGTGTTCCCCCTACTGTTTCTGCTTAAGCATAACTGGGAAAGGAGGAAGAACTTTTCTAGTCTGCCTCACCCTCTTTAGGCACCATGCTAAGATACAATACGGTTCATGCTACCTGGCTGGTGCTGGCCGCAGGGATTCTCCACTGTGGTAAGATGTTATTGCTGAGACAATGCAGTTACAATAATTTAGCCCTGTGTAAATGCATGTCATCTTCCTTATGCATTTTAAAAAATGCACCCAAGAGAATCGAACTGATTGTGCATTACCCTCTGGCCCATTTTTGTTGGTATGAATCTTTTCTAGTGCTCTCCTCTATTTCTGTACAGTTTTAATTCCCAAACAAAGATGTTTTTCAATGACATTCTTAAAAATTCATGCGGCATTTCTTTTCCTATTTGTTGTCTTCCTCTTCTAGTATGTGCAATGAGTCCCTATCTTCATGAGATAATAGCTTAGCAAAGGTCTTACAGTTCAGTTTCTGAAAACTGTGTCTCTTTGTTAAATAAAGGTTTACCATAACCACTGCAAGGAGGAAGAGAAAATACCATTAAATATCAGAATGCAAAAGTGTTTCCTGGATTTATATTCCATAAGAAAACATAATTATGTTTCTCTCCAAAACAGTGATGCTTATTTTGTTTCCTTTCTCAAATTCACTGCTTTGCATTTTGTCTTATCTAGAAAACAACCAGTTTAGCACAACAATTCACAGGAAAAAAGTATTCTATCTCCTGTGCTTTTTCCTTAATCCAAATGATCTACTCTATTTGCTCTCTCCAGGGGGGAAATATTTGTGTGCATGGGTTTTTTTTTTCTTTGAATAGGTAGCAATCTTTTATACAGATGGAAATCTAGAAATGGTCTCACTTAAAAATTAGTTTTCATAACATATTTGAAATTACTGTCTATTCAGCATGGTGGTCCCTCCTACCCACTGTCAATTCAGTTCTGATGGAGGGTAATATTGAGAGCCCTGGGGAAGTAATTCTCATTTCGCTTCTTTCAATAGGAGCAATGCTATTCACCAATCCCTATTAACACACTGCAACTCAATGTTCCCACCAAGGGGAGAAAGAACATAGTTTATTGATTGACTGCTTTGGTTCTGGGAATTTGGGCTGAGCTTGCTAGTTCTGATGGTAGCATTAGAGAAATTGACACCAACTTGCTTGGCTCTGCTCTGTGGAATCACCAACTCAACTCACATGTAATTCAAGTGTTGGGGCCCTTTAAAAAAGTTATTTATTTATTTCTAATATTCATTTTAGAATGTTAAGTTCCAAATCCTTTCCCTCCCTCCAGCCCTCCCCAACCCATTGAGAAGGTAAGCAATAAGATTTCAATTATATGTGTGAAGTCATGCAAAACATATTTCCATATTAGTCACATTGTTCTCCCCAAAAGCAAGAAAAATAAAGAATATGAAAAAAGCATACTTCAATCTGCACTCAGAGTCCATCAGTTCTATCTCTGGAGATGGATAGCATTTTTCATCATGAATCTTTTTGATTACTGTATTGTATTGGTCAGAGTAGCCAAGTCTTTCACAGTTGATTATTGTTACAATATTTCTGTTACTGTACATAATGTTCTCCTGGTTCTGCTCACTTCACTTTGTATCAGTTCATGTAAGTCTTCCAAGGTTTTTCTGAAACCACCTCCTTTGTTATTTCATATAGTATGATAGTATTGCATTACAATCATACACCACACATTTTGCAACCATCCATGTTGGGGGACTTTTAAATAAAACGTGAAACTTCTAGTCCAGATTAGCAGCAGATTGAGCATGAAATATTTTTAACATCCTTCAAGTTTTAGTGATTTTCCTAGGTAAGGTAAAAGTAATCTTAAAAATATTCTTTAATAAATTAAGACATTTGGTATCTCATTTTAGTCTGATAAGAGGGGATTTTAACCCAGATTTCCATGGCTTTCATATTTATTCCCTTGTTAGTTTGGCAGCTCTTGTTTTCTTTTATAAGGCAATGTAGAAGGGATGGACTTCCATTGTCTTCTTTACTTTGGCTCTGAGGAAAGAATGTTAGACAAAGGATGGAGGTCCAATGGAATGTAAGCTACTTGAGGTCAAGGGCTGTTTTGTTTTTGTCTTTATATCTCCAGCATCTAGGACAATAGCTGCCTCATATTAGTTGTTTAATAGATGGTGGTTGAGTAAATGAGTGAAATCCTGTGGCATCACATTTCACACTGATGTTTAATTGCTGTTAACCTCTGTAGCATATTGAATCTCACAAATATTGTTATTCCATACCTCCTGACTTCTTATGAGAAAAAACTCACCTTGAGTTTAGGGTTCCTTCAGAAAAGGGCGATGTGTAGTTTTATGAAGTGTTTTTTTTCCTTCAAGCTCATATAACATGATGTTGTCTTGCCTAGGAAAAGGGGCTACTCAGTGCCCATAACCATATGAATATAGTTGAATAGAGATAGGGTGTTAGAGAGGGTGAGGAAGAACATTTTGAATTAATTTAGAATGAGAAAACTGGGATTCATGTCCTGATGCTGCCATTTATTATATGGGTGACATTGGTTAAGTTATTTACCTTTCTGAGTTCCAGTTTCTTCATCTGTAAAATGCTCGTAATAGTATCTATCTATCTACCACAATGGATTGTATGCGAGCCCATGCAATATAATATTTGTGAAAGCATTCTGGAACCTTAATGCACTATAGGAATTCAGCTGATGGACATTGGTGGCCACAGCAACTGGACCTGTGATTTCACTGACATAGAGAGTTCTTAGGTGAGGGAATTTCCTGATATAGATCAACACCTTTTCTATAACTTAGAATCTTTTTTTTAAAAACTTCTTGAGATAAAGATTTGATTCTTTTTTTTAAAAAATTATTTACTTTTAGTTTACAACATTCAGTTCCACAATCCCTTGAGTTCCAGATTTTCTCCCTCTTCCTCCCCCATGGTGGCATGCATCTGATATAGGTTCTAAAAATACCTTCACATTAAACATTAGTCAAGTTGTAAAGAATTACAACCAATGGAATGAACAATGAGAAAGAAGAAACAAAATACAAAAAAGAGAGAGAGCAAGTAGTTTGCTTCAATCTACATTCAGACTCTATAGTTCTTTCTCTGGATGTGCAAATCCTTTTCCACCATGAGTCCTTTGGAGTTGTCTTACAAGCGTTGCATTCCTGAGAGGAGCCCAGTCTACCAAAGTCGGCCATCACAGATGCGATATATCTATAATTTACAACTTAGAATCTTATGCCACTGACCAGGACACTGAGAAGTTAAGTGACCTGCTGAAGGTCACGTAGCCAGTATGTGGCTGTGGTTGAACTCCAGTTGTCCTCCCTCCCAGGCTGGCTCCCTGTTCTTTGTATTACGCCATCTCTCATTAAATTCACAATAAAACTAGAATTGTAGGATCATGGACTTAGAGTCTTAAGGGATCTTAAGAGATCATCTAATCTGATCCCCTCATATTACAGTGGAGGAAACTGAAGCTTGGAGAATTAGTGGCTTGACTTACATAGCTGGTAAGTAAAGAAGCTGAGATTCAAACCCAGGTGCTCTGGGTTCAAATCCAGCACCTTCTCCACTCCTAAGATCATATAATTTATAACCTTAGTAATAATGTAATAATGATGATGATAATAATCTAAAAATATAAGCCAAAAAAAAAATAGAAGAAATAAGAACAATGGAAACTATCCTATTGTTTAATACTTTATTCTGGTCATGATTCTAGAATCAAAGTGATCGGAGAAAACCACCTTATTTCCTTTTTTTTTTTTTTGCTATTTACTTAAAGAAATAGATTTCCTGACTTATTAGTAAACAAGACGGCTATTCTAGCAACACAATGAAAATGAAATCAAGGGTTGGGACTACCCCCCAATGTGCCCAACTGCCCAATGCACATTGCCTAATGTCCTGGGCTCTGCAGAACCTTTAAGAAATTAACACACTCACAAAATATGTTTTTCTTGCTCATTAACTTGATAAAGCCCACTGATTTTTTGGAATCACTGCAGCAAGTTGTAAATGATGTATGAAATGAAAAATCTCTCCTCACTCAGTGAACAGAGAAAGAACTGACAATACTTTGTCATTGCTGGCGGGCTAGGGTGTTTGCCGTAATATTTAAACTCTGCAATAGCCAAATAACACTGGTTGACCTCAAGAAGACTGAGCCCTGGATACAAGCAAGATTAGTGTATATACAGTCCCTATATCTCAAGGTTTCCCTCCTCCTTTGTATATTTTATGATGCATCTGAAGAGAACACGTCTGATCTGACTATGGCATGTTTATAACCATGGCTGAAAAGGTCTATGTGTATGACCTATTGTCTTCTTGCTGAGATCATGAATGATCTTTCCTCTGATTAGAAGCCAGGACTGCTCTTCAAGGGGCCTGGTGGGACTGCAAGCCTGTCCTTTTGCTTTTGAGATTGGGGCATCTTGGTTTAAATTGAGACATACCTTTCAGTCTATTATTTTCCATCATGGTCCAAGTGATGCTGTTATCACTGTCAGGCCCTTACTCGATCAAGTATCTGTGGAGAGCAGCAGTGTGCTAGAAACTGTGGGGGATAAAAGAGAAATGAAAGACATAGTTTTTGCCCATAAGGCATTTATGTTATAGCTTGGAAGACAAGAGGAATACATACAAAATAATAAAAAGCTTATTTAATCGTCACACAACATTTAAGGTCATAACTGCACAGGAAATGCTGCTAGGTATGGTTCAAAGCCATTTAAACAGACCTAGTCTCCTCTGTCACTATTTCTTTTTTAGTTCTTTTCGTTAGGAAATTTCTACTAATTATCTCCTTGATGCCTCATCATAGCATGTAGATGACCCTGGGTTCTCAAAGGCTATGCCAGATAGCTGATTGCAAGCTGCTAGACTAGATCAGCTTCATGCATGGGCAATGAGTGGATTCTATCTGTTGTCTACGTTCCAAGAGCCTCCTTATAAAAAATTTGGGTACCAGGTGATAATTTGTTTTTGACACAATAATTTATGAAGGCTGTCTGCTAAGATATAGAGGGTTTGTGATCTGCTTTGATGGAGGATGAGTCAACAATGATAAAATCTTGAGCTCTTCAGGTGATTAAGTATTGAAATAAGTAGATTGAAGATTATGACATTCTCCAGAAATTAGTTTTATCCAGTATTGAGTTGTGATTTACTGTGTCTTTGTATCTATGTGCCAATGTGACTTAGGGAATGCATTGTTGTTCAGTCGTATCCAATTCCTTGTGACTCCATGGACTATATAGCACGTCAGTATTGTCCATGAGCTTTTCTTGGCAAGGGTGCTGGAGTGGTTGGCCACATCCTTCTCTAGTGGGTTAAGGCAAACAGAGGCTAAGAGATCTACCCAGGGTCACACAAAATAACAACAGCCAGTAAGTGTCTGAAGTTATATTTGAACTCAGGTCTTCCTGACTTTGGGCCTAGGGCTCAATCTACTCAGCCACCTGGCTGCCTCTAGGGCATAGTATTTGTACTAAATAGAGTTTAGGAATAGGGATTGGTATCCTTAGGATACCTTAGGAAGCTTTTTCTTTCCTTGTAGAGACTATAGAGACCCCAGAAAATTGCCATTCAGAAATGTGTAATATAAAACTTGACCAAGTTCTTCATCACTGTTCCCTAGTACTAGTATTGGGCTCTCTCTCTCTCTCTCTCTCTCTCTCTCTCTCTCTCTCTCTCTCTCTCAGAGTGGGGACTAGAAGAGGGGACAGAGTACGACCTTCCTTCACATCTACCATTGCATTAAGTTCTAATGTAGGCTTCAGACATACTAATTATATTGCACAAACCCCAAGGCCCTCCTGCTAGTCCTGCACACATGTCCATTCTCTCAAACGCACTCTGCTCTACTTGACCACACTGACTCTGCCCTGGGTCCCTCTGCTCACTTGCCTATCAACCAACCTTGAGCTAAATCCTTCCACACAGCTCAGAACCAGTTCTTTCCCCAATACCTCATGTTAGCTTTGAGGACAGGTCCTGATATCACTGCAATACATCTGCAGAATCACAGGCAGCTACATTTC
>CM053584.1:315136012-315232108 GCA_028627135.1 Pseudochirops cupreus | reverse complement strand
TCCAATTCACAGCTCCACCAATTGTGTATTGGTTAGTCAATACATATTTTTCAAGCACCTACTCTGTGTCAGGCACTGTGCCAAGCATTGGGGTTACAAAGAGGGACAAAAGATAGTTCTTGTCCTTGAGGAGCTCACAGTCTATTGGAGTGGATGATCCAACTTCTTGAGTAATGAAGAGGGACTCAGATGAAAATCAGCATATCATAATGAAAACAATGCTGGATTTAGAGTCAGGAGACCTAGATTCAAGATCTACATAATCTGCTTTTTGACCATGGGATAGTCATGTAGGTTTTGGTTTCTTTATCTGTAAATTAGGGTATGCTGCCTCTATCATGGGGTTGGTATGAAGAAAATCCTCTATTATCCCTCACGTGCTCTCTAAATGTGAGTTATTTGTTTATTATTTTATCTCTTTGGACATTTTCTGACCCCACTAGTCCTATTTTCAATCTCTCATGCCCTTTTTCTCTAGACTCTCTTGAGTCCATACATAGTGATGGTCCCCAGATAGGATTTAATCAAATAAAGGATGCAGATCTGGGAAGCTAGGTTGGCTAAGGCAGCCTCGTTTCCCTGCACCAGCTGATGATCAGATCATTTTATCATCGCTATGATCGATCTTCTGTCTTACCAGGCACTGAAAATACAATTCCTATTACTGTAATGGCCATTACATTACATAAACATCTGGTGTGACTTATCTCCTCTTGGTGACTTCAGGCTTTGTGATCTAGCCAGCCTGCTCTGTGTTGATTCACGCCTATCGGAATAAAACCTCAGGGGTTCACATACCTACTTCAGATGGCCTCCTGAGCTTGTTAAGTCAGTATCAGCAATAGACAAAGCTTGAACAGTAGGCTTCCATGTAGTTCAGCTTTATTATTACCTGGAACCACTGTGTTCACAATCCCATCTTAGAATCCTAGACTAGCTTTCAGCTACTGTTAATACAAAGGGTTCAAAAGCACTAAGGAACTTAGGGAGAAACAGGGTACCTGTGTTCTAATTCTGCCATACGACTCACCTCTCTGATCTCAAGCACAAATCATTGTCTCTCTGGGTTTGAGTTAGTTGGTCTTCAAAAATGAAGGAACAACAACAGCTTCACTTGTGGAAGGAGGTTGGATTAGATGATGTCTTCCAGGGATGTATCTCTATAAGATCATTGTTGTTCGGTCATTTCAGGCATGTCTGACTCTTTGTGACCCCATTTGGGGTTTTCTTGGCAAAAATACTGGAGCAGTTTACCATTTCCTTCTCCAACTCACTTTACAGATGAGGAAACTGAGGCAAAGAGAATTGAGTGACTTGTCCAGGGTCACACAGATGGAGGCATCTGAGGTCGGATTTGAACTTGGGTCTTCCTGACTCCAGGCCTGGCGTGCTGTCTACTGTGCCCCCTAGTTGCCCTGCATTGCATCATAGCACCCCAGTTATACATATACAATATCCCTTCTTCCATCCACTCCTCCTAACCCTCACCTAGCTAACATAATCTTGGGCACTTTTGTTGGAATTTAGTGTCTGTGTTATACTTGGTGGCATAGAAATATTAAGTAATTCCACTTGAGGAGTTGTGGCAACCAGAGAAGAATGTTGGCTATTTCCTCTTGAGTGCTGATGACCCGGCTCTGCTCTTCCTCAGTTACACTTCTTCCTCAGAATCCAACCCAAAGAACAGACCCTGGGGCTCCTTAAGAGTCATATCTACAAAGGTAGTGAGCACACTTAGCTCTCTCCTTTGCTATCTTAAATTTGAGTGCTAATCTGTCCAGGATAAACTGTACTGCCTGTCCTTCCCCTTACCCCCATTTCTAACCTGTTCCTGGCAGATGGTCTAGACACTTTTCCCTGAAATGGAGAGGACAAAGATTTCCATGAGCATCTGATAGTACTCCCAAAGTATGATACTCATTCAGGAGCCTGAGACTAATATATTATGTAGCAGTTATCAGCAGTAATTTCTATTTTCCAGTAACATGATCAACTCAAGAGTTACTCCATTAGTCCCCTACACATTTATCTTTTTTAGCAAACTTTACACTTATGAACACACCTTTCCAGACCACCCCAGCACCCATTCAGATCCGAATATCTGGAAGGAAACATCACATTGCCACAAACAAAAGATTTATAAGTGTAGGGCCCTTAGGTTCTTTGAATTCCAAAATCTAGTCAGTCCCTGACCAGGTGTCCTTTGCCATAATTGCCCTGACTCATTCTATGAGCTCCCTAGTCACAGAATCATGGATTTAGATATATAATGAACCTTAGAGATGCATCAACTCCAGAAGAAGAAAGGGGGTGCCAAGGTATGACTAGATTAGCCCAGGATCACACCTGAAGATAATGGCAGAGCAGGCATTTGAACAAGGTCCTCTGTCTTCAAATCCTAGGAAATCTGTTGACAATTTATCATAGTCTGGTTTTTATAATGGCATCAATGCCTTGCGCACTGGTTTCTACGGGTGGGTACCATTTCTTTCCTGAGAAACTTTTCCTCTGAACCTTTGAAATAATGAGCAGGAAGGAGCCAGAACACACATTCATAATACAGTTTCTAGCAATGTGAACTGAGTAATCATTGTAATCCGTAAGAATGTAATCTCCTTGAGAGCAAGGATTATTTCTCTTTGTATCCTAATACAGTGCCTTGTTGTTGTTGTTCAGTCATTTTTCGGTAGTGTCAGACTCTTTGTGACCCCATTGGGGTTTTCTTGGCAAAGATACCGGAGTGGTTTGCCATTTCCTTCTCTAGATCATTTGAAAGATGAGGAAACTGAGGCAAACAGGGTTACATGACTTGACTAGGGTCACACAGCCAGTAAGTATCTGACTGAATGTCAATGGTAACCATTTCTCTTTGGAGCAGCACCCCTAATGGTCTTCCCTTTCCAGCTTGATTCTAGGCCTGGCACTGTATCTACTGGGCCAGTTACCTACTCTACCTTGTACGTATTTGGTACTTCATAAATAAACTGAGTTGATTATTGAAGCATTGTGACTTCAAAGGTTTTGACAACTGGTCTTGTGAAAAAAAAGTCATAGAAAGTATCTTTACCAATTATGGCTATATCACAACTAGATCCAATGCTTTTCTTGCCCTGCCAGCCGTCAAGGGGTACTGTTGTAAATGCTGCAGCATTCTGAGGCATCTTGTCATTGGCCCTTCAAATAGGATGCAATGCCAGAGTTTTAACGTCATGTGAGAAATCAAGATTACTTAATGGTAGTTGACATGAACTGCTCTGATTGTTCCTGGGCTTCCTTCCAATGGCTTTTGAATGGTCTTCTCTCTTAACTTGGTTCTTATTATTGCAAAACCTGAACTCTACATTCTTGAATCTGCAAATAGTGTGTCAGTGAGTCCTTCCTTCCACAATCTGAGCAGGAGTTGTTGTGTCTGAATTGATTAGTGGAGTATGAGGCATATACATTTCCTGTGTCCTGACGACCTTGTTGGCAAAAACTCTCTCACTGCCTGTGTGTCATGGACAGCATTTACATCAGAAGCTGTCCTTTTCATTTCTGTGACGTACAGTGATTTAGTCTCAGTGGTGAGGGTTTTGTTTTTGGCCATCAAATGTCATTCAGGCTAGAGATGTCATTTTAGGGCTTCAGGATATGCCACAATGCCATAACATGTCATCTAGACTGTCTCTAACATGGCAGTGTGGAGATGAATGGTGCAGCCATTGCAATATATGCAGCAAGCTGACAATGTTCCAGTGCTGTCTGGAGTTCTGAACAAATCAGGGCAAAGAAAATGTCCAGCGTCTGAAAGCTCCACATATTACTGATGGGTAAATCAACATCTGCCTCAGTAGACAGTTGTGGTCAATTCACATGGGTGGAGGCCCATCCTCTAGTAACAATGCTATATATTCCTATAGTCCTGGCAAGGAAATACAAACCTTGCTGGGTATCCTGGCAAGCACTAACTTGGGTCCTTTTGGGGAGGTTTTTCACAGCGTAGTGACTTTGGGTATCTGGAGTTTGTGTTAGTGGAAAGAGTCCTGGATTTAGAAACAGAAAACCTGGACTCAATTTTTTTTTGTTTTTGTTTTTTGAGGAGGAAGGCAGGGCAATTGGAGTTAAGTGACTTGCCCAAGGTCACGCGGCTAGTATGTGTTAAGTGTTCCAGGCTGGATTTGAACTCAGGTCCTCCTGACTCCAGGGTTGGTTCCCTATTCATTGCTCCATCTAGCCACCCCTGGACTCAATTTCTTAATGATGCTTAATTTACTGTGTGACTCTGGACGGGGCATTTCATCTCTAGGAATTTCCATTTCATTGTTTGTAAAACTGAGATCATAATTTCCTTATGAACCATATGATTGTTGTGAGGGATGTGCTTTGTAAACCTTAAGGGGTTAGGTAAGAGTAAACTGTTATTATAATTTTGAATGTGTTCTCCTCACTGTGTGAGGAGAAGCTGGTTCCACTTCATTTGGTGACTGGCCCCTTCTTTTTCTCATGTTCTGAGTGAATGTTCTGTTTCCTTATAGAGTATCTTCTTTGTTCTCAGAGAAAGTGGACTTTTCTTGCAGGGATTCACTTCTCTGTGTATCTATGGAGGTCTAAGGGGATCTGGGAGTGGCTCTTGAGTGGGTCATGTTACTGGAGGGTGGAAGCTGCTGCTGCTAACTGCTTGTTATATAATATTGGCCTCTCAGGCTCATGTACAAGTATCACTTCTGAGGTGCTATTCGTGTTCCCTACTAAAAGAAGGAAACTTCTTATACAATTCACTCATCAGGAAATAAATAGCCAGCATTTGAAATATAAATTGTTGAAGAATGACTGATGTTGTTGATAAAATGTGTGATGTTAAATAACCTCATGAATTTATCAAATTTCTTGGTCTTGCTCTTGGCTGTAAATTAACTGAGAAAAGTAGTAATATTGACATGGTTTCATTTTGTAAAAGTGGTCATTTGCCTGTATTTCTAATGACACTGTTGACTTGAAATGTCTGCTCTTGACCAGATACTACCTAATTCAGCTGGTTTCCCAAACTTCAGTGACTTCTTTCTCAGTTCACTGGTGAATTTCATATCATACACAAGTCACATTTTTCTCTTATATTGCATTTTAAATTTTATATTGTTTAGTGGTGGATAATATTTTGAGGAAATGTGCAAATGTGTTGCTTCAGTGACTATTAGAAATATTACAGCTGCTGTTGGTATGGGGAAGGCAAGACTCTCAAGGATCATTCAAACCAACAACGAAACAGCATCAGGAGCACTAAAGCACAAAGGGAAATACAGTAAAAACTGAAAAACAGGGCTATGAACTAACAAATCGTTGCAGCAGAACATCTAATCGATCCCCCCAAAAGAAGGCAAGGCCTTCAGAGGGACATGGGAGGTGGAAGGGTTGTTGTTGATTCCTCTGCAGCAGGCTTGCATGACTTGTAGGCAACATGGAGTGCCAAAGAATTTCCCTTACATACAAAGAATGTTTTCCTCTACATTTTTGCCTGAAATACTTTGGTGGCCCAAGTGGCCTGAGGACAATAAGTAGTCAGGAGGCTGCAAGTTGTGCAGGCCTGCTCTGAAGTATGGTAAAGATTTCCTAAAGTTGAAAGAACAGTGAGAAGACCAGTAAAAAACACCAGCTATTAACCATTGCCATGAAGAAAAAGCAATATTTGTCATGGTCAAGATCCTACAGAAATTAGAGTATTGATACTTGGAAAAAATATTATATTACTGAGAAAGTTAATTTTTCATTTAATATATTATAAAATAAAATATACATAAAATAGACTATTGTGTATTATTTAATAATATATGTACACATTAAATGGTATATAAAAATATGCAATAAATAATTATATAATAAAATTTGTTACATATAATATTAAACAATATAATTTATAATATATAAAACCATTGTTAGAAGCAATCCAGGTGAGTCTATTAGATCTGGGCCTCTTTATCATCAGACTGTAACAGTTTAAAAATGTTTGAGGGATTTACAATTTTCTAGTGTGCCTGGAAATCTTGTCCCCAGAGAAGGAATGATGAACCCTCTTAAGTATATCTGTATACTGAGGAATAGAAATATCAAAGAAATTTAAAAATCTCAAATGTAATATGGAATACAAACTCATATCATGCCGTACAAAAATGAAAAGTTAAGAAATTTATCTAAAATATGAAGTTGAATGTGCTTCTGTGGCCTGGGGATTCACCTGATTTAAATCCCATTGAAAATTTGAAGCTTACAATTGATGTTAGACACGGAAAAATGGACTGTTCATCAAAGGCATGGTGACTTTGCACAGCCCTCCCTCTCTTACATCCAATTCACTCGCATGTCATGGCATCTCTTCCCTGAAGTCATGGTATTCTTCTAGAATGAAGGATAAGCAACAACAGCTTAATATCCAGAGTGATAAGTATGGTTTCATGACGATGATTTTAAAGAATGTGTCAGAAATCCTATGAACCCAGTGCCAAATTCTGGTAAAAATAATCGATTATAGTAAAAGGACAATACAAATTAAAAGACTTTTTTTTTTTTAATATAAAAATTTGTATGTCAATAAATGTAATTATTTTACTTTGTCCCAATTAATTCACACACCAATCTAGGTGATATGGAAGTAGTAAGGACTCTTTTATCCCATATGGTCAGGTCCCCTTGGTCATTAGAAAAATATTACGCTTCTGTTTATTATCCTTGAACTTGATTGTATCAGGAGAGAAGCATAATGTCACTGTGTTAGAATATCAGGAATTGGTTTAACTAACATCAGGCTTCTAATTGTGCCCCAAAGTGGCGATTCTAAGAAGTGGTCTTATGTTCCAGGGTGGAGGCCATATTCAAATGCTTGCTAGAGTATTACTGTATAGCCTTCAGTATCTGGTTTTAATGTTCTCTCTCTTTATTGCTAGAAGGGGTGTTGTTTCAGTATCTGAAACAGGAAAGGGACAAAATGACCTTCAATTTTATTACTTTATTATTTGAAAGATTAGTGTATGTTAAATCTCATCTTAGAATCACATAGTAGCCTTTAAATATGGTGATTCAAAAGATCCAAAGTGCTAAGGGACACAAAAGGAACAATGTCATCAGAAAGAGTAACAGTCTCTCCAATTTGCATATATAACAAGACTTTAGAATCTCTTCTCAATGAAATGATAAGAGTTTGCTTATGTTGCAGTTCTAATCTCTCTATATATGTGTGTATATAAATACATATACATACATCTATATCTATCTTATCTATCTAGATATCTAGTCTGTCTATCTGTCTGTCTGTCTATCCATCTATCTATCTATCTATACTATTTTATTTTCCCCACTTGTCAAACTGAGGAGGTTTAATCATACCATATACCCTGTTCCTGTAGTCCAGTGGTTCTCAACCTGTGGGTTATGTTCAATTTAAATACATCATGCATATCAGATATTTACATTACAATTCATAAGGGTAGCAAAATTACAGTTATGAAGTAGCAACCAAAATAATTTTATGGTTGGGGGTCCCCACAACATGAGGAACTGTATTAAAGAGTCACGGCATTAGGAAGGTTGAGAACCACAGCTGTAGTCCTTGATGACTTCAACCCTGACTCTCCCAATAAATTGGACTAGGGGAATCAGTACAAATAACTTAATAGTCCTTCCCCATAGCATTGGAAATTTCCCAAGTAGCTCAGTTCAAAGAATGTTCATGCCCAGGTTTTCATTGTTTGACTCTTTTGGCCCTTGAAATATAGTAATATGTTTATTGTTGTGCTCACATGTCTTTGGAAAGTGCTAGCATGGGAATATTGCATAAAATTAACAACAGTTGACTATTCAGAGATACTTAATGGGAGGCAAGCAATAGAATTTAAGGTTGGGATGGAAAATTTTGGGCCATAGATCTGATGAAACTTTTGCTGGGTTTTTATCTAGCTGACGGGAAGTCTCAGAGACCACACAAGATAATATTATATTGGTGACAATACTTTAGCCAAGAGCCTAATTCTCCCCTTTCTCTCATAGACTATTGTTGTTTTTCCTTTCAAAAACAGGTCCTCTGAGAGTCAATAAGAGCAGTTAAAGAGCTGCTAAAGAAATAAGCACATTGATTTTTGAAGGCTTTTAGAAATCTACCTTATTTTTTTTGACAAGGGTGGGGGCTGGGGAAAATTATTTGCTATCATATATTTTTACCTGCCACTCCTCCAAAATTAGAATTTATTTTGGTAAAAGTTTAAGAAGCATGAAATAAATATCAATCAATAGCAAGTATTTATTAAACACCCACGATGTGTTGAGTACTAGGGATAAAAATGGCAGAAATGAAACAGTCTCTGCCCTTAAGGAGTTTACCTTTTGTGGAGGGAGACAACATTTAAACATACAAACGTAATCAAAAGAAATACGAGGGTATTTTCTCAGAGGAGGTAATCTGGCAGATTCTATACATCATAGGGTTGTACAGGCAGGGCTAGAAAATTAACCGACATCTCCAGTCTTCTAAAATGTGAAGGTGTGTCTTCATAATATGTGTAGAATCCTTGAGATTCTATTAGAAAATAAAATTATTAAAGCATTTGTGAAGTTTGAATATAAAAATACACACAAAGTAACAATACACACAGGAAGACTGTTTAGAAGCAGTTGACAAAGGTGACCCCCACTTTTCAGTAATATGAAAAAATGTCTTTGCTTAGGGATGACAACCCAATGATGACAAAGTGAAATTCCAATGTGGCAATCCAGAGGAAAGGAGTGAAAGTGGTTATGCCTTGTTAAAAATAAATGGCCTTTAAGGATTTCTTTTCTTTATTATTTACAGTGAAGAATAAAAAAAAAAGGGAAAAAGAATTTTAAAAAATAGCAACAGTTGCCAGAAATGGAATGAACAAAATGGGATTGTAATACTGATTATAGTACAATGATTTGGTTAGTTTATGCCAATATGTTGACTACAATAATTAATTTTTATTAACATGCCATGTTAAAATTTGGTGCCCTGGAAGAATAGTTACTGAGTGATGCCTGGAACTAATTAATTCATGGGTGATGGTTTTGCTGTCCTAAATTATTTTATTTATCCTGGCTGACCACAGGATCAAACCCAATAATAATGATTGTGTTAAGAGAAAAACTGAACTTCTAATTTAAAGCTCCTTAATTTAGTGCACTAGCTCTATTAGAGTAGGGTAATGCCTACTTGACCAGCCTTCAGGCATTTGTTAAGGACATCTAAGTGCTCTTAAAGTCTTGTCAGTTCCTCAGAGTGTTTAAAGTGTTAGAAATATGTGGCAGATAGATTGTTCTTTCTCTCATATCACTTACTTATTCTCCTTACTTTGTGTCAGGGAAGAAAGAAGAGTTTGTCCAATTCTTCCCTTTCTATCCTAGCAGGTAAAAAAAATCATATACAATGGAGCCCAGGGAAATTCCTTTGGTTCTACCGATTCAGGATCCTACCCCCTTTCCCCCCCCGGTAATTTTGTACTAACTGCACCTCTTGCAAAGTTGTTAGTATTGTCCAGGAAGTTGTTATAATTTAAATGAACTCACAAAATGAAGGAAACCCCTCTCTTCTGTTGTTCAACTTATTCTGTGATTAGCAATAGTCAAAGGAGTTCTTTCTGACATTTTTGCTTGGTGACTAAGAAGTTGGCCCTAAGAAAATAAGACTGAGAGACCTGGGTTCTGTCTCTATCACCTCACTAACTAGCTTCATGGGCTTTCACTGTATCTTACCTGAACCTGGCCTCTCTGGCCCATCCCTAGTCTTTGTTGTTACCATTTCTAAATTGTGCTGCTATACAGCATCCTCTTCTGCGTTGCCTTCACTGACAGCTAGCATTTTAACTCCCTATGATAAAGCAAGCTCTTTGAGGGCAGGAACCCATTTAGTTTCCTTGTATTTCTATTCCCAGTACTTAGCAGAGTGTCTGGCATATAGGGATCCCATTGAAAATTTGAAGCTTAAAATCAGCGATAAAAAAAAATGGACTATTCATCAAAGGCATGGTGACTTTACACAGCCCTCCCTCTCTTACATCCAATTCACTTGCATGTCATGGCATCTCTTCCCTGAAGTCATGGTCCTCTTCTAGAATGAAGGACAAGCGACAACAGCTTAATATCCAAAGTGATAAGTGTGGTTTCATGACGATGATTTTAAAGAATGTGTCAAAAATCCTATGAACCCAGTGCCAAATTCTGGAAAAAAATAATTGATTACAGCCAAAGGACATATTACCAATTAGAAGGCTTTTTTTTTAAAATATAAAAACTTGTATGTCAATAAATATAATTATTTTACTTTGTCCCAATTAATTCACACACCAATTTAGGTGATATGGAAGCATAAGGACTCTATTATCCCATATGGTCAGGTCCCATTGGTTGTTAGAAAAATACTACACTTCTGTTTATTATCCTTGAACTTGATTGTATTAGGAAAGAAGCATAATTTCTCTGCATTAGAATATCAGGAATTGGTTTAGCTAACATCAGGCTTCTAATTATGCCCCAAAATGGCTATTCTAAGAAGTGGTCTTATGTTCCAGAGTGGAGGCCATATTCAAATGCTTGCTAGAATATTACTGTATAGCCTTCAGTATCTGGTTTTAATGTTTTCTTTCTTTATTGCTAGAAGGGGTGTTGTCTCTGTTTTCCTCTCTGAGAGTGTCTTTGCTACATATAGATCCCTGTATCAAATCACAAATGTTTATTAAATACTTTATTATATTTGTTATTATATTATATATTATGTTTATAAAATACCTTATTAAATACAACAAATGCACTTAATTTCTTTGGGTTTTATGTTCTATAAAATGAGGCGACTTCATTCTATAATTTATCTATACAAGCTTGCAGAATTTCTGTCTCTGTCTCTCTATCCTCTCTTAATAGTTGGAAACCTTTTTGTGGTATAATGATTAAAGTGATGGGACTGGAATCAGGAGGACTTGAATTTAAATTCCACCTTTGATAGTAGCCGTATTATGATAGCAAGCTAGTTAGATTTTTTTGATCCACAGTTTCCTCATCCGTAAAATGTGGAAAATAATACCTATTCTATCTCTTTCACAAGGAGGTGGTGAGGGTAGTACATACAGAATGCAAAGTACTTTATACATATCAGTTACAATATATAACCTTGATAAAATGGAAGAAAGCCAAAACATTCAATTCACTGGACTCACTGTGATTCATCTTTTGAGTGTATTATGATCTAGAAATATTTGTCCTTTCACTGGCAAAACATTAAAACTGCCCATGGTCAATGGAATTAAGCAGTCCTTCAGTTCTAAAAATTCCTTCAAATCTCTAAGTGTGCTCAGTAAATTCTTGTAAAGTATGGTTGATCCCCTCACCCCAACAATGTGTAGACAAGTGAGGGAAAACTATTTTGACCACATAATATATTGTGATTGGAAACTTTTTCTTCATGTAGATATAGTTATTAAAATATGTCAGTGATACCAGAAGACAATGTAAAATAATTTGAAAAGGAAAAAAAAAAAGGTCTTTGCTATAAGACTGTTGTCTCAAGATTATAAATGACAGCATTGCTATTACATACTTACCCCTGTGGATGAAATACAAATGGAAAATAATTCCTAGATCTCTTTGTACTCTGGTAGAGAAAAATGTAATATATTTAGAATGTTCGAATAAATATTGGAGGAAATGTCAAGAGAAAGGTGCTTATTTATAATATTTTAATTGTTCATAACTATTAGCTTTTTCTATGTTAATTATAGAAGCATTTAAAAGAAACTTTTTTTCTTGTTTTATTATAGTAACATTGGAATAAAACCCAGAAGGTTTTGAAATCATATAGAAGAAAATATATTTTGGGAGTAGTGTTAACAACTTTGAATAAATGTATTCCTATTTTGTGGTTTCCACCTGATACTCAATGTAAAAAGAGACTGGAGGGAAAAAGAGGAAGAGAATTTCTCTTTAGGTGAGACTATTTTTAGCTATTTTTAAAGTGTGTACACACACACACACACACACACACACATACTCACCCACATACACACACCTTACCCAAACATAAACAACTCCAGTATCAAACAGATTGATGATATTGCCTCTGTCTTTCTCCGAAGAATGTTTAACTCCTCTGAAGTCCTTTTTGTTGTTAAGGCATTTCTCATGTAGCTATCAAAGCAAGCTATAATTGTATTTTTCTTCAGGACTTAAATGTAAATCTGACTATAATGTTGTACATGACTATTCATGACTATTCATGAATACCTCGAGAAAGGTTAGCACAATTCAATGATGGTTTTCTATCACCACTAGTACCCAAAGGAGGTGTCCTTAGGTTCACAGGACTTAGACGTGGAAGGGACAGTAGAGGTCTTTGCATGAGAGAGAGACAGAAGCTAGCTTGTGTTGGGCAAGTCAAAGCACCAACACTGCTTTGACAACTATTTCCCCTCAGACCCTGATGGAGACCCTCCAGGATTCCGAATACAAGAGTCTTGAGAATAGCAGTAGCAGCTAAAGCCAGCCCTTGTGGCCATAACTGAAGGAAGAAATCATTGTAGAGAAGGAGTCTGTTTCCCTGACTACCGGCAGTAACAACTACTGACCAACTGCTGCCAATAGGCAGATTGAGCCTAGGAATGGTAGCACTTTGTGCTCCCTTCCAGTCCTGCTTTTAGTATAGTCCTCATGGCCATCATCCAGGGAAGCAAGTCTTATGGCAAGGGGGCCAGCTTTCTCTAGCAACTGCTGCTCACAGGATAGGCAAGCTAGTCTAACTGAGTCAGCAAGGGGGGAGAGAGACAGGCAAGTGGAATTACCACTGCCATCTTGGCTACCATGTCTCCTCAGTCCCTGGTGGATTCAATTCAGGATCTGAATGAAAGAGCCTTGGGAATAACAATGATTCCAGCCCAGTGCCCTTAGCCATCATCTTGGGAAGCAACTCTCGTGGACATACAGCCTGGTGACTGTTCTTGCAGATGCTACAGGTATAGCTCCTGAAGACCCAGAAAAGAAAATCCTTTGCCACCAAAGTCCTATGAAATGTACTATCAGATGGTTCAATATCAGAAACTGTTTTTATTAGTGGAAATGACATTAAAGAAGTGACATTATCATCTACTTTGCCTAAGGGCCATGGGATCTTTCCATCTAATTCGACAACTGAGATCTTCCGTACATGTTATCTTCTCTATTAGACTGTGAGGTCCTTGACAACAGGACTGTTTGTATATTTGTATGCCCATTGCCTACTATAGCGCTTTGGACATAGTAAACACTTCATAGGCGATTTTTCATTCATTCATTCAATCCCCTTCATCCTGCAGATAAGGTAACTCAGTCCAAGCGGCTTGCTTTAGATCATACAGGTATTAGGTAACAGCGCCAAGATTCCAACATAGGCCTTCTAAATTCAGACTCAGTGCTCATGACACTGTATCCCACTTATAAGAGCTGAAGTCACTGCTGGGTAATAGTAATTCATGGATAATAACTGGAGGCTTTTCCAAGTTAGAGGTCTGCATTATCCATCTGGCAAAAATGGAGAGTGGCCAAAGAACTCCTGCCACCAGGGTCCTGCTGCTGTCTTTCAAGGGTCCTACCCCTGTCTTTTAGTCAATAAAGCAAAGCTCTTATCATCAGCATCAACAATCATTTCTTGAAAGTTTTCTAAGTATAGGGCACTGTAGGTTCTGGACAGAGGGAGATGTATAAAATTGTGTCCTTGCCCCTAAAGAGACTAATGATCTAAGTGGGGAGGATATATACATATGAAGAAAAATTATCAGGCTATTACCAGGTGGTATATGTTTAAGCTCCAGAGCAAAGAAACTCAGAATTCTTTATTATGTACTTGGCTCAAGTCATTAATTGCGCAGCCTGAATTCTCATTTGCCCTGGATGGTTGACTGACTTCACTGGTACATACAGAGCATACAAGAAGGAATGTGTGTGGGATGGGTATAGTGCTGCTGACTGCTATCCTTGGCTTCAGGTAAAGCATCTTGTGACATAGTGGTCTCACCCCCTCCCCCATCTCCTTATGTGCTCTAATAAAGTGTTCCATTCAGCCTATTTGGTCTGATACAGTTCAGCAAACATTAAGTACCTCTTATTCCTCCGCCTTGGAGGAATTTTATTGAGAGTATTTTAAATGATAAGTAATATTCTTCATGGGAGTTAAATGGAAGAAGATCAAGAGGACCTTTTGCCAAAGGTTTCCTTGATCTAAAGAATCTTAATTAGCATGGGGGTAAACAGGGATTGGTTCTAGGGCACTGACATATAAGGGTGGGTGTCATGTTCTCATGTTTCTTCTTCAGGGGGAATTGCTCCCCTCATGTCTGGTCTCATGGTACTCTAAAGAGGCAGCATGTAAATACCTCTGTAAGACACTCTGGATGTACTGTCTTTTGCATAGCTTTGTACTCTTTCTTACCGTGATGCCTGTCCCTTTCACTGCCACCCCTTGTAAGCAAATCTTTCTTCTCATATGCATGTTAGGGTAAGGGTTTACACTACTCCAATGAAATACATAAGGCTCAGATTTCCCGGAATTAGTCAACCAATCATAGATGTAACTATGTGTGTGTAATTTTGTAAATAGTTTGTGAGGAATGAAGTGCTTTGATCGTTGTATGAAAATAAATGATGCAAACAGGAAAGAGTTGACATGTTATTTGTGAGATTAGACCAGTAGGAGACAGCAATCCAAATTAGAGATGAGAGATGCACCAAGGAGAAGATAAACATAAGCAGGAAAGGCAGACTTTGTAAGACACAGACTGTTGGAGCTTCAAAGAGAGCTACACCTATAGAGAATTTTATGAGGACTCCACAAAGGGAGAAAAAGACTTCGGTAACTAGCAGCTGTGCATCTGTCTTTTAGCCATATGTGCTTTCTTAGTGGGCAAGGGGAGAGTGGGCCCCAGACTTCTGGGGAGATGTTTTGTATCATTTGTAGTTCAGCCATTTTGGGCATGCCTGATTCTTTGTGACCCCATTTTGGGGTTTTCTTGGCAAAGATACTGTAGCGGTTTGCCATTCTAGATCATTTTACAGGTGAGGAAACTGAGGCAAACAAGGTTAAGTGACTTGCCCAGGGTCTCATAGCTAGTAAGTGTCTGAGGCTGGATCTGAATTCATGAAGGTGTGTCTTCCAGATTTCAAACCCAGTACTCTATCCACTGTGTGACCTAGCTCCTGGGTATCATTCATACTATACCACATTAATACTATGCTACATTCTATATTACATTAATATACCTTTTCTAAAAACTAATTAAATCTGATTGTCTAACAATCAGTAGAGAGCACACTAGATGGGGGCTCATGAATGATGTACTAGAAATTCTAACCTCTCAAGGTTACCCTAAGAATTCTAAAGGGGGAAGTAATCTTTTTTTCTCTGGGAACCCAATTTGCTAATTCAGATAGAGTTGGAAGAATGAGCCCTGAGGGGGTGTACCTAAGAAAGTTGCTCAAAAGAGGAAAAAAATAATTAAAAAACCTGAAGACTCAAGAAGTTAAAAAGTTAGCAGCATAGTTCTTGCAGCGATATTTCTTTTCATTCCTGTAGGAACTCAGAATAATAATTGCATTTTTACTTATGGAACCCATGTGCCTCTGAAGGGGGAAAAAATCACCTTCCTTCTTCTTGAGTAGATTTAGAAATCAGTAGGCACACAGCAATGGGACCTAAGGACTTTGCCACCCTTCCAGGAGCCCTTGATGGCTCAGACAATCCCAGCAAGTGTTCTTTGAGAGACACAGAGGGAAAAAAGAAGTTGGGATAAATTTAGTTTGCTTTTGAAGTTAATAACCTTCTAAAAGGGCTTTTGGTAAAACAGAGAGACACCTTAACAACATTTAACATTTCCCCCCTTTCAAATTGGTTTCTTTTCCTCTCAGATGATAAAATCTGAGAAATTCTTCATCTTTAGAAGTAGCAGGTCTGGGCGAGTCATGGTATCAGCTGATCATGGGGTTATCCTAGCCAAGCTGGCATCCTGTGGAGGGAGAGGGAAGTGAGACATCATTTCTAATCCTTGTCGCTCCTCTCCTCTTCACTTGGTGTGTCTCATATAAAGGAAAGGAAATCATTTGCTCCCCTTGATTTTTTTTTTACCCATCCTAGACAGAAAGGAAGCCAGTGGAAACATTTAAAAATATTCCTCTCTAGGAGTCAGAACAGCCTTTTTGAATTAGTTTTGTCTCTTGCCTCAAAGGGAAAAATCAAGGAAGAGAAGTGAAAGACTATAACATTTTGTCCCTTCTACTAACCATGACTAACTCAGAGAGGGGAACCATTCACACACACACACACACACACACACACACACACACATTCCAAAACTCTTCATGCAGATTTTTGAATGAATCTGAAAACACTATAGGATTTGTATTCTCAAATACATCAAGCATGCCTGGAGTTCTGTTGTTGGCCTTGGAAAAACAGCAGTAGATACTGAAAAGCACCAGAAACAGATGATCACAAAAATGTTTAATCATTTTTGCTTTATAGAGTGTAAGTTCTTGGACCAGACAGCTAGGTTGCTTAGTGGATAGAGTGCTGGGCCTGCAGTCAGAAAGATCTGAGTTTAAATCCAACCTTAGACACTTACCACTTGTATCAGTTAGCCTATGTTTGCCTTAATCCACTGGAGAAGGAAAGGGCAAACCACTACAGTATTTTTGCCAAGAAAACCACATGGACAGTATAGGCACTCTTTCGTCCCACAGGATCACAAAGGGTCAGACATGACTAAACAATAAAGTTTTTGGAAGATAGCTATCATGTGTTACATGTATGGATAGAATATCTTTAGATCTCCAGAACACCTAGAAATGTTGATCTGGTAATTCTATACATTTTTGTTGTTTGCCTGACCTAATAGAAAGCTCCTTGGATTCAAGTCAGAAGATCTGGGTTCAAATCCAAGCTCAGAGTTTTCCAAGATGTATGACCATGAGCAAGTCACAATTTCCCTGAGTCCCAGGACTATTATCTATAAAGTGGGGTAAGAATATCTGCACTAAATATCACTTATTATTTTTGTTATTAATATTATTAAATGAGGAAGAGAGTACATAAATCTCAAGGTGTTATGTAGACATGAACTTTTGTTTGTTGTTGTTTAGTCATTTTCAGTTCTGATTCATTGTGACCCCATTTGGGATTTTCTTGGCAAAGATAACTGGAATGAGTTGCCATTTCCTTCTCTTGCTCATTTGACAGAGGAGGAAACTAAGGCAAACGGTCCTGACTCTAGACCCAGAGCTCAATCCATTAAGCCACCAAACTGCCCCCAAATCTGAGTTACTGTTTTTATGTAAGATTTATTTATTGCCTCATTGTATATGAAATTCTGTGAGATGACAGAGTTTATATTCTGAAGCTACATTCCAAAAAAAGACAATGTCACTGAGAATGTGCATTGATTTAAAGATGCAAGGTTATAAAGAGGAATAAATATCCACAAAGGATTGCCTATTTAGTTTTCTATTGTGTTTTGCTATTGTGTAGCAATGGGTCAGGATTTTTACTTTACATTGTGGCAAACTTCTTCTGGGTAAGGCTAAGTCTTCTTAGAATGTAATTTAAGAATGTAAACTACATGGGGGTAGAGACTGTTCTGTCTTTTTTTGTATTCCCAGCTTCTTGTAAAGTACCTGTGGCATAGTAGGATCTTTATCATGCTCGTTGATTGTGTGGTTTCTACTACTTAATCAGTGGAAAGTTTTGACAAAGAAGGGCCTCCTAGTCCGGGGACTTTTAGAATAAAAAACATACCTCCGTTTATCACAATGTAGTACTATTTTATATGCTTTCTGTGCTAAGAATTTGAAAGGCTAATGATGGAAAGTGTAAACTATACATTCTTGAAGGTATGAAATTTTTTCTGTTTCTGAGAGAAACCAATATTTGAACATAGGTTAAAAAGGACTCATAAAACCTTATTCATTTCTCATAATCAAAGTCATAAGGATTACCCCTGTGTCTGTTTCTGTGGAGATTTAAATTCGTCTCTCTGAACATATATTATCAAGCTGGCTGATTTCTTTTCTTTCCCAGCTCCATTATCTGCCAGTCTAAAATGCAGTCCAGAGTCTCACGATTTTCTCCCAAGTACTGATTCCCTCAGGGAGATCATACCCAACATGGTTTCAATTGTTACTTGTCTATTGATGCCACTCCCATCTACAAAAACCAAACCAAACCAAACCTGAAAACAAAACAGTCAAAAACTTTAGCATTTCAAAGAACCTCAGAATCCATCTGGTCCTGGGGTGGGCAACCGGCAGCCTTGAGGTCATACGAGGCCTTCTAGTTCCTTAAGTGTGACCCTTTGACTGAATCCAAACTTCACAGAACACATTATTCCCCACCCCCAATCTAGTCCAACCCTTCCCAAAACAAGAAGTCTCTATGCCAGTAGTTCTCAACCTTCCTAATGCCTCGATCCTTTAATACTTGTATGTGGGCATATCTGCATGTGGGCAGACCTGCCTGGAGACGGATAGAGGAGCCGTGTTTTGGTTCCTAAGACCATTGGAATATGTGTTTTCGGATTGTCTTAGGAGACCCCTGTGACCCCTGTGAAACGGTCATTTGACTCCCAAAGAGGTCGCAACACACAGTTGAGAGCCGCTGCTCTATACCATGCTCCACAAGTGGTCATTTAGCCTTTGCTTGAATACCTCCGGTAATGGAAAATCCACCACTTCTTTATGTAGTCCATTGTATATTCGGATAGCTCTAATTGTTAGGGAGGCTTACCCTTATATTTGTGGTTCTTAATCTTTTTTTGCATATCATAGATCCTGTTGGCAGTCTGGTGTAGCCTAAGGACCCCTTCTTAGAATAACATTTTTAAGTGCATAGAATGAAATCTATAGGATTACAAGAGAAATCAATTATAATGAAATATGGTTTGTAGAGAGCAAGACTGTGATCATGTACCATGTAGTAGTGGGTCTAATAACCACAGTAATTTCAAACTAATGATTAGAATAAATTATATTTTAAGGTATCAGCCAGGTGGCACAATGAATAGAGCACTGGCCCTGAAATCAGGAGGACCTGAGTTCAAATTTGACCTCAGACACTTGACACTTAACTAACCATGTGACCTTGGGCAAGTCACTTAACACCCATTGCCTTGCTTACCCCCCTCCAAAAAAAAAGATATCAGCAACAACTCTGATTTGTACATAAGTATCTGTGATTTCTATGAATGACAGTCACAGGTGCTGCTAATGCTGTTTGTGATCTCTTGTTTACATTTCTAATGGAATGAAATGCTGAATTTCAATATGACCTGGGGCTCAAACCCATTTGTACAAAACTTTCTTCTTTGGTAGAAAACAGTTATTTAAAGGATGAATGGCAGAATGGCAGAGAAAACTTAGAGGAGAGCTCCTAGGTTCTTCTGGCTTCCAGCTTTGAGAGAGGATACAAAATGTTCCAGGTTCTCTTCAGGGCCATATCCTTTTAGGGAGAGAAAGACTCCAAGAGGAAACCAGTTTATAGAAGAAGTGACATCTCGGTCATAGGTTACCACATTAAAGACTTTGGGAAATTTCCTCTTGAGTAAGGTCAAGTATTCTTTCTCTTGGTTGAACTGAGATGTCTCCCAGACATTTGGAGAGCTCATTCACTCTGTATATTGTCTTGCATATGCTAATCTGCATAGCTCTTCTGATTTCTGTTTGCTATTAGGTTGGGTAAATTGGTTTATTTGCTATTTGCTATGTGTCAGGGTCATTGTGTAACTGACATTTAGAGTGAAAGGAGTCAAGCCTTTGAACATAGCTTGACATAACTTCTTTCTCATTAAAGGGATAATGAGGAAGAGCCCAGCTTGAATCTAAAAATTATTTCCCCTAGCCTAGTAATATTTAAAGGGCAGATAGACATAATTTTAGCCTAGACTGTCCTCCCAGAGGAGTGAAGAGTTGATAGACTGGTAGCTTCCAACTCTTTGCCAGGATTCAGTCTTTCTTGGAGAAGGGAGGCCAGAAGACACTCTAGTAAAATCCATTCACACTTCCTTGTGAGCTATATCTAGGCAGATACATCTGTGTAGACATAATCTACCTGGACAGCACGCACCCTACATCATTTGTGTTAGTAAAAAAAAAAAGTATTTTTTTTTCTCATCCAAGATCATGGACCTTTTGAAATCTGTCATCAGCTGCCTTGGGGATCTGTGGGCTCCAGGTAAAGAACTCTTGCTTTCTATCAAACCTAAAATTTCCTCTTTGAACTTCTCCATGTTGCTCTTTGTTCTCTCTCTGGGGCCAAATAGATTAATTTTATTACCTTTGTCATATAACAGCCCGTGAAGTACATGAAGACAGTTGTTTTTTTCTCCTGCTAAACTTTCTCTTCTCTTGGCTAAACAAACCAAGTTCTTTCAAATGGTATGGAATTGAGAACCCTTCCAATCTTGGCTGATTTCTTCCAGCTGCTCTTCAGCGTATCCGTTGTCCTTCTTAAACTGCGGTATCCATCACTGAACACAATACTCCAAATGTGGTTTGACCAGGGCAAGGCAGAGTGGGACGATTACCTCTCCAGTAGCAGACACTTGCTTTTTTGGCGGCTAGATCAAACTGCTGACCCGTATTCAAGTTGCCTTCTGCTGAAATCTCCAGATATTTTTTTAGGTGCACGGCTATTTGCCACCCTTCCCTCATTTAAATAATAATGACAATAATGGTAATGATGATAGCTAACATTTACATAGCACCTACTATGTGCTAAGCACTTTTCTACAAAGATTATCTTATTTGATTTTTCACAACCCTGAAAGGTATATTATGTTCATTTTTACAAATGAGGAAACTGAGGCAAACAGAAGTTAAGTGACTTGCCCAGAATCACACAACTATTAAGTGAGTTCAGATTTGGACTCAGGTCTTCTTAACTCCAGGCCCAGAACTCTATCCATCTTAGATGCTACATTTGCAAAGCAGAATTTTTGAGCTCAAGGCTAAGACTATATTTATCTTTAAATCTCACTAGAATTGGACAAATGTTCTAACTTGTAAAGGCATTTTTTAATCCTTACATCTATACTGCAGGTTAGCTATCCCTCCTCACCTGCAAATCTATTAATCCTTCCTGCCACCTTTGCCTTTCTCCATATCACTAATAAAAATGTTGATTTCATGAGACCACTCATAGAGTCTTGGCACAGTGAACTGAAAACCTCATTCCAAAATGATATGACTATTTATGATTATTCTTTCTGCTCAGCCATTCATCTGGTACAGTCCACCTAATTGTCCTATACTTATATACCTTTGCCCCAAAAAGATCATGAGGGACTTTATCAGATGCTTTGAAAAAATCCAGGTAAACTGGATCTTCAGCATTCACTATTAACTCTGTCAAAGTGGAAAATGACGTTAGTTTGCCACGAATTTGATAAAACCATACTGGTTCTTTGTGATTCATTTCCTGTTTGGGTCTTTGTTAGCTATTCTTTTAATAATACATTCTATAATTTTTCGAGGAATCTACATTGAATCCATTGCTCTGTGCTCTATAGCCTTCCAACTCTTTCTAGTTTTGGGACTTTTGCACTTCACCAATACTGTAGTACTTCTCCGATTTTTCATTATAATTAAAAGGTTACCGATAATGTCTGAGTAATGTCATCTATCAGTTCTTTAAGCAACCCAGGAGGGAGTACTTCTGGACTGCATGACATGAACTCATTAAGGTGAGTTAGATATTCTTTCATATTATATCAGAGAATAGTAACTGTGTTACTCTATGCTGAAGCAATTCTCCATTACCCTTAGGATAAAATACAAACTTCTGTTTGGAATCCAAAGTCTTTTGCAATCTTGTTCCACCTATTTTTTTTTAAGGCTGATTATACATTATTCCCCGTCATGTACATACACGCCAGTCAAACAGACTTACTTTCTACTCCCAATGGAAAATATTGCATCTATTGTATCTGTGCCCTTATGTTTATCCCATATATGGAAAACTTTCTTCTCCTCTGCCTCTTGGAAATCTTAGCTCCCTTAAAGGCTCAGCTCAAGTGTCATATTATTCAAAAGACCCTTTCTGATTGCTTTACTCATTAACACTTGTACCCCTCTCAGCCAATGACTATGTTTTTATTACATGCATCTCTGTGTGTATTCTAAATTTACTTATCTGTGAACTTGTAGTATGAATATTCCCTCAATAGAATGTAAGCTCCTTTAGGGCAGAGACTGTCTCATTTTTGCATTTGTATTTCTGGAAACTTGTATGGTGTCTGGCAACATAATCAGCATTTAATAAATGTCTGTTGTATGTGGATTACTTATTATGGGTATTTACTTCCCATTAGCCATTTTTGTTTTACCCATACTAATCCACAGGTCATTGTCTGCAGAAAAAGAAGGAAGCTAATTAAGAATCAAGCATTTGTTGTCTATCTGTTGTTAATTACTGCCCCATGTACTCTAGCCTTTAGTCCTATCCCTTCTTTACTCCTCTTCTTTTCCCTAATGTAGTTTGAAAAAAAAAAACCTACTTTTTTATCCTTTGTTTTTCTTGTTAGACTCAGCTTATTCTGAGTTTCTGTCCTCTGGACACCATCTTCTTGGGCCAATCTTTTTATCTCTATCTCTTTAAAAAATAATCTCTAAACATGGGATAAACATTGATTTTGCTGCTTATTCATGTTTCTCTTGTTGGGGGGTGGCATTTGTGGTTGGGTGGCATTATTTTTAAGAGTTCCTCAAATGCTTCTCTTTTTGAATGTTCAGTTTTTGTTTGTTTTGTTGACTACTAGGCTTAGATTTTCTTTATGTTCATTTCTGGCAGTAGCTATGCCTAGCATTATCCCTTGGAGCATAGTCAGCTGCTTCCTTTTTAGAGTATCTAGCTTCCTCCTTTTGGGAAATCTTAAATTTATTTCTGACTACCAAATATTCATAGTTCTGATCTCTTTCATTCCTTGTGTGATATTCTTCTATCTTCCTTACTTCTGACACAGGCTAGAATTTCCCTTTTTCACTTCATATTCCATTTCTTTTTAAAAAAATTATATTTTGTTTCAATCAGTAAAAATCCTCATTACCTTTCCAGTATAATGGTTCTCCCCCTCAATGGAGGAAAAAGATAGTCTATTTCAAATATGTACGGCTGGTCAATCAAAACAAATTTCAACATTGACCATATCTACATTTTCCCCTACTGATTTTGTCCTCTTTGTCTTTTACCTTTCTAACAGGAGGTGGTAGCATGTTTCATCATTAGTTCTTTGAAATCATGCTTGGTTATTACACTGATAAGAGTTCCTAATTAATTCAATATTATTTGCCTTTACCATATTGTTTTCATTGTAAAAATTGTTCTCCTAGCTCTGTTCACTTCACTTTGCATCAGAACATATTAGTCTTCCTAGATTTCTCTCAAACTATCTCTTTCATCATTTCTTACAGCACAATAGTTTACCATTACCTTTATATACCAAAACTTGTTTAGTCATTCCCCAAATGATGAATGGCTAATTCTTTGGCACCTTAATAAAGGTTATAAATATTTTTGTATATCCTTTTTTTTTTTTGGCTTTTTGAAGGGGGGAAGGCAGGGCAATTGGGGTTAAGTGACTTGCCCAAGGTCACATGCTAGTAAGTATTAAGTGTCTGAGGCCACATTTGAACTTAGATCCTCCTGACTCCAGGGCCAGTGCTCTATTTGCTCAACCACCTAGCTGCCCCCTTGTATGTCCTTAGACTCTAAGGATAAGGCTTAGAGGGCTTTTTTTCCTCACTTATAATTAAACCCTCCTTTAATCTGTCTTCCCTCTAATTTTCCTTCTTTTTTTCTCTTTCTTTCCTATTGATGAGTGAAATGTATTTGTGTACCCAACACTCTCTCTCTCTCTCTGTCTCTCTCTCTCTGTCTCTCCCATCCTTTAACCATTTCAGATGAGTTTGTGTCAGCTGACTTTTTTCTCCTTTTTTACATAGAAGTCTATTTTTGCACCCTGAATATGTGAAACCATTTTTTCCTAATCTTCCTTCTCCCTCCCTTTCAAGTGTGTTCTTTTCTCCCTCTCTTTCCATTATTCTCTTAAGATCATCAAGTTATAACAGAATCACTCCTAGGCCTTTTCTATGTAGCTCCCTCTATGATCTCCAATGACGATAGGGTTCAGAGGGGTCACATGTATCATCTACCTATATTAAAATGTCAGCAGTTTATTCTTGTTTAGTACTTTATCGTGGTTTACATGTGTTTACCTTTTTATATTTCTCTTAACTCTTTTGTTTAATATCAGAATTTTTACACAGCTCTGGTGTTTCCATCAGGGATGTTTGGAAGTACTCTATTTCATTAAAAGTTTGTTCTTTTCCCTCCTACAGCACTTTACTAAGTTTTTATGGGTAAATTATTCTTGAATGTAATTCTCATATCATTTGCCTTCTGGAATATCATCTTCCAAATTCTCTGCTCCTTTATTGTGGTGGCTGCTATGTCATATGTAATCCTGACTGTGATCCCCTGGTATTTGGATTATTTCTTTCTGATTGCTTGCGGTATTTTTTCTATGACTTGTGAACTCTGGATTTTGAATATGATGTTCTTGGTAATTTTCATTTTGGGGTTTCTTTCAGGAGGTGACTAAGGGGAATTCTTTTTATTTCCACTTTGCCCTTTGGTTCTAAGATGATTCTTGAACTATAATATGTGGATTCTATTTATTGGTCATGGTGTCCAGATAATCTAGTGATTCTTAATTTTTTTCTCCTTAATCTGTTTTCCAAGTTAGTTGATTTTGCTATAAAGTATCACATATTTTTGTCTACATTTTTAATCTTTTGACTTTGTTTTTACAGTTCTTGTTGTCTCATAGAGTCATTGGCTTCTATTTGGCCCATTCTAATTTTCAGGGAGTTTGTTGCTTGGGTAAAGTTTTATGCCAAGTTATTAATTCCATTTCCATAACATTTCTTTTCTATTTTTCCTCAAATTCTCTCATTTCATTTATAATTTTTAACCCTTAAAAAGCCCAAAACTTTTGCTTCATTTCTTCCAGAAATTCTCATTGAATTTGTGTATAAGCTTTGTTTTCTTCTGAGGCTTTGTTTGTAAGATGTTTTAGAGTCATTCTTTTCTTCTGTGTTTGTGTCTTAAGCTTCCTTGCCACCATGATAGCTCTGTATGGTGGGATTCTTTTCTTGTTTGTTCATTTTTCTAGCCTACTTCTTGCCCTTGACTTGATGTTAGGACCGAGCTCTGCAGTACTTCTGCAGGAAAGGTCTAGGTTTGTTGTTTTGTTGCTTTTTTGGAGTACTGAATGTTGTGTTATGCTCTAAGGGATAGTTTTGAGATCCTCAGGCTTTCATGTTGCAAAAGTAATCTGATTCAGAGTAAAATCTGATTGCTTCCCCTTACCCCTCTCTATAGCCCTATAAATTCCTGACCTGGGCTTTGATCTGAGCAACAATAAATGCTACTGGACTCAGCCCCTGTCTGGTGCTTAGAAAGCTTTCTTCAGAGTATTGTTGTTGTTCCTCCTTTGTTCTCAAATGGGACCAGTGACAATATGAGGGTGATGTCCTGACTTGCATGCCTGGTTTAGAGTGGCAGAATTGTAGGTACCCCTTTGTTCTGGGATTTTTGCCATAATTATCCTTGGCAGCCTGGGCTCAACACTGAAATTGAGACCCAGCTCTGTTCTTGGGGTCTGAGCCATAGCACTGTTGCTTGCTTCTGAACTTCAATCTTTCTCAGTATCTTCTATTTATTTTATAAGTTGTCTAGACTGGTTGTATTACTGCATCATATTGTGCTCTGCAGGCAGAAGGTGTTAAATAAATATTGCCTGCTTACCTCAAATTGCTTGTCTCATAGTCCCTTTGGTAATCTACACAATTCTGTCATGGAGTCTCTTGCAAAGTGACAGTCCGTCTTCTATGTCAGTATTTAGCTTTGCCCCGTGTCTCAAATGTGCTTTCTCCATATTTTCTCCTCTTAGAATTGCTGGTTTCCTTCAAATCTCATCTCAGGCACCACCTCCTACATGATGCTGCTCTTGATCCTCCCCAGTTGTTAATATTACCCGCCCTCTCCAGAAATGTCTTTGCCTTTAATTTGTATATACATCGTGTTACTAATATTACATATGCTGTTATCATCAAACTGAAAGATGCTCCCTGGGGATAGAGAATTGTTTCATTCTTGCTATTTGGTGTTAGCATAGTTCCTGGCTCATAGTAAATGTTTAATAAATGCTCTCTCAATGATTGAGTGCTACATTTTATCCCTTTATCTTCTTTCAGTCACTTCCATTTTCACATTTATTCTCTATTTTTTAGTTTCCTCCAAAATTAGGTGTAAAAACTATAACCAGATCACCAAGCTATGTCTCCACATGTGAAATATCCCTCAATCCAGTCCCAGAAGGTTTGCTGTGTGCCAAGTTTGCAATTAATGTGGAAATCTTTTTTTGCCTAGAAAATGTTTGGACTGTGTGTGAAATGTGCTGTTAGAAAGCACAAGGGCATACAAGTCTGAAATAACCTTAGGTGAAAATAAGTAAATTAATTAGCATACAGTAGATGCGCATTGTTAAGTGAGAATGCAATACCTCCTGCAGGGATTAGAGTTAAACAAGATGATTGATAAATTGTTATATTCTCTCAGTGTCACTCAGTGATATAATCATGGCTTTTGTAAATATTTAGTCAAGAGAGCAATCCAGCTGTTCCCAGCCAGGTTTCATCCCGTGTCAGCCAATGCTGAGAGCCTCTGATTTCTCTCTCGTGCTGGTTAAACGTTGAGTAAGCACACATTTTTATGAGCCTCTAAATACCCATAATAGTAAATAGTGAGAGTTGTGGTAATAATAGCAATAGCCAAAGTAATTATAAGGAACGATATCTCTGATGGTCAGAAATAAGAAGGAACAGGTTATTTTTTCCTTTTCTGTTCTTACAAGACAAACCCCTTTCTTTCACAAGTTGCTGAGAGCAGGCAGTCAGGCCATCCACTTCCATTGGTGTGGCTGCAGAGGGCTTAATCTTGGGCAAAACTTGGGAGGTGACTGGATTTTCATACAATAAATGACTTTAATTTTAAACCTCTGATTGTTTCTTGTCAAGCAATTAAAATTAAAATGTTAAAAAAAGAGATTCTTTCCTTTTAACTATCTTGCATGTTGTTTTTCTTATCCTTCTGTTTTGTGACTTTCTGGAAATTCCCTTAATTTAGACTAGGGCAATTCCTTACTTCTCTATAAGGTCAGGTTATTTTTGATTTTCTTGAAGGCTTAGGATACCCTGGTGGTTATGATGGTTGACTTGGTAGGAAGGGAGAGAGAGAGATAGTGGTGTTTGGGGCAAAGGGCAGAGGTGGTATTATTTTACAATGAAGTTCCTGAAGAGAGCACAAGAGAGACTACTGTTTGTGGATATTTTCTTTCCTCCTGGGAATCTCAACAAACACTGAAAAGGGTGGGGTAGAGAGACAGTCATGAGACCAACGTGATTGGAGGTCTGGCTGGTAGGTGCTAAAATACGGAGCTAATTTAGGGTATTGGTGTCTAAATGAAAGGTACATCTGAGGTTAAGTTCAGCTGTAGAGTCATAGAATCTTGAAATTGGAAATAATAGTAGAGATCATCTAAGTTCAACTTCCTCATTGTAGTAGATGAGAGAAATGAAGTCCAGGGTAATTGAGTGGCCAGGGCAATACTCTTGAATTTTTTTTAAACAAGTGGGCTAAATTTATTATAATACAGCTATATGCATGCAGTTGTTTCTCCCCTCCATTTTAGATTAATAAGCAAGATATTTTAGGATGGAGGGTTAAACAGACAAACATGATTCTAAGATGTTATTGAGTTCAATAGTATGTGTGTATCTGATGAATATAAAAGGTGACCATACTGTAGTTTCCCACCTTCAGATCTTTGCTTATTCTGGTCTCCTGGCCTGGGATGCCCCTCCTTTACTCTCTGCCTACCCAGTTCTTTTAGGACTAAAGCAAATCTCACCTCTTTCATGAAGCTTTTCCTGACCTCTCCTTCTTAAAGTGACCTCTACCTCTTCTGAACTCTGACAGCACTGCTTGCCCATACTTCATTTGGCACCCATGTTATTTGTTATCTTTTCATGTGTAGATGTCATCTTCTCAAACATTAGCCAAGCAGGGAACATAAACACTTGTTAATTGCCTGGTAGACAAATACCCCACCTTGTCCATTAACATACATGAAAAAAATGAGAGAAAATAAGATACTGAAAGGTTGAGTAACCACTTGGGTTGAATTACCTTACTGAATGATCTAGAAAATTCCTGGTGGCTCCCAAAGAGGGTAGCAATGAAGATTTTCAGAGTTAATGTGGTATAGTGGAAAGAGCCTTGGCTTTGGAATCAGATGGTTTGGGTTTAAAAGTTACTTCTAACTTCCCATATGATCACATCATTTTAGCTTTCTCAGGATCTCAGTTTTCCCAAATGTAAACTGTAGGGATTGGATTTGGTGATTTCCAGCTAGAAACTCTATGATCTTATACTAGGTCAGTACTAATCTCTATTTCCAGGGCTATAACCAACCACACTGGTGATTTGGGAGACATGACTCCATTTGGAGATCTTCCCCAAGTTATTTGAAGTTTCGTGTACCTCATAACTATTCCTGGGATCTCATTAGTGTAAAATTTCTGTAGGCAGTTGACTCTGCCCCTCTATTCATTGCAAGGTCAATGTAAAGTGTGTTGGGGGGTAGGGAGTGGCTTACTAAGCCAAGGTCTATCAGTTTGGACTGGGCACTGATGGAAGTTTAATAATTGTGTGTGAGATTAAAATTCAATATGTGATGATTCATAGCCACAGAGTCACAGAATTTCACAGCTGATAACTGGTCATCCAACCTCTAGAGGCAGGAAGGGAATTCATATAGTGCCTAACATGTGAAACTTATCTCATTTGATCCTCACAACACCACTGCAAGGTAGATGCTGTTATTATCCTCATTTCACAGTTGTGGAAACTGGAGCAAATGGAGATTAGGTGACTTGCCCATAGTCACACAGTTAGGAAGTATCTGAGGCCACTTTTGAACTCAAGTCTTCCTGACTCCAATTCAGGCACTTTATCTAATGTACTACTTAGAAATCTGATGTACTCTCATAAGGGTCTATTCACTGCCTCCTGAAATATTCCTTTTCACTTTTTAATAGTTCTCATTGTAAGGGCGTATTCCCTTATAAAGAGCCTAAATCTGCCTTCCTAAACTATATCCCTCTCCCCCAGTCATCTCTCTAGGCTGAACCCCTCAATTCTACCTATACTCAATAGTAAGTAAGGCCCTTGAGGTCAGGATTTTTTTTTTTTGCCTTTATATCTTCCTCACCTAATAGTTCCTTGATTACAATTTTCACGTGGTTGCTTGATGTTAGGACTTAACCTGAGTTCTCTGCTATGGCCCAAGTATCTCATTATTGGGAAAATCTCATCACTCTGCAAGGTTCCATCAAGCTTAATACTTCACCTCATAGGTTAGATTGGGTGTGGCACATATTCCAGTTCTTTCACCATCTCGATGTGTCTTCTAGATGTATCCTCAAAGATCATCTAGGTGCACTCTAAAATGGCTCTCATCTCCCAGACTATTAACCCCCTTGGACCTAATGAGAATGTAGAAAGAGCATTGCATTCACCCATTGCTTCTATTTTTTCTGAGACCAAGCAGAATAAATCCTGTCTCTCTTCCATGTAAACAGCCATTCAAGTACTTGAAGACATTGATCACAATCCCCCCAAGTCATCTCTTCTAGAGGCTCATTGAGAATCCTCAATTCTTCAACCTCTGCTCAATAATGTAAGCTCTTTAAGGGCAGAGACCATCATTTATTTACTTATTCATTCATTCATTCATTTACCTTTATATCACCCAGACCCAATAGTGCCTCAAACAATCCTCACTTGCTGCATTACTTTGGGACTTTTCTCACTTCTTCACTATGACACAGGAAGCTCATTATGTGGAAAACCCATCACCTTGCAAGATCCTATCACTTTGGTTCTCCAGCTTATCATCATCCCCTCTGATTGGAGGCTAGAGCCATGAATTGGAAAGCTTCCATGTCTTTTACGTTTTTGTCTGAAAAAGTGTGTTTTAGTGCACATCTTGAGTTCATCAGGGAGCCCAGCTCAGAATATCTCATTTCTTACCTGGTTGCATTGTAGACTTCTCTTTTCTATCATTCCCCTACATTGGGTACCTTCCTTGCTAGCCACCCCCCTCCCATTCCCGCTTTTCAGTTTCCTTTTTTGCATTGTCTTCTCCTATTAGATTGTAAGCTTCTTGAGGGTAGAAACTGTTTTCATATTTTCATTTTTGTTTGAATGACAATAGGTAGTTAATACTGACAGTTCTAGCTTTCTAAGTGGACCTTTCCACAGACCTCTACATAAAGCAAACTTGTTCCTGATGTGGGAAAGGGAAGGAGGAAGGCAGGGATGGGGGTGCTTATGACAGGGGAGGGAGGGGGCTGGCACACAATTGAAGGACTGACGGGGGTCTGGGGAGAGAGAAGTCAAAGCAGGAGGGAGACCATGCCAAGGGCCAAGGCAAGCCTGGGTGATCAACCAGATGGTGGTCCCCTCAACTGGTTCCCCAGTCTTCCTGACTGATATACCATCCATTATTCCACACTGCTTCTCTTTTCATATCAAGCATATCGCTCCTTCAGGTAAGAGTAAAGCTGGTGTTTTAAGGGAGTCAGAATAGGATAAGTTTATGAATGAAGGGGAAAAACAGGGGACCCAAATGCCAAGCTTTCTTACACACATGGTTACAGAGTGTGTGCCAGCAAGGCTGAGACCATCTTTTAACTACAATTGCCACTTTGGTGGACCTGCGATGTCCCTGGCCTGTGTGTTTCTGCCACTACACACATCAGACCCTGTCTTAGCTCTCTCAGCCTGTGTGATTCTCCAACAATTCCTTCCATAAATCCTTCATAGAGACAGGATTTCCTTGATATGTTGCATTCCTTATATAATATAAGCAAGGGACATGATATCACAGAACACAGCATGCCTAGGAAAACCAGTTTGACAAAATCCTGTCAAATGCAAGGTTGAGGTGAATGAAAATGTATACAGGTTACAATTGAATGAAAATCCCATCATAAGGCCAGGCTTCTAAGAATTCTAGTTCAGAATGCTCTCTCCAGCTACATTCTTACTTTGCCAGTAACAACTAAGGAGAAGTCAAGAGATCCTGTCTGATGTCCCTCTGCTTTCATGCCTTTATTCATGCAAGCTTTCTCTTCCAAATCAGCATTGACTAAACATCATAGGTTTAATATCACATGGTGGGGCACGGGATCGGAATCCCATTTAGATTTTTCTTGAACCTGTTATGTTACAGAATTGTTGAGTTGTTTCAGTCATGTCCGACTCTTTGTGACCCCCTTTGGGGTTTTCTTGGCAAAGATACTGAAGCGGTTTGGCATTTCCTTCTCCAGCTCATTTTCCAGATGAGGAAACTGAGGCAAACAAGGTTAAGTGGCTTCAGGGCCACACAGCTAATAAGTATCTCGGGCCAGATTTGAACTCATGTAGTTGACTCTTCCTGATTCTGAGTTTAGTGCTCCATTCACTTTATCACCTAACTGCCCCTTCTTTTCCTTTGTTGTCTACTTTGTTCATCTATACTATCTTGTGGTCACTTTTAAAGGGTTCTGTGTTATTCTAAGGTGTTATATTTTGTTTTGTGCTGGATTCTCAAACCTAAGACCTGAGAATTTGGACATTTTGCAACCAACCAAGTCATAATGTATATCCCTTTATCCTTTTTGTTCAGATGAACAAAACATGAGAACAGCAAGTCTCTGTAAAAAACATGAGAACTGGGCACACACAGTTTTATACTGAACAACAACTGTTCTCATCTCACCAATTAATATGTAAAAACAATGGCTCATCTTAATATAGGCATTTATGATTAACAGCAACACCTCTGTGAAGGAGGTTATAGGTTATACAGGTCTAATTACATCCATTTAAAGGGTCAGGAAACTGAGCTTCAGCAAGATGAACTGATTTTCCCAAGGTCACACAGTGAATAAAATTTCAGACTCAGGTCTCCTTACTTCTAATTCAGCACACTTTCCAATCTCCTCTACTCCACTCCAGACTGTAGAGGAAAACACCATTTTGAAATTACCCCAAGTTAGTGTTTTCTCTGAACTGATATTTTCATGTCTGAAACCCATGACATTCTCTGTATTGCTAATGCATGTAATTCATACAATTGGGTTTTTTTTTTTTTTGCCACCTTTAGTGAAGTTTGCAACCATTTGTTAGAGGTGCTTTTCAAACATCGCCATCATTTGCTATGGAACTGGATTGGTTTTTTTTCATCCACTAAAACTTCTTTTTTCTGTTTCTTACAAGTTCAAGATTTTGCTACCATTTGATGAAAGAGTGAGTGCCACAAGAGGTCTCTGCAGGGGCATTTTAGTAAATGTTTAACAACCAGCTCTTATGGAACTAATCTCAAAGAGCAAACCAAGGTTACTAAGAATACTTAGCACCTTCTTATTTATTTATTAGTTTTCAGCATTCATTTCCACAAGATTTTGAGTCACAGATTTTCTCCCCATCTCTCACCCACCCCCACCCCAAGATAACAAATCCACTGAATACTCCTTCCCCCAATCTGTTCCCCTCATATCTTTCCCCATCCCCCACTTACTTTCTTGTAGGGCAAGATGGATTTCTATACCCCATTGCCTCTACATCCCATTTCCCAGTTGCATGTAAAAAACAATTTTCAACATTTGTTTTTAAAACTTTGATTTCCAGATTCTTTCCCTTCTTCCCTCCTTACCCATCCCCACTGGGGAGACAAGCAATTCAATATAGGTTGTTTGTGCGTAGTTATGCAAAACATTTCCATAGTAGTTATATTGTGAAAGATTAACTACATTTTCCTCCATCCTATCCCTCTCCCACCATTTATTCTGCCTTCTCCTTTAACCCTGTCCCTTTTCAAAAGTGTTTGCTTCTAACTACCCTCTCCCCCAATCTGCCCTCCCTTCCATCATCCCTCCTCTTATCCCTTTCCTGTAGGGTAAGATATCCAATTGAGAAGCACCTTCATTAGAGATTTTTTTAAAATTCTCCATTTCAACATTTTTCCAGATAGGAACCTCTATATAAGGAAGGAAATAAGCAATGACTAATTGCTTATTTTGTGGTAGGCACTGTGCTAAGCACTTTATATAGCTTTCATTTGATCCTCACTACAACCCTAGGAGGTAGGTAGTCTATTATCCACATTTTACAGATGAGGAAACTGAAGCCAATAAAGGTTTAGTAGTCCAGAGACAGACAAATAATATCTGGGGATAAGATCTGAACAACAGTTGTCCCTGCCACATCATGGGGGATAGGGGTACAGTGCAAACCACCTACCATCCATCTCTATGATCTGGAAAATCCATGTAAAATTTTTTGGCCCTCCCTTTTGTAGTGCCAATGCAATATTTACAGTGCTCATGATCACAATAGAGACTGTGACTATAACTATCACATGGCATTCAATCGCAAAATATGTCAAACTCTCCAGATAGAGGATAAAGTTGAAGGATTTATTTAGACACCAGAAAACCAAATCCCCAAACCAGTAAGCCAAAGTACCAAAGATATTCAGAGGCCATAATAATACTGAGAGCCACAGCATCCTTTAGCCTGCCCACAAACCAATACATGATCAACATTTACTCACAAAACTCTCTATTCCTTGCCTAAGCTCCTTTGTCCCCAATGTCTCCAACTGTCTCCAACTGTCAGACTTGCTCTCAACCAGCTTCTTTATGGGCTCTGCTTCTCCTCAGCAAACTCCTCCCACCACAGGCTCCATGTGACCACATTCAGCCTATTAGGGGGCAGAGATTGTCTTCACAGCAGGGGAGGTCTTCAGACTCCCCACTAGGTCTATTAAGGGGCAGGGAAGATCTTCAAATTCCCACTCCCATTACACCTTTGTACCAGAGAAGTCTAAATCATTATAGTAATAAAAGATAAAATGTGTTGATATTATATAATACTATACATATATTTTATGCATTTCTGAGTTTCTAAACTTTTTTTTGTATTGTCTGTGGCTTTCACAAAACCCCCAATGGGAAAAGTCACAATGTGGAAGGGATAACTGTAAAGTCTTTCTCACCTGAAGCCCAACACTCCATCCATTATGCTCCTGCTGCCAGTAATTTAGGTAAAGGGTAACAAGCAGCTCGTCCAAGTGTTAGACTAATTTCCATGAGATATTAAAAGAACCAGAGCAAGACCTCCAGCATGTTGGATAGATCCTTTATGGAGATTTTATGGAAATACTTGGACAAAAATTTCACTGGATAAGGGAAGGAGAGGGAAGGGAATAAGGATTTATATAGCATCTACTAGGTGCCAGGAACTGTACTAAGCACTTTAGAGTGTAGATGAATCAGAAGAAATGTCAGTTTTGGGAGTATTAGTGCTAATGAAAACAATTCATTGAAATGGTAAGGTATGAAAACTCTACTCTTACATTGTAAACAATTGGAAAGCAGAGATCGAATCTATATACAATGTTGGTAAAGACATGGGCCGTCTTTTCCCCCAAAGTCTGATGTATAAAAACAGTTTGTAGCCTATAAGCAGTGTTATTTTTTCAATGTATGGCTACTGTTTGTTTTGTTTTATTTATTTTTGCTTTTCAGAAGGAATATTTGAGGGATATGGCTTTTGTTAGAACCAATAGGGTAATTCCTTTTTTTAGAGTTCCTACAATAAGATAAATCATAGCATGTGAAATGATCATAAGATGCAACGTCAAGAGGAAGGATCACAAAAAAGGTCTAATGTATTTCAGCAAAGCACTTGACAAAACTTTAAGTACCATATAGATGTGAGCTATTATTATGACTGACCCACTTCCTTTTGGGGTCATAGATGCTGGGTGACATCTTTTATTTCGCCGCTTGGGTACAAACGATTGTTGAGAATATGCTGTGGGATCAAGAAAATTGTTCTTTTTTTAATTCTAGTGGGTCACCGTCTGGTGGTGGCCATGTGGATGTTATCTAGCAATGATGAATATGGAGTAAGAGCAAATGTTTCTTCCCTCTCATGAAAGTAGGGCTCTCAGTGCAGACTCGAGGAACTCTCAGTTTAGTCCCACGTGACTAGAGGTATTTCGTTGAGCATCACTGAATCTAGGACTGTGGAGAGGAGTGCATCTGAGCTTTCCCTCCCTACCCTTCAGGAGATGTGGTTGATTTTGGCTGGGATTTTGAAAACAAAGTGATTGTCACAGGTATCTACCTAGGGACCTGAGTGGGATGTGAGCAGAAAGAATGGAAGAGAGTGTGACAGTAACATGAATTGTTTGTGCCATGCTCTGAAGAGCAGCTAAACTGGTAAAGCCCTTTACAACCAAACCCTAATCAACTGCAATAATCAGATATGCTCTGCTGCTTTCATTTTTTCTTTCTTAAAAAACCAAAAAACCCTATACATTGTTCCCTCATGTCCTGTAACTCCATCAATTTGCACTGTGATCTATGCTCTGCTCTGGAGTAAACCTTTCTTGATCCTGGAATAGACTTTGATTGGAAGTCATCTGGAGAAAACAGTCACTTGAAACAGAATAGAAGGAGTCATTGCTAATGATACTAGGGGAGCTGTGCCATTTAGGTGCTATGCTAAATAGGCGATGGGGAAAACAAGGCCTTGCTAGGTGTGGGACCATAGAGAGGTAACAAGCATCTCTTCATCTTGGATCTTTTTCCTTCTTCACTTTACACTTTTTCCATCTTTCTGAATTGATGTGGAACCCAGTCTTCTCTAGGAGATAATATATTCCTGGTCACTCTTCCTGTACAAGGGGGTCGCTTCTCTCATGTTCCTTGGACACAGGACCAAAAGGAGGAGTAGATGTTCTCCTCACTGTCCTTTGCCACTGTCCCTCAGAGACCTCTTTTCCTTTGATATTCACTCAGTCCATCCATACTAACTCATTTAGATCCTTGAGACAGATCTGTTGATCTGGAAGTCATTCTTTGCTTAAAGAATGTAGCACTGATCTCATAGACTCCCATTCTACCTCAACTCAACTGCTATCCTTGTAACTGTAGGTTTAAAAACACATATAGGGGTAGCTAGATAGTGCAGTGGATAGAGCATTGGCTCTGAGGTCAGGAGGACCTGAGTTTCACATCTGGCCCCATGTGACCCTGGGCAAGTCACTTAACCCCAGTTGCCTCCCTCCCAATATATAGATCTGTAGGTCTGTATATGTATGTGTGTATATATGCATGCATGTATGTATGTATTTCTCTCTCTCTCTCTCTCTCTCTCTCTCTCTCTCTCTCTGTCTCTCTCTCTCTCTCCATATCTTTATCTATCTCAAAGTCCTCTTGAAAGCCCTGGCCTATAATTTTATCAAGGTCCCATGACTTGTATATTAACTCTTCCTGAATCAGGCACAAGAATGGTGTGCTTGGCACATAGTAAGTACTTAATAAATGCTCATTCATTCATTCATATCTCTGATCTCGCTGTAACCCAGAAATCATCTACCTCCATGATTCAGAATTCTGAAATTTCTCCATCAGACCACAACCTCTTCTCTTCCCATCTCTCCCTCTTCCTAGAGTCTTCCTAAACCTAATCTTCATGTACCACATAAACTCTAAGCCCTTAACCTAGGTGGTTAGCAGATAGACTGCTGGACCTGGAATTAGAAAGACGTGAGTTCAAATCCAACTTTAGACACTTACTAGCTGTGTGTCCCTGGACAACTTTTGTCTCTCTTAATCTCCTCAACTGTACAATGAGGATCTTCATAGCACCCACCTCACAAGGTTGTTGTAAGCATCAAATGAGATGACATTTATAAAGTACTTGGTACAGTGCCTGGTGCACTTAATACATGCTTGTTCCCTTCCTCTTCTCTTCCTTGTTTTCCCAATCTGTCAACTCTGGTATGACTTCCCTGTCCTCCCTTATAGTCTTGTAGATATGGATAATCAGTTGGATTACCAGTGATCCTTTGGCAGACCTCAGCTCTGCTTTGCTCTCACTTTCTTGCCCTCTCTACTCCTACTTGTATGCTATTTCACACTCCTAGGGAGTTTTATAATGGTACCAACTAGATTCATACACATTTTTGCTCTATCATCTCACCTGGGCTGATGGGCTTCCTTTCATGTGTCATCAGTGGCTGCTCAAAGGCTTCTCTTCGTCCACCTGCTGCCTCCCTCTGTCCACACAGAAGAGGACTTCATTTCTTATGTTATTGAGAAAATAGATGCTGTCCATTATAGCTTCTATTTCCTTCTACTTTTTGTCTCAAAACTCTTGTGCATTATCCCCCATTCTCTCCTCTTTTGTTCTAGTCTTGAAGGTAGACCTTCAAGGTAGACTCTTCTTCTCAACCTCAATACCTCTACTTCTGCTCTTGATTCCTCCCCTGTCTATCTTCTTTCGGAGCTTTCCACTTCAATCATGCCTTCTCTTTTTCTTGCATTTTCAATTGCTCATCTGCGGAATCCTTTTCCTATCATCTACAAACAGTCTTCATTGGACACCTAGGTGGCACAGTGGATAGAGTGCTGGGCTTGGAGTTGGGAAGGCATCTTTCTGAGTTCAAATCCAGTCTTAGACACTTGCTAGTTGTGTGACCCTGGGCAAATCCCTTAACCCTGTTTGCCTCAGTTTCCTCATCTATAAAATGAACTGGAGAAGGAAATGGCAAACTACTCTAGTTTCTTTGCCAAGAAAACCTCAAATGGGGTCACAAAGAGTTTGAAACAACATAACAACAATAATAGCAACAATGGATAGGCATTGGTCTTCCCTATCTTAGAAAGTCTTTACAGGACTTTGCCATCCCCTCAAACTATTATCCTGTATTTCTTTGATCTTTCACAACTCATCTCCTAGAAAAGGTGTAATAGTAATGAAATTTGGAGTTCGTTTCACATTGCTAAGCTGAGAAATACTTAGTACTTAGTAATTAATCAAGCCTCTATTAAAGAAACAGAAGGTATGAATCCCCCCCGCCCCTCCTTGCTGATGTAACAGGAAGGGGTTGGCTGAAACAGGAAGGAGCTAATGCCATGTATATATAAGGAGAAGTCCCTGCTGGGTCAGAAAGATTTTATGGGAGCAGGCTTCATGGATGCTGGGGAGGCTGAAGAGGAAAGGTACCCTAGGATGGAGAAGATGATTTTGATTTTGGGAACCTGGATGAAGTGATTTTGATTCTGGGAACCAGCTGGAGCTTCTGCTGAGGAGCTGCTGAATCTGAGGGCCAGCTGGAGCTTCTGGGAGCTTCCAAAGACTTCCAAGGGCCAGTTGGAGCTGCTGCAGACTGAGGAAGCATGACTGTGATGCTGGTACTTTTTATGAACCTGTTGGGGCTTTTTAAGCCTTAACTTTCCAGGAACAGAGACTGTGAAGTACTTAAGATGGATTAGATGCTGTGAGCTTCAGTGTGGAACAGGAAGTGCTCAGAGAACTGGACAAGGACCTGGGAGCTGTCTGCCTTTGAACCCAGGTGACAGTTTGGTGAATCCAGGTAGAATCTGGGACCATGGAAGGGGATCCAGGGAATCTGAGAGATCACTCCAAGACAAGCTGAAAGATTAGCAAAGAAACTTGCATACTGTGTACTGTGTACTGACTGAGAAATTGTAATTTACTAGTGACCTAGGGGTGGAGAGCTTATATATTTTATGATGATTGAATAGTGAATGATTACTGAATAGCAACTGATTTATAACTTTGTGTGCCCCATGGGTGGAGAACTTTGACTGTTGTACTTTGTGTCCCTTAAGGAGGCAAACCTCTTTTGTTAATAAATGTTGTTCTTTGTTCAAAACTTTGTGACCACTGTGGTGAAAACTATGTGGCCATTTTAGTGATAAGGTATTGTAAATGCTTTATTTTGATTCTGTGTGATAAATTGTAACATTGTGAATGCTGTCCCTTGATTTTCTGTGAATGTTTTGCTCTGCTTTGTTATTGAATAAATAGAATGTTCACTATACTGTATAATCAGAACCTTGAAAATCTGTTCACAGCAGCATTCTTCTGGAAAGCTGCTTGTGCTTGGTTTTACAAAAGGCTGTCTGTGTATGCTAGAAGAGATCAGACTTAAACTCAGGTCTCCTTATTTCTAAATCATTGCTCTCTCCACCAGACCGTATCATCTTCATGATTCTATTTGTTGGTAATGAGACATATTCTTTCTTCTCAGCATGAATAGGACAAACTGATTCAGAGGAAGTAGACTTGGTTATCCATGTCTGTGTGGGTGATTGTGGCAGATCCAGTTTGATTCAATTTAGTGCCATAAGCATATATTAAGCTCTTATTGCATTCCAGGCAGTGTGAGGTAGGCACTGGGGATTAGAGCGAGTTCCCTGAAAGCCAGGACTGCCTTTTTCCATTCTGTGTATTCTCAGAGCTCAGCACAGTACTGGCACATGGTAGATGTTTAATAAATGCTTCTGATCGACTGACTGGAAATACAAAGGAATTGCAGCTTTTGTTAGAACACATGGTCAGAATCAGAAACTGCATAACAAGTAGCAATTCACCTGATGTGAAAGCTCCCATTGCTGTCTCCACAGGGTATTATCAGAGCAGACATTTAGACATTAGCCCATGGTTTAGCTTGTACTTTGTTAGAGGAATTGGGACAGGTATCAGCTGGAAGCCTCGATTTTCTACCTTTTCTGGTGAATGTGGTTTGAGTCCCAGCTCTGCTAGGTGACTGTGTGGCTTGAGCAAATCACTTAAATGATCTGGGCCTCAGTTTCTTTATCTGAAAAAATAATAGGGTTAATAATTCCTTGCTGCTTCTAGCTTACAGGATTGTTATAAGGATTCAGTGTGAAAATGAAAGGAAATGGAATTCTGAAGTATAAATCAGGCTACAAGTGTGAGGCAGTGCCATTATTCACTTGGTAACATTTATCATCCTGTCATTCCTCCCCTTATAGAAGCCACTGGTGGTTCAGTGGATAGAGCACTGGGTCTAGAGTCAGGAAGACCTGAGTTCAGATCCTGTTTCAGATGTTAATTTTGGGACCCTGGGTAGGTCACTTAACCTCCATCGGCCACAATTTTCTCAAATGTATATAATATCACAACGCCAGAATTGTGAGGATAAAATGAGATAATATATGTAAAAAACACTTAGCACCATGTCTGACACATAGCAGGTGGTGTATAAATGACTTTCCCCTTTCCCCTCCCATTCCCTGCCAACTCTGCCTGTGCATCCAAAGAGGCGCACACTAGAAAGATCTGACCGGTGCACTTGGATTATGAATTAGAACATAGGTTCTTCACCTGGCATCTGTAAACTTGTTCTGAAAGTCTTTTTGATAACTTTGTTTCAATATAATTGATTTTCCTTTGTAATTCTATTCTATTTTATTTTTTTCATTATTTTATTTTATTTTATTCATTTAAAATATCATTTGGAGGAGTCCATAACTTTCACCAGACTGGCAAAGGAATACATGATTAAAAAAAGGTTAAGATCCTATGATTTAGAAATACTCCATAAAACCAAAAGAAAACAGAACTCTTCTACCCCAAACCATAACAGCTTATTGGCAGCAGGGAGATCTTTCTTCCCAAGTATTAGCTTTATTTCAGTGCGATATCACCAGTAGAAGGGCCAGAAAGGTGTTGCTTTGCTTTGCTTATAGAAGGATGTAAGGACACTATCTCAAGTTGGAAGGGAAGTATTTCTCAAGAGCTTCTCCAAGAATACAAGAGACTTCTCTTATGGCCCTGGTCAGGTATTTTCGAGTAACAGAAATATCTCTCTTACTTGCCATGAATAAAGCATCCTTTAGTCATCTGTTATCCTTTGGCTGTTGCCTAATGTTGCAGGTCTAATCATTCCTCCACTGGCCCACCCTTGGGCTGAATATGAGTGAAACAAAATGATCTGCACACAGGATGGGACAATAGCACTTTGTAATTCCATAAAACACTTTGAGGCTCTCAAAAGGTGCCATATACATCAATAAATAATAATAATTTTCACTCTCTATTCTTTGTAATACTCTCTTAGAAGGCTGAAAATAAAATTTCTTTCTTTATTGATTTTGTCCTTCTACATTTGGCAAACATTGATTTTTTCCCTTTCCTAATGGAGCAGAAGCCAACCTAGCTGTATTTCATTTACTTCTCTCTCCTTACCTCAGCATCATAGATGATGTTGGAAGGAATATAAACAGCTCCTAGAGATAGTAGTAGTAGTTGTTTAACTAAAGGGGACCTGAAATAGCTTTCTTCATCCCGTTGGCAGATATATTCAGGGTGGGTTTCAGATAAAATAGTAGAAACGTATCATCTGAAGGACATTTCCCAATGATTTTAATGATAACAAAAGACATTCAGATAGTGTTTTAAAGTTCGAAAAGCACTTTGAAGGTCTTATTTCATTTTAGGCTTTGAAACACAATTGCATGAGGTGTGTTCTCTAGGTATTGTTATCCTGATTTTTATATACAAGAGAACAGAATGTCCAAGAGCCCAAGATGACACATATAGTGTAAGAAACGAGATTTAAAACTAGGTCTCCCTGACTTCAAGCATAGCACTCAAACCGTGATGCTATGCTGCCTTGTATAGTGTGTGTGTGTGTGTGTGTGTGTGTGTGTGTATTGTGTATTGAGGCAGCTAGGTTGTGCAGTGAATAGAATGCCTGCCCTGGAGTTAGGAAGACATGAGTTCAAATGTGACCTCAGACACTCACTAGCTATGTGATCCTGGGCAAGTCACTTAACTGTGTTTGCCTCAGTCTCCGCATCTGTAAAATGAGCTGGAGAAGGAAATAGCAAACCACTCCAGTATCTCTGCCCAGAGAACTCTAAAAGGGGTCATGAAGAGTTAGACTCAACTAAAAGGACTCAACAATCAGCAGCAGCATATATTGACTCCTTGTCAGCTTGTAAACTTGTTGAGGCCAAGTGGGCTATTTTTTTTTGTTTGTATCCCTCTCAACACTAGCAATTCAGTTTAAACCAACTTTATGCAATTCAATTCAACTTAGCTGAATTCATTAAATATTGATTAAGTACCACTTATGGGCAATGTACAATGAAATAAGACAATGACTCTAGTTCATTACCTCCTCATGTCCAACCTGCCCTCAAGGGGGATGGCTCTGCAATCTAGTAAGTGTATGATAAAAATACACTACTGCTACTATTTCTACTATTACTACTGCTACTACTATGACTATGACCACCACCACCATGACTATGACTATGACTATGACTACTACTACCACTACTACTACTACTACTACTATTACTACTACTTCCTACTACTACTACTACTACTACTACTACTACTACCACTACTATTACTACTACTACTACCACTACTACCACAACCACTACCAGCCAACATTTATATGGCACTAATTATGTGCCAGGCATTGTTCTAAGTGCTTTTAAAATTATTATCTCACTTGATCTCATGCTTGTAAGTATAAACAAATTATACCATGACACTTCCACAAAACTTATCCTCTGATGCTTCATAATGGCCGACAAGTCAATAGACATGTATTAAGCACTATGCTAAGCCCTGAGGATACATAGAAAAGCAACACAGGCCTAAGTCTCAAGGAGCTAGCTCAGACTCTAATGGAGGAGAAAACATGCAAACACTATGTACAAACAAGATCTGTATAGCATTAATCAGAGATGACAGAGAGAAAGAACTGGTATTAAAGGGGATCCAGAAAGGCTTCTTGCAGGAGGTGAGATTTCAGCTGTGACTTGCAGGAAGTCAGGAGGCATAGATGGTGAGGGAGAGGATTCCAGGCAATGGTGTGGAGATGATCTTTTTTCAAAGGCTTTTAGTAGCAGGTCCTGCCAAGCTGGAAAGGTTTGGGGCATGTCCTTGATAAACCCGATCTGAATCTCATCCCAGGACTGGCTTAGATAAGTGGATAGATGCTCATCACCAGAATGTTTAATTATTTTTGGTCACAGCCATGCATTAAATCATCCACTGGGGCAGAGAGATATTGTCATCTTCATCAGTGAAGAGAAATATGCGGATGGAATCAGAGATTTTTGAAGTTTTAGGGTGAGTTAAACTCATCAATGTGATAAGTGTATAGGAGATTAAATAGTATGAAAGAGTCAAGAAGAGAGAGATCATTTGTAGTTTGAGCCATCAGGGAAGTTAGAGTAGAGAGTGTAGTACTTGGACTAGAAAAGAAAACCTAATGATGAGAGGAGAGCCATTCCAGTGAAGAGGGACAACCTAAATGAAGACATGAAAGCTGACAAAGGCAGGGTAAGAAGGGGGCAATGGTGAAGAGTCCAGTTTGACTGAAACTTAGAATATACAATGTGACAAATCTGCAAAGTTTATTGTAGCTGAATTGTGGCACCAGAGGACCTGGGTTCAAATCTCGCCTCTGCTATTTACTGTCTGTTTGACCTTGGCAGTTTAACTTCTCTGGGGCTCATTTTCTTGTTCCATAAAATAATGGAGTTTGACCACATGGCTTCTAAAGTCCATTCCAGTTCTATGATCCTAACATTACTTTTGTAGCTAAAGACACTAGTGGCAAAGGAGACCTGTTAGGAAGCTATTAGGTCTAGGTTAGAGGTTAGAGGTGATGAACTAGGGTCATTGTGATGGGTCTGGGGAAATGCAAGAGATATTATGGAAGCAGAATTGACAAGACTTGGCCACTGATTGGATGGGAGAAAAAGAGACAAGTCAAAGGGTATACTATGGTGATGTGGAGCCTGAGTGATTTGGAACACAGGGCTCAGTACATGATAATTATTTAGTAAATATCTGTTTGATTTTTGTCCAGTCATATGATAAGTATAAATAGCCTTGAGATGCCCTAGCAATGTGTGGAATAAAGTGGAGGAGAGTTAGCCTCTCTGAGGTGTCAAAGGGGTCTCTATCTCAACAGGAGATGGATCATCTCTGCAGAAAGGGACATGACCCGGAACAGAGCCAGGAGAAGACTGAGTTTAGGATGGAGTAGTATTCCTTTATTCTTCATGACACCCCTTGGTTATGTTTCTTTGTGCAAAAAAATCTGTTCATCCAGATACCTGGAGTTTGATAAAGGCAGCTGTTTGGAATTTGTTTGAGATATTAGGCTAGCTGTCCAATTGTCAATGAGCTCTCTCTTTTTAAAATTATCTGGTATCTATTTTTTGTCTGGAAATGTCATATTCTCTACCCTCTTCTCCCCCCAATCCCTGCAACCCTATAATGTCAATTCCTTTAAAGTCTCAACCACTGAAGAAAAAAACCAAAACCAAAAACTTTGTCTTTGAATCTCTGATACCTTTCACATAGTAGGCACTTAATGAATGTCTCCTGAATTGAATTTCATCTGAGTTCTGGGCAGTGCAGGCTGAGAACATCTTCGTTGCTCAGTCAATATTTTGTAATTGACTGGTTAACTGAACAGAAGGGAGCTGGACCAAGAAAGACTGCTTAGAACCTCACCACAAACCTACTTTGAGAGTTGGAAAAGAAAGTGAATACTCTTTTATTATTTATTCATCCTTTTACATACCAGTCAGCTCTCCTCTCCTTCCTATTCAAGTTGAGAATGGTGCAAAGAAAACAACTGGCAGGTAACTCTGGAAATGGAAATGAAAACCAGTGGATGTGCCGTAGTTATCTACTGCTGCTGAGCTCAGAAGGACCTGGATTTGAGTCTGGATTCTTTTGCTGTCTCCTAGTGTAGCCCTGGGCAATTTACTTAGCCTCTTTGATTTTCAGTCTCCTCATCTGCAACATGGTGATATTAGCTGTCAAAATGACCTTCCTAAGGAATAGGTCTGACCATGTCACCCTCCTCTCACTCTTCCCTAACTCGGTAAACTCCAGTGGTTCCCAGTCACCTCCAAGATCAAATACAAAACCCTGTTTGGCATTCAAAGCCTTTCATGACCTTCCCCCCTCCTCACTTTTCCAGTCTTCCTATACCTCACTCCCTCCTCTTACTCCCTTTTCCCCTTCCTCTCCCTCTCCTCCATCTTCTCCCTCTCCTCTTTCCTCCCTCCCACCATCCCCAGTACTCTTCCATCCACTTACATTGGCCCTTTTGCTGTTCCTCGAATAAGAAGACACTCTGATCTCCCCAGTCCAGGAATTTTCACTGGCTGCCCACTAAGCCTAGAATGTTCTTCCTGCTCATCTCCACCTCCTCACTCCTGGCTTCCTTCAACTCCTAGCTAAAAAAAATTACTCTTTCTACAGGACACCTTTCCAAATACCCTCAATGCTGGTGCCTTTGCTATTGATGATCTCCCATTAGCCTATGGACATTGTTTGTGTGTAATTATTTGTGTGCTCTTTCCCCTTTTAGCCCGTGTTTTTCCCTTTCTTTGTGCTCGGCACTCTGCTTGGCACATAGTAGGCACTTAAGAACTGACTGACACTATTTACCTGATGGAACTGTTGGGAGAATTGAAAAAGGTTACGAATGTGAAAGCTTTTTATAAATGACGAAGCACAATAATAATAGTAAGTAATGAGGCATTCCTATCATTCTTATTAATTGGTTTCTGATTAGATCTAGATGTTTTGACTTGTATTGTTCAAACATTCTGGCCTCCTTTTCTTTGGTTGCTTTCTTAGAAGATGTTTCCTCTCTATGGCCAGCCTTTAAACTGTGTCACAGGAATTCAGAATTTCTTTTGAAGCTGACTCGTCCCTCACATGGGATTAAAACCCCATGGCTTTGCTTCTGTGTATGAAGTGAATTGAGGCAATTATCCTGATGATGAAGATCAAAAACACTTTCACCTGAAAAACCTAGATAACTGAGACAAAAGGATCTATTTTGGGCTTGATTCATCTGTTCTCTCTTTCCCTTGGCATGTGCAGACACAGTCTTACCCAGTCAGAGGTCTGGGCAGGCTGTATATTGGAGCACTTTGGGTAAATCTGAATCATCCCAGAGTAGGAGACAGCAGCCACGTGCTTGCTACCCAAGGGGAAATAAACAAGCATTAGTTAACTGTAGCCCAATTCTTTCCATTTCTCCTTTAAAACAATAACACCATACACATATACTAAAACAAAAATGTGAATCCATTTATCCCGAATTCCTGGAACTCTTACATTAAAAAAAAAGCAACACAGGGTTTAGCTTATATATCCATTTTTACGGAGACAAATCTGTTGAAGAATTAAAAAGCAAAATTTGCTTTGCTCTATAAACAAGACGGGGAGGGTGGTGGTGGTGGTGGATGAAATTCTCTCATTTGCTAAATATACAGCTTCTTAGTTTGAGACATAAATAAGAACGTTTGCCTAAGTAGGTCAGATTTGAGCTTGGGCTTTTCAAAAAGACTTGAAAGCAGCACCGTGAATATCCACTTCAAAGCCAGGATCCATTTTTGTGCTCACATTTTGTTCCTGAGAAGTTTCCCATCTGTTCGAATGTCATGGTTGCACCACCGTGGCATGTCCTCAGTCTTTCTGACTGGCACCTTCTAGACTTTCCTTTCTCATGAGGCAGGTAAAGGAGATAATTGGGAGACCTCCAGAGCCAATATGGAGAGGGTGAAGGAAGGGAGAGAATTCCACAGGAACAAATGGGAGGGGAAGAAGGATGCGCATTCTCCCTCTTGCTGCGCCAACCTGTTTGGTTGTGAGAAGTTGAAAGAGAGGAGCATGCATTTTGAAATGCTTCTCCTGGGGCTGAGCCTGAAATTAAAAAGTGATGTTGGGAGAGATTAGTGAAGTTCAGTTCACTCTCGTCTCGGCACAAGTACAGTTCTGAATTCGGGATTCTGACAGATTTAAACCCTTTTTTTCATCAGTGCTAGTACAACATGATCTGCCTGTCAGTTTCTCAGATGATGCCTTTCTGACTCCTTCCAGGAGCTCTGCAGGGGGAGGAAGCTTCCTCACTAATGTGTCACTCAATCCACCCACCCAGACACCCACTGCTTGTTTGAAGCTGGCAAAAAAAAAAAATCTTGATTTTTATATAGACTTGAGAAATTGCCTCCCCTCCTCTTCCACCCCCAACACAAATGATATATAGGATGTGATATGACTATCTAGTTATTTTTAAAAATCTGAGGACTTGGGTGATATAGGTTATAAATGAACTTTCCTTTATTTTCTCAAGATACAGTGCTAACCAATAAAAGTGAATGTAGCTTTTCTTTCCCCATATTAACTGGCATCAGTAGACTGCTGATGGTGCTTTTAGAAGCACATATAAGAATCATTTCACTCTGCTCCTTGAAATGAAACCATGGCTGGTGTGAAACTACTTTCTGTAATAGCAATACTACCCAATTCACTCCCAACTCTTGCTCGGATTGCAACCAATATATCTCGAGGTAGTGTCCAAATCATCCAGGTGGCTCAGCACAAAGCTCTTTAAGAATGAAGACACCTGCAAGGAATTTCGTGACAATATCATGGAAACCCTCTTAGTACAGAGTATCCAAGCAACAAATGCCAGTGCCAACAGTGAGTGGCTTTATACCAGGCAGCCTAGTAGCCTCTCTAGGTACCATTAGTGGTTTTCACCAGAAATGGCTTAGGAAGAAGATAATTATAGCAAAGTAAGTAATGTATTGTCAATGAGGCCCAGTTCCTGGTGTAATGGAAAGATGAATGAACTAAGAAAAGCCTTTACTAAGTATTTACTATGAACAAAGCATTGTGCTAAGTGCTAGGGATACAGAGAGAAAAGTAACATAGTCTTGTTCTCCAGAAGTTCCCTAATAGGATCTGATAACAGATACGGGGGCTTTAGCTGCAAGTCAGGTGGAAAGGCCCTATGGTCCTTAGGATGCAGAGGAAAAGCCAATGCTGTTTCCACTAATAAAACAATATCTAGGTGCCTAGACTAACCATCATGAGAACTGTGTGTTAGCGCTTCCTTCGCTACCAAGTGACCTTGATCAAATCAGTTTGCTGGTGTGTGTAGCCCATATCCTAGTCTATAAAATAAGGTGGTTGGAATGGATTATTATTATTATTATTATTATTTTTTTACAGTTTTCTCCTAGCTCTTAGGTTCAATGATTTTATTCCTTCTGATCCTGACCTAAGTGGAGCTTAGACAACATGTATGACCAATGAAAACTAGTAAGGCTTAAGAGAGAGAGCAATGAACACTGTCATTTAATTTGGCGGCATGTGGAAGCCTGACTTTCTTTTCAAAGATTTGAATCCAATCTGCTTGCCAGGAAATGTTTTGCTTGAATTATCTGGATGATTGTTTTAAGCCTTTTGCTTTGAATGAGGAGGATGTGGAGATGGAGAATGAAAGGAAGGTTAGGAAAGGAATATGGAAGGAGAGTAACTGCCGTTTATGCAACACTTTGAAGTTTGCAAAACACCTTATGTACACACGATCTCATCTGGATCTCATACTGACCTCGAAGATAGGAACAACAGATATTTTTATGACCATTTTGGTGAGGAAAAGACTGAAACTCAGAGAATTTAAGTGATTCTCCCAGGGTTATAAAGCTTGTGAGTTCTCTAAGGCAGGATCAGACCCCAGTTAATTAGTGGATTTGTCATAAACTAGCTGTTTGACCTTGATCAAGACATCTCAGGGGCCCAGTTTTTTCATCTATAAAATGAGAGGTTGGGTTAGATGGTGTTGAAGTCTCTCTCAGTGCTCAGACTTCATGTTTCTAATTATCCACAATCAGGTTTGCTGTCCAGGCTCACTGGACACTTGTTAATTCTACATTTCACCAGGTGCTGTGTCCACTTGATCCAATATTGTGCCTAGAGGCATCCAGTTGGCAACTGAGATTTTGGTGACACAGAAAGATGCTGAGTAGTGAAGAGTCGCTCTCTGTGCCCAGCTGTGATATGTTACATAAAAGACCTCTCATTTTCTTTGCCTTGTCTGCGTCTCTGGCAGACACAGGAAATATGGGAAAGATGTTTGCTACTCTTGAGCACTCTTGCTCTAAATGTGTAGTGTACAGTAAGTACAGCCCTGTTGATTGTACATCAATTTGATGGACTAACTATAGAACAGTAATTAAACCAAAGAGAACATTCTGGAGCACTTATTGCCACTTGCTGTCTGTTTAATCCCCAAGAGTCCTGCAATAAATAGAACTATGAGTTTAATTAATATCTGCTGGTCTGACTGTTCATTTAGGAGAGGCCATACTAGACCAGTGATCAGGCTTTCAAAGAGAACACACTGTGAGTAATGTGGCACACATTTATAGAATCTATGCTTTAATACACAGATTATGACAGTATTCTATGCTTATACCCCTTAAACAAATGACATTTGTTCATCACTTTTCATCATTGGCTCTAATTTCCCGTGCAAATGTTCCCTTCTCAACTTAACTGTGAACCCTGTGAGGGTAAAGACTCTGCCTCAGTCTCCTTTGTATCCTTCCCAGTGCTAATTAGCACGTCTCATTTCAATTCTACAAAGACCCTACTGTGTGTGAGGCACTATGGTGGCTCAAATGATTTATCGTTGATTCGTTACCTACTGCATCACTTTGGGCACATTTGAAGTTTGTTGAATTATCTGGCAATTCCCTCCTGACTCTTGCCTTTATTACTTTAATTCTGATCTCATGGTAGCATCCCAGTTATCCAGGTGACTCAGTGTAAAGCTCTTTAAAAACAAAGGTGCCTATGAAGAATTCCATGACACCATTACAGGGAGACATGAATACCTGGATCACATCATTGTGTCTGTTCATTGGGACTGCTTTTGTTGGTGGGGGGTATTGTATGGGGGGATTTGGAGATTTACACAAAGGAAACTAATTGGTCAATCACGCTTAAAGCAATAGACTTGTATTTGACTTGTTTTAACTCACACATGGGAGGTGCTTAGCTTGAGACATCTACAGGAGGCAGGGTGTGTCTGTGGTGGAACAAGGGAAGGAATCATAGCAAAGAGACAATTGGATCTCTGGAAGGGCAGGATAAAGCCTGAACTTAGCCACTTTCTTCTTTGGTGAGGTGATCTTTAGGTCACAGAAAATGGGAGGAAGGGAGTCAATGAGCCAGTGAATGGCTTCCTTTGGCCCGGGAAGTCGGGGCTATGCCAGGCTTTCAAGCATACTTTGTAGTTCAGTATAAGCACATGACAGTAGTTCCACATGATAAAGCTTCTTCCCGGTGTGAAAGTACGAAAGGTGTTTTGTTTGTTTTTTAACAGGAAAGGCTAATGAGACAAGTCTGATTGGCTTCTTGCCTCTGATGTCACAGTGTACTAATCATCCTGGAAGCAGAAAGGATGGGTGGGATTTTTTTTTCTAGAAATAAGGCAGGGTGAGGGAACCAGCTAAGACAAAAGGGCTGTATTCCAAGCAGACACAAGCAGTTACAAGAAAAGCTAGGCCTAGAAAATCAGAGTTGTTTTTTTTTTCCTTGGGGACTACCATAATGACAAAAGGAAGCATTTTCAAGCAGTCATAGTTCTCATGTTACATTTGCAAACAAGGGCAACAGTACTCATATCAAATTTTTTTAAAAGATGCCCAACAAAATCAGTAGAGTTAAAAAAAATATGTATATATTATAGTTATTGTAACATGTATCATAATACAGATAATGCCTTTTGTAGGAAAAACCATTGGGACCTGTGTTTTTTATCCCTTTCTTTCCTACTCCCACTGTTTTGTACACTGTAGGTATTCAGTGATTACTTGTCTGTTGACTAGTTGGTGTCCACAGATATTCAGTAGTGCAGTCAGACACCCACAGTCAAGGGCATACACATACATACATTACTGTTTCTCTTTCACTGTCCTCTCCTTCAGCTTCCACCTTTATCTCAGACCTTTGGCCTGAGGCTGCAGTTCACTTTGAGACATTCCTGTGTTCATAGATTTAGAAAGGACTGGAAGGGACCTTTGAAATCATCAAGTTCAACACCCTTATTTTACAGATGAGGCAATTCACAGTCAAAGTGTTTAAGTGACTTACCCAGGCTCACATAGTTCATAGGTGCCAGAGGCTGGATTTGAATCTAGGTTTTCCTGACTTAGTCCGACCTTCTGTCCATTACACCACTTAGCTGCCTGAATGTTGTTGATGCTCGTGGAGTTCATTCACTTATTGACCTGTTTTAACTCACACATGGGAGGGTGCTTAACTTGAGACATCTAAGGGGGTGGGGAGTGTCTGTGGGGAAACAAGAGAAAGAATCATAGCAAAGAGACCATTGTATAGAGTTGGAGAGGATTTTAGAGATTGTTTAGTCCAACTTAATCAGTTTATAGAGGATGCATCCTTAAGAGGTTAAGTCGCTTGCCCAAGGTCACAGTTATAATAATAATAATAATAATAATACCTCACATTTATACAGTGCCTCAAAGGTTTTTTTAATTAAAATGTTTTATAGAACAAAATCCTCTTTTCCTCTCCTACTTCTCCCTCCTATTGAAAAAAAAGAAAAACAAAATCCTTATTTGGTCATGTCCAAAAATATAAAGTTCATGGTCTTACTCTGAGTTCAACATCTTTCCATGTGGAGATGGTCAACACGCTTTGCCATGAGCATTCTGGCTCAAAGTTTTTTGTTTTGTTTTACAAAGTTCTTTCCCCCACAATAATTCTTTTAAGTCAGGAAGTAGAAGGATTATCATGTCTGTTTTGTAGAGGGGACAGTTTGCTCATGCTTACATGGCCAGTAAGTAGCAGAGATGAGATTTGAATTTAGGATATTGATTTTTTTACAGTATCCTCTTTTTATTTTTAAATAATATTTTATTTTTCCCAATTACATGTAAACAATTTTTAACATTCATTTAAAATATTTTTGAGTTCTAAATTCCATCCCTCCCTCCCCTTTTCCTATCCCTGAGACAGTAAGCAATTTGATATGTTACATGTGTTCAATCATGTAAAATAGATTTCCATATTAGTCATATCATGAAAGAAGGCCCAGGCCAACCCCCTGAAAAAAAATAAAGTGAAAAATAGTATGCTACAATTGCATTCAGACTCCATCAGTTCTTTCTCTAGAGGTGGATAATATTTTTCTTCATGAGTCCTTTGGAATTGTCTAAGTCATTCACAGTTGATCATCGTGCAGTGTTGCTGTAACTGTGTACAATGTTCTCCTGGTTCTTCTCAGTTCATCTTGCCTCAGTTTGTATAATTCTTTATAGGTTTTTCTGCAATCATTCTGCTCGTCATTTCTTATAGCACAATAATATTCCATTGCAATCAGTGGCCGCAGATTGTTCAGCCATTTCCCAATTCATGGACATCAAATTTAGGATTTTCAACCAGCTTTAGTATGCTTTCCACAATAACAACAACAACAATAATAATAATAAAATTTTTAAAAATTAATACAGTCTTTCAAAAGTTTGCAAAATGCTTTACACACATTATGTCATTCAAGCCTCACAACAACTCTATGAGTTATCATTATTTCCATTTTACAAATGAGAAAAATGAGTTTCAGGGGATCAAAGTGACTTGCCTCTGATCACAAAACTAATAAAGTGGAATTTGAGCATAGATCTTATTGATTTTGAGTTCAGTTATCTACTGTGCATTAAACATACTGCCTGCTACCAGTACCAATTCACCTACAATCCACTAGCTACAAAGTTGGGACGTTAGAGGTATGTGGTTTGTTGACATATTAGCTATTTTCTACTAATTGCAAAAGCATCATTTCCAGCGTGGGGAATATGTAGCTCTGTTCACTTTTTGTTGATGGTAGCGAGCATCTTGACTTATTAGAAGTAAGGTTTCTATGAATAAATTAAAATATATATTTTGTATAAAGTACTCATATTTTCCTCAATCAACAATAGCGATGCTATGGTTTGAAAAGAAAAAACATATTCCTGTTGATTGATTCATGGGGACAACGGGGAAGATATTTAAAATTGAGACTATCCCAGAAAATTCAGGATATATGGTTAGTATAATTATAGCTCATGCATTTGACTATGTAGTTCAAAGCCTCATGTAGAAATATGTTCAGAAGCAATTTTTTTCTTCTTCTTCAAAGGCCTTATAGCAGAAATGGGACTTAGAGCTCATCTGTTCTTCTTCTCTGAAACCTACCTACCTCTATGTAAGGATGAGGAGGCTGACTCAGAGCAGTTATGTGCTTTATCAAAGTCACACAGAGCTGGGAGATGTATCCAGCTTCCCTGGCTACAGAACCTGGGCCCTTTCCACTCTATCATTAGAGCCTTTCCTATAGCAGTTTAACAGGTAGTCCTGCCTCATATCTGGGGGCTTAGCCTAAGGCTGAGCCCTGATTCTATGCTAGAGAAACCAAGGAAAACATTCTGGCTTTCTGCCTGGAAGATCAAAAGGCAATTGAAACTGAATCGCAGAAGTGTGATTATATAATGTAAAAGAGGAAAGGGGAAAAAAGGGGGGAGATAGGTTGCATTTAAATAAAAAAAAAAAGAAAGAAAACCAAACCAAACCACACCAAATCAGAAAAACCCAGAGATGAGGAAAAAAGCCAAGAAGGGTAAGGGGAAAGAGAGCTGTCAGAACTTCAAGAGAATGAATCAATATTCCCAAGGTGAACATGCAAATACCATGTAGACGCTGAAAACGGTGGTATTTAGTATCCCAGTCGTTACTGAAGTCAGGCTTGCTTTTTTATTCTGGGATGATACAAAGATTGCTAAAGCTAGAGAAGGGAAGCAAATCCAGGGCTTGTGTCCGGATTAAAAAGCATGTGGTATCCAAAGGGAAGAAAGAGGAAGACTGGAGAAAACTTCTTACCAAGGAGCATTCAGGAGTGTCCAGTGTTTACATCAGCATGAATTCCTCAAGGCTTTGGGACTAAATAAGAGTTATGCAGTCACAAGCACACAAAAAATGTGTTCCTGTGGATTTATTTACATTGAGCCTCCCCAGAACATTTTCATAAGACCTAAGAAAACAGTTGAAATTGAAACTGGTTGTTGGAAGATGTTTGTCAAACCTGGCTCTCCAAAAATGAACTGATATAATGAGAAGCGACATTGATCCACACCTTCTTTCTCTGATCTGGCTTGTATAGTAACTGAGTGCAGCCTCTAATCAGGCTCCTGGCAAAAGAATGACAATAAAAATGAAAAGTACAAAGACAGTTAAAATGAACAAAAAAAATATATTTGTATGAGAAGAAATGAATAGAGATGCTCTCGTAGTAAATATACTTCTTAATATGATGTATTTTTACTTGTAAACATATATACATATAAAAATTAACTATATGTATATGTGTATATATGAGTGTATATATATACATGCATATGTACGTATGCACACATGCACATGTATATAGATGTGTGCACATATGTATGTCATATCAATGTTGTCAGAGTTTTGTTACCCCATCTGGGGATTTCTTGACAAAGATACTGAGTGGTTTGCCATTTCCTTCTCTCAACTCATTTTATAGTGTTATTGTTCAGTTGCGTCCAACTCTTCATGCCCCCATTTGGAATTTTCTTGACAAAAGATACTGAAGTGGTTTTCCATTTCCTTCTCCATCTCATTTGACAGATGAGAAAACTGAGGCAAACACAGTTAAGTGACATGCCCAGGGTCACACAGCTAATAAGTATCTGAGGTTGGATTTGAACTCAGGTCTTCCTGACTCCAGGTCTGGCACTCTTATCTACTGAGCCACTGTAGTGGCAACCACACTGGCATGCCCAGTCTGGCTGCTACCACAAGTTCTTAAATCTGCTTTACTAGGAAAGCTAGATGTTCAAGGGGTCAACAATCTTTTTTAGTTACATTCTTTAGCTCAGGGAAAAAATCAGCACCCTGAACTTCAGAGAAAATCCAAAGAAAATAAAGAAAATAAAAGCAGAGAAATAAAGATCAACAGACAGGGCTTCTGTCTGAGAAATTAGCACAGCTCAACAGACAGATCCAACTGTCTGACCAAGACAGTACACACATAGTTCCCAGAGAGTTTTTCAAAGGCTCCTTAATGGCTACCCAGAGTCTCATCTGGTCAAATCACAAAAACACTCTTGCAATGAGTGCGCCCCAAAGCAAAATGCTAACCTCAGAGTATATATATGCACATGTATGTATATACGAACACACATACGTGTATATGTATATATATGTATATATACATACATGTGTGTGTATGTATATGTATATATGTGTGTATATATGTATATATATCCCCATTTTTAGAGCCAGAGGGCATCATAACCCTCATGACTCAGTACCTAATTAGAGATTAACAAAAGGTGTGAAAGTCTTCCTACAAGCAAGCCTCCCTTAAGCAAGCTTCCCTTAATGGACTTCATTAATGAGGCTTATTAAGTGGGGAAGATCTTACATTCCATTAACATTACAGCTACCTAGCTGCCTTATTTGGATTTAGAGGAAAACTTAAATTAGAAGGCACTGCCAGCTTTTGAAATCTTTCAGCAGTATAGAAATGACTACATTTAGGACTATCTCCAGAATAATCAGTTGAAATAGAAATGGTGCATAGTAGGTTAAGGAGAGCTCCTTCCTCCTCTCCCCTTGCCTTGCTCACCTTATCTCCCTATTCTGAAATTTCCTCATACAAGTGTCCTAAGATTCCTTTTTCTCATTTGGTGCTTTTTGTGGTCCTTATTCTAGGTACAAAAATTCCTACTTACCACTCTGCCCAAAGTGGTTAAAAGGCTTGTCCGAATCCACCTATTTTTCTGAATACCAATGAGATTATGGATGCTGACTCAAACCAATTTAGAATAAAACACTGCGTCACAACAGATGACCTAAGAGGTCAGAGATTCTAGGGTATGAAGGCAATTAAACATTGACTTTCTCCTCCAAACTAATAAGCACTTTCACTTTATATTAACAACAGCTAGCATTTATACCCTACTTTCAGGTTTACACAGCACTCTATAAATTTTATTTATAGCACTTTATTTAATTTTATTTAAGCCTTTTATTGTCTTATTTTATCTTAACAATCCTGAGAGCTATTTTTATAGCCTTGTTGCAGATAAGGAAACTGAGGCAGATGAGGTTAAAGTGACTTGCCCAGGGTCATGCAGCTACCAAGAGTGAGGTAGGATTTGAACTCAGGCCTTCCCAACACCAAGTCCTATACTCTAAACATTGTGCCACCTAGTTGCCTCAAACTAGGATTTTCCTTAATAGGGATTATATTTATTGAGAAATGAATAGGATCAATTGTATTAAATGATATCAGTCAATGAATAAGCATTTATTAAATACCTACAGAATGTAGGATAGCTTAAGCGACATGATTTTTCTAGGGTTATCTGTTTTAAACTTTGTGGTTGTTTGTATCCAAATACTGTATTGCTCTGGAGTGGCTAGTGGGTACAGTGAAGAGAGTACCAGGCCTGAAATCAGAAAAACTTATCTTCCTGAGTTCAAATTTGGTCTCAGACACCTGTTAACTCTGTGACCTTGGACAAGTCACTTAAGCCTGTTTGCCTCAGTTTCCTTATCTCTAAAATGAGCTGGAGAAGGAAATGGCTATACACTCCAGCATCTTTGCCAAGAAAATCCCAAATAGGGTTACGAAGAATCAGACATGACTGAACAGCCTCTTCACCTAACCCTCCTTTCTACTCTGAATCTGACTTACGTAAAATTTGAGTGAAATAATAATTAATGTGTGCTTACAGTTTTTTCCCCCTTTTTGGGAAGATCCCATTTTATAGACATGATCTGCATTTGTCTCAACAGACTATGGCTGTCAGTATAATCAGACTATGGCAAGGTCAGCCTGGTTATTTGGCTTACTTGGAACCCACCAACCACATAATCAATTTTGAAGGAAGTAAAAAGTATCTTGCTACTGTTTTTGCCATGCCATCCCACTGCACCATAATGTTAAACTGTACATGTTCTCTCCCTTGACAGAATGTAAATACAGGGATGGCAGAAACTATTTAATTTTGTCCTTGTGTCCCCAGTGCCAAGCACAATGACTGGTGCATAGTAAATGTTTAATAAATGTTTAGTGATTGATTAGTTGATTTTATTGGTGTTGTCTGTGAGGCAATAATCCAAATAATTCCAGCAAATACAAAATTTTCTTTGCTTCATTTAAAGGTTTTAGGGAGGAGAGGTAGTGATCCTAAGAGGTAATTTCTTTAATTTACTCTCCCATCTAACGGATACAGCCATATCTGTAAATATTATTGCTCATATCCTCAGGCACTCGTTTATTTCTTGACAATGTTTCTTTGCAATTTTAAGGGAGAAATGTTATCCTTCGACTCCCCCCTTGCAATTAAATGATGAGAACTTAAGTTGATTGATACTCGTTTTATTCCATAAATAGGATTCCTATTAAAAAACAACACTTTCGAAGAAATACAACCTGATTTCAAACATTTCACCCACAGGGACTCATACTAGAAAACTAATATAACACCTAAAAATGTAAATCCTACAGATCAGGAAAAAGGCCTATTGTTTTTTTTTTCTTTTTTCCCTTCTTTCCTTTGTGGGAGGTGTTATAGTTACAAAGGAATTTAAGCTCTAACTAGAAAGGCCTAGGGTAGAAATCTTTGTACAACAGATAAAAATGAGGTTGGAGTAAATCTACTGCCACCTACCTTTAGCAAGATTTGGATACCTTGGAGAGGATCCAAAAGAGAATAGTGAAAATGATTAAAGGTTTGGGAAATAAACCTTCTGAGCAAATGCTAAAGGAATTTGGAGTTATATAGCTTGGAAGAGAGGATGTTGAAAGTGGAATTAATAATTGTCTTCAGGTATATGAAGGGACAAAAGGTGGGTGTTAGAGAGTGGCTATTTTTGGTGTCCACAGAGGGTAATGTAAGATGGACTTTGGGCTTAAACTCTGGCAGAAAGATTTAGATTCGATATTATAACTTTCTGCCTTCCTTGGATTCTTGCCATGAAGGAGCCCCACTCACACAGAATTCAGAGTAAGGCAGGTCCATCCTGACACCTCCAGGAGAGGGTTTATTACGAGTGGGACCCAAGGGATTATAATTCCATTTCACCTCTAACATGGTCCTACAGCAAGGACCCACAGGGGACCGTCACATGGAGATCCTGAGGTGTGAACAATAGATGACATTGTCAGAGAAAGTCTAGGCAGATCTTGCAATAATATAGTGTAGATTGCATGCTTTTACTTTCTTGTCTTTTACCTCTCTTTACCCTTGTAACAACCCTATGAGGTAGGTAGAGTGGGCTGCATTAGTCTTAAAAAATCTCTGGAGAAAGAGGCTATTCTACTTACCTCACAGGGTTGTTAAAAGGGTCAAATGAGGTAGAAAAATGTGGAAATACTTTGGTGGTAAAGCCTTGAATTGTTGTATTATTGTTATGCCTACATTATAATCACGATGAGGAAAATGAGAAGATTGACATACTTGAACTACTCTAGAGTTGCAACTATGATTTCTTTTCCCAAGATTTGGAAATGTTATGGAAACATTATCTTAATGGTACTTTTCCATTTGAAAGGCATTAAGCCTATCAATAAAAAAACCACATTATAGCACCTGGATGCCTCTCTTTGCTTAGACCTCCATCTGACACGGAAACTCCTCCAGAAGACTTTATTCATAAAATATAATGTGTTTGCTATGCAATGAGGAAACAGAAGAACCAAGGGTATTAATGGATCTGTTGATGAATGAGACTGACTGTATGATAGCAGGCTATGGAGAAGTGATGAAGACTAATAGAGCTTTGGCAGTTCTTGTCTTTTAAGACTCGGTCCAACTGTCACTTCTCTCGTGAAGCCTTTCCTGATTTCTGCCAGCCAGAAGTGACATCTCTTTTCTCTGAAGAGAAATTGTAGTATAGGAGGGAAGGATGGAGCTGAAGTCAGGAGACCCGTGTTTTGCTCTGACTTTGAGTAGCTGTGTGATCATAGGCAAAACACTTTAAAAACATAAATCTGTTTTATTTTCAGATCTGTATTCTTTCCTTCTTCTCTCCTCCTCCCTCCCCCCACTTGAGAAAGCAAGATAAACAAAACCCCTCCTATGAACATTTATAGTCAAATGAATTCCTACACTGGCCATGTCCAAAAGAAAAGTGTGTCTCAATCTGCCCTGAGTCCCTCTCCTTTCTATTATGAGGTGGGTTGTTGTTCAGTCATGTTCGACTCTTCACAACCCCATTTTTTTGGATTTTCTTGACAAAGATACCGGAATGGTTTGCCATTTCCTTTTCCAGATCATTTTGTGGATGAGGAAACTGAGGCAAATCAGGTTAAGTGATCTGCTCAGGATCACACAGCTACTAAGTATCTGAGGTCTGATTTGAATGCATGAAAATTAGTCTTCCTGACTACAAGCCTGGTGCTCTACCCACCATGCCACCTAGCTGCCCTAAGAGATGCATAGTATGTTTCATCTTGAATCCTCTAGAATTGTGGTTGGTCATTGTGTTGTTCAGAGTTCTTAAGTCTTTAAGACAAAGTCTGCCTGTCTTTGCAACATTGTGGTTATTGTAAAAATTGTCCTGGTTTTGCTCTATTAACTCTGTATCGGTTCATCCAAGTCTACCTGGGCAAGTCACTTAACATGGATGAGCTTCAGGTCTCTTCTTTGCTAAGTAGAGACAATTATACTTGTACTACAAACCCTGCAGATTTATTATAAAGGAAATGCTTAAAGTGACAAATAAACAAAAGTATTTTTGGACCTCTCCTACACTTGTTACACTCTACTATGATTTATAATTGTTTGTGTACATATATTCCTTATCTTTGTACTGGCTTATAAGTTCCTCTAGAGTAGGCACCATATCTTTTTGTATCCTCTCCAGCACTTTACACATGATATGGACTGTACCAAGAACCTTAATGTTAATAGCTTGGACCCAACTTAGGCTTTTGGGACATCCTGTACATGCTTAATTTAATGTTTGTTGAGATGTACAACAGCAATTGAAAAATAAATAAATTAAAAGAAAGAGCAGGGAGGAGGCCAGGTGGTGCATGAGTAGAGCGCTGACCCTAGAGTCAGGAGAACCTGAGTTCAAATGTGACTGCAGACACTTACCAGCTATGTGACCTTGGGCAAGTAACTTAACCCCATTTGCCCTGCCTTCCCCCCTCCAAAAAAAAGACCAAAAAAAAAAACCCAAAGCCAAAGAAAGAGCAGGATAAGTGCCTATGTTGCACAGTGGGATCTGGAAGAGCAGCCAGTCAGTCATCTACAAAGCCTTCCAATTTACATCACCATTTCCCTCACATTTATTCTCTTCTCTCTACTCACACCGCCTTTTCTCAAGTTTAGGCCCTCGTTCCCTCCTGACTGGACCCCTGGAATAACTTCCAAGTTAGTCTCTCTATTTCCAACCTCTTGCCTATCTAATCCATCTTCAGTGTAGCCACCAAATTGATAGTCTTAAAACTCAGATCTGACCATGTCACTTTGCTACTTAGAGTTTGTCAATGACTCCCTCCTTATTGCCTCTAGAATAAAACACACAATCCTGTTCTAGTCAGGCTAGCCTGGTAGCTCTCTTTGTACCGAACATTTGATCTCCAACATTTGTGACTTTGCAGAAGTGGTCTCCAAAGTATGGAAATGCATGTTCTCCTCCCCTTAGCCTCATACAACCTCTAGATGCCCTCAAAGCAGAGCTCAGGTAATACCACCTCCATGAGGTGTTTCCTGTTTCTTGGTTATTTGTACTCTCACCTTGTTGAAATTACTTTGTACCACTTTACCTTAAAATACTTTATATACAGTATAATTGTATAAATAACTAATACAAGCATTGAATCTCAAATAAAATAATATATTAAATCTCATTTGGCTTTTAAAGCCCTTTGTCATCTAGCCCCTTCCTACCTTTCCAATTTTCTTACACTTTGTTCTCCTCCATTTATTTTATTATCCAGCAACACCTCCTCCTTGTTGTCCTCATATTCCATCATCTCCCTCATACATTGAATATTCTCCCTCCAGCCCTTTACCTCCTGGCTTCTCTGGCTTATAATTCAATCCTGCAATGTGCCAGCCACTGTGCTAAGCACAGGAAATTGTTATTTAGTCATTTCAGTAGCGCCTGACTCTTGGTGAGCTCATTTGGGATTTTCCTGGCAAAGATACTAGAGTGGTTTGCAGATCATTTTACAGATGAGGGAAACTGAGGCATACTGACTGGGTCACACGGCTAGTAAGTGTCTGAGGGCAGAATTGAACTCACGAAGATGAGTCTTCTTGACTCCAGGCCCTGTACTCTCTCTACTGTACCAACTAACTCCGCCTAGAATTGGAGATAAAATTAATAAAAAGAATTGTCCCTACCCTGAACAAGCATACGATCAAAAGGGGGAGATAAGGAGAAAGCATGCCTGGGGAAAAGGGTTTGGCTTGCTTTCTTTCAAGACTTAGCTCAAATTTGACTTTCTGCCAAGTCTTTCTTTGTACACCCTCTTTAACCCCGTGGTCTTCTATCCCCCACTGCTAGTGCCTTTCCTCTGGGACTACCTCCCCATTTACATTGTATACATCCTAGTTGCATGTTTTCCCCCTACTGGAATGTCAACTCTGATGGCAGGGACCATGTTTTGGTGTCTTTATAGCCCTAGCATTTGACTCATAGCAAGTGCTTTGTCAATTGATTTGTTCTTTGATTCTTTATAGTTTGGAGGGGGGATGGCAGGGCATTTGGGGTTAAGTGACTTGCCCAAGGTAACACAGCTGGTAAGTGTTAAGTGTCTGAGGCCAGATTTGAACTCAGGTCCTCCTGACTCCAGGACTGGTGCTCTATTCACTGTGTCACCTAGGCCCCCTCCCCGTCCCCCCGCCCCAGATCCTGTATACTGACTTCTACATATGTTGTATTGTTCCTATCAGTCTCTATATGATACTATCCTATTTTGTTCTCTCTCTCTCTCTCTCTCTCTCTCTCTCTCTCTCTCTCACACACACACACACACACATACATTCTTTCTGTCTGTCTCTTTCTTTCTGTCTCATGCACACCAGTGTTCATGACTCCCCCCCAATTGCCCTCTTAAATACAATATCACTGCAAATGTAGAAACATCTTATTTACACAAATCAGGCCAATTTTTAATTACACATATGACTGCTCATGACCATGTAAGCCGGTAGTTTTCACTTTCTCTTTCCTGCCCTTATACCACCATAGCATTACAGACAGGTGGAATTTTCTCTCCATTCCTAGTTGCTCATAGAAGTGCTGAGAGACAACTTGGCAGTAGAGTCCATAGAGATCTGGCCTCAAAGACAAGATCTGGGCTCAAGTGGGTCTCTGACAGGTACCAACTGTGTGACTCTAAGCAAATCACTTAACCTCTTAGAGCTCCAGGCAAATCTCCAAACCTAGAAATTGCAGAACAGCTATAGATCTGCCCTGGTAGAGGGAGTTTCCTCACTGGGAGTTCCCTAGGCCAATGAAACCATAGATCTCATCTGCCCAAAAGCAGAAGTGCTAATGAAGAGTGAAATGGGCAAAATGCAGGTAAGCTCAGGGAATAGAAGCCAAGGCTCTGGATAATTTCTGTCTTTAGCCAACTACTATAGAAGATCTCCTATTAGGAAAATATTTTGCCCTTTATGGCAATTTTTTTTATCTCAGTGTGTTTCCTCTCCCTGAACCCTTCAGGGCTGAGGCCAGTCTCAAAGGGCCCCATGAGGCATAAGCCCTTTGGCTTTCAGATCAAGGCTTTATGCAGATCTAGAACTGTGGGCAGTTTTTCTGGTTTTATCCATTCTTTTCTAAATCGACTCTGTTTGCTTGTTAGATAAGACTTATTTGAACTGTGTCCCACACAGGAGGCATGCTCTAAGGCAGGTAGAAGAACTCAGCTTGACTATATGTTTCAAATGCTTTCCTGGGACTTCTTGGCTGGATATCTTCCTTGTTTTGACAGACCATAATGGCTTATAGTGAGATGTGAACTTCTTAAAGATAGGTAGGGACTAGGGATGGATGGCAATATCGCTCAGTGGAAAGAAGGCTGGATTTAGAATCAGAGGACCTTAGTTTAAATCCTAGTTTTTTTTTTCCATTTACTGCCTGTGTGAACTGTACTATGTATTTTGAAGAAATCTAACAATGTAAATACTTATTTTGTATGATTCAGTGGGAGCATATCCAATACAACGGCTACCATGCCATAAAACCTGCCATAGGGGGCGGCTAGGTGGTGCAGTAAATAGAGCACTGGCACTGGAGTCAGGAGGACCTGAGTTCAAATTTGGCTTCAGATACTTAACACTTACTAGCTGTGTGACCTTGGGCAAGTCACTTAACCCCAATTGCCTGCCCTCCCCCCTCCAAAAAGCAAAAAATAAAAATTTTTTTACAGGCAATTAAGTTCTCTGAACCTCAGTTTCCTGACCTGGAAAAAGGAGGCCATTGGACTAGGTGGTTTCTGAGGTTCTTTCCAGTTTTAAATTCATGATTCTTATATCTTATTTTTAGAATCAGTCTTCGAAGAGACTTCAGAGTCTAATCCAGGTTCTCTGTCTATTATTCACTACTCCCAACAAATGATCATTCAGCTTCCACTCGAAAATCTCTCATGATGGGAAACTCGTCTCCTTCAGAAGGAACCTAGCCCAAGATTGGTAAGCTCTAATTGTTAATTCTACCACTTCTTCCTTCTCATGGGTTGGAACCTGTCTCCTTGCAAAAATTCTATGCACTGATCTTGGTTCTGCCCTGAGGTGAGAGTATTGGTGGTATGTGTTCTGCTCCCTCCTTTCCAACATTAGGTAGATAGTAATGTATCTCCAAATAACTCCTTATTTAGGCCAACTGAAACAAACAGAAATGTTTGGACCTATATAACATTTTAGGCATATTACCACTGCCAACATTAGCTATCCAACTTTGGCTAGCTTTTCTGAAATGTCTTGTCTGTAGCTAGTTTTGAAGTTACCACAGTCATACCAATTGAATTGGGGCTAAATTAAAGCAGAAATTTTGTGCTTCCTTCTTTTATCCATTGCTATCTGTGGCTATTTATTCCTTCTTTTAAAAAAAGAAAATTGCTGTTTTGCTATGTTGTAGACATTTCAAGCTACCTACTATACTAAAGAAAGTCTGAAGGGTTCTTTGATGGACTCCTGGAAGAGCAGCTGCTTTGCTAGGTTCCATACTTAAATACAAAATAAACATGACAAAAAGGGCCAGAAATAACGGGTAGGTTACAAATAAACACCAGGTCCCTGCCATTTCTAATTAAGTATATTCGTGAACACATACTACTTTCAAATATTTGAGTAGGACTTGAGGATAGGAAGCCAGTATAAGCCTGGCTACTTAAAGTAGCCTATGAGGGTCCTGGAAGGAACAGGTAATTTTTCTGCCTCTTAAGTCACTGGTTCTGATTATTTTTCCTTGGAGGTGGGTAAGAGTAAGTATTGATTATTAGGTTGTCAGTTTCGACTCACCAAGGAAAATGAAAAAGGAAATGAAATAAATTGCAGATATTTAAAGCATAAGTGAATAATGGCAGTCAGTTGGTTTTATAACATGGTAGCATTTGAATTGGATATGTTGGCACTGAATCATACAAAATATGTATTTATGCATTAGATTTCTCCGAAATTCATGGTGCAAGTTTTTAACAAGATGTAGGAAAAATAAACTGCAACCCTGATTTTTTTTTATCCTTAGGTTGCTCGTGACAGTGATTCAGTATGGCCATGTACTCAATGTGATTCATGTAAAAGGTATATACAGTAAGTATTGAGTTTGAAAGGAGTCATCAACCATCTCTGGAAACACTGCTCTCTGAATGAACGAGATTCTCTGCATGGCCGTCATCATCACCATCATCGACAATAAGAGTTTATTGAGTACCTCCTATGTGCTTAATTATTGTTTGGGACATATTCACGCCACGACACCAATACATAAAGAGATTATGTTTGATTTATAAACATGTTAAATATTCTAATTCAATTGTGGAAGATTTTTCTTACACTGTCCTTATGTACACAGTGTGATCTCAGCACACACATAGATTAAAGACTGTTTATATGCTTTTGTATGTGATTATGTATCATGTAGATGCAAAAATGTCATAATTTCCAAATGAGACATCTGGGGCTAGATTCACAGCCTATAGAGCCTCCCTGCTTCCTGTGTGGTCCTTTTTTTTGTGTTACCTGTCATTTTCTAAGGCTCTTCTTCTAAAGAGTTTACTCTTATAAGAAAATTCCTTCATACATTCCAAAGGATAAAAATTATATTTTATATTTTATTTGAAGAGAAACCTACCCAAAACTCTACATAAGATGGACATCTATCTATCTATCTATCTATCTATCCATCTATGTATCTGTGTATCTATCTATCTATGTTTCTTCGTATCTATCCATACATATATGTATGTGTCTATCTATCTCTATATTTATATGTCTATATGTATACATGTGTATATGTCTATCTATCTATCATCTATCCATCTATCATCTATCTATCCATCTATGTATCTGTCTATGTATCTGTGTATCTATCTATCTATATGTCTATACATATATGTATGTGTCTATCTATATATTTACATGTCTATATATATGTATAGGTCTATCTATCTATCCATCTATCTATCTATAGCTTGGTTTTTCTTATATTAATGGCAAGTTTCTTCATACTCTTGGTTTTTCCTGGGCAGCTGGTTAACCCAACTCTTTGGAGTAATTATGGATCTCATTTAGGAGGCTAAGCAATATTCTTGTGCTTGATGCAATTATCCAATGCTGTCTGCAAACACAAACATCGGGAAGACCTTACTAACCATAAGAGATCTTTTGGGGTTTTCTTGGATTTTTTTTGGAGGGGAATACAGGGCAGTTGGGGTTAATTGACTTGCCCAAGGTCACAGGGCTAATAAGTGTGAAGTGTCTGAGGCCGGATTTGAACTCAGTTCCTCCCAATTCCAGGGCTGCTGCTCTATTCACTGCATCACCTAGCCACCCCTCAAGCCTCGTTTAGTCACAATGTAACTCTTCTCTGTACTCAGTCTTTTACCAATTCTGTCTTAGGAAGCAGTCAAATAAATTGGGTATTAATAAGTTATTTTGTTTTTGATCTCTTGCATTCATTTTTAAAAATTACATTTAATTCTTTCCCACTTAAAACAATATATGCTCACCAATAGAATCTTCCCCTCTCATAGAGGAAATCCAATACTGGGCATAAGTCAAATTAAGATCTCTTAAGGGGGTGGCTAGGTGGCACAGTGAATAGAGCACCAGTCCTGGAGTTGGGAGGACCTGAGGGTAGTTGAACAAGGTTATCCCTTCTACATTTTTCAATAAATCTCATTTGTTTTTTATATAGGTGTGGGAGATGCCTCATTGGAGTAGAGTCATCAAGGTGCCATTTTGTTTTATTAAATTAAATGACTCTTTGTAGTTAACGGGTACTAACTGCAATAGGATCTTGTACATTTTTCACTTTTCCGTCAGCTGTGGATTGGTAAAAATGTGGAGTGGTGCTTGTAAAAGCCAGCCTATTCTTTTCAAATATCCTCAACAAGGATTCCCCCAAATTTTGTAAAGATGGAATAATAACAAATAAAAATAGTTAGCATATATATATATGTATCTATGTACATATATCATTTACTATAAGCCAAGCACTGTGCTAAGTGCTTTACAATTATTATCTTACTGGAATCTGACAACTCTGGGAGGAAGGTGCTATTATTACGCCCACTTTCAGTTGATGAAACTGAGGCAGAGGTTAGGTGACTTTTCTAGGGTTACATAGCAGGTAAGTGTCTGAGGCAGGATTTGAACTCAGGTTTTTCTGACTCTGTTGCTCTATCTACTGCCCTACCTAGCTGCCTCTAATAATAATAAACATATTGGTCAGCACTTACTGACATTCTTTCAGTCACCTTTTGGGTAGTAATAAGGCTGAGTTCCTGCTTCCTTTCTCCTCCATCCTTTGGTATCTTTAGCTCTTTCACATACTTTAAGAATTAATCCTTCAATGACACCAACATTCTGTAGTCTCCAGTACAGATCTTCTCTCTGTGTACTTGTCCTAATATATTTGCTTTTGCTGTCTTCATTTTCTACTTTCTGCTTCCTTGAGAATCACAACTGGATTGTCATGTTCAAGTTCAAATGTGGCAAGAGATCATACTGCCCTTGATGGTGAAAAAGGTTTGTTATAAAAGTCCTAATAGATGGTTTCCATCTTTCATCTATTGTCCTTCCAGTTTCATCATTAAATGATCTCAGGATGACTTTGCTTAGCTGGGTGTCTCTCCAATGTTTCTTTGAATTATTTTTCCCTCCAATGCTTCTTGTTGCTTTATGAATTTATATTCTAAACTAGAGCTGTTCTTGCTTGTCATAGCTCTGTGCTTGGCAAGTAAATTGTGTTTACTGATTGAGACAGATTTTAGATTCTTTTGGTATCCTTTGTTATGGTGATTGATTTATGCTAGTTAAACCTATGATTAAACTGTTAAAATTGCTGTTGATGTCCTTTCCTCCATCCATTTCCCTTTTTTGGGGTATATCGTTAACTTGTTTAAATAGGTCATGACAGTTGCTTTAATTACATGCCTTCTCTTTCCCCTTCCCTTTTATTCTTTCTTTTAGCTTTAGATCAGTTTTGATCTTGACTCTCAGAAATCACTGGGTCCATCTGATTCAGTAATTCTCCTAAATAATTAATGAGTGATTTTTTGTTTATTAAAATATAGCCATTTCAGCTTTTTTGTGATGTCACATAGAGAAGAGGTAAAAAAGGAACTTATTGAAAGGATAAGGAAGAGAAGGATAGAGGTGGCTGAATCAATCACCCCAGCAATCAGGTTGACCATATTAATCAGGGTGACCATAGTGCAATTACATTGAAATGGAAGAGCAGAAGAACATTGGATCCATATGAATTTTTATTTCAATGCTTCAAAAGATGTACAATGATGCTGGTTCAAAATCTGACTCACTCTACTAATATATGTTGTAATTTTAACCAGTTGGCCAATTTTTTCTTATTGAACTTTCTAAACTGAAATAGGCTTGTCCTTAGACAAATCGGTACAACATAATGGATAAACATTTAGTGGGGATTTTCTTTTTCTCTAATGGAATAACAGAATTTAGAATAGAAAAAGGTCTTGGAGATCATCTAGTCCAGGGGTGGGGAACCTGGGGTCTTGAGGTCCTATGTGACCCTCAAAGTCCTCAAGTGTGGCCCTTTGATTGAATAAAAACTTCACAGAACAAATGCCCTTAAAGGAGGCCACATGTGGCCTTGAGGCTGCAGGTTCCCCATCCCTGATTTAATCTAATCCTATCATTTTACAGCTTAGGAAATTGAGACCCAGAGAGGGTAAGTGCATGAATAAGTAGCAGAATTAGTTTTCAAACCCAGGTCTTCCAACTATAAATCCATGATTCTTTTCTAGGCAGTTTGGTGGTGCAGTGGAGAGAGTGCTAGGCCTCGGAGTTAGGAAGACCTGAGTTCAGTCTGACTTCAGACATTTACTAGCTGTGTGATCCCGGGTGAGTCACTTAACTCCATTTGCTTCAATTTCTCTTCTGTAAAAGGAGCTTGAGAAGGAAATGGTAAACTACTCTTGTATCTCTGCTAAGAAAACCCCAAATGGGATCATGAAGAATTAGACTGGACTGAAATGACTGGATAACAACAAAAATCCTGGGCAGTCCCTTGACCTCTGTCTCCCTTAGTTTCCTCAGCTTTTGTGATAAATAATGTTTCAAGTTCTTTGCAAATCTTAAAGCTCTTTATCAGCTACTTATTTTCTGTTAAACCAATATGCCACTTCTCTTATGTTTGTATTGAATGGGCTAAGTTTTAAACTACTTTCTAAACTTCAGTTTTCTCCTTCCTTATTGGATATGTTTAAATTTCCTCTATTTGGTGTTTTTTGAAATATCCCTCACTATGGAATATATTTCTTCCACTTTCTGTATTTCTATGAGTTCAAACTTTGAGGCTTACATTGATATAATAATCATATAGAGAGAGCTGAGCTATCTGTCATGTCATCTCCAAGATTTCAGTATATTCTATTGGGAATGAAGAACAATAAAAAGTTGCAGTTTCTCAATTGTAATCAAGGGAAATTCAACCTATGGTATGCAAACGGGAGCATGGAGTTGTAAGAGAAAAATAAACAAGCAGATCTTCCTAGTGTCAGACTAATCACATTTTTACTATGGCATTATCATGGGGTTTCAGTATGTATACTTGTTCTACTGCATAGCTCTCTGTCCTGGGAATTGTTACTTCTGTGTCTGAAGTCATTCTGGGATTTTAAGGATTCCAGCAGATTGATCTACAGATAACCGAGGTTTTATTGTATATCCGTATATGTGATTTCAGAATGACTCTAGACACAGAAATAACAATTCCCAGGACAGAGACTTTGCAGAAGAACAGAACAAAAGACGTGCGTGGTGGAAAATGAAAAAGGGGTTGTTTACATGACAAGAACAAGGGATAAACCATGGACAGCAGGTGTGATCCACTAGTATTCTAGCAATGTCAGGAGAACTCAAGAAGAGCCCCAGGAATATTTGGTGGGTTCCCTTTGGTGACCTTATGGGAGGACATGGAGAATCACACAGGATAGGCATATATGGATGTGGTATGATCTACATCATTGGGGGGAATAGCATTATAAATCCATCGGAGATATTTTCTTTCTGGTATAATGGGTAGGGGTGTGTGTGTGTGTGTGTGTGTGTGTGTGTGAGAGAGAGAGAGAGAGAGAGAGAGAGAGAGAGAGAGAGAGAGAGAGAGAGAGAGAGATACAGAGAGAGAAAGAGAGAGAGAGAAAGAGAGGGGAGTCGGAGACATACACATACACACAAAGATAAAGAAACTGAGTATATGGAGAAAGAGTTGGGGGGGAGAGAAGGAGGGAGGGAAGGAGTAGAAGAGAGGGATAGAGAGAGAGAAGGAGGGATGAGGAAGGAAGTAGAAGGGGGAGTGAGAGAGAGAGAAAGACCCAGAAAGAGAGAAAGAAAGAGAAGGAGGGATGAAGAGAGTAAGGAGGAAAGGGAACAGGAGAGGGAGAGTTGGGACTTGGATCCCAAGGCCAGTTTTCTAATTGCTACACCATGCTGCCTAATAGCTATATCTATATCTATTTTTCTGAATAACCTAAAGGAAGCCATCTAGCTCTTCTATAGAGGATTTATGGAAAGACATGGACAAGCATTGCAGAGAATGAGAAAGTATGGATGACTTATATCTTGTGTGGGTGGAGGGGAATATACACACTAATGAAATTACAGATCCGTCAAGATATCAAAGTTTATATTATTTTGAGCAGATTTATCTCCAGACCAAGTTCTGGATGTTTAGCTGATGCTAGGAGTGCTATTGGACTATAAATGGGGATATAAATTATACAGACACATATAGGCACACATGTGTACATATATATAGGTATCAAAATACTAACACACATGCACATACATATACACATGTATGTGTACATGTACAGGTATGTGTGTTTACATATACTCTGGTACTTTGGCAGGTTTCTTCTGGGTGTGAATGCTCCTTTCTCTGATGGAGATTGCAGCCTCTCCAGGTTTTCTTATTAGCATCTTTCTAGAAGTCCTTTAAAGAGGCTCCACTTAACCTGTAAGTGGCCTTCTATGCTCTTTTTAACATCTCCTGGGTACAAATGCAACATGCAAATGATTGTCCATCTGTTTTCTCTTGTTCTTCCTGTCTAACTGGTCTCCTCTTTTTCTTTTTGGTCTCACATCTCCTTTACAGTGTTTTTATGCCATTCCTGATCCCCACACCATCTCTGGTAATATGCTGCAGCCTATTTAGTTCACGTCTGTCTTTTTTCTGTCCTTTGAATTTTCTTTCATTTTGAATCTTTCTATATCAATAAGGTTTAGCAGAAAGAGCACTGGATTTGGTCCAAATTCCATCTTCAACATTTACTATTTCTGCATCTGTAGGCAAGGCATATAACTTCTCAGATTTTGAGTTTTCTCATCTTTAAAGTATGGATAATAGCGGCAGCATCTACCTCGAGGAGAGATGGTGTGATGAAATGGATAGAGAACTGGCCCAGAAGACCTAGGTTAAGTCCACCTCTAAAACAGCCTGGCTGTATGACCCCAAGAAAGTCACTCAACCCCTTAGTGCCTAAGGCAACTTTCTCAAGTAATAAATTACAGAGAAAGTGCCAACTTACACTGAGCAAGTTCCTCACTGGGAATTCTCTATATCAATAAAATCACAGGCCCTGTCTAGATACAGGTGAATTTATTTCGATTTTATCTGTGATCTCATTGACAGAGGGGGTGCAGATTAGTATCTGCAGTGCAATTTAGATTCCTTGAGATTACCTGGGGCACAGAAGTTAAGTGACTTGACTAGGTTTACATAGCTAATATGAGTCAGAAGTGGGTCATGAACCCGGGTCTTCCCAGTTCTAAGACCAGTTCTCTACCAAAATGCTCCACTACTACTACTACTATGATAATGGTGATGACGATAACCACTACTACTATTGCTCCTTCAATTATTGGAACTACTACTATGATGATGGCTACTACTACCATTAGTACTTCTACTGTGATGATGATGGCTACTACCATTACTACTACTATGGTGATGACTACTACTACCCTTACTATTACTACTAAGATGATGACAACTACTATTACTACTACTGTTATTACTACTACAATTACTATAACAACAACCACTACTACACTATTACTACTACTACTATTACTATTTCTTATTATTAAAATAGACTGTCTATTGGCATAGAGAAATCCTAGGTGAGGAAGTACCCTCTATCATTGAAGATTTTAAGTAGTTGCCTAGAGCATAAGTGTCAAACTGAAATAGAAATTAATCTCTGTGGACCACATATTGACTCTGAAAACAATAAATTAAAATTATCTAAAATGCATTATGTTTTTCATTTCTTTTCTTAAAAATTTCTCAATTGCATTTTGATCTGGTTCAGGCTGCACTTCATAATGCAGGCCATGAGTTTGACATCTCTGGTCTAGAGCACTGAAAGACCAAGTTACTTGTTGAGGATCGCACAACTAGTATGTGTCAGAACCAGGACTTGAACTTGGGTCCTCTTGGTTTCAAGGCTACCTCTTGTCTATGCTATGATTATTATTATGTTATCATTGTAATATTTTTGCATTATAGAACTGATAGCTATATAGCATTGCCAGGAATATTTAATCCACTGCATAGTTTCTCCAGTGAAATCTAACTAGGTATCTCTATAGTGACTGCTGTTAATATGCCAACTGTTGGACTCTTTATTTCGACAGGCCACCATCCAGCAGCATGTCACATGTATTAGTCTGGACAACATGTGGTTTTCATTCATTTCGTTTTCTTCCAATGTGGATGGCTGGACCAGTTGCTTTCATATTATTGTGGATGTCAGTGAGGAAACTTTGTAGATCATGTTTTCTTGTTTTTTATGGGACTTGAGGTCAGTACTTTGTGGATCATTGAACAAAATTATCTCCATAATTGCATTGGTCAAGGTCTAACCTAATTTTTAATGTATGCATGGCAGTCATTGTTTGAGGGAAAACTTCAAGGCTACTTTTTTTTTCCTTATATCTTTTATCCCTGTAAGTCAACTCTTTGCCAGCAAAGTTTATGGTCTGCTATTACAAAAAAAATCACCTGCTTAAGCTTGGCTATTCCTTTCTCATTCCTTTACATATAACTTTTCTGTGTCCTTAAAATCTATACTTTCCTTCAAAGCTCAACTCAACCACCATTTTCTGTATAAGACTTTTCCTCATCCTGTCACCTACTAGTTATTTCTATTGCCCTATATCCTTGATTGTTTTCATTAAGATTTTTAAAAGTAATAGAAGATTGGCACTTGCCAAATTTTGGGTTACTTTTTTAGGCAGGGATTAAAAGTTGCATGTTATAGTTTCTATTGTTTTACAGTCTTCTCCCCTTTGAAACATCTTGTAAATTAATCTCATTTCATTGAATCTTTCAAAAGGTATTCATTTTAAAAAGTTACAGTATTCATTATTTTATTGGTTCTGCTAACTTCATTCTTCATCAGTTCATACAAGTTTCCCTGAAACTTTCCATTTTGTCGTTTTTTTCCAATAGAGTAGCATTCCAGAGGACGGATGACAAAAATATGCTACCTATGTCCTGACATAGCCTAAGTATGTAGAAATAAGAGATTTTTTTCTGACATGGTCAGTATGGGAAGGTGTTCTGCTTTATTCATATTTCTTACAAATGATTTTTTATTTCTTTTCTTTTTTGTTTTTTATGGTGGAAGGGAGAGTTAATTAAAAAATGTCTCCCTAGACTCTAGACCATTATTTTTTCTAGCATAGATTTATTTAAATATGTGTTTGTTGAAATCTATTTCTGATTCTTAACTAAATCTGTGTAGGTATCATTAGCTCTTCTTCCTATAGTGTATGAAACCCAGACATGGTAGAATTAAAATGCACCGCTCCAATCAACAATGACATTAGATAGAAGCAGGAAAGTGAGAGAGGGGGTGGAGCCAAGATGGTGGTGTAGAAGCAGGAAAGCTCTACAGCTCCCACATAACCACCTCAAATACCCATAAAATATGACTCTAAACAAATTTTAGGGCTACAGAACTCACAAAAGTACAGAAAAACACATCTCCTACTGAAGGCAGCTTGGCAGGTGGGACAGGAGGGGCTCATTGCAGCAAGCTGGGAGCCGAAACCAGCCTGGCTTGAAACTGCGGCTTGCCCCTGGGGTGGCCAGGATGAGTCGTAGCTGGAGCCTTCAGGAGAGTGGATCAGCTGTGGTGATTTCCAGAATTATTAAGCCATAAGAAATAAGGACTAAATGAAAGGCTAGTGGAACTCAGCTAAATTTGGTGGAGAGTGTCTGGCCGAACTGCCCCCAGGGCAAGGAAGCAGCAGAAGTGGCACAGCCACCTCCACATGGCTGCTTCAGAGCTCCTGGCCTACAGATTGCAGGGTGCCCAAGTGATCATTCAGGGACTAAGTGCTCTTCACTGGCCTGGACCAGGATCGTGGTCTTGGGTGGTGGTCCTAAGGTGCATTTTCAGTGAGTCAAAGCTGGTGGGGGCTGCAGAAACAGTGGCCTCCTAATAGCTCTGGCAGCTGTGAAAACCCAAGCAATTTGGGACAGAGCTTTCCCCTCTGGAAGCAAAGTTCCACAGAGCTAAAAAGTCAAGTAATTGACTGGCAACATGAACAGGCAAAAGAAGCAAAGTAAGAACAGAAATCCAACTTTAGATTCCTTGTTTGGGGACAAAAAGGATCAAAGCATGGAATGGGAGGAAGACAACACAGTCAGAACTCCTGCACCAAAAGCTTCCAAAAAAAATGTAGACTGATTACAAGCCATAGAGCAGCTTAAGAAGGATTTTGAAGACCAAATAAGAAAAGTGGAGGAAAAATTGGGAAGAGAAATGAGAATGATGCAAGAAAAGAGATGAATGAAACAAGAGTCAACAACCTGACTGAAGAAAATAACACCTTAAAAATTGATTTACTCAAATGGCAAAAGAGGCCCAAAAAGCCAATGAGGAGAAGGATGCCTTAAAAAGTCGAATTTGCCAGATGGAAAAAGAATCTCAAAAGCTTTCTGAAGAGAATAATTCCTTCAGAACTAGAGTGGGGCAAATGGAAGCAAATGACTTTATGAGAAATCAAGATACTATTAAACAGATCCAAACAAATGAAAAAATAGAAGGCAATGTGAAATATCTCCTTGAAAAAAACCACTGACCTGGAAAATAGATTCGGGAGAGACAATTTAAAAATTATTGGACTACCTGAAAACCATGATCAAAATAAGAACCTAGAAAGCATCCTTCAAGAAATTCTCAAGAAAAATTGCTCCTATATTTTAGAACCAGAGGGAAAGGCCTGTCCATCCGTATATGTTAGGGATATTTTCACAATGTCATGTAAGTGCTGTTTGAGAATATTTCCCCCATCTACCATCTTTGGAAGAATAGATGACTGTACTCATTTGTACATTTTGTAGGATGAGGACCGGGAATGCTTTACTTAAAAAAAAACAACAAACTCCTTAGTTGTTTACATTTTTATGTCTTAAATACTTTAGAAAAACATCATGTTGGAATGAAGAGAGGGTTAGCCTTGATATTAGGAAGAGCTAGATCCAAATCCTGCCTATGATATGTACTGGCTCTGTGACCCTGTTAACTCCCTAAAACCAGATGAATTGCCAACCAATAGAATTTTCATATGGAAAGTTTTTTAAACTTACGAAATCACACAGAGATCCCGAGATCCCTCCTCCCCCAATTAAATGTTTTGGTATTGGATTGGTGGTTCTTTATGGTTTATGATTAAGGAGAATTGCTGATACTCTTATTTGACTAATCAAAATATACCATATTAAACCAGAGCAAAGTAGCAAAGGGCTCCAGATATGGAGTTTCTAGGAGTCTTTGGGATACTCTTGGCACAATAAAATGATTGTAGATCAATTCCCTTTCGTGCCTGCTGTCCTTGTTTCATCTACCCATGATCCTAGAATGATTGGGCTTAGCTAGATCTTTTGCCAAGTTCTCTGCAGATTCACTCTCTCCTCCACTGCTTTTAACGATTTTGTCTTCTTTCATCTGCCTCTAAAATGTTTTGCAAGTGGTCTGGTACTCTAAATCAGTGCTGTTCTCTGATGCCACATCTGCTTGGCAAGAAGTTAAAGAGTTTGCTGACTGAAGTGGTTTCTTGGATCTTTTTGTCTGTCCAAAGGGAACCTTTCAATTCATCCTTCCATTTACCTACAATTTCTTTGTGTGTCCTTAGAATCCCTCTTCTCCTTCAAAGTTCGCCTCAACTACCGCTTTTTACATAAGGCCTTTTCTTATCCCCTCAAATGCTAGGGCCACTTCCCAAAATTATCTTGCATTTATTCGCATGTACTTGTATAGGTGTTGTCTCCTGCTATAGAATGTAAGCTCCTTGAGGGCCAGGACTGCTTAATTTTTGTCTTTGTATCCCCAGATACTTCCATTATTGTCTTTATTTTGAATTTTAGTTGTTTAAGTCAAATCTAACTCTTTCCAATCCCATTTCTTTGTTTGTTTTGGCAAAGATACTGGAGTGGTTTGCCGTTTCCTTCTCCAGCTCATTTTACAGATGAGGAAACCGAGGCAAACAGGATTAAGCGAGTTGCCCAGGAGCCCACAGCTGGTATATGTCTAAAGTTATATTTGAACTCAGGTCTTCCAGACTACAGGCCTGGTAGTTTATTCACCACCCAGCTGCCTTTATTGTCTTCATATACTCTCGGAATTGCTTATCTCAGCTAAATCTATTGCTGAACTTTCTTTAAGTTGATTTCACTTTTTACTGCTTCTCTATGCTCTATGAGATGATATCATTCATATTCATCTATCATTCCTTGTAAGACTTTACAAATGAATTTATATTCTGAACTGGCATAGCTTTTGGCCATTATTTCCCTCTTCTTGGCAAGTAAGTCAAACGTTTACTGACTAAGGCCATTGCTGCTCTTTTTGGTCTTTTTGTGGCAATTGGTTTACATTGGTTAAATTTCAGTATACTTTTTATTATGATCTCTTGGCTATTTATGATATCCACGACTCATTTTTTACACGATCAGTTCTTTATTTAAATTGTTTAGAATTGAGTTGTTCTAGTTGTATGCCACATTTCTTTCTCATTGTTGTTGTTTGTCTTATCTTTTTACTGATTTTGACTCTTGCTCTAACAAATCACCATTCATACTGTACACAAATAGCTAATTTGGGAATGACTCCCACATAAGTAATGAATCCGCTTTTATCCCTTAAAATATAAATAATTTCATTTTTTGTGATTTATTTAGTGCTCACCATGTCTTATACTGCCCCTGGGCTTCAGTCTCATGTTACCAATTTTCTTTTGGACATTCCAAACTGTATGTTCCAGTGACATCTAAAACCAAAGCTATCCCAAATAGAATTCATCATTACTTCCTCCTCAACTCTACCCCTCTACCAAATTTCTCCTTTCCTGTCAAAGGTACCACTTTTCCTCCTAGTTTCCCAGGTTTGTAACATTAGCATTATTTTTGACTCCTCCATCTTCTCTACTCCACATATCCAATCAGTTGCCAAGTCTTGCCTGGAATATGGGTCTCTCTCAGCAGATGAGGAGTGATCAGGAATTCAACTATTCCATCAATAAACATTTATTAAGAGGCTACTACGTGACAGGGACTGTACAAGATACTGGGGATTCAAATACATAAGTGAGATAGCCCCTGCCTTCAAGGAATCCACTTACTTTCAACTGGAAATGAGGATGGGGTGGGAACTTTGGGTTCAACCCATAAAGATAGCTACTTAGAAAATAAATATGAAGTGATTTCTAAGGACGGGAGATGCTAAAACCTGATAGACTCAGGAAGGGCCTGTTGGAGAAGACAAAATAAACTACATTTTATAACTCCTTTCTCTAAGCACCTCAAAGTACATGGTTGATTTTTAAAATCATTTATCCTGCTGAACTAGCCACTGTTTTATTTTTAACTTTAGAGACACCCTAGTTCACAAACACCAGAGTTACATAGGAAATTAATTTGAAGGTCTCATGGCTCACAGGGAATATCATATGATGGGATCCAACTTGGCAGAGTAAGCTGCTGTTCCCTAGGGGAGCCCTGAATAGTAGGGTGTATTGAAGGTCATTACAGGGACGCATACAAGTAGTAGGAAAGAAGACCACACTATGACCAAATCTACACAGTTGTCATACATTTTTTTGTTTTCTTTTTGTACTTCTACCAGTGAAAGGTCATTTTTTAAACCTAATTATTTAAATTGGGCTTGATTAATATGAAATTTAACAGTTGGCTAATGCTCGTAGGACTTATGAATCTGTTTTTAAAGTTTTATTGATGATTAATGCTTTAATATCACTGTTACTTCATCTACACTCCCCACTCTCACATGGAGTCCTCCCTCCTAAAAACAACAACAAATTTAAACAAAAACAACACATTGATTTTATTAGATAATGAATCACATTCCACATTTGTAGTCGCCCATATCTCCAGAAAAGAGAAGTATATTTCTCCCATTAACTCTCTGGGATAAAGATTAATTAAGGTTTGATTACTTTTAGTGTTAATAGATATTTCTTTTGTCTAACTAATATATGTTTTATCGTGTCATTGTTCATGTTGTTTTGGTTCTTCTTACCCTACTCTGCATCATTTCATATAAGTCTTTCCATGTTTCTCAGAATTTCTCATAAATGTCCCGTCTTAAAGAGTAGTATTATTCCGTTAGACCCATTTGCCACAATTTGTTCATCCATGCCCCATTTTCTGAGCACCCACTTTGTTTCCAGTTTTATCCTACTGTAAAGAATGCTGCTCTGAATATTTGGTGTATATGTGGGGCATTTCTTTCTGTCATTGTCCTCCCCAGACTAGACTTTATGCCAAAGGTTCCCTGCCATTTTGTGTCCCTATACCTCCTGAACTATACAATATGAAAGAAAACAGAAAAAAGACACTAATAAAATCTTTCATAAAGAAAACTTTATTGGATATATAAAATGTTTTATGTTGTTAAATTATTATTGAACAGAGTCAAATAAATTAGTGGAACCTTTAATTCTGTTTCTTGTCAACCAACTAGTTTTTGAAATATCCTATTCAGTCTTCAGTTTATTTCATGCTTTGGATCTGATTGAAAACAGGACTGAAAATATCCTGATTTTAAGGATAAATTGTTATAAGCTGAGTATATATGGATTTACTTCCACAAAGATACACCAAAAACTTTGTAGCTTCTTGGATTGGAAATTGATTTGGAGTTTCTGGTTATTAAAGCAATCAATTAGCTCATCTGTCATGGGTTCACTGCTGCTGATTTTTTTTCTACATCAGTATGAAAATGGTTTCATAGCCAAACTTCATTTATTTGTTTGGTTTTTTTTTTCCTAGCAGGAATTATTCCTTTAATTTTTTTCAGATATACTCTACCTGTCTTCCCTTTTCTACCTTACTTCTGCCTCTTCAATATTCTGTTTCCAATTCACATTACCCCCGTCCCCCACTGACTACTATTTTGGAATATTTCAATAGGATAATGTAGGGTTTTGTTCTTTTTTTTGGCCAACTATTCCCATACCCCTTTGACAAGGGGTCATGCATGTACTCCTGGAGTTATGTGTGTCCCAAGATGGAACTCCTGCTTCATACCAACCTTAAAACTTGTCCTGGATCTCTCTCTTGGTGTGATGACTCATCATGCATAGATTTTCACAACTGGCAACCATGGTCAATCAGAGAGTTAATTATATAATGATCTAGGCAATGTAAACAGCTAACTGGATAATCCAGGTGCCCCTAAATTTTCAGATATTTTTTCTTTAGTTTAAATAAGAGTGAGGTCTTATCACAAGGTTAGAAAAATCCCAAGCACATAGGTCTAAGATGGAGAAACTTGACTCAATAGCATTTCACATGAAAAGGAACTTGGGGGGGGGGGGGAGAGTCAAGATGTCAGGGTAGAAGTAGCAAAACTCTGCAACTCTCCCCATAACCACCTCAAATACCTATAAAATATGACTCTAAAAAAATTTTAAAGCTCTAGAACTCATAAAATGACACAGTAACAAAGCTCCCACTGAAGGCAGCCTGGCAGGCAGATGGGAAGGGGTTCATTGCAGACGCTGGGACCCCAGACCAGCACTACATGAACCCCCAGCTGGAGTCCTAGGGCTCCCAGAACAAGCAGTGGCTGGAGAGCAAATCACCAGCAGCTGTGGCATTTTCCAGAATTAACAACCAATAAGAAACAAGGACTAAGTGAAAGGTTGGTGGCCCTGCAGCCACCTCCACATAGCTGCTTCAGAAGCTCCAAACCTACAGATTGCAGGGGGGCCAAGCAATCATTCAGAGGCTAAGTGGTCTTGTTTTGAGCTACCTGGATCAGGATGACAGTTTTGGGTGGTGGTCCTGAGGTGCATTTTCAGTGAGCCAAAGCTGGTGGGGGCTGCAGAAACAGTGGTCTCCTAATAGCACTGACAGCTGTGAAAACCCCAGCAAGTAGGGACAGAGCTCTTCCCTCTGAAAACAGAGTTCTACTGAACCTAAAAGTCAAGTAATTGACTAGAAATATGAGTAGGCAAAGGAAACAAAGCAAACCCAGCAATGCAACTTTAGATTCCTTTTTTTGGGGACAAAACGGATCAAAGCATGGAATGGGAGGAAGACAACACAGTCAGAACTCCTGCACCAAAAGCTTCCAAGAAAAATGTAGACTTGTTACAAGCCATAGAGCAGCTTAAGAAGGATTTTGAAAACCAAATAAGAAAAGTGGAGGAAAAATTGGAAAGAGAAATGAGAATGATGCAAGAAAAGAGATGCATGAAATGAGAGTCAACAACCTGACTGAAGAAAATAACACCTTAAAAAATAGATTAACTCAAATGGCAAAAGAGGCCCAAAAAGCCAGTGAGGGGAAGAATGCCTTAAAAAGTCGAATTTGCCAGATGGAAAAAGAATCTCAAAAGCTTTCTGAAGAGAATACCCCTGACCTGGAAAATAGATCCAGGAGAGACAATTTAAAAATTATTGGACTACCTGAAAGCAATGATCAAAAAAAGATCTTAGAAAGCACCCTTTAAGAAATTCTCAGGGAAAATTGCCCTGATATTTTAGAACCAGAGGGAAAAATAGAACTTGAAAGAATTCACCAATTACCTCTTGAAAAAGATCCCCAAAAGAAAACTCCCAGGAATGTTATAGCCATTTGTTATAGCCAGGTTCTGGAGTTCCCAGATCAAGGATCAGATATTACAAGCTTCCAAGAAGAAATAATTTCTACATTAAAGAATTAAAGGGCCTAGAATATGACATTCTGGAGATCAAGGGAGCTAGGATTAAAACCAAGAATCACCTACCTTGCAAAATTGAGTATAATGTTCCAGGGGAAAATATGGTCATTCAATGAGGTGGGGGACTTCCAAGCATTCTTGATGAAAAAACCAGAACTAAATAGAAAATTTGACATTCAAGTACAAGAATCATGAGAAGGTAAACATGGAAAAGAATTCATAAGGAACTTATCAAAGTTGAACTATTTACATGCCAACATGGAAAAACGATAAATATAACTTACGAAACTTTTCTCAGTATGAGGATAGTTGAAGGGAATATAAATGTATATATATGTGTACATACACATATAGGAGGGTATATATACCTGTGAATATATATGTGAGTGTGTATATATATGTATACATAGACAGAAGGCACAAGATCAATTGAATAGGATGGGATAATATTTCAAATTTTATTTTTAAATTATTTAAATTTTAAATTTAAAATTTTAAATAAATATTTTAAAAGGTGAAATTGAGAGTTGAGAGAGGAATAGAATGAGAGGAGACAGAGAGAGACAGAATGGGGTTAATCCTCTCATATAGAAGAGGCAAGGGATAATTGTTACAGTGGAGGGGAAGAACAGGAAGGCAAAAGGGAATGGGTTAACCTTATTCTCACTGAAGTTGGCTTAGGGAAGGAATGACATACACTCTAAATTGGGTATCTTGGCCTACAGGAGAGAAGGGGAAAGAGATGAAGGGGGGAGGATGGAGGGGGAGGGTAGGTTGTGGGGGAGGGTTGTTAGAAGCACATACTTCTGTAAAGGGATAGGGAAAAAGTAGAGAATAGAACCAGTGAGGGGTGGAATAGGAAGGAGGGAAATATACAGGTACTGGGGTAGGGAGATCTGTCTTTCCCTACCATAAAGTCAGAGGGGTGATGGGGGAGAATATAGGAGAGAGAAGATTGGGGGAGGGGGTATACAGTAGGATCACTGTTTTGGGGGTGGTGGGTAGGGAAAAGATGGGGAGAAAATCTGTAAATCAAAATCTCATGGAAATGAATGATGTAAACTAAAAATAAACAAAAATTAAAAAAAAAAAGAATTTAGAGTTTAGCTGATCACCTGTTCAATATGACCTGATGGTTGTACATTAAGGAATCTAAATAGTGACTACAGTTTTAGGCTGCCTATATAGAAGTATCCAAACATTGTGTGGTATGGGCTGTCCCCAGGTTCTCCATACAAGTACTCCACTTTTGCTATGATAGCTGCTAAGAAAAAAGGTTGGCACGTTTGGAGAATCTTGTAGTGTAGTTTCAAAAGTAGAGGAAGAAAAGAAACCATGAAAAACAGAAATATAGAAAAGAGATTCTAAACCTTTTTTGCATTTGTTATAGATTCCTTTGGCATTCTAATCAAGTCTCTAGGCCCTTTTTTAGAATAAATGTTTTTCAGTGCATAAAATGAAATACATAGAATTACAAAGGAAAGCAATGGTTAAGAAAAATAAAGATATACCACTTTTCCCATCCAAGTTCATTGACACCATGAAATCTATCCAGAGACACTCTACATTAAAATATTCTTCGTTAGGTAAAACTAACCCAGGAATAGGCTATCAAAGCTACATTTTTTTTCCTCCTGCCCCCAAATATCTTCTCCATACACTGTCACTAAGTGTTCATTTCATTTTTTTAAATGCCTGAAAATCTACCCCTTGGGGTTAAGGAGCACTTTTTTTTTTTAAAAGAAAAATACCACATATGGTAAGAAGTTTAAAGGTTATTAGTCATTTCTAATTTAGGTGTGATATAGTTGAATCCCTTTGCTTTTCTCCTTAATTGGGTTGAGTTCAGATGTCCTGAAAGGGAGTAATTTGGGATATTTTGAAGGGGTGTGTGTGTGTGCGTGTATGTGTGTGTGTGTGTGTGTGTGTGTGTGTGTGTGTGTGTGTGTGTGTGTGTGTGTATGTGGGAGGATGGAGCGATCAGCACAGCATGAGGAGAGACAGAGAGTGAAGGTGGATGACAGCAAAAAAAAATGGGACATACATAGGAATCTGCTAATGATGCACTTTTTCTATCTCTAAAAACCTTTTTTTTAACCTAAGGCTGTCATTTTATTAGCAAAGAGGGTGTAAATCTCTCTTTCCCCCCTCTTTTTTCATCTTTCATTTCATCTCCTTGTCTCAAGATTCAGGATTGAGGCTATCCTTAGCCCTATTGTTCAGCTACATTAAGCACTTAATAGGTTTTGGTGGGATATCCTGGAAACCTAACCACCATGGAGCATTTTTATGAAGATGTGCGTTCTGAATTTCAAATAGCCATCATACAAATTTTGGGAACACGGACAGTTGGTGAGTTAGATATACCTTCTAGTCCCTTTTCCACTTCTGGAATTCTAGAAATCTAGTCCCTCTAAGAGGGCAAGAAGGAACCTTATTAACCTAGACCAATTCCATAGCAGAAGAAAGCCTCAGAGAGGCACAGCTGGTTGCATAGCAACATGTCATGGTTCCCCATGTTCTGTGAAGCTTTGTGCATCCCTAGTCTGTTTGTCTGGTGCTCAGTTACAATGTATGCCTGTTCATCCCTGGTTGTTCCTTCAGTTTGGATGTTACCACTATGCTTGGCTATTCCTTTGGCTTTGACAACTGCCCCTTTGGCATCTGCATTGGCATAGTTTGGTTCCACTTAGGACTGTGTTCTTGACCTCTGCTGGCCTATTGTTGAATCAGCTTCTGATTACATCACTATAGGGCAATGGTTGTAACACAGGTGGGCTGTTAACCCTTTCCTGTCCAACATCTAGTGTTGGTGTGTGATGGCCCCACTGTTCTCTGTACAGTTCAGACCACGTGTGGAGTTCAGGTCTGGGCACTACATTTTTACCAATGACATTAGCAAGCTGGAGGAGAGCGACCAGGGTGGTAAGGTTTTTGGAGAACTTGTTCATATGAAAAATAGATGAGGAAATGGCGGGGGTGGGGGGGGAGGAAAAGCAAACCTGATAGTTGTGTTTAAATATTTGAGAAGCTGTCATATGGAAAATGACATTAGATTGACTTTGTATGGTCTGGAATCAGAAACTAGCAATGGGAAGAAAATACAGGGAGGCAGATTCCAGCTAAATGAAAGGAAGAACCTTCTGACAAATAGAGCTCTTAATAATCGAAGGAATGGGCTTCCTTATCAAATAATGAACTCCTTGGCACTGGTAGTGTTTAAGTAGAGCTTAAGGTAAGCTATTTCAGGCCAGTTAATTGAATGAGAGAGGGCTCCACATTTGGAGGATTCTAGTTTCTTGGGAGGGAATTGCTCCTTTGGGGAGGATTGTGTCCTTTGTTCTCCTTCTTGCTCTCCACCTTCTTCCACCATTAGTCAAGTGATGACCTTGTGAACTTCAAAAGGTTGGAAGACCTGGAGGATTCTGTGGGCATTAGTATCAATGTCCACCAGAGCCTGTAGCAATGTCCCTAACGCAACAGTGACTGATGGCAGCATTTGTGTTGCTGGTTGAAAAATATTTGTTGTTCAGTTGTTTCAGTTGTGTCTGACTCTTCCTAATACCATTTGGGCAAAGGTAGTGGAGTGATTCGCCATTTCCTTCTCCGGCTCATTTTACAGATGAGGAAACTGAGGCCAACAGGGTTAAGCAACTTTCCCAGGGTCACCCAGGTATTAAGTGTCTGAGACCAGATTTCAGCTCAGAAGTCTTCCTGACTCCAGGCTCAGCACTCAGTCCACTGCGTGACCTAACTGCCCTAGTTGAAAGACATACCAGAATGAAAACAGACACACTGGAGAAATGTTGCTTCAGTACTCTATAAAGATGACAGGCCTCAGATTCCAGCAGAGAGCTATATATGAGTTGTACTACATGAGGCTTCCACGAAGGGAGACAAGAACTTCAGCAACCAGGAATTTTGTTCAACTTTTGGCTGTGTATGCTCTCTGTGTCTGGGTACATTCTCTCTACAGACATTATGTGTATAAGTGGAGAGTGTGAGTCCAGTTCTGGTGGGATGCTTCCATAACAACTGCCCTTGCTTAGTAAATACCTTCTATAACAACTGCTCTTGCTTAGTAAATACCTTTCCTAAAAGCTAATAAAGTCTGGTTAAGAATAAATGGGGACTACCCTGGTGAGTGATACTACTAGAAAAACCACGCTTTCACTATTTCCTCTAGAACTCTTATGGAGGTGGTCAGTCAACCATCCTCTGGCAACAGGGCCCACCAGTGTGAGTGGGAGTTGGGGGATATCCTGGGAGGGGATGCTAAGTGCTTTACAAATATCCTATTAAATCCTCACAACAGTCATTTGAGGTAGGGGCTATTCTTATCCCCATATTACAGTTGAAGAAGTTGAGGCAGAGAGGGGTTAAGGGTTTTGCCCAGGGTCATGCATTCGCATGACTATCTGAGTCTGAATTTGAACTCAGATCAAATCATGGTAGGCTTCCTTCCTTCTTAATCCTTACCTTGTGTAATGATCATGGTAATTTGAAGATCTTCCCTGACCCTTAATAAGCCTAAGGGAATTTGAATACCTTCCCTGATTTGAAGATCTTCCCTGCCCCCCAATAGACTGAGTGTAATCACATGGAGCCTGTGGTGGGAAGAGTTTGCTGAAGGGTAGAGCAGAGCCCACAGGAAGCTAGGAGTCAGAGCAGTTAGAGATGGAGGGAGGAGAGGACACACCCAGGGAGACATCTAGGCTTGTGAGTGTTTGTGTGTGGGAAGGTTAAAGTCTCTTTGCCTCATTGTGGTGTATTAACTCCTATGTGGCCATGATGGATTTAGTTTCCTGATGTTGGGATTTGGTTTTCTGTTATCTGAATAAATGTTTTGCTTCTATTGTCTATATGGAGAATCTGTTACATTTTGTGATTGAGTACTATGCTGGCATATTCATAGTCACCATCAGCTCTGTGAATATTGCTTTAGCGTTACACCTTGTACTGATACATCAGTGATGCTGTGGGATTGGTAATCCATTTTATTTTATTATTTAAATATTTTTATTTATTAAAATTTTAATCTATGGAATAAAGCAAATATTTTCACAACATAGTATTGCACATAATTGCACATGAAACTGAAAATCTAGTATATGCAACTTCCTATGCCTTTTAAATATATAATAAACATATCATGCAAATTTTCTTCTTTTTTCCTTTTCTCCTTTTTTTCTTCCCTACTCCCACTCCTCTCTAAAGAGGGCTACTATTAGACATAAATACATACATACATACATACACATATATATACACACATACACATACACAAATAGAAACATATATACATATAAATTATATGTGTGTATGTATGTAAAATCATTCTAAAATCATTCTATACTTCTGTTGATCAGTTCTTTCTCTGGGTGCAGATAGCGTCTTCCTTCATATGTCCCTTGTAGTTAATTTGGGCATTTATAATAATCAAAATGACTTATCTGCTCAAAGTTATTCTTAAAACAATATTGCTTTTATTGTATAAAACATCTCTTTTAATAAAAGACTTCTTGTAGATAAAACCTTAATTCAAGAAGAAACCCTAACCATGTTAAGTGGGAACTTGTAAGATAGCTCACCTTCACAAAGCTTTACAGTTAGTTTACAAACCTTTCCCCTTCAAAATACGCCTCTGGGTAAACTCTGTTGTAAATCTGTTAAATAATCTTGCATGATTTTAGAGTGTAGGGGAGACACACCTTGTGTGAGTAGAGCCTTCAAGGCTGTTTTTTGTTTTACCAATGGCTTATTGAAATACATAAATGGTAAACTCAGTGGGATTTTTTATTTTTGTCCGCCTCCCTTAATTGTTTTTGTGATTGAGTTATGTCTACTGTAGACATTGATTTATGAAAGCCTATCTGTTCCCTTCTTAAGTTTTCACTAAGGCTATTGGGAGAGCCAATGTAATAACAATGATAATAATTACAGCTAATATTTGTACAGTGCTTAAAGGTTTGTAAAGCACTTTAACGTAGATGATCCCATCTGATCCTTACAGTGATATGAATGCTGGAAATAGAGTTAAAAGACCTCAGTTCAAATCACAGTCCTGTGTGACTGCCCATGTAATGTTCAACAAATCACGTGATTCTCTTGGGTCTCATTTTCCTTCCCTATCAAAATGAGGGGGTTGGATGAAATGACCTCACAGGTCCCTTCCAGCCCTGAACCCATATTCCTATGCAGTTATCATGCAAATGCTAATAGCCTTCATTTTACAGAAAAGGAAACTGTGGTTTGTAAAGATTTAGCATCTTGATTGCAGCCACTTAGCTAATATTTAGCCCTAGAACTCAAGGTTTCTTCCTATTATACTATGATGCTCTCAAGCTATATAGCATTAGGAGGTGCCTACTTTGTCAATCAGGCAAGCAACGATTTAAGTGTGTGTGTGTGTGTGTGTGTGTGTGTGTGTGTGTGTGTGTGCACACATGTGTGTGTGTGTGCTAGGCATTGTACTAAGTGCTTAATGCATCTGCAACCCTTGTGAGCCCAAGGTAAAACAGACCCTCTCCTTAGCAATCTTGTAACATAGCTGGGAGAGAAAACACACATAGGTGTAGTTAGTATAGACTGGCAGTACGGAGTCCTTATCTCAATTCTGCTCCATCTGACAAATTGAGTCCTTGGATTGCATCTGTGTACATATTCTCCTCAAAGTTCTAGTTTATTGCTGAGGGCTTATGAGGTTCTCCTGAAAACTAGTCCTATTCTGGTGTTCTCTCCAATATTAATTGACATTTATAATGAGTGTCTCTCCAATATTGTTGATTGACTCAGGATTAGCACCTTGTATCATTTAACCAACTCCCTCTCAATTAATTTTTACAAAGAGACATTTACTAAGCAGATATAGTAAGAACCAAAGCATTACAGCATCTCTCTGATGCAGGGAAACACTGTCTCCTCTATAACTATGGCTCTGAAAAGAATGAGCTCAGACTTAAAATGGCTGTTATGAAGGGTTCACCCACCAATTTCAGTTCCAAATTTAGCATAGCTGATAGAATTGTTTCCTTGATTTCAGGACAGGGTGTCATGGCTATAGTCAAGTTCACTGCTAGGTTGGCTCCTCCAGGCTGCTCCTCAGGGCTGAGTTTCTTACTGGCCTCAGATGGCAACAGACTATTATAGACTCCAATTTCTTGTGAGACTTTTCTAAATCTCGCAAATAGAGAGGAAAGAAGACACATATAGGAAATAGTGCTCATCCAAAGCACAGGTTTAACTAGGGAAGGAAGGAAACCATTATTATGTACCTACTATGTGCTGGGCACTATGCTTAGCACTAATCCTCACAATAGCCATTTGAGGTAGGGGTTATTATTATCCCCATATTACAGTTGAAGAAATTGAGGTAGACAGGGGTTAAGGGATTTTTCCCAGGGTCATGCATTCCCATAATTGTCTGAGTCTGGATTTGAACTCAGATCTTCCTGACTCCAAGCCCAGCACTCTGTCCCCCTGGACCTCAGCAGTAAGGAAAGAGCAAATTTTTCTGCCTTTTTACAAGTATTCTCAGTTCCAGTTTAGCAACCAGTCACAAGGCCTTTTCTGCACTGCACAGTAAGCAGCCAAGAAACAAAGAATACCTGTGCGTACTCTGAAGTGGGAAGCCAGGTTCTTTCATTCCATGTCCTCACAGATCTCTGAAAGCGGGTCCCCCATGGCGCCAGTGACTGCCCTTAGGCAGAACCCTGGTGCACCCTCTGATGTCTGGGTCTTTATTGTCTAGATCCCTTGTTACGTAGGCATATAAAAAAGTATACAAAGATGATTTTTGAGTGGAAAGAATTGACGCAAGGGGGGACCTTGAAAATCTTCATGTAATGGTGTCATTTTAACTGAGCCTTGAAGAAAAGAAGGGATTCTATTAAGTAGAGAGATCGTATTCTAGGCACGAGGACAGTCGATGCAAAGATATATGTGGAAATGGGAATTGGCTTTGTATGTAGTGAATTCAATTCAACAGACATTTATTAAGTGCCTACTATGTGACAGAGGATATAAAGTTAAAAAAAGCAAAACATTTCTTCTCTTCAAAGAGTACATTCAACTAGGGAAGAGAAGGATGCAGCATGTACATAAAAAGCAATTTCAAATTCAAAGTGCAACACCTGGGGGGGGGATGGTTAGATAGCAGCCATTCTGAAATAGAACTGAGGTTCTTATTTCATTGAAACTTAATATGATTCATCAACGTGATCCCAATTGGACAGATTTCTCTTACAGAGAAAGGGGTACATGAACCGAACCTTTACCAGAAAATAAGACTTCTAAGAGGTGGATATGAGGAGAGAGTATATTGTGGACAGGCATTGTGGATAGGTTGTGCGAATTCATGGACATGAGAAATGGAATGTTGAATCTGAAGAAGAGTCAGTAGTTATGGAGAAGAATGGATAATTAGTCGGGTCTTAGATTATCCATTTGATGGGTGAGGGCGTGGATAAACCGCAAAATTGACCATAACATGATGGAATCACATCAGAGGTGGGTTCTGTTTCTCTAGAATGTAACTTCCTGGAGGGCAGAACTTTTGTTCTTTTGTAGTATAGTGTCAAATACATTGCAGGCCCTGAAATAAGTTTTAAATCAATTAATCACAAGTATCAGTTTCCAAAGTGACCAGAGAGAGGGACTGATGTTCAGAAAACCCATTTGCTCTCATTAATAAAACAATCTTATCCATATTAAAGTAATAGGAGATGGAAGGGTGGAAAAGGTTCTATTAGCATGGTCCAGCTGGGGACCTCTAAGATGATTCCTCCCTTCACTGTGCTCATGAATAATTAAATAAATTGGTGTGACACCAGGGAATAAGCTGTAAAGTGTCACAAAATGCCAGAAACAAAATCCATCCAAAGTGCTCTTTTTCTTCTTGAGGAAAAACCTAAAAGAACTTTTTTCTGATTACCTGACAGTCCATTTAATCCCCAGGAAACATTCCTTTGTTATAGTTTCAAGGAGAATTACTTGAAATAATCCTTTGTGCAATGTGCCTGGTTCTATTTTAGTTTTAAATCGTGTCCCCTTTCTTTTTGAATTTGTTATAAAAAAAAGACATCTAATCAATGCCCAAGTGGAAGTGGTATGGCCAAGTCTGAGTTTCTTTCTCTCCAGGATGAAGTTACCTTTTGTATGGAGCCCCTTTTTAAAGAGACTTTAAAAGATTTCTGGGCTTGAGCAAGAATTAATAAAAAAAAAGCCAAACCCCCAAACCTGAATGTTATAATTAAACTGTACAGATTTAGCCATCTTTCTTATAATACATTACCAAAGGAGGGAGTGGTTTTTTTTGCTAGCTCCATACCATGGGGCTAGTTTTCAGGACCCCTTTGCTACCTGTGACCCAGATTCAGAAGGGTCTTTATTCTTTCTTCCCGGGCTAAATATCTAGAAGGATTTTGAAAAGCATCTGGTAAAAATTAAAAAAAAGCGAGAGAGATAACTGGTCCTCAGAATAGATGAACAATTATCTTATTGCCCTTAAGGCAAGAGGCCAGTTTTAGGGAAAGAAATGGAGCTCTGGAGGTTTAAGGGAGGAGGATTGAACCAGAAAAGTTGCCCCACTTTAATATCACCAATGTAGTCTCAGACTCAGACTTGGAAATACCTCCCAAACATGAAGAATCATCAGGGCAATTTTCATTTGAGAGATAGAACACTATTTTAATTTAGGAGATGAAGCAAGTATCTTTGGCTTATGCTGTTCTCGGCACTTAACAGGATGAAGCCTTGAGAACCTTTGTAGCCAGGCTACATATCATAGGTTTTGATCTGGAGGGGCTCATCAGTTCAGAGCCAGGAGGGAATTTAGAGGGCATTTAATCCAATTCTCTCATTTTATGGATAAGGAAATTGAAGTTTAGAAAAATTAAGACACCTTCCTATAGTCACAGTGGCAGGAAGGGATGGAGAGACAGAATTTGAACCCAGGTACTTTGATTCCAAATTCACCACCTTCTCCAGAGCTAAAAGCTGCCCTAGGGAAAGAATGGATGTGGTATTTCCAAAGCATACAGATCAACAGGATGTAGGTCTCAAGCCTTAGGGAACTCTGACTTCAGAATGAAAAAAAATAATAATCTGCTTCTTTTCTTTGGGTGTGGAAGTTTAATGCAAAGTGAAGGATAGAAAGGGAACTGGGCCAGATTGCCTAATGAGGTAGTTCTACCATGTTCACTATAAGTTTTAAAAAGAAAAGCAGGGCCCACTTATTGTGAGAAACACAGGCATTTCAAAGGTTTCTTCATTGCCAATGATCCCATGATGAAATATGGCAGAAAAAATAGTGAGGCTACTGCTAGTATGTACCTTCTTTATGAGAAGACCAATGGTCTCATGATGTCTGTCAGTCAAGGATTGGCTAGATATTTGTGTTACTTTTCTTTCTTTCTCTCACCTTCCTTCCTTCCTTCCTTCCTTCCTTCCTCTCTCTTTTTCTCCCTTCCCTTCCCCTCTCTCTCCTCTTTCCTTTCTGTCTTTCTTTCTTTCTTAATGAAAGAAATTGTTATGAGGAGGGAGACACAATAAATAGAGGTGTGACTCATTATATATTCATCATTTTGTCCACTCCAATCTGATGCAATCCAGCAAGCATCTATCAGGAATTTATAATGTGTACAGCATTAGGCTAGACACAAGGGATACAAAGACAAAACACAAAAGCAGTCTAATCAAACAGAATTAGAAAACCCCAAATTGATTCTGCTCTTGGTTCAATCCAGATCCGAATTCAGAAATGAATTAATAAGTGACATTTATACATTTATACAATAACTCCATTCGCTGCTTAGTCACTTTATTTTTTCATCCTCTTTCAAGAATATGTTGCTTTTCTCCTTCTCCCCTGGGAGATGGAAATTCCATTTGATCTTTAAAAAGTGTTATAAGGTGAAACTACAGAGTAATCTTTTTAAAAAAATACTATAACCGCTCCAATTTTTTTTTCTGGTAGAGCTGCCTAAAAGTAAAATTTGTGCAAAAATCTAAATGAAAAGTATATTCAATTGCTCAAGCCTTTTTAAAAATTTATGGCTGTTAAAAAAAAAGCAAATAGGAAGAAAATGGTAGAATCTGTGACTGCATTTTTAAACAAATGCCTAGTTAAAAACAATATCCAATTTGGCCTCCACCAGAGAATGGAAGGAATAACAAAAGGTAGCTAATGTGGAACGCGCTAAATGCTTGCGTCAAGTTGCCAGCACATTATCTTTGTATCTTTAACCAAGGAGGACTTCACTTGCAGAAATGACTCTTGACAAAGTTAAGTGGTCCGATATATTGTTTGGGAAATTGCCCTTATTTTGTGCTCTTCTTGTTCCAGTAATGGAACCCATGAGCAGTAGATAATTGCAGCAGCCTCATCTATCAAATAATATTAGAAGTCAACAGCTATAATCTGAACCACTCGCTTTACACAGCTCTTCTCTGTATTTTTGGTTCAAATTGTCAGTTGTTACCTGTAAGTGTCCCCATTCCCTGTGGTTGATAAAAGTAAAAAGATTTAAGGAAATCAGGAGTGCAGTGGAAGGGCTTAGGCAATGGCTTGCATGGCCAGCCCAGGACACCCAATGATAACAGCTCACTGAACAGGGAAAAAATCATAGCTCTTTAGATAGCATTGTATGTTACTATCCCCAGTGCATGAGGATTGGAGGAGGAAGGGTACTTTTTAGAGATAGTCAGGGAAGTTAAAAACTAAGTTTAAGGGGGTCAGAAGTAAACCTCTGATTAGAGGAGGACAAACACTGATATTGAATTCTAGCATTCAGACCAGTGTGTGTTCATATTGCATGCCACAATTACCCACAGCAAAGTTGCCTACAAATTGAGTTATATGCTACAGTAGTTGTAGAATCATGGGTTTCATAGGATTTAGAAATTCAGGATCAGTAAATCCAACCCTTTCATTTGACTGATGTGGCAACATAAACAGAAAGAAGTGGTGCCTTGCTGAAGGTCACCCAGGGATTAGCCAGCAGAGCAGAGATTCAGAACCACACCCTGTGATAGGATCCACAGCTGATGCTCTTTCAATCAATCAACAAGCATTTATTAAGGACTTTATTCCAGGCACTATATTAAGTGCTGGGGTACAGAAAAAAAGCAAGAGCAGTTCCTGACCTCAAAGATCTTACATTAGAATGAGGTGAGACAGCATATACATAAATACTTCTATAAATGAGATGCAAACAGAGGAGATGGAAAGTGACCTTGGAGGGAAAGGCACTAGCAGCTGGGGTGGGGGGGAATCAAGCAAGGCTTTCCGTGAAAAGTGATACTTAGGTTGAATCTTGAAGGAAGATTTCTATGAGGAGCATGAAATCCTACAGTCCAATGGGACCTTGAGGTCATCTGGATGAATCCAACTGGGTGGATCCAACAATTTAATTAAACTCAACGAAGTTATCCACTGTGTGTCTATAAATAGGAAATTGGACTCAGTTCCTCCCTTGGAGGGGAAGACATGAAGTAGTGTGTACAAATAACACTGGATTTGGAGGGAGAAGACCAAATTTGGAGTCCTCGCTGTGCCATGTACTCATGGGTGGCCTCTGGCGAATGAGTTCACATCTCTGGATCTCACTTTTCTCTTCTTTAAAATAAAGAAAATGGATTAAATGAACTATAGGCTCCCATCTAGCTCTAATATTTGATGAATCTCCTTTTACAGCATTCTCCACAAGTAGTCATGGGAGACACTAGTAAAGGATGGCCCAGTACAGCATGCCACATCAAAGAAGGCACTGTGCTCTATGAGAAAGCAGAATTGTAGTAACTCAAAAGAAATGTGAGATGTGCAAATTTAGAAACATCTCTTGTGTCGGTCTGACCAGCCACAGTTGGACACACTGTACCTTGACCCCAACATAGCAATGTCATTTTGGTACACTTTAAGAATGAAGAACAACAACCCACCCAGCCTCCACTTGTACCTTGCTAGTGTTAGGGTCCTTATTTCCTTTTAAGGCTTTTCACGTTTTTGACAGCTTTTCTTTATATTGAACTAAAATCTTCTCTACTGTAACTTTTCTCCATTGATCCTAATTATGTCTTTTAGAGTCATGCAGAATAATCCTAACCCCCTCTCTACCTGATGGCTCTTCAGCTATTTGAAGTCAGTCAATTAGTCAGTCAACAGATGTTTGTTTGAAGGCAGCTATCATGGAGAATCATCCTTCCCCTCACTCCCATCCCACTCTTCTCTCAGTATTAGCCTTAGATCTTTTAATTAGTTTCTTAATGTGGTTTCAATAGCATCCAAAATTAGGAAAAACTTAATGGAGAAATTAGAATTTGTATTGAAGCACTGAAAGTCCAGTGCCTTCCCTCTAAGATTGCCTCCATGTTATCCTGTATATATAGCATTTGTATGTAACTGCTCATTGTCATCCCCTATTAAGATAGGATCTCTTTGAGGGCAAGTAGTATTTTGTATTTCTTAACATCTTCTAGTGTTGGACAACAAAAATAATGCCGCCAGTGCTTGGCATAGAACCTGGTAAGTGGTTAATAAATGTTTATTGATTAGTATATAGTAAGCACTTAATAAATAACCACTTAACAAATACATGATTTTTGGCTTTATTTGACTTTTGTTCATTGGGGAAGAAAGGGAACAGATGTTTTCAAGTGGGAACAACAACAGGAGAGCCAGTGATGGGAGACTCTTTGAATGTCTAGTTATAACATGATAGATTTACTTCAGGCACAACAGTATTCTACTTAGTTTGCAAAGACAGATCACCCAAGCACATGTAGATGATCTTTTATGAGAACATTTATTTAATGCTTCTCATTGTTGTGAAGTGGATTGATATTGAGGGCACTGAGAATTCATGCAAACCGATGGGGGAGTCTATTCATGTGGATATAGCAGTGCCGTTGTCTTGGGTGTTCTAATGACTGGGTAGTTCACTAAATATCTGTTGTTGGCTGCTTTAAGCTGTTAGTTTGTGGTTCTGCATCTTATAATAAAGTGACGTTTGCTCTCACTCAGAGACTTGGGGGTGGAGTCACTAGACATTGTTGGACACAACTAAATCCTACCAAAACAAGCAAAGGCATGAAGGTAGTAATGAATATGGTACCTGTGGAGATACCAGAGTCCCTACATAGTAGATCAGTGTTAGAGAGTAGTTAGAAGTTAAGATGGAAGCAGATGGACGTCATAATAACTTCGGGAGACTTATGTAAACTGATGTTGAGAAGAGCAGAACCTGGAGAAATTTGTACACAATTACAGACACATTTTATGTGTGATGGCTAACTTTGGTAGACTGGGCTCCTCTCAGCAATGCAAGGTTATAAGACAACTCCAAAAGACTCATGATGGAAAGAGATATCCACATCCAGAGAAAGAACTACAGAGTCTGTGAACGCAGATTGAAGCAAATTACTTGCTTTCTCTTTTTTTCATTCTCACCGTTCACTCCATTGCTTATAATCCTTCTCTACAACTTGACTAATGTTTGATGTGAAGGTATTTAGAGATCCTATATTTCATTGCATGCCATCATGGGGGAGAGGAGAAGGAGAGGGAGAAAATTTGAAACTCAAGGGATTGTGGAATGAATGTTGTAAACTAAAAGTAAATGAACCCTTGGATTCACCAGGACCCAGAAGTAAATAAACAAAATTAAATTTAAAAAAAGAAGAAAAGATGGATTATTAATGTAGAGTCACATTACAGAAGATTCCCCCACTAATATGTAGTCAAATATCCAAGCCCATGCTGACCTTCTTTTTGTAACAGTCTATACTACGTGATTTAGTTTTTTTAACCAGAGCATCATTGACAGCTTGAAGGGATCTGAGAGGTCATCTGATCCATTCCTCTTATTTTATAGGTAAAGAAACTGAGGTCTAGAGAGCAGAGTGATTCACTCAAGGTCATGTTGGTGGTAAGGGGCAAAACTGTAGCCAAGTCCTTGGATTTTCAATTCAGTGCTATTTCCACATCAGCACATTGTCTCAGTGCATCAAATACCTTTTTTGTTGCTGTTGGCTTACCATCTCATTTTCCAATAGGACTCTAGCCTTCTTAAAGGCTGGGATAATATAGTCTACTCATATTTGTCCTAGAATGCCTAGCTGGTAGATAATAAACAGTTGTTCATTTTTTTAAAAAATCAAAGCAATGGTCAGCCAGTTCAGTTATCCCATTAGACTGCGAACTTCTTGAGAACAAGGGGCTATTTTTTTTTT